>CM033469.1:225163869-225898293 GCA_019447015.1 Hymenochirus boettgeri
TACAACACCCATAGAAAGTCCAATACACAGCCACTTAGAAAGCCCCATACACAGCCCTATAGAACAAATACATAGCCCCACAGAAGGTCCAATACACAGCCCCATAGAAAGTCCAGTAAACAGTCCCATAGAAAGTCCCATACACAGCCCCATAGAATGTCCCATGACAGCCCCAAAGAAAGTCCCATACACAGCCCCATAAAAAGTTCAATACAAAGCCCCAAGAAAGTCCCATACACAGCCAAAATAGAAAGTCCAATACACAGCCCCAGAAAGTCCCATACACAGCCCCATAGAAAGTCCCATACACAGCCCTATGAAAGTCCAATACACAGCCCCATAGAAAGTCCAATACACAGCCCCATAGAAAACCCCATAGACAGCCCATAGAAAGTGCAATACACAGCCGCTTAGAAAGCCCTATACACAGACCCATAAAATTCCCGTACACAGCCCCATAGTAAGTCCCATACACAGCCCCATAGAAAGTCCAATACACAGCCGCATAAAAAGCCTCATAGACAGCCCCATAGAAAGTCCCATACACAGCCCCATAGAAAGTCCCATACACAGCCCCACAGAAAGTCCCATACACAGCCCCATAGAAAGTCCCATACACAGCCCCATGGAAAGCCCCATACACAGCCCCATAGAAAGTCCCATACACAGCCCCATAGAAACTCCCATTCACAGCCCCATATAAAGTTCCATACACAGCCCCATAGAAAGTCCAATACAAAGTCCCATAGAAGGTCCCAAGGGGTGCTGAACCTCACCCTAGTTACCTCATCCTGTACGTTTTTGGCAAACTGCAAAACTACCTTTATTTTCATGATGTGAATGAAAAAAAATTAAGAGAAACATTTATATGTGAAATGTTCCAGCGTGAAATAACAATTATAGAGGGTTACATAATTGGTATTCCGAAATAAAGCAGGGAAGGCAATGGCACTAAAGATTAAGGGAAGAAGAATAGTACAAAGGATTTTTAAGATAAAACATCCCCAATCAGGCATAATCACTCAACACCCCATGGAAATTGTAAATGCCCTTGCCAGTTATTATGAAACCCTATATAATTTGAATCAACAACCTAATGTACATTATCCCTCCCAAACAGAAATAGATCAGTATTTGGATAGCATTAATCTCCCTTCTTTATCTGAATTTGAACAGAAACAAATTAATATTCCCTTTACCCAACATGAAGTGGAAACAGCCATCAAAACCCTAAAAAGAGATAAGGCCCCAGGAGCTGATGGATTTATTAATGATTATTATAGAAAATTTATGAATATCCTTTCCAAGCCACTAACAAATATGTTTAGTAGGTCGTTTTCCCAAAGAATCATTATTAGCAGTAATTACAACAATCCCCAAGGATGGTAAAGATTTAACGGACCCCAGTAGCTATGGACCCATATCATTACTAAATACTGATTAAGAAATATATGCCAAAATTATAGCAACTAGATTAGCCCCATTGATTCCCCAATTGGTTCACTCTGACCAAGTAGGTTTCGTTAAAGGTAGAGTTGTGAATGATGCTACAAGGAAGGTGCTGGCACTTCTGCACAGAGTTGAAGTTGGTCGAACGCCTTGTCTTTGGACGCAGAGAAGGCATTTGATAGAGTAAATTGGTGTTATTTATCAAGAGTTTTGGAAAAATTTGGTTGTGTCGGATATTTACATGATACAATTATGACCTTGTATTCCCAACCTTCTGCAATGGTATTATCTTCTGGCTTATTATCTTTACCCTTCAGCATAACTAATGGTACACGGCAGGGATGCCCACTCTCCCCCTTGATTTTTGCTCTTTCTATAGAACCCCTTGCCCAAAACATTAGAGAAAATCAACAAATTCATGGCCTCAAGTTTGGTGATGTAGAAACAAAATTAAGTTTATATGCGGATGATGTCATACTCTTTTTACGAAAACCATCAATTTTGTTACCCAATTTAGAAGCTGAATTAAGTAAATTTTCAAAAGTTTAATATTATAGTCTTAATAAAAACAAAACAATGATATTACCCCGCAATTTAACAAAACAATGATATTAACCCGCAATCTTCCAACTATTCTTGGGCTGAGACATCCATAAAGTACCTAGATATATATATCACTCGCACCATCTCTCAACTCTACAAAGTGAATTATGAGCCTTGGATCACTAGACTCAAAACCCAGCTTGAAGCTCTCTCAAAAATGGAATTTTCTTGGTTAGGCCGAGTTGCAGCCTTCAAGATGATGACACTCCATCAATTATTATATCTATTCAGGAACCTCCCTATAAAAGTCCCCAAGAAATTTTTTACTGCACTGCAAAAAAATAAGTATAAATTTATACTAATTAATAAGCTCCCCAGATTTTAATAGAATATTAACTGTGCATTCATCCAATTTAGGTTTTGGGACACCAGATATAGAATTATACCACAAGGCCACAATTTTGTAGCAATCCAGATCAATTTGGAAAGAGGACCCAACTAAACAATGGGTAGCATTGGAACAAGACCAAATTCCAAATATATCATACAAAAATTAGCTTGAAACCAAATTGGCCTGGAAAACTCATAAACCAATCACTAACCCAATAACAGGAAATACCATAAAATACCAATTTGGAGAGATATAATTAAATTGCATTTAAAAGACCCATTGGCCATCAACCTACCAATTCCTTTAGCTAATATAATGAATGCCATCAAAAAACTATCTATAGAAAACTGGGTTAAGCTAGATATAGATACAGTGGACAAACTGTTTTGGGACTCGGGACTTAAATCCTTTGAAGATCTGATTCATCAATATAATATTCCTGAATTAGACATCCATAAATATAACAAAATTAGAAAATTATTTCATGGTCATGACCCAATCTCAATAACACTACTCCCCCAAGTTATTAAATTACTATCGCCAGAGAAAGCTACGTCTATCCTTTATAAAACTTTACTAGCGGCTCAAGAACTAGGGTTTGGGTTTGGACCTAACAAAAGTAAGTTTCCTGTGAGTGAAAAGAACTGTGGAACGTGTCCCTTTCTCTTAAGGACCTTGATCTTAAGGACATAGAAAACGAAGGACATTTAATCATTTGTTGGTTGTATGGTGTGTGTGAAAGTTTGAAAATAAGTTTGAAAATAAGGATTGTTTGTACTGTGTTAAGGACTGTGTGTGCAGGACTGCAGTAAGCAGATTAATCTTTCTTTCTTCCAGGGTTGCGCTGGGCTTCTTTATTCTAGTATTGCACCTGTTGTAATCACAAACAGGTTGTGAAAGGGTTAATAAGTGTTTTGTTTTTTTCCCTCTCTTCCTGGCTCTTGCACTAATTGGTGTGGGGGCTGGGGCCTATTAGTTAAATAGGATTCACATTGGTTGGACCTGTGGTTTGGACCTAACAAAAGGAAGTTTCCTGTGAGTGAAACAAACTAGAGTGGAACGTGTCCCTTTCTCTTAAGGACCTTGATCTCAAGGACATAGAAAAAGCAGGATATTAAAACAAGAGGGGCATTTAAACAAGGTTTGTGCGTCACTGTGCTGGTGTTGTGTATTTGAAGGGACAGTTTTGTCAGTACCATGCAATGTGCATCCTGCCACGTGTATAGGAATTTGGAGCAGACATTCCAGGGAACCTATGTCTGTGTCAGGTGTGAGTGGGTTGCCCGTTTGGAAGCTGAGGTGGAGAGTCTAAGGGGGCAGCTTACAGCATTGCAGGAATTGGCAAAACTGGGGAGTTAGCAGGCACTGGCTGGGGCCAGTATAGAGGTGGGTGGAAGTGGGAAAGGGATAGTTGAGGGGGGAGGTAGTTTTGTTAGGGTTACTAGGGGAGGTGGGGGACGGAAGGGTAGGGTGGCTTCTTCCCAGATTGCCCAACAGATTTGCCACCGTAGGTAATGAAGGGGAGGAGGACACCTTGGAATTAGCGTGTATGGAGGGGGCTAGTCCCTTGAGCACCCAGGGGACTTCCATCTCTGATACAATGGAGGAAGAACGAAGGATCAGGAATGCAAGGTTGTAGGGGACTCCATTATAAGGAAGGTAGATAGGGTAATCTTCCACCAAGACCCTACATGCTGAACTGTGTCTTGCCTGTCTTGTGCTAGGGTTCGGCATGTGGTGGATCATGTAGACAGTTTATTGGGTGGGGCCGGGTGTGACCCGGCAGTCTTGGTTCACATTGGTGCCAATGACAAAGTTAGAGGAGGAGGTGAGGTCCTTAAACATGATTTCCGAGAGCTAAGGGCCAAGTTAAAAGCAAGGACCTCCAGGGTAGTGTTTTCAGAAATACTACCGCAGCCACGTGCTAAGCCAGGGAGACAGCGGGAGCTTAGGAGCATTAATGCGTGGCTAAGAGGGTGGTGTAAGGAAGAAGGGTTTGGGTTTATTGAGAACTGGGCAGACTTTGCTGTCTGCTACAGGCTCTTTAGTAGGGATGGGTTGCACCTCACTGATGGCGGTGCAGCGGTTTTAGGGGAGAAGATAGCTAGAGGGTTGGAGGAGATTTTAAACTAGGTTTGGGGGGGAGGGTGCTAGCAGTCTCACTGGGATAGATAGCCCAGGAGGAAAGCAGGGTGTAGATAGGCCAGTTGTGGGTGGAAAGGGGGGTGGGGCTAGCATAGGGGATAGGGAGGCATGTGTATTAAAGTATACAAGTAAATTACAGGATCATAATCTAAAATGCATGTTTGCAAATGCGAGAAGCCTGGCTGACAAAATGGGTGAATTGGAAATTATGGCATTGAATGAAAAGTATGATGTAATAGGTATAGCAGAAATGTGGTTGAACAGTTCTCGCGACTAGGCTGTAAATTTAGAAGGATATGCCTTGTTTAGGCAGGACAGAGAAAAAGGGGGAGGAGTATGTGTTTATGTTAAAGAATTGAAGCCAAATTTAAAAGAAGCGATAACTGGCGAAATGGATGTTAAAGCGGAGGCAATATGGGTGGAATTAGGCAACAGGAAAGGGGGTAATGTTATTGTTGGTGTCTGCTATAAGCCGCCAAATGCTAGCAGAGAGGAGGTGAATCAGCTTCATATGCAGTTGACAAGGGCTGCAATTTTGGCGAGTGTGCTCATTATGGGACTTTAATTACCCTGACATTGATTGGTGTAGTGGAACTGCCATCACAGAAAAAGGCGATGAGTTCCTAAATTTGCTGCAGGATAATTTTCTCTCACAGGTGGTTAAGGTTTCTAATAGAAAAGGAGCTCTGTTGGATATGGTAATATCTAACATCGTGGAGCGCATTATAGATATAAAGGTAACTGGAGGCTTAGGGAATAGTGACCATGAAATAGTGGTGTTTGTTATTGAAAGGAAAAGTGCACTGGGTTAACAAAGACTTTTAATTTTGGGAATGCAAATTTTTCCAGGTTAAGAGCAGCTCTTCAGAATGTCAACTGGGATAATGTATTATCAGGTAAATGTAATGAACAGAAGTGGACAGTGTTCAAGGGGATTTTAAGCCAGATCACATCTAAATTTATACCCTTGGGAAATAAATGTAAAAAAAATAAATCCGCTCTCATGTGGCTGAATTCTGATGTAAAGAGGCAAATGGAAGGGAAGAAAAAGGCATTTAAAACCTCTAAGGCAGAGGGAACGGAAAGGGCCTTTAGAGATTATAAAAACTGTAACAAGGAGTGTAAGGAAGCAATCAAACTAGCTAAAATTAATAATGAAGTTAGGATAGCTGAACAAAGCATTACTAAGCCTAAACATTTTTGTAAGTATATTAATAGTAAAAAGATGAGGACTGAAAATGTGGCACCATTAATTAATGGGGATAAGTTAGTTACGAGAATGGCGATAAAGCAAATGCGTTGAATACTTTTTTCCCCTCTGTATACACTATAGAAGATCCAAGTACATATCATACAGTATAGTAGTAATAATGGTACAAAAGATTTAAGTGCACTTTGGTTAACCGAGGATATGGTACAGAAAGAACTAAATAAGGTTAATATTAATAAATCTCCTGGACCGGATAAAATACATCCTCGGGTACTTAGGGAGCTAAGTTCAGTTTTATCTAGGCCATTGTTTCTTATTTTTACAGATTCCCTCATGTCCGGTGGTGTGCCTCTGGATTGGAAAAAGGCTGATGTTATTCCAATATTCAAAAAGGGTAGTCGTTCACAGCCGGGTAATTACAGGCCTGTAAGTTTAACTTCAGTGGTGGGGAAGATCCTGGAAAGTTTAATAAGGAAACATGTTTCAAGGACTGATATTATAAGTAGTAACCAGCATGGATTTAGAAGGAATAGATCTTGTCAAACTAACTTGCTTGGCTTTTATGAGGAAGTAAGTAGAAATTTAGAATCTGGCACAGCAGTAGATGTAGTTTACTTGGATTTTGCAAAGGCTTTTGATACAGTCCCCCATAGGCGACTAATGTGTAAGCTAAGGTCTGTTGGTCTGGGGAGTCACATTTGTTCATGGATAGAAAATTGGTTAAAGGGCATGTCCACCCCAAAATTTAACTTTTGATATGTGGTAGGGCATGCTCCCCCAGCCCCAACCGCATTAATTTAATTGTTAGAAAGTTCCCCGATTCTTACTTACCTGCCCTCTCTCCCCTGCTGCAGTGTTCAGGCCCTCTGCTTGCATGGAATTGAAAGCAGGGGGTGGGACTGGCAGCCGCGTCCGTGATTGGCTGAGAGGCAGGGAGGGCTGCACTGAGCATGCCTCAACCTTGATGAGGTTGAGGAAGTCTCAGGCACAGCATGAGTCACACACTGCTCCTACACAGCAGTTTCCTGGACTTTGGAGGGGCACAGCAGGGGAACTATTTTGAGCAGAAATGTAAGGTAAGGCTTGTTTTAAACTACTTGATGTGGCCAGTAAGGGGTTAAATTTTAGTTTTGGGGGTGGACATGCCCTTTAATGAATAGGATGCAGAGAGTAGTTGTAAATGGGGCTTCATCATTATGGACGAAAGTGCTAAGTGGGGTGCCACAGGGCTCTGTGTCGGGCCCGCTTCTATTTAATCTATTTATTAATTATTTGGAAGTGGGAATTGTCAGCAAGGTTTCTGTGTTTGCTGACGGCACAAAACTTTGTCGACCATTTAAAACTTCAGAGGATGTGCAATCATTGCAGGGGGATCTAGATAGATTGTCACATTGAGCTGCTAAGTGGCAGATGAGATTCAATGTTGATAAATGTAAGGTGATGCATTTTGGACTTAAAAATCCTTGTGCTACTTATACTATAAATGGCTCTGTGGTAAGTGAATCCCTGTTGGAAAGAGATCTTGGAGTTTTGGTGGATAACAAACTTAAAGGTAGCAAGCAGTGCCAGGCAGCAACAGCCAGAGCCAGCATGGTATTGTCTTGTATAAAGAGAGGTATGGATTCAAGGGAGGAAAATGTTATTCTCCCTCTTTACTCAAGACTTGAAGAAAAAAGGTTTAGGCTTCAAGTTTGGAAAGGGTTTTTCACTGTGAGAACGGTAAAGCTATGGACGTTGTTATGGCAGGTTCATTGGTCAGTTTAAAAAAAAAGCTGGATGAGTTTCTGCAAACAAGGAATGTTGCAAGTTACTGGTATTGATTCATAAAGTAGAGTTGATCCAGGGAAATTTCCGATTGCCACTTGGAGTCAGGAAGGAATTTTTTCCCCCTTCATAAATTTGGTGGGGTTTTTTTTGCTTTCCTCTGGATCAACAGTTAGGCAGGAAATGAGGATATTGCTAGATGGGTTGGACTGGATGGACTTATGTCTTTATTCAACCTCAAATACTATACAAGAAAAAACACCCAGATGACAGATGATGAGGTGGCAGGAATACTTTCAGATAGATCTAGACCAAGAAGGCTGGGATTCAGCAATGAGATCATTAAAAAAAATCATCTCATTGCGTTTCCCATCACGAAAATTTACTTAAAATGATATGGAGGTGGCACTTAACTCCCGAAAAGATTACCAAATTTGACGCCAATGTCTCTCCTCTTTGTTGGAGGGAATGTAACCAAGTAGAATCACTGGAGCACATCTTTTGGGAATGCCCTAAATTACAGGCTCTATGGAGTGACATAGAAACCTTTTTTGAAAAAACTTCCAACTAACTTAACATATATACCTTCGCATATGGCCCTTTTACACTTGAAGACCGTAGATTTGCCTCCTAAAGAGAGATTAATATGTAATCATATATTTGTTACAACAAGTTCACTTATTGCTGATAATTGGAAATCCAGATATGTTCCAAAAATTGAAGAAATACTAAAAACAGTAGATTTTAATCTGCAAGCAGAGAAAACATGGGCAATAAATTCTGGAAATCCTCAATTCTTCATGAAAAGAGCAGATCTATGGTCTTCCATGTATCCAACTACTAAATTGCTTGATATTTAACTGTGGGAAAACCATTCTCTCACAGAGACTTTGACAAGAACTGTTCTGCAATACTCATTTTAATAACAAACAGACAAACTAAATAATCCATGACCTCATAATTCTTGGCATGTTTAAGTTAAAATAGAATGAACATGGATACAAAAATAATATACTCCTATTGGGGTATGATATATATATATATATATATATATATATATATATATATACATATATATATATATTTATGTGGGCATCGTTTAAAATATAGATAAGTTGAAGTTTTTAAAGCTAAAATTGTTTAGGATTACATCTTGACTATGTTTAAGCAACCTTATAGATGGATGCAACCCCTAGGATCTATGTAGGGTGGTTTTAATCCTCATTTCCTAGAAGGCTCAGCTCCATATTAACAGCAGATCCTTAAGGATTGCATAGTCCAAAATATGCTATCGTACTAGTTTTTTTTGTTCTACACATGGTATAATTGGGCCGTGTAGGTTTATGTGCGTAATACGTGAATGGATTTAGGTGTTTATACACCTTGCTAATATATGCGTGTATAATATACGCATACTTTTTTTTTTTACGCAACAATATCATACCTTATTATATGGTGACCAATATTGTTATAAACAAGTTCTTAACGACTGTTATTTATACTTTATCTTTTTTTTCTAATGTAAATATTAATGTACGAAACTATACTATTGCCTTTATTTGGCTGTAATATTTGAAAAACCCCAATAAAAAACTATTGAAACATAAACTTAATTTTGTTGTGATTGTTTGGACCTTTTAAAGGATTTTCCTCTTTTTTTGTAATCTGTCACATTGCTGTTCTTCCAGTAAGTTACTTTGGCTTTTCCCACATCTGGCTTACTTTCCAGGAAAGGCCAACATCTCTGCAGCTGTATGAAGAATTATTCATTATGACAAAGAGGGATATTGAGGAGGCTCATTCAAGCCACACCACAGAGATAAATTACATTACACTGTAGGCACAGCAGCTGGAAAATTAAATTATATTTGGGCCTTGGAGGAGCTATACTTGTATAACTTAGTACCAATAGAAAGTCATTGTTAATGTAGCTTGCTGAAAACACATATTTAATATTGTAAATACTTGCATCAGTTATTACTTTGAGGGATTAACCAATTGGGCATTAGATCTTTAAATGACACACTTAAATAAAAGTAGAACTCCTTTATTTGTAATTTTCAGCCATCTTTTTACTGTATCCCGCAAGTAAAACATTACATTTTTTTTGTCTTACGTTATATATTTGGTAGAAGTAATAGTAGTTGAAGGCTAATAAAAAATTTATTTATTTTAAATAGCTTTAGAATTGTTTGTTTTCACAATGGTTAGAAAGTGCTACCATGTAATTTTATTTTACCTTTAAACGATACTTATCAAACGTAATTCTTTCTGGCTAAATAATCTTTCTAATGCCCTGCCTGAAGTTTAACAGCTAATTTATCAGCAAGTACAAACCACAATAAGCAATGTCATCAAACTGCCAGCTTAAACCTTTCAGCAACAAGTATGGTGTAATGAATTTACAGCTCGATTAATGCTTTGCGAGATTATATTACTGCAGTGTGGGGTTTAGCGCAGATTCCTCAGAAATAGGATCCTGGCTTTAATTTGGAAGTGTAATGTTTCTTCGTGTGCTTTGTAAGCCGCATTTAAATGTCAATTACCATCAAAAAGTGACACAAATGAGTACCCTAACAATGACAAGTGTAGTCATTATATTGTTAGTCTAATAAACTTAGTAATATTAATAAAAGTTTAAACTGCAAGGCATCAAAAAGGCTCTTTGCAAATGGCAAAATATCTTTTTTTTTTAAATTATATTCATAGGAGCGCTAACTGTTTGCTTAGCCAAAAATTAGTTTTATTTGCAACATTGGAAAGTATGTATTCCTATCCTGTATACTAATTGTGTAACTGTGTTCTAATTTGATTGTATTCCCTTACAATATAAGAATAGAACATGAGCTATTTCAACAAACATAGTATAATAAAACCTTAATTGTAATTCTCTGAATAGATCTTACACATTGTGCCATTTCATTGCAATAAAGGACAAAGTAATCAATCTTGCTATGAGCCAGTTGGGCAGTTTGCTCACATGAATTAATCCACCATCATTCCTTAAGTAATCCTCCCTTAATCACTTAGTTGGATTAAAATACAGTGCGTTTGTTTCAAATCACAATTGATCACTCCAAAATGGAAAATAAAGCTGGCTGATGACCCATTTGTGGTTGCAGTTGTATAAACTGACCATACAGACCTGGAGAACACTGGATGTCTTTACTGATGCTGATGTAGTTATAATTATAGTTAAACAATATATGTGGCAGGCTGCCATTCCAAATAGTGGCACAGGCACATTGTTGTCATGAACAACGTATCTTTGTCATTATAAAGCTAGACACTGGAGCCCTGGGAAAATTCTCACTTTAGACCCAACAATATTGCTATGGTTACAAATAAATCTTATTGTGAAACTGATTCTGATTGTATAAACTAGGAAAGACATTTAATGCAAAAATCACAAATACTTATTTTCTAAATTAAATAGCAACATTTTATTTATTTTGCACAAAACATTTTTGTGATTGTGTATCTACATCATGTTAATGTTCAACATACACATCAGCTGGGAATAGACATTTGCAGTTCAGTATGCACCAAGCTGCCGGCACTCGTTCAAACATAAGATCAATGCAGAGCCCCAAAATTTCAACATAAATTGTGTTGCTTGAAATTGAAGGGCACATCCACCCTTAAAACAGAAAAAATCTGACTTGTCATTTATCTGCAAGCAACCCAAACTGCTACTTTTACCAGGTTATTACTTGCACTTGTAACCAGATATTTAATGTTAAGTTCTATTCCTTTCTGGCAAAGGTATCTGCTTCTTCCTTCTGCTCAATGAGCTTTTTATAGGTTTGAGCATGTGCAGAGAAGGCAGCAGGTTATGTCAGTTGTCACAGCCTTGGTTAACTGAAGGATGGGAGTGTCCAGCTTACTCTGCCAGAATGGGGACAATATTTATTCTTAAATATTTGGTTAATAATAATAAAGTACAAAATATATCAGTTAGGGTTGGGGGCAGGTAATTGACAATTGACCATTTTTTTTAAAGGGTGGACATTCCCTTTAAAGTAGTTCCAGGTTTACATTTTGTCTGTAGTTAAATAGCAGAATTGGACGTTTTTATCAAAACTCTATTAATATGAGATATGTTGGGGAAAATGCAGTAGTTTTTTGTCCATGTTGCTTACCTAGCTGAAATGCTGCAGTGTACTAAGCACTTTAGCAAGTTTTTGCTAAAGATTTGCTAAAGATTTGTGGAATCGTGGTCAGGTAAGCAGCACATCATGTGTCAGGATCAGATCCCAATTGCTTTACATGTTAAAGGATATGTACACTGGATAATTTGTTTTTTAAATTTCCCACTACTGGAAGCTATAATTATTCTCAACAATCACTGTACTATTGTATGTTGCTCTGTCCTCTATTTCTTTAGATATCCAGTCTGAAACATCTTACATTTCATCTTTCAATCAAGTGCTTTAGTATCATAAAATCTTCTGTTATGTATAGTTTTGCTCTACCTGGAATGATGACAATTGGTAACTGAACTGTATGGTGGGAAATTCCATCTTCCAGTGCTCCCTCATATGGATTACTGAGCATGCTTGCCCACACAAAGATTCAGATGGCTGGGGGACTAAGGGACTGAGCTTGAGCAAAACAAGTACTTGATTGAAGTCATGCAGCAACACAAACTCATCAAAGTAAGTGCTGCTTACATGTATTCACTCATAGATTAAAATAAGGCAAAGTAATTATTCAGTGTACAATTCCCTTAACCTTTGAGCTACTAGTTAATTGCATTGCATTGCATTGATTGCCTTGCAAATATTTTTGGACTTCACACAGGCTCCACAAAGTCAGTGTAAAACTGACACTATCAAGATAATACATCAGTTTTACACTGACTTTTACAATATCAATTAATATTGCATCTCCATTGTTACTTGGTCAGATATAAATTTAGCCCATTAAAATTCTGAAAATTAATAATAATATTAATATTACAGTAATAATTTAAGCATGTGCATTTGCATATATACTGTAAATGCTTTCTCGTTTTCTAACATATTCTGTCTATAATATATTTTTAAAAATGTTTAGAAATGTGCTTTCCCTTAATTCCATTATCACAAATGGTTACTTTTCTACACTGCAGGATATAAGTCGTTTCCGTTAAGAACGTGTTTTGCTTGACATCTTTTAACACTGGAGTAAAACTGTTTTAAATTTACAATGGTTACAAAAACATACATAGAAACTGATCCATCAGATTTATCATATAAATTAGTTGCTTATCCAGGTGACCTTTAGAAACCCTTCTTTTCTTGTGGATGTTTGGGAACTTGGAATCCCTTGAAAGAAATCTTAAAGATTACACTCTCTGCCATGAACTGCTTGTTCAATGTCTATAATATGCACAGGAACTTTGTTTAAAATTCTTTCTTTGAACATTAAACTGAATGCACACATTCTCCTGTTCTCTTCTGGGCATAGAGAAATCCTTACACTTCCTCTTACATTGTTGTACTTTATTTGTTATTAATTTAACATTTTATGATGTTATAAATAATTTCTTGACATTAAACAGTGGGAGTCACTGCTCATACAGTGAATATATGTATTTTATTTTTTTTTAAAAATCCTTGAGAAATTAACAGGATGTACCTTGTGATCACGCATTTCTGAATTAAATAATTATATGGAAAACATATTCTCTCACTCAGGCTTTGGTGGGTATATGTGTATATATGTGCTTTCATTGAAAATGAATGGACTGGATGAATTGAGCTAAGTCTTAAGCCCAATGCATCATAGTTACATTCATGAGAATCACATTTAAAATCTACCACTAAAGTTTTACCCTGGAAGGAGAGAGAGGAGGAATTCAGTCATCTTTTATGGCACTGCCACACTACATCGCACCACAAGCACTAACGGAATTGCAACCGATTGCGTTGGTGATTCTGGTGTGTTTTGCGCCCAATCTTGCTGCCCTTGCCTTTTCGCCTTTTGAGATAGGAAATTGCATGCGATTGCACAGGAAAATGGTGATCGAATGCAATTTCATATCGCAAATGGATGTGCAAGCGCAACGCACCCGAAATCGCACAATTTTGGTGCGTTGCTGGGATTTTCACTTTGTTGAAAAATTGTACACACGAACAAACGAAAATCACTCTACGGTGTCCTAGCCCTACGTCTAGGCAAAATCACTCACATTCTTCATGAAAAAAAAAAAATGCCTTTTCACCTTTTCATTGAGAGGTTACATTAAAAGCTCTTTAAAAAGTATTTCCAATCACAAAAGTGCCTTAAATTTTTTCAGTGTAATTTTAGAACGGAGATAAAGGAAGGTATCTTGTTTTATTTGACCACGAAAGTCAACATTTTCCGTTTGCAATGAAATGTATCAATGCCTTAAAATGATTGTGTGACATCCACACTAATAAAACTTGTGTGAAAACTTTTTTTAAATGATCAGTTAAATGCATTCATCCTAGAAAAAGACAATAATTTTTTTTCATAAAGAAAAAAATGTTCATTCTTGACATCATCCATCATCATCAGAATAAAAAGAAAATAAAATCATGGTCAGAAGTCAGGGCCTCTGAATGTTTTGGCCAATAAAGTGCCCATACACGGTACCCACGATCGCACGTGTGTACGAACCTTAAGAGTAATCAATAGATTAGAAAGCACACCACAAACTAAGAGCTTAAACAAATGCTACAACAGGCAAAGAATGGAAGCCTAAATAAGTCTAAAATAGGTAGCATAATCAGTCAATGATACATACGATTCAATGAATGATACATAGAATCATCATAGATAGCAGGCCCCATCCATCAGCACAGAACCAAAACAAACTGCTTGCCATTACGCTGCGCACATGCAGCTAAAAGGAAGGAACAGACAGATGTGCACAGGGCCTGCACGGTTTCCAAAGATTTTGTAAAGTTACGTTCTACTTTTTAGTGCAAAGCTTAATTGAATCTGGGCATAAACCCCCCACAATGGAGCACACCTAACCAGGTTGGTGCCATCACATTTTACATCAGCCCCATTACTCTTTCTATTCAAATGTTTTTGAGAAATATCAAAACCAAACGTCTATTTTTACATCTGCATAAAAATAATAATTCTTGGAAGAAAACAAATAGATTCCAATGCTAGTTTGTTATATTTACAAATATCTAGGAACTGCGCCATTATTTTTCCCTATTAACAGCTCTTTGTTATGGCAGTGCCTTGGGTATGTGTATTTTTTGTTCTCTAAATCCATTAAAAACCAGTCTGACAAGCTGAATTTCAGAGCTAAACAACTATATAGAGAAATGTAAAACATTTTAATACAAGTTAATTAGAGAAACCCTATCCTTGACTGAACTCAAAATATTTTCCTCCCTACTGCCATCTCCTTATTTGAACTCTAGCTGTCTTTGTGTATGTACCAAATCCAATCTCCTGTCAACACAAGCAGGCTAGCTGTGATCCATACTCATGTCCCACCCTTCCCTTTATTCCTTTTATTTAGCACCTCATAACATATTGCCATATTCTGTCAAAAAATAATCAGGGAGATTCAAAAAAAGTTCTTATTGTTAATAATGGTGCTAATTTTGCCCTAACTAATCAGATGTTATTTGCCATTTGAAAGCTAACATCTGATTGGTTGGGGCAAAATTAGCACCATTTTTAACAATAAGAACTTTTATTGAATAACCCTGAATATGTTTGTTTATGGGAGAGGGAACTGTTGCTGATATCAGCAACATATTACATACTACAATTCCTATGGATTTGTTACTACTGTAGTGAATGTTTATCTAAAAGCAACATTCACTAGTGTCATCCATTATTACCTACTAGAATTCTTAAAGGGCTCTCTCTGATTTTTACATAGTCTGATATTCAGAATCTACCATTTAGGCCTGTGTGAATTTAAAGAGAGTCGTGAAGTCACAAATATTTTTAGGCACATAAATGAAATGTTTCTTGATCAAATCAAACCTGTATCACCCAGCATGACCAAAACACCCTTTTCCATTTAATTCATGGCAAAAAGGTTCAGATTCTAAAAGATTTTTTTTATTTCTACTACATAGAGCAACCGATATTTAACAAGCATCCAAGACATGGGGAATATGCCCAAAGAAAAGTTGACAAGGGATGTTATAAATAAAAAATAAAAAATACACTGCTGATGTAAAATTATTATTAATGTATTTTTAATATGTTGCATCGCTCAATGTATCACCCTGATTCTCTTTTGTTCTTATTATTACAAGTAAACAAGTAGTACAAGTAATTCTATGTAGTATTATCCCCATTAAATGTATTGTGCATCCCTTTTGTGTAATTTGGGTCCTCACATGTGGCCCTTGAAGTAAATTTAATGAAGAAAAAGTACTCCAAAGAAAAGGAATCACTCTCTTGTACTGGATAATTAAAACACTTCTGTAATAGGGCAACTCAAAATACAATTGTCTGAGTGCTATTCTTTGAGAACACTTTTTCTTCATTATGCTTACTGTTTTGAGATACGCCCCAAGCACTGCGGTTAGTAAAGTCTAGGAATTTAAAAAGGATGGTGCAAACCTGTTTGTATAGACCATTTAAGTAAACCACAGTTAAAAACATGCCAGGAGCAAGGCTACCCATGTATCTATATATATATATCCAGGTTTCATTATTCATAATAAAAAAGAACCTATGTAGTTGCTGATAACTGATAGCTATAGGTAAGTGGATTGTAGGAGTGCACTTATGAACTATCCTAATATGGACCATGTCCTATGTGTTGGATTTAGTCATATCCAAAGAGAGTTAAAAGCAGGACTTTAGGTAAAGTTGGATGTGGACAAGCTTTGGGTGGGGTGTGGCCAGAACCACTGGACCCCACCCTTGTCTTGTCTGCTATTGGGAAATCCTCATTAGACAAGGCAGCTAGAAAGTTTAGGGAGAGGGGGTCCAAAAGGAGCAAAAAGCCCTTCACTGATCATAAAAATGGAGAAACACTTTCTTATAACAGAAGGCATCTTATAGTCTCATGCTATATGAATAGCATTACTTCTTGTTTCTTAGATTTTGTGGGCAATGCTATTCATATAGCATGGGACTGAAAGATGCCTTATGTTATAAGAAAGTGTTTGTCCATCGAAAACCTCATTAAAATCCCTTTCTTTTTAAAAGGCTGTGTTTAACTGTGCATAATTTGTTAATTCTAAATTAATCTAATCTTAATTGTATTTTCAATAGTATGCTTGTGAAGGTTCTCATTCATCCAGGTCATGGTATATCTGTTGTATTCAATTAGATCAACTGGACTTGAAGTTTAGTTCTTGAAGACGTTTCGCTAGTCATCCGACTGGCTTTTGTCAATTCAGAATGACTTGTACAAGAATCTGTGGCAATTATGTACCCTGGAAAATCCCAATTAGCATAAGGGCGTGATTGGATAGTGGCCAAGAGGTGTTATAGGAACACCCAGGGTAAGGTGTCAAAACAGCATTGTACATGGCAGACAGTTGGTGAGAAAACGGCTAGGCCAAGACTGCACTCGTACCAGCAGAACTGATCTGAACCCAGAAAAGGTGTGTTCCTTATTGGATTTGTGCCTGAATACCACCTATTTCAAATACAGGGATAAGTTCTATTAGCAAAAACACGGATGTGCTATGGGATCTCCAGTTTTACCTATTGTGGCCAACCTTTACAAGGAGGAGGTAGAAAAACAGGCGCTTAATACCTTTAAGGGCATAGCACCCAGCTATCTGCCAGAAGGAAGTACAAGCTTTCACAGAACACATCAATGCGGTAGACCAAAACATCAAATTTACAAGGGAAGAGGTACAAAACAACAAACTGGCTTTCTTGGACTGCTTGGTAGAAGGAAAATGGTAAACTGGAAGTAGAGGTTTACAGAAAACCAACACACATAGATCAGTATTTGATGTTTGACTCCCACCACCCTTTAGATCACAAGCTGGGTGTCATCAGAACCCTGCAACACAGAGCTGAGAACATCCCCACTAGCACAGAGGCGAAGGCTAAAGAAATTAAACATCTCAGAGGAGCCCTTAAAACTTGTGGATATCCAGACTGGGCCTTTGTAAAAAGAAGTAGAAGGAAAGAAAAGAACACGAATACCAACAGTGAAGGGGAAAAGCAAGACAGGAGAAAGAACATGGTCATCCCATATGTAGCAGGGGTCTCCGAGAAATTAAGAAGAATTTTCAAAAAACACTGTATCCCGGTCTGCTTTAAACCAAACAACACACTGAGGCAGCAATTGGTACATCCGAAAGACCCAATACCGAAACACAAGAAAAGCGACATCATATACGCAGTGCAGTGCAGTGAAGAATGCTCTGATTTGTATGTGGGGGAGACCAAACAGCAACTGCATCAACGTATGGCCCAGCACAGAAGAGACAATTCCTCGGGTCAGGACTCAGCCGTGTACCTGCATCTTAAGGATAAAGGACACACCTTTGAAGATTGTAATGTTAACATATTGGCAAAGGAACATGACTGGTTCAAGAGAGGTGTTAAGGAGGCTATTTATGTGAAAATAAAGAAACCAAGCCTAAATAGAGGTGGGGGGGTTCGACACCAACTGTCTGCCATGTACAATGCTATTTTGACACCTTACTCTGGGCGTTCCTATAACACCTCTTAGCCACTATCCAATCACGCCCTTAACACCTGGCTGTGATATGCTAATTGGGATTTTCCAGGGTACATAATTGCCACAGATTCTTGTACAAGTCATTTTGAATTGAGAAAGCCAGTCGGATGACTAGCGAAATGTCTTCAAGACATAGTATGTAATAATGTTTGCCCCCATTTACCCAGCATACTGACCATCATACTGAATAGCTGTGTTTAGAGTGCCACAAGTTCTTTGGCTCTCTGGGCATTATTACTAGATACTTAGATGGCTGATGAGATAAAGGGTGCATTATTTTGCCCATTCTATTAATCTACAGCAAACAATCAGATGGTATCCAACTGCAGTAACCCAGTAAAAAGTAAAAATCTGATTTGTTGCTGCAGTTTAATAGCACAGGAAAACTTCTGCACCACTTATTGCAGTCAGCAGAAGTCTTTGTCATTACACCACGCTCCACTCCTTCAAAAACCGAATGGTACCCAGGGTGAGAACCTAAACTGGTAGGACCTCACCACTGCATACTTTAAAGAATGTCTGATTCAGTTGCTCAGTAGAGATCTGAGCATCTTTGACCCATCCATCAGCCAATCAGTAGAAATTACTGATAGGAACATTCCAAGGATGTTATGCATTCTGGGAAGAAGAAGGGTATGAAATCAACTTATTTTTCAAAATGGGAGAGAATATGTAGAATAACTAAGAAGGCATTACACAAACTAACAATTTAACAAATATTGATAATTTCCACTGAACTGTCCCTTTAAGAAGTTCCTAATTTCAAAGAGATTTGCAAAAAGATTTGTTCATACTTTTACAGTAATCTTTTTTAGAATCTTGTTTAAATCTAGACTAGTCTGTGCACATAGAAATATGAGCAGATTTTCTAATCAGTTGTTTAGACCTTGCAGAGAGAGAGATCCCAGTTGGTACTGTAAGTAAAATATTGCGTGAGACCTGTAGAAACAAACCGTAAATCTTGTAGGCTTTTACAGTATAATGTGACAGGTCTCTGTCATTATAAAATTAGTGGTTTAAAGGAATTTTATTGATGGCATATGGTGATGAAAGAAGAAGCATGCATCCAAATATTAAATGCTATTTAATTTGTGGCTTTTGTTTGATCACTTGATAGCAATTTTCCCCTTTTTGTTCAGTAAGCAATGCCAGATTGAATAGCAAGTTTAATTTATAGGGAAATTTTTTAGATAACTCATGCTTGCAATACGTTGTAATTATGCAGGATATCCTAAATCATTGTAAAAAAAAAAAAAAAAAACCTTAAAAAAGATAAATTTAGATATTAAAAAAAATCACAATTCAATAGCCAGCATGGTTTTATAGTGATTTAACAGTTTGTAAGAATTAAAAACACTAATGTATTGCAGTATTATACAGGAAATATGGGAAAGTGGTCTGACATACGCCATTTAAATTCTGTTAGTGCCTCTTACCAAGCTGTCAAAGTCTGGTTCATACTGCCCTGCCACTCTAAAGCCTTGTACACATGTTGGATAATTTTCGTACGAACATGTATGGAACATACAGAATTTGACAGCTTGGTAAGAAGCATCTAAGAAAAACCCAGGGGTGAGGACCTAGGGGTTTTGGTTTAGTAAAGGTTGGGGGGATTGGCATACTTTATAGTTCTCCTTTAATTACAAGACATTTAATGTCACCTTAAATAGGAACTAAATGGTTAACACCCCCCATGTTATATTCAGTGAGACAGGCAGATTTAAATGCACTATTCTTAGGATGAGCATCCTACAAGGAGATATCAAGTAGCTGCAGCAGCACACTGGATAGAAAGAATCCACAAGGGTCTGACTATCTCTCATGTATACAATATATACAAACGAACCACACTCTCTTGAATATTTCTACATGTTGCAAAGATTTAATATTACTGTCATTATGTGATGAAGTGCCCATGGCTAACAGTATGTAATGAAATGCCCATGGCTACCAGTATTTAAATAAATTCCCCTGGCTACCAGTATGTAATGAAATGGCTACCAGTAGTTGACTAAATTGCTACCAGTGTATACTAAAATTTCCAGTTTGTTACCAGTATATACTGAAATTGCCAGTTTGCTACCATGGAATACTGTGCCTCTGTGACATTCATTTATGTATCTCTGTCTACACCTTATCTCTGTCTATCTATTAATAACTTCCTGGTTGTGTATCTATCTCGGTTTGTCTACATTTGTCTGTCTGTTTGTCTCTCTGTCTATCCCTAGTTAGTATCTAGTGGATGTGGCTTAATTGGAGCAGGGTGTGGTCTAAAAAATTTCAGAGCACTACATGCCACACAGTGCCTGAAGCCCCTAATCATCTCAGACCCTAGAGACACCCCTGGGATTACGCATGCAAATTACTTTTTTTAAAATCAGGAATGAATCATAAAATGTAAAGACAGACATTAGAGTAATAACAACAGTATATGAAAGTACCTAGGTAAAGTACATTCAGATAACAAAAAATTTAATTTAAGGGGCAAATGGAGAAATTGCCCTGTACATCTGCCATCTTAAGGTGGGCATACGCGGTCCAATATACATTTTTATTTGTATTTTAAATATCACCAATAATTTCGGTCATTTCTTATCTGTTTCTGCCCCACAATCCACTGGCAACTTAAAGGGCAAGTCCAGCCCTAAAATGAAAACTTACATAAAGGTAAATGACCCCCCAAAACCCTAAACGGTAATAGTTTGAAATCTGAAATATATAAGTCTAACTTGAAATCCTGCTCAATGTCCTGTTTCCCCTGTTTCTGCTTCCTAGTTCTTCCATTTAGCAACTGTCAGTTATGTATTTGACAGTTGACATCGCAGCCAATGACTGAATGTTAATCCCCTAGCTGCCTCTTGTGAGCATGCTCAGGCTCAGTACAGGCTCAGTACAGGTTTCTAAACTGCTCAATTTCCATGAGGCATCCAGAAGCATAGCAGACATACAGTAATGAATTCATAGGACAAAGTATGATATATCAACATATTTTAAAGAGGCCATTCTTTCTAAAAGATGTTCTTATGAGGGTGGAGTTGTCCTTTAAATGGGGGGAGCTAGATATGTGCTTTTTTTTCTTTACCTTTTTCTGGGATGAACGTTAATTACTTCTTTCACACTGATATTGCTTCTGTCTGACTGCCACCTGCACAGTATATTCTATGAATGGATGCAGTATCCTTTGTTTTATTTCCATTTGTTAAGGAATGCTTTAATTGGCAGCTTTAAGTCAGCAGTTCGAAACATTTCTTTCTGTAGGAAAGCAAGAAAATTTGGCATGTTTTTAAACATCATAATTTCCCTTCATAATGCTTATGAATTGTTCAATACAATTTAGATAAGAAGATTGTTTAGTTAAACATTCTAATTAGGAAGACAAGACAATTAATTTGAATTGGAAAACATTTTCACTGTATTTTGGGGAACAATTTAACCCTTTTTCGCTTAATGAAAGAGAAAGACAAAAAAAACCCAATCTATTAAAATTTGGACTATGGTGTCCTAGGGTTCTCCCATAGCAATCCTAGTTTGAGAACTGGTCCTATGATAATTGGTGTCAAATATACCTGATAGTTTCCATCTGAATGTACCAAACTATGTTTATAATTAGACTGTCAGACACCCAATGTCTTTTTTATTGTTAAGTCTACTAGACATTCCTGCAGTATTATGCATTTTTCTGGCTATGGAATAACATAATGTTTTGTTTGTTTAGTCATTTTATCTGCATTCTTGTGTGTGCTGAATGATATCTAGCATTGCTTTAAAAGGCAACTGACAGTTTTATTTCATGTGAGCCAAACAATGATTGTACCTTGATTCGTTGTACCTTTCATTCTAGTAATAAGCTACTGTAATAAACAATTCAACATCTCTTGCAAAAAATAGTCCTTTCTCAGAAGTGAAGGTTTTTACCACTAATCAGGATAGAAGTAGGTAATGGTATATATTTGAGCTCCTTGTGAGGTTGATTTTTGTGGGAGGTGATTAACAACAACCGTGGATCATTGCTAGCAAAAACAAAGTTGAGGTAAGAAGTAAAGGAGACATAAAGGAAAGAAGCAGGTCACAATGACAAAAACGTATTTATTGGCAAGTAAAATATTTTGGGTGGTTTAAGAAGAGGATAGATTTAGTAAATTTTCAGGGAGATTTAATAAAAGTTTTTATCGTTAAAAATTGTGCTAATTGTGCCCCAACCAATCAGGTGTTATTTAATATTTGAAATCTAACATCTGATTGGTTGGGGCAAAATTATCACCATTTTTAACAATAAGAACTTTTATTACCGTATATACTTGAGTATAAGTCGATCCGAGTATAAGTCGAGGTACCTATTTTTACCTGAAAAACTTGTAAAAAATGATTGACTCGAGTATAAGTCGAGGGTAGAAATTATCACCACTACTGCCTTCTGATTCTGTGTTGTTTTTAGGCTTTAGTTGCCCTTTAAATGGACAGCCGAATTCCCATACATGAATCCTTGTAAAGGGCCCTCTGACCCCATATAGTAAAGGACTCTCTGACCCCAATAGTTAAAAATGTCACCTGAGAGTTGTAGTTTAAGCTGTCATTTGCACTGTACTAGCAGCTGTTTTTTGCCCCAAACTGAGGAGACCCATCAGATTTACAGCATCCAGATAAGCAGTGACAGTGCTGAGTGAATCCAGGAGCCAGACTACAGGAAGCAGGAAGTGTAAAGGCAGATCAGCTCCTGTAACTTTCTATGCAGGTTAACACAGCGCCACCTACTGGTTACTATCTGCAATTGCAGAATTTGGATCTAAATTAGGACTTGACCCGAGTATAATTCGAGGTTAAGTTTTCAGGCTAATTTTAAAGCCTGAAAAATTCGACTTATACTCGAGTATATATGGTACATCTCCTTGTTCATGTGTTATTCTATACTGTATTTCTTCAATATGCACTGCCATAGGCTGGCTGACTGACCGAAATCTACTGTGTTATTGCAGCTGAACACGACTGTGATTTCCAAATCAGACGATCATGCTGTCTCCTATGGACCACATGATCAATTGTGGTAAACTGTCAGACGCAACTACTTTTCTTCACGACCGTCATTGAATCCTCCCAGCCACATAGTGGTAAACGGTCCCCAAGGATAAAGAATTGTGTGTACCAGCCCTTAAACTAGGCATACACATTGATGATATTCATAGAATCATGTAGGATCTGAAGGAATTACCTGAATGTCATGGAACATGTATGGCATAAAAATTATACATCACAATGATGACAAACTACCGCCATCGGCATTAAGATCTACCTGCCCAGATCAAAAATGTGTGTAGTTTTATTATGGCTTCTCTTTGTTTGTGCTAGCCGATAACAAGAAAGTGTGGCCACTCCAAGCATTTCCAAGCACATGTTAATGTGTTTGTATATAGAGTATAGGAAATGAATGTTAATGTGCATTTGCGAATGGACGTGAATTCACAATCAGATAAAATCTGCTGTGAATTTGCGACGGGTCACATGTGTATGGGAATTTTACCGTTTTACCTACAATGAAAAATATAATAAACAAAATATAACAAATTTAGAGTTTTATTACAAATGTTATTTATGCAATTTACATTATAATGCAAGTTGAATATTTTGCAGAGAAATTTATAAAATATTTTATTAAAACTGAAATTATGGGCAGATCCCATTACTTCATGAATTCAGTGCATTATATATACAAGATGGACATACCTAAATTCAATATTATATACTATTTTAGTGTAATGGTTTGTATTAAGCAACTCTTAGTGACCTCTAGTGTTCTCTGCAAGTAAAGAACAATAGCTTAAAATTTAGTTTTATGGACATTAACGCAATAACATACCCAAAATCCTACACAAACTTCACAGATAGACTTTTCCCCCAGTCCTAATCTGAAAGCATTCTCCCCACAACAGTGACCTATACATTGTAAGATACTTCTCTAGTAAGCTGCATTAACATGCATATAAGAAGTAGATTCTATAACTAAGTAGGCTTCCATGTTGCTGCCAGTACAAAGAGGCTTGTGAGCATGTGCACCTATTGGCTACACCCCCTGACACCACTATTAACTGGCTCTATGCACATTTCTTCTACGCATATAACTCCATGCTAACATGGAAGTCACTACAAATAGAATAGCAATAGTCAACAGGTTTCACTGCCTCTTATTATTTTTTACTTCCATTCTGTTCCTAGTGACAGATAAAGTTTTTAAATGTACCAGTTTATCATTTTGTATGCAGTGTTGGCTAAACAATCAAATGCATTACTTTTAGAAACACACAGCCCATGAGGTCAATACTCAGACTTATATATGATCTTTTTTTGTACTTGACAGAAAATAATCTGCAGAGATTAATTCATTATTTGTTTGTATAAAATGCAAAGGAATATGTGAGGAAAAGGAGATCATTTTTACCAAATCTTAACACTGTGTCTGAGAGGCGGAATCTACTGTATAATTATCTGTGCTGTTATATGGTTGGCTGTTAGCTTCTAGGGACAAGGCTGTAGCTTTCAGTATATTTTTGAATGTGCTCAGTCTATTGGGACAATGCTGTCTGGAGACTTTAATTATCCTTTGTCAGAAATGTCAGAAACCAAGATAACCTATAATGTTTCAGATTCATAAATTTGTGAAGGCTAGAAGTCATATTGCTATGTTAAAATTTGGAAGATTTAAAGGTAATTAAAGACTATTACACCCATGTTGTGCTTGTAACAGTGATGGTAGATAGGAGATAAAATTATAAAAATTAGAGGGCAGTTTGGCTTGGGATGATTCTCCTTTCTATTTTTCATCTATTTAAAGAAACAGATTATTATTGTTATTGTGACTTTTACCTTCTTTTATCACATATTTTAAAACCATATGTTGACACTTAGCAACATTCAACAGTTTGTTCATATTTACATAATTGGTTAAATGTTTTTGCTCAGACAAATTGTTCCCTGTTTCATAGTAAAACTGTGTAAATGTTCCAATAAATCTTGGCAGAATGAATTAAAAAAAATAAAATAGGACTTTCAAACCTGTTTCACTGCATTACGGGGGACTACATGTTCAGCCCATACTACATCCACTCTCGTGCCCATGACAAAACTTGCAATTCTTGACAATACAGAGAGCTAGAGCATGATGATCCCTCCAGTTGTTCCACCTGTAGGAAAACCATTCATTGTATGACAACTCATAATCTTTAGCACACTTCCTGTTGCATTTTATTATCATGAGGACAGATTCTGTCCATGTTGTCATTGCCAGATTCTGCCATCATGCACAGTTTATACTGTATATAAAAAATGAAGACCCGTCCAATAACACAAACAACTAATATTCAACATATTGAAACAACACTGGAGCAGCTAGGAAATGCTCCATGTATTACCAATCTTTGTAATCTATGCTATACCAAGAACAAATGTTAAGGCCAAGATCTGTTGCTCAGTTTAGTAATGAACTATAGTATAAAAATCAAAATCTAATGACCCCTAAAGGTCTAGATTAAGACTCACTTTTCCATAGAAGGCAATCAGATTATTTTGGCAGAATCTATTGTACATAAAACCATGTTGGGACCTACTTGTAATGTGATGTAACATTTATTCCAATATCATATCCCTTAATGTTCCCTCTAAGAGCTTTTACACTTCTACCAAACTGACAGGCCTGCAATTTCCTTGCGTGGAATAGGATCCCTTTTTCAATAATGGCACCAGATCAGCAATCCACCAAGACCAGACAACAAGGAATCATGTAATGAATTGAATACAGTGGTCTGGCAACCAGAAAGCTAAACTCCTTAAAGCTACTTTCAGATGAGCATTGTTTTTCATTCATGAACCCGGTCCTCAAACTTTTAGAGGTGGGCGGAATTGGTGAAACTCTACATGCAGCGTTTTCTGCCAGTAAACATCTAGAAATGCTGTGGAACCGTTTTATGTAGCCATTTATTGTCATTATGCTTAGCAATGCCATGAGACCATATTTCCAGTATTTGCTTTTGTGGGGCCTTCCCTTATGGGGATATACATTTGGGCAAGACCAGTGCTCTCTTTTCGAAAAACCATTCAGGTTTAGGCTACGTTATGTTATGTTATGCTATGTCTTCATTTCTTGAAAAGCCCCTGATACAGAATAGACTTTTTATTTAAAAAACAACATTGTATAAGTGTAATCAATCTATGTTTATGTTTGTCTTGATATTTGCTTAAAAAGGCCTTAGCCCAGCTGTTTGTAAGCCTGGGGTAAAAAACAGTTTAAATATTTGTGTAATTAATTAATTTACTGATAAATCACAGTATGTCTTTATTAAGCAGGCCATGTTCAGTAAAGTCTTTATTGTTTTCTACCTATGTATGAGGTGCTTGGAGGCCAAGTCCTTTATTAAAGGTCTTGGAAAAAACCATCAGCAATCCCAGTAATGTGCAGTAAGTGCAATTTCACACAACCATTCTTACACTATTTAAAGGTTTATGGGAAAAACTTTTGGCTAGTACTGGCAACAGACATTTAAATAAAAAAAACACTTCTATCAAGTTAATAAATTTTTAACAACCTGCAGGTACACACGAAAACAGGTTTCACTGGAAACAAATATGCTGCTATGTAAAATTCCCCACATCTGCTCATATAAAATGGTATCCGCAGACATGCTGTTACATATGGTATTTTTTCATTACTCATTTGAAAATATGATCACTTTCAGATTTCCTAATTGGAGACCATGTCCAATTTTGCACAACAATGTACTGTTTATTCAGCAACAAAAGTAAATACTAGAAGTTGGCTCATAACACACATATACCTTGTATTCAATTTTGTGACAGCTCTATTGCGGCGTTGGGAGAGTTGCTTCTCCTACTCTCCAGAAATGTAAAACATGTTGTGAAATGATAGATAGATAGACAGACAGACAGACAGACAGACAGACAGATAGATAGATAGATAGATAGATAGATAGATAGATAGATAGACAGATGGATGATAGATAGATAGATAGATACACAGACAGACAGGTAGATAGATAGATAGATGATAGATAGATAGATAGATAATAGATAGATAGATATATAGATAGATAGATGATTGATAGATGGATAGATAGATAGATAGATAGATAGATAGATAGATAGATAGATAGATAGATAGATAGATAGATAAAAGATAGATAGATAATAGATAGATAATAGATAGATAGATAGATAGATAGATAGATAGATAGATAGATTGATAATAGATAGATAGATAATAGATAGATAGATTGATAATAGATAGATAGATAATAGATAATAGATAGATAGATAGATAGATAATAGATATATAGATAATAGATAGATTGATAAATAGATAGCTAGATAGAAGATAGATAAATAGATAGATAGAGAGATAGATAGATATATAGATGATAGATAGATAGATAGATAGATAGATAGATAATAGATAGATAGATAGATAATAGTTAGATAGATAGATAGATAATAGATAGATAACAGATAGATAGATAATAGATAGATAGATAGATAGATAGATAGATAGATAGATAATAGATAGATAGATAAATAGATAGATAGATAGATAGATAGATAGATAGATAGATAGATAGATGCAGGTGCACTCCAAGGTCTAGATGAAATTAAAACATTTTTATTTAAGATGCATAGCAATGTTTTAGTCGCTTGCCTTAGGAGCTTTATCAAGCAAAGAAAAAAAATCTTGCACAATAACTGTGTGCACTTGTTAATATCAACAAGACTCTGGAGGGCACCTGCTTGCGTCTACATTTATTATATGTTCGTCAATGGTGGCACCCAGGTAAGCAACCTTCTACAGCGAGTGCCTGCATTTATGTATATATATATATATATATATATATATATATATATATATAAATATAAAATGCAGAAAACCTATAACACAAGGTAGATGCCCTGTCCTGTGGAACATTTCTAATAATGTTACCTGTAAAGCATCAGATCAACGCGTTTCAGCCTTCAAGAAGCCGTCATCAGGATGATATACAAACGCCCCAAGGCAAGCTATATAGCTCATTATCCCATAGAAAGACCGCCGAATAACGTTGGCTTCGAGCCGAACAGAAGCCGTCATCATTTGGTTATCACGTACAGCAATATACGCGTGTCTTTTTATCAATTGCTTTAACATGCTGGCGTTATCCTGTTTCCTTTAAATTTTGGCATTTGACGACGGTCCTGAGTAAGTTGGCCGAAATGCATGGATTGAGTGTATTACAATAAACTTACCTTTATCTTTTATGGCTTATGGATAAGTGCCCTTTAGATCTTACTGTTTTATATATATAAAATTTTAAACTGGAGATAGATAACAGTGCACTTTTCTGGTTTACAAATAGATTTAACAGAATATATGATAACAGTTACTTGTTTGCTATACAGCTGTTTCTAATTAAAGGGAAAGTTCAGTGCAAAATATCATTATTTTTAAAATTCTTAGTTTATATTATGCATACCTAGTTATTCTACATATTCTCTTCCATTTTGAAAAATCAGTTGAGTTGATACCCCTTGCAATTACCTGCTGTGAGCTGACATTTTAGGTTCCGTAATGGTCCTTCTTCTTCCCAGGATGCACCACTCCCTTGGAATGTTCCTAACAGTAATTTCTACTGATTGGCTGTTGGATGGGTCAAAGATGCTCAGATCCCTACTGAGCAACTGAATCAACCCAGGCAGTGGGTCAAGAACAAGACCATAATGGTCTCTATTAGAGGTCCTGCGAACAGGAAGTCAGTATTTCAGAAGCATTTATTTATACACAGAAAAAATGCTGAATGGGCAAGTAAAGGTCATCAGGATTAGAAAATACATCTCTTTTTTCTTAAAAGTATATGTATTTGCACTGAACTTCCCCTTTAAATGAACAGAAATACCCTCTCCCTGCAATCCAAATCTTGGAATATGCCCTGAATTAGCCATGACTCCCAAATACCAATCACCCTTTTTACATTCCTCCTTATATGCAATGTGCATCCCTGCCACCGTTATATAGGAATTGGGAGGGCAGACATTCCAGGGAACCTAATGTCTGTGTCAGGTGTGAGTGGGTTGCCCGTTTGGAAGCTGAGGTGGAGATTCTAGGGGTCAGCTTCAGCATTGCAGGAATTGGCAAAACTGGGGAGTTAGCCAGGCACTGGCTGGGGCCAGTATGAGGTGGGTGGAAGTGGGAAAGGGATAGTTAGGGGGAGGTAATTTTGTTAGGTTACTATGGGAGGTGTGGGACGGAAGGTAGGGTGGCTTCTTCCCGATTGCCCAACCGATTTGCCACCGTAGGTATGAAGGGAGGAGGAACCTTGGAATTAGCGTGTATGGAGGGGGGCTAGTCCCTTGACACCCAGGGGACTTCCATCTCTGATACAAGGAGGAAGAACGAAGGATCAGGAATGCAGTGTAGGGGACTCCATTATAAGGAAGTGATAGGGTAATCTCCACCAAGACCCTACGGCTGAACTGTGTTTTGCCTGTCTTGTGCTAGGGGATGGCATGTTGGTGGATCATGTAGACAGTTTATTGGGTGGGGCCGGGGTGGACCCGGCAGTCTTGGTTCACATTGGTGCCAATGACAAAGTTAGAGGAGGAGGTGAGGGTCCTTAAACTGATTTCCGAGAGCTAAGGGCCAGTTAAACGCAAGGACCTCCAGGGTAGTGTTTTCAGAAATACTACGCAGCCACGTGCTAAGCCAGGAGACAGCGGAGCTTAGGACATTAATGCGTGGCTAAGAGGGTGGTGTAAAGGAAGGGTTTGGTTTTATTGAGAACTTGGGCAGACTTTGCTGTCTGCTACAGGCTCTTGTAGTAGGGATGGGTTGCACCTCACTGATGGCGGTTGCAGCGGTTTTAGGGGAGAGATAGCTAGAGGGTTGGAGGAGATTTTAAACTAGGTTTGGGGGGAGGGTGCTAGCAGTCCACTGGGAGATAGCCCAGGAGGAGAAGCAGGGTGTAGATAGGCCAGTTGTGGGGGAAAGGGGGGTGGGGCTAGCATAGGGGATGGGAGGCAGTGTGATTAAAGTATACAGTAAATTACAGGATCATAATCTAAAATGCTGTTTGCAATGCGAGAAGCCTGGCTGACACAAATGGGTGAATTGGAAATTATGGCATTGAATGAAAAGTATGGATGTAATAGGTTATAGCAGAAATGTGTGTTGAACAGTTCTCGCGACTAGGCTGTAAATTTAGAAGGATATGCCTTGTTTAGGCGGACAGAGAAAAAGGAGGGGAGGAGTATTGTTTTATTTAAAGAATTGAAGCCAAATTTAAAAGAAGCGATAACTGGCGAAATGGATGTTAAAGCGGAGGCAATATGGGTGGAATTAGGCAACAGGAAAGGGGGTAATGTTATTGTTGGTGTCTGCTATAAGCCGCCAAATGCTAGCAGAGAGGAGGTGAATCAGCTTCATATGCAGTTGACAGAGGCTGTGCAATTTTGGCGAGTGTGCTCATGTGGGACTTTAATTACCCTGACATTGATTGGTGTAGTGGAACTGCCATCACAGAAAAGGCGATGAGTTCCTAATTTGCTGCAGGATAATTTTCTCTCCACAGGTTAAGGTTTCTAATAGAAAAGGAGCTCTGTTGGTATGGTATATCTAACATCGTGGAGCGCATTATAGATATAAAGGTACTGGAGGCTTAGGGAATAGTGCCCATGAATAGTGTGTTTTGTTATTGAAAGGAAAAGTGCCTGGTTAACAAAGACTTTTATTTTGGGAATGCAATTTTCCAGTTTAAGAGCAGCTCTTCAGAATGTCAACTGGGATAATGTATTATCAGGAAATGTAATGAACAAAGTGGACAGTGTTCAGGGGATTTTAAGCCAGATCACATCTAAATTTATACCCTTGGAAATAATGTAAAAAAATAATCCGCTCTCATGTGGCTGAATTCTGATGTAAAGAGGCAAATGGAAGGGAAGAAAAGGCATTTAAAACCTCTAGGCAGAGGGAACGGAAGGGCCTTTAGAGTTATAAAAACTTAACAAGGAGTGTAAGGAAGCAATCAACTAGCTAAAATTAATAATGAAGTTAGGATAGCTGCACAAGCTTACTAATCCTAAACATTTTTGTAAGTATATTAATAGTAAAAAGATGAGGACTGAAAATGTGCACCATTAATTAATGGGGATAAGTTAGTTACGAATGCGATAAAGCAAATGCGTTGAATACTTTTTTCCCCTCTGTATACACTATAGAAGATCCAAGTACATATCATACTATAGTAGTAATAATGGTACAAAAGATTTAAGTGCACTTTGTTAACCGAGGATATGTACAGAAAGAACTACAAAGTTTAATATTAATAAATCTCCCTGACCGGATAAAATCATCCTCGGGTACTTAGGGAGCTAAGTTCAGTTTTATCTAGGCCATTGTTTCTTATTTTCAGATTCCCTCATGTCCGGTGGTGTGCCTCTGGATTGGAAAAAGGCTGATGTTATTCCAATATTCAAAAAGGGTAGTCGTTCACAGCCGGGTAATTACAGGCCTTAAGTTTAACTTCAGTGGTGGGAAGATCCTGGAAAGTTTAATAAGGAAACATGTTTAAGGACTGATATTATAAGTAGTAACCAGCATGGATTTAGAAGGAATAGATCTTGTCAAACTAACTTGCTTGGCTTTTATGAGGAAAGTAATAGAAATTTAGACTCTGGCACAGCAATAGATGTAGTTTACTTGGATTTTGCAAAGGCTTTTGATACAGTCCCCCATAGGCGACTAATGTGTAAGCTAAGGTCTGTTGGTCTGGGGAGTCACATTTGTTCATGGATAAAATTGGTTAAGGGCATGTCCACCCCAAAATTTAACTTTTGATATGTGGTAGGGCATGCTCCCCCAGCCCCAACCGCATTAATTTAATTGTTAGAAAGTTCCCCGATTCTTACTTACCTGCCCTCTCTCCCCTGCTGCAGTGTTCAGGCCCTCTGCTTGCATGGAATTGAAAGCAGGGGTGGGAACGGCAGCCGCGTCCGTGATTGGCTGAGAGGCAGGGAGGGCTCACTGAGCATGCCTCAACCTTGATGAGGTTGAGGAAGTCTCAGGCACAGCATGAGTCACACACTGCTCCACACAGCAGTTTCCTGGACTTTGGAGGGGCACAGCAGGGGAACTATTTTGAGCAGAAATGTAGGTAGGCTTGTTTTAAACTACTTGATGTGGCCAGTAAGGGGTTAAATTTAGTTTTGGGGGTGGACTGCCCTTTAATGAAAGGATGCAGAGAGTATGTGTAAATGGGGCTTCATCATTATGGACGAAAGTGCTAAGTGGGGTGCCACAGGGCTCTGTGTGGGCCGCTTCTATTTAACTATTTTAATTATTTGGAAGTGGGAATTGTCAGCAAGTTTCTGTGTTTGCTGACGGCACAAAACTTTGTCGACCATTTAAAACTTCAGAGGATGTGCAATCATTGCAGGGGATCTAGATAGATTGTCACATTGAGCTGCTAGTGGCAGATGAGATTCAATGTTGATAAATGTAAGGTGATGCATTTTGGACTTAAAATCCTTGTGCTACTTATACTATAAATGGCTCTGTGGTAAGTGAATCCCTGTTGGAAAGAGATCTTGGAGTTTTGGTGGTAAACAAACTTAAGGTAGCAAGCAGTGCCGGCAGCAACAGCCAGAGCCAGCATGGTATTGTTTGTATAAAGAGAGGTATGGATTCAAGGGAGGAAAATGTTATTCTCCCTCTTACTCAAGACTTGAAGAAAAAAGGTTTAGGCTTCAAGTTTGGAAAGGGTTTTTCACTGTGAGAACGGTAAAGCTATGGACGTTGTTATGGCAGGTTCATGGGCAGTTTAAAAAAAGCTGATGAGTTTCTGCAAACAAGGAATGTTGCAAGTTACTGGTATTGATTCATAAGTAGAGTTGATCCAGGGAAATTCCGATTGCCACTTGGAGTCAGGAAGGATTTTTTTCCCCCTTCATAATTTGGTGGGGTTTTTTTGCTTTCCTCTGGATCAACAGTTAGGCAGGAAATGAGGATATTGCTAGATGGGTTGACTGGATGGACTTATGTCTTTATTCAACCTCAAATACTATACAAGAAAAAACACCCAGATGACAGATGTATGAGGTGGCAGGAATACTTTCAGATAGATCTAGACAAGAAGGCTGGATTCAGCAATGAGATCATTAAAAAAAATCATCTCATTGCGTTTCCCATCACGAAAATTTACTTAAAATGATATGGAGGTGGCACTAACTCCCGAAAATATTACCAAATTTGACGCCAATGTCTCTCCTCTTTGTTGGAGGGAATGTAACCAAGTAGAATCACTGGAGCACATCTTTGGGAATGCCCTAAATTACAGGCTCTATGGAGTGACATAGAAACCTTTTTTGAAAAAACTTCCAACTAACTTAACATATATACCTTCGCATATGGCCCTTTTACACTTGAAGACCGTAGATTTGCTCCTAAAGAGAGATTAATATGTAATCATTATTTTTACAACAAGTTCACTTATTGCTGATAATTGGAAATCCAGATATGTTCCAAAAATTGAAGAAATACTAAAAACAGTAGATTTTAATCTGCAAGCAGAAAAACATGGGCAATAAATTCTGGAAATCCTCAATTCTTCATGAAAAGAGCAGATCTATGGTCTTCCATGTATCCAACTACTAAATTGCTTGATATTTAACTGTGGGAAACCATTCTCTCACAGAGACTGTTGACAAGAACTGTTCTGCAATACTCATTTTATAACAAACAGACAAACTAAAAATAATCCATGACCTCATAATTCTTGGCATGTTTAAGTTAAAATAGAATGAACATGGATACAAAAATAATATACTCCTATTGGGGTATGATATATATAATATATTATATATAATATATATATACATATATTATATATTTATGTGGGCATCGTTTAAAATATATAAGTTGAAGTTTTTAAAGCTAAAATTGTTTAGGATTACATCTTGACTATTTTTAAGCAACCTTATAGATGGATGCAACCCCTAGGATCTATGTAGGGTGGTTTTAATCCTCATTTCCTAGAAGGCTCAGCTCCATATTAACAGCAGATCCTTAAGATTGCATAGTCCAAAATATGCTATGTACTAGTTTTTTTTGTTCTACACATGGTATAATTGGGCCGTGTAGGTTTTGATGGCGTAATACGTGAATGGATTTAGGTGTTTATACACCTGCTAATATATGCGTGTTAATATACGCATACTTTTTTTTTACGCAACAATATCATACCTTATTATATGGTGACCAATATTGTTATATAACAAGTTCTTAACGACTGTTATTTATACTTTATCTTTTTTTCTAATGTAAATATTAATGTACGAAAACTATATCTATTGCCTTTATTTGGCTGTAATATTTGAAAAACCCCAATAAAAAACTATTGAAACATAAACTTAATTTTGTTGTGATTGTTTGGACTTTTAAAGGATTTCCTCTTTTTTGTAATCTGTCACATTGCTGTTCTTCCAGTAAGTTACTTTGGCTTTTCCCACATCTGGCTTACTTTCCAGGAAAGGCCAACATCTCTGCAGCTGTATGAAGAATTATTCATTAGGACAAAGAGGGATATTGAGGAGGCTCATTCAAGCCACACCACAGAGTAAATTACATTACACTGTAGCACAGCAGCTGGAAAATTAAATTATATTTGGGCCTTGGAGGAGCTATACTTGTATAACTTAGTACCAATAGAAAAGTCATTGTTAATGTAGCTTGCTGAAAACCATATTTAATATTGTAAATACTTGCATCAGTTATACTTTGAGGGATTAACCAATTGGGCATTAGATCTTTAATAGACACACTAAATAAAAGTAGAACTCCTTTATTTGTAATTTTCAGCCATCTTTTTACTGTATCCCGCAAGTAAAACATACATTTTTTTGTCTTACGTTATATATTTGGTAGAAGTAATAGTAGTTGAAGGCTAATAAAAAATTATTTATTTAAATAGCTTTAGAATTGTTTGTTTTCACAATGGTTAGAAAGTGCTACCATGTAATTTATTTTACCTTTAAACGATACTTACAAACGTAATTCTTTCTGGCTAAATAATCTTTCTAATGCCCTGCCTGAAGTTTAACAGCTAATTTATCAGCAAGTACAAACCACAATAAGCAATGTCATCAAACTGCCAGCTTAAACCTTTCAGCACAAGTATGGTGTAATGAATTTACAGCTCGATTAATGCTTTGCGAGATTATATACTGCAGTGTGGGGTTTAGCGCAGATTCCTCAAATAGGATCCTGGCTTTAATTTGGAAGTGTAAATGTTTCTTCGTGTGCTTTGTAGCCGCATTTAAATGTCAATTACCATCAAAATTGACACAAATGAGTACCCTAACAATGACAAGTGTAGTCATTATATTGTTAGTCTAATAAACTTAGTAATATTAATAAAAGTTTAAACTGCAAGGCATCAAAAGGCTCTTTGCAAATGGCAAAATATCTTTTTTTTTTAAATTAATTCATAGGAGCGCTAACTGTTTGCTAGCCAAAAATTAGTTTTTATTTGCAACATTGGAAAGTATGTATTCCTATCCTGTATACTAATTGTGTAACTGTGTTCTAATTTGATTGTATTCCCTTACAATATAAGAATAGAACATGAGCTATTTCAACAAACATAGTATAATAAAACCTTAATTGTAATTCTCTGAATAGATCTTACACATTGTGCCATTTCATTGCAATAAAGGACAAAGTAATCAATCTTGCTATGAGCCAGTTGGGCAGTTTGCTCACATGAATTAATCCACCATCATTCCTTAGTATCCTCCCTTAATCACTTAGTTGGATTAAAATACAGTGCGTTTGTTTCAAATCACAATTGATCACTCCAAAATGGAAAAAAAAGCTGGCTGATGACCATTTGTGGTTGCAGTTGTATAACTGACCATACAGACCTGGAGAACACTGGATGTCTTTACTGATGCTGATTAGTTATAATTAGTGTTAAACAATATATGTGGCAGGCTGCCATTCCAAATAGTGGCACAGGCCACATTTTTGTCATGACAACGTATCTTTGCATTATAAAGCTAGACACTGGAGCCCTGGGAAAATTCTCACTTTAGACCCAACAATATTGCTATGGTTACAAATAAATCTTATTGTGAACTGATTCTGATTGTATAAACTAGGAAAGACATTTAATGCAAAAATCACAAATACTTATTTTCTAAATTAAATAGCAACATTTTATTATTTTTGCACAAAACATTTTTGTGATTGTGTATCTACATCATGTTAATGTTCACATACACATCAGCTGGGAATAGACATTTGCAGTTCAGTATGCACCAAGCTGCCGGCACTCTTTCAAACATAAGATCAATGCAGAGCCCCAAAATTTCAACATAAATTGTGTTGCTTGAAATGAAGGGCACATCCACCCTTAAAACAGAAAAAATCTGACTTGTCATTTATCTGCAAGCAAGCAAACTGCTACTTTTACCAGGTTATTACTTGCACTTGTACCAGATATTAATGTTAAGTTCTATTCCTTTCTGGCAAAGGTATCTCTTCTTCCTTCTGCTCAATGAGCTTTTTATAGGTTTGAGCATGTGCAGAGAAGGCAGCAGGTTATGTCAGTTGTCACAGCCTTGGTACTGAAGGATGGGAGTGTCCAGCTTACTCTGCCGAATGGGGACAATTTTATTCTTAAATATTTGGTTTAATAATAAAGTACAAAATATATCAGTTAGGGTTGGGGGCAGGTAATTGACAATGACCATTTTTTTTAAAGGGTGGACATTCCCTTTAAAGTAGTTCCAGGTTTACATTTTGTCTGTAGTTAAATAGCAGAATTGGACTGTTTATCAAAACTCTATTAATTGAGATATGTTGGGAAAATGCAGTAGTTTTTTGTCCATGTTGCTTACCTAGCTGAAATGCTGCTGCAGTGTACTAAGCACTTTAGCAAGTTTTTGCTAAGATTGCTAAGAGTTGTGGAATCGTGGTCAGGTAACAGCACATCATGTGTCAGGATCAGATCCCAATTGCTTTACATTTAAGGATATGTACACTGGATAATTTGTTTTTTATTTCCACTACTGGAAGCTATAATTATTCTCAACAATCACTGTACTATTGTATGTTGCTCTGTCCTCTATTTCTTTAGATATCCAGTCTGAAACATCTTACATTTCATCTTTCAATCAAGTGCTTAGTATCATAAAAATCTTCTGTTAGTTATAGTTTTGCTCTACCTGGAATGATGACAATTGGTAACTGAAACTGTATGGGGAATTCCATCTTCCAGTGCTCCCTCATATGGATTACTGAGCATGCTTGCCCACACAAAGATTCAGATGGCTGGGGGACTAAGGGACTGAGTTGAGCAAAACAAGTACTTGATTGAAGTCATGCAGCAACACAAACTCATCAAAGTAAGTGCTGCTTACATGTATTCACTCATAGATTAAAATAAGGCAAAGTAATTATTCAGTGTACAATTCCCTTAACCTTTGAGCTACTAGTTAATTGCATTGCATTGCATTGATTGCCTTGCATATTTTTGGACTTCACACAGGCTCCACAAAGTCAGTGTAAAACTGACACTATCAAGATAATACATCAGTTTTACACTGACTTTTACAATATCAATTAATATTGCATCTCCATTTTTACTTGGTCAGATATAAATTTAGCCCATTAAAATTCTGAAAATTAATAATAATATTATATTACAGTAATAATTTAAGCATGTGCATTTGCATATATCTGTAAATGCTTTCTCGTTTCAACATATTCTGTCTATAATATATTTTTAAAATGTTTAGAATGTGCTTTCCCTTAATTCCATTATCACAAATGGTTACTTTTCTACACTGCAGGATATAAGTCGTTTCCGTTAAGAACGTGTTTTTGCTTGACTCTTTTAACACTGGAGTAAAACTGTTTTAAATTTACAATGGTTACAAAAACATACATAGAAACTGATCCATCAATTTATCATAAAATTAGTTGCTTATCCAGGTGACCTTTAGAAACCCTTCTTTCTTGTGGATGTTTGGGAACTTGGAATCCCTTGAAAGAAAATCTTAAAGATTACACTCTCTGCCATGAACTGCTTGTTCAATGTCTATAAATGCACAGGAACTTTGTTTAAAATTCTTTCTTTTGAACATTAACTGAATGCACACTTCCCTGTTCTCTTCTGGGCATGAGAAATCCTTACACTTCCTCTACATTGTTGTCTTTATTTGTTATTAATTTAACATTTTATGATGTTATAAATAATTTCTTGACATTAAACAGTGGGAGTCACTGCTCATACAGTGAATTATGTATTTATTTTTTTTTAAAAATCCTTGAGAAATTAACAGGATGTACCTTGTGATCACGCATTTCTGAATTAAATAATTATATGGAAAACATTTCTCTCACTCAGGCTTTGGTGGGTATATGTGTATATATGTGCTTTCATTGAAAATGAATGGACTGGATGAATTGAGCTAAGTCTTAAGCCCAATGCATCATAGTTACATTCATAGAATCACATTTAAATCTACCACTAAAGTTTTACCCTGGAAGGAGAGAGAGGAGGAATTCAGTCATCTTTTATGGCACTGCCACTACAACATCGCACCACAAGCACTAACGGAATTGCAACCGATTGCGTTGGTGTATTCTGGTGTGTTTTGCGCCCAATCTTCTGCCCTTGCCTTTTCGCCTTTTGAGATAGGAAATTGCATGCGATTGCCAGGAAAATGGTGATCGAATGCAATTTCATATCGCAAATGGATTGCAAGCGCAACGCACCCGAAATCGCACAATTTGGTGCGTTGCTGGGATTACTTTGTTGAAAAATTGTACACACGAACAAACGAAAATCACTCTACGGTGTCCTAGCCCTACGTCTAGCCAAAATCACTCACATTCTTCATGAAAAAAAAAAAATGCCTTTTCACCTTTTCATTGAGAGGTTACATTAAAAGCTCTTTAAAAAGTATTTCCAATCACAAAGTGCCTTAAATTTTTTCAGTGTAATTTTAGAACGAGATAAAGGAAGGTATCTTGTTTTATTTGACCACGAAAGTCACATTTTCCGTTGCAATGAAATGTATCAATGCTTAAATGATTGTGTGACATCCACACTAATAAACTTGTGTGAAAACTTTTTTTAAATATCAGTTTAATGCATTCATCCAGAAAAAGACAATAATTTTTTTCATAAGAAAAAATGTCATTCTGACATCATCCATCTCATCAGAATAAAAAGAAAATAAAATCATGGTCAGAAGTCAGGCCTCTGAATGTTTTGGCCAATAAAGTGCCCATACACGGTAACCCGATCGCACGTTGTACGAACCTAAGATAATCAATGATTAGAAAGCACACCAAACTAAGAGCTTAAACAATGCTACAACAGCAAAGAATGGAAGCCTAAATAGTCTAAAATAGTAGCATAATCAGTCAATGATACATACGATTCAATGAATGATACATAGAATCATCATAGATAGCAGGCCCCATCCATCAGCACAGAACCAAAACAAACTGCTTCCATTACGCTGCGCACATGCAGCTAAAAGGAAGGAACAGACAGATGTGCACAGGGCCTGCACGGTTTCCAAAGATTTTGTAAAGTTACGTTCTACTTTTTAGTGCAAAGCTTAATTGAATCTGGGCATAACCCCCCACACATGGAGCACACCTAACCAGGTTGGTGCCATCACATTTACTACAGCCCCATTACTCTTTCTATTCAAATGTTTTTGAGAAATTCAAAACCAAACGTCTATTTTTACATCTGCATAAAAATATAATTCTTGGAAGAAAACAAATAGATTCCAATGCTAGTTTGTTATATTTACAAATACTAGGAACTGCGCCATTATTTTTCCCTATTACAGCTCTTTGTATGGCAGTGCCTTGGGTATGTGTATTTTTTGTTCTCTAAATCCATTAAAAACCAGTCTGACAAGCTGAATTTCAGAGCTAAACAACTATATAGAGAAATGTAAAACATTTTAATACAAGTTAATTAGAGAAACCCTATCCTTGACTGAACTCAAAATATTTTCCTCCCTACTGCCATCCCTTATTTGAACTCTAGCTGTCTTTGTGTATGTACCAAATCCAATCTCCTGTCAACACAAGCAGCTAGCTGCTGTGATCCATACTCATGTCCCCCCCCTTCCCTTTATTCCTTTTATTTAGCACCTCATAACATATTGCCATATTCTGTCAAAAAATAATCAGGGAGATTCAAAAAAGTTCTTATTGTTAATAATGTGCTAATTTTGCCCTAACTAATCAGATGTTATTTGCCATTGAAAGCTAACATCTGATTGGTTGGGCAAAATTAGCACCATTTTTACAATAAGAACTTTTATTGAATAACCCTGAATATGTTTGTTTATGGGAGAGGGAACTGTTGCTGATATCAGCAACATATTACATACTACAATTCCTATGGATTTGTTACTACTGTAGTGAATGTTTATCTAAAAGCAACATTCACTAGTGTCATCCATTATTACCTACTAGAATTCTAAAGGGCTCTCTCTGATTTTACATAGTCTGATATCAGAATCTACCATTTAGGCCTGTGTGAATTTAAAGAGAGTGTCGTGAAGTCACAAATATTTTTAGGCACATAAATGAAATGTTTCTTGATCAAATCAAACCTGTATCACCCAGCATGACCAAACACCCTTTTCCATTTAATTCATGGCAAAAAGGTTAGATTCTAAAAGATTTTTTTTATTTCTACTACATAGAGCAACCGATATTAACAAGCATCCAAGACATGGGGATATGCCCAAAGAAAAGTTGACAAGGGATGTTATAAATAAAAAATAAAAATACACTGCTGATGTAAATTATTTAAGTATTTTTAATATGTTGCATCGCTAAATGTATCACCCTGATTCTCTTTTTGTTCTTATTATTACAAGTAAACAAGTAGTACTTAATTCTATGTAGTATTATCCCCATTAATGTATTGTGCATCCCTTTGTGTAATTTGGGTCCTCACATGTGGCCCTTGAAGTAAATTTAATGAAGAAAAAGTACTCCAAAGAAAAGGAATCACTCTCTTGTACTGGATAATTAAAACACTTCTGTAATAGGGCAACTCAAAATACAATTGTCTGAGTGCTATTCTTTGAGAACACTTTTCTTCATTATGCTTACTGTTTTGAGAACGCCCCAGCACTGCGGTTTAAAGTCTAGGAATTTAAAAAGGATGGTGCAAACCTGTTTGTATAGACCATTTAAGTAACCACAGTTAAAAACATGCCAGGAGCAAGGCTACCCATGTATCTATATTATATATCCAGGTTTCATTATTCATAATAAAAAGAACCTTGTAGTTGCTGATAACTGATAGCTTAGGTAAGTGGATTGTAGGAGTGCACTTATGAACTATCCTAATATGGACCATGTCCTATGTTGTTGGATTTATCATATCCAAAGAGAGTTAAAAGCAGGACTTTAGGTAAAGTTGGATGTGGACAAGCTTTGGGTGGGGTGTGGCCAGAACCACTGGACCCCACCCTTGCTTGTCTGCTATTGGGAAATCCTCATTGACAAGGCAGCTAGAAAGTTTAGGGAGAGGGGGTCCAAAAGGAGCAAAAAGCCCTCACTGATCATAAAAATGGAGAAACACTTTCTTATAACAGAAGGCATCTTATATCTCATGCTATATGAATAGCATTACTTCTTGTTTCTTAGATTGTGTGGGCAATGCTATTCATTAGCATGGGACTGAAAGATGCCTTATGTTATAAGAAAGTGTTTGTCCATCGAAAACCTCATTAAATCCTTTTCTTTTAAAAGGCTGTGTTTAACTGTGCATAATTTGTTAATTCTAAATTAATCTAATCTTAATTGTATTTTAATATTATGCTTGTGAGGTTCTCATCATCCAGGTCATGGTATATCGTTTGTATTCAATTAATCAACTGGACTTGAAGTTTAGTTCTTGAAGACGTTTCGCTAGTCATCCGACTGGCTTTTGTCAATTCAGAATGACTTGTACAGAATCTGTGGCAATTATGTACCCTGGAAAATCCCAATTAGCATAAGGCGTGATTGGATAGTGGCCAAGAGGTGTTATAGGAACACCCAGGTAAGGTGTCAAAACAGCATTGTCATGGCAGACAGTTGGTGAAAACGGCTAGGCCAAGACTGCACTCGTACCAGCAGAACTGATCTGAACCCAGAAAGGGTGTGTTCCTTATTGGATTTGTGCCTGAAACCACCTATTTCAATACAGGGATAAGTTCATTAGCAAAACACGGATGTGCTATGGATCTCCAGTTTTACCATTGTGGCCAACCTTTACAAGGAGGAGTAGAAAAACAGGCGCTTAATACCTTTAAGGGCATAGCACCCAGCTATCTGCCAGAAGGAAGTACAAGCTTTCACAGAACACACATCAATGCGGTAGACCAAAACATCAAATTTACAAGGGAAGAGGTACAACAACAACAAACTGGCTTTCTTGGACGCTTGGTAGAAGGAAAATGGTAAACTGGAAGTAAGGTTTACAGAAAACCAACACACATAGTCAGTATTTGATGTTTGACTCCCACCACCCTTTAGATCACAAGCTGGGTGTCATCAAACCCTGCAACACGAGCTGAGAACATCCCCACTAGCACAGAGGCGAAGGCTAAAGAAATTAAACATCTCAGAGAGCCCTTAAAACTTTTGGATATCCAGACTGGGCCTTTGTAAAAAGAAGTAAAGGAAAGAAAAGAACACGAATACCAACAGTGAAGGGGAAAAGCAAGACAGGAGAAAGAACATGGCATCCCATATGTAGCGGTCTCCGAGAATTAGAAGAATTTTCAAAACACTGTATCCCGTCTGCTTTAAACCAAACAACACACTGAGGCAGCAATTGGTACATCCGAAAGACCCAATACCGAAACACAAGAAAAGCGACATCATATACGCAGTGCAGTGCAGTGAAGAATGCTCTGATTTGTATGTGGGGGAGACCAAACAGCACTGCATCAACGTATGGCCCAGCACAGAAGAGACAATTCCTCGGTCAGGACTCAGCCGTGTACTGCATCTTAAGGATAAAGGACACACCTTTGAGATTGTAATGTTAACATATTGGCAAAGGAACATGACTGGTTCAAGAGAGGTGTTAAGGAGGCTATTTATGTGAAAATAAAGAAACCAGCCTAAATAGAGGTGGGGGGGGTTCGACACCAACTGTCTGCCATGTACAATGCTATTTTGACACCTTACTCTGGGCGTTCCTATAACACCTCTTAGCCACTATCCAATCACGCCCTTAACACCTGGCTGTGATATGCTAATTGGGATTTTCCAGGGTACATAATTGCCACAGATTCTTGTACAAGTCATTTGAATTGAGAAAGCCAGTCGGATGACTAGCGAATGTCTTCAAGACATAGTATGTAATAATGTTTCCCCCCATTTCCAGCATACTGACCATCATACTGAATAGCTGTGTTTAGAGTGCCACAAGTTCTTTGGCTCTCTGGGCATTATTACTAGATACTTAGATGGCTGATGAGATAAAGGGTGCATTATTTTGCCCTTCTATTAATCTACAGCAAACAATCAGATGGTATCCAACTGCAGTAACCCATAAAAGTAAAAATCTGATTGTTGCTGCAGTTTAATAGCACAGGAAAACTTCTGCACCACTTATTGCAGTCAGCAGAAGTCTTTGTCATTACACCACGCTCCACTCCTTCAAAAACCGAATGGTACCCAGGGTGAGAACCTAAACTGGTAGGACCTCACCACTGCATACTTTAAAGAATGTCTGATTCGTTGCTCAGTAGAGATCTAGCATCTTTGACCCATCCATCAGCCAATCAGTAGAAATTATGATAGGAACATTCCAAGGATGTTTGCATTCTGGGAAGAGAAGGGTATGAAATCAACTTATTTTTCAAAATGGGGAGAGAATATTGTAATAACTAAGAAGGCATTACACAAACTACAATTTAACAAATAGTATAATTTCCACTGAACTGTCCCTTTAAGAAGTTCCTAATTTCAAAGAGATTTGCAAAAAGATTTGTTCATACTTTTACAGTAATCTTTTTTAGAATCTTGTTTAAATCAGACTAGTCGTGCACATAGAAATATGAGCAGATTTTCTAATCAGTTGTTTAGACCTTGCAGAGAGAGAGATCCCAGTTGGTACTGTAAGTAAAAATATTGCGTGAGACCTGTAGAAACAAACCGTAAATCTTTTAGGCTTTTACAGTTAATGTGACAGGTCTCTGTCATTATAAAATTAGTGGTTTAAAGGAATTTTTATTGATGGCATATGGTGATGAAAGAAGAACATGCATCCAAATATTAAATGCTATTTAATTTGTGGCTTTTGTTTGATCACTTGATAGCAATTTTCCCCTTTTTGTTCAGTAAGCAATGCCAGATTGAATAGCAAGTTTAATTTATAGGGAAATTTTTAGATAACTCATGCTTGCAATACGTTTAATTATGCAGGATATCCTAAATCATTGTAAAAAAAAAAAAAAAAAAACACCTTAAAAAAGATAAATTTAGATATTAAAAAAAATCACAATTCAATAGCCAGCATGGTTTTTAGTGATTTAACAGTTTGTAAGAATTAAAAACACTAATGTATTGCAGTATTATACAGGAAATATGGGAAGTGGTCTGACATACGCCATTTAAATTCTGTTAGTGCTCTTACCAAGCTGTCAAAGTCTGGTTCATACTGCCCTGCCACTCTAAAGCCTTGTACACATGTTGGATAATTTTCGTACGAACATGTATGGAACATACAATTTGACAGCTTGGTAAGAAGCATCTAAGAAAAACCCAGGGGTGAGGACCTAGGGGTTTGTTTAGTAAAGGTTGGGGGATTGGCATACTTATAGTTCTCCTTTAATTACAAGACATTTAATGTCACCTTAAATAGGAACTAAATGGTTAACACCCCCCATGTTTATTCAGTGAGACAGGCAGATTTAATGCACTATTCTTAGGGATGGCATCCTACAAGGAGATATCAAGTAGCTGCAGCAGCACACTGGATAGAAAGAATCCACAAGGGTCTGACTATCTCTCATGTATACAATATATACAAACGAACCACACTCTCTTGAATATTTCTACATGTTGCAAAGATTTAATATTACTGTCATTATGTGATGAAGTGCCCATGGCTAACAGTATGTAATGAAATGCCCATGGCTACCAGTATTTAAATAATTCCCTGGCTACCATTATGTAATGAAATGGCTACCAGTAGTTGACTAAATTGCTACCAGTGTATACTAAAATTTCCAGTTTGTTACCAGTATATACTGAAATTGCCAGTTTGCTACCATGGAATACTGTGCCTCTGTGACATTCATTTAGTATCTCTGTCTACACCTTATCTCTGTCTATCTATTATAACTTCCTGGTTGTGTATCTATCTCGGTTTGTCTACATTTGTCTGTCTGTTTGTCTCTCTGTCTATCCCTAGTTAGTATCTAGTGGATGTGGCTTAATTGGAGCAGGTGTGGTCTAAAAAATTTCAGAGCACTACATGCCACACAGTCCTGAAGCCCTAATCATCTCAGACCCTAGAGACACCCTGGGATTACGCATGCAAATTACTTTTTTTAAAATCAGGAATGAATCATAAAATGTAAAGACAGACATTAGAGTAATAACAACAGTATATGAAAGTACCTAGGTAAAGTACATTCAGATCACAAAAATTTAATTTAAGGGGCAAATGGAAGAAATTGCCCTGTACATCTGCCATCTTAAGGTGGGCATACGCGGTCCAATATTACATTTTATTTGTATTTAAATATCACCAATAATTTCGGTCATTTCTTATCTGTTTCTGCCCACAATCCACTGGCAACTTAAAGGGCAGTCCCCCTAAAATGAAAACTTACATAAAGGTAAATGACCCCCAAAACCCTAAACGGTAATAGTTTGAAATCTGAAATATATAGTCTAACTTGAAATCCTGCTCAATGTCCTGTTTCCCCTGTTTCTGCTTCCTAGTTCTTCCATTTAGCAACTGTCAGTTATGTTGACAGTTGACATCGCAGCCAATGACTGAATGTTAATCCCCTAGCTGCCTCTTGTGAGCATGCTCAGGCTCAGACAGGCTCAGTACAGGTTTCTAAACTGCTCAATTTCCATGAGGCATCCAGAAGCATAGCAGACATACAGTATGAATTCATAGGACAAAGTATGATATATCAACATATTTTAAAGAGGCCATTCTTTCTAAAAGATGTTCTTAGGAGGGTGGGATTGTCCTTTAAATGGGGGGAGCTAAGATGTGCTTTTTTTTCTTTACCTTTTTCTGGGATGAACGTTAATTACTTCTTTCACACTGATATTGCTTCTGCTGACTGCCACCTGCACAGTATCTATGAATGGATGCAGTATCCTTGTTTTATTTCCATTTGTTAAGGAATGCTTTAATTGGCAGCTTTAAGTCAGCAGTTCGAAACATTTCTTTCTGTAGGAAAGCAAGAGAAATTTGGCATGTTTTTAAACATCATAATTTCCCTTCATAATGCTTATGAATTGTTCAATACAATTTAGATAAGAAGATTGTTTAGTTAAACATTCTAATTAGGAAGACAAGACAATTAATTTGAATTGGAAAACATTTTCACTGTATTTTGGGGAACAATTTAACCCTTTTTCGCTTAATGAAAGAGAAAGACAAAAAAACCCAATCTATTAAAATTTGGACTTGGTGTCCTAGGTTTCTCCATAGCAATCCTAGTTTGAGAACTGGTCCTATGATAATTGGTGTCAAATATACCTGATAGTTTCCATCTGAATGTACCAAACTATGTTTATAATTAGACTGTCAGACACCCAATGTCTTTTTTATTGTTAAGCTACTAGACATTCCTGCAGTATTATGCATTTTTCTGGCTATGGAATACATAATGTTTTGTTTTTTAGTCATTTTATCTGCATTCTTGTGTGTGCTGAATGTATATCTAGCATTGCTTTAAAAGGCAACTGACAGTTTTATTCATGTGAGCCAAACAATGATTGTACCTTGATTCGTTGTACCTTTCATTCTAGTAATAAGCTACTGTAATAAACAATTCAACATCTCTTGCAAAAAATAGTCCTTTCTCAGAAGTGAAGGTTTTTACCACTAATCAGGATAGAAGTAGGTAATGGTATATATTTGAGCTCCTTGTGAGGTTGATTTTTGTGGGAGGTGATCAACAACCGTGGATCATTGCTAGCAAAAACAAAGTTGAGGTAAGAAGTAAAGGAGACTAAAGGAAAAGAGCAGGTCACAATGACAAAAACGTATTTATTGGCAAGTAAAATATTTGGGTGGTTTAAGAAGAGGATGATTTAGTAATTTTCAGGGAGTTTAATAAAAGTTTTTATCGTTAAAAATTGTGCTAATTGTGCCCCAACCAATCAGGTGTTATTTAATATTTGAAATCTAACATCTGATTGGTTGGGGCAAAATTATCACCATTTTTAACAATAAGAACTTTTATTACCGTATATACTTGAGTATAAGTCGATCCGAGTATAAGTCGAGGTACCTATTTTTACCTGAAAAACTTGTAAAAAATGATTGACTCGAGTATAAGTCGAGGGTAGAAATTATCACCACTACTGCCTTCTGATTCTGTGTTGTTTTTAGGCTTTAGTTGCCCTTTAAATGGACAGCCGAATTCCCATACATGAATCCTTGTAAAGGGCCCTCTGACCCCATATAGTAAAGGACTCTCTGACCCCAATAGTTAAAAATGTCACCTGAGAGTTGTAGTTTAAGCTGTCATTTGCACTGTACTAGCAGCTGTTTTTTGCCCCAAACTGAGAGACCATCAGATTTACAGCATCCAGATAAGCATGACAGTGCTGAGTGAATCCAGGAGCCAGACACAGGAAGCAGGAAGTGTAAGCAGATCAGCTCCTGTAACTTTCTATGCAGGTTACACAGCGCCACCTACTGGTTACTATCTGCAATTGCAGAATTTGGATCTAAATTAGGACTTGACCCGAGTATAATTCGAGGTTAAGTTTTCAGGCTAATTTTAAGCCTGAAAAATTCGACTTATACTCGAGTATATCGTACATCTCCTTGTTCATGTGTTATTCTACTGTATTTCTTCAATATGCACTGCCATAGGCTGGCTGACTGACCGAAATCTACTGTGTATTGCAGCTGAACAACGACTGTGATTTCCAAATCAGACGATCAGCTGTCTCCTATGGACCACATGATCAATTGTGGTAAACTGTCAGACGCAACTACTTTTCTTCACGACCGCATTGAATCCTCCCGCCACATAGTGGTAAACGGTCCCCAAGGATAAAGAATTGTGTGTACCAGCCCTTAAACTAGGCATACAACTTGATGATATTCATAGAATCATGTAGGATCTGAAGGAATTACCGAATGTCATGGAACATGTATGGCATAAAAATTATACATCACAATGAGACAAAACTACCGCCATCGGCATTAAGATCTACCTGCCCAGATCAAAAATGTGTGTAGTTTTATTTGGCTCTCTTTTGTTTGTGCTAGCCGATAACAAGAAAGTGTGGCCACTCCAAGCATTTCCAAGCACATGTTAATGTGTTTGTATATAGAGTATGGAAATGAATGTTAATGTGCATTGCGAATGGACGTGAATTCACAATCAGATAAAATCTGCTGTGAATTTGCGACGGGTCACATGTGTTATGGGAATTTACCGTTTTACCTACAATGAAAATATAATAAACAATATAACAAATTTAGAGTTTTATTACAAATGTTATTTATGCAATTTACATTATAATGCAAGTTTGAATATTTTGCAGAGAAATTTATAAAATATTTATTAAAACGAAATTATGGGCAGATCCATTACTTCATGAATTCTCATTATATATACAAGATGGACATACCTAAATTCAATTTATATACTATTTTAGTGTAATGGTTTGTATTAAGCAACTCTTAGTGACCTCTAGTGTTCTCTGCAAGTAAAGAACAATAGCTTAAAATTTAGTTTTATGGACATTAACGCAATAACAACCCAAAATCCTCACACAAACTTCACAGATAGACTTTTCCCCCAGTCCTAATCTGAAACATTCTCCCCACAACAGTGCCTATACATTGTAAGATACTTCTCTGTAAGCTGCATTACCATGCATATAAGAAGTAGATTCTATAACTAAGTAGGCTTCCATGTTGCTGCCATACAAAGAGGCTTGTGAGCATGTGCACCTATTGGCTACACCCCCTGACACCACTATTAACTGGCTCTATGCCATTTCTTCTACGCATATAACTCCATGCTAACATGGAAGTCACTACAAATAGAATAGCAATAGTCAACAGGTTTCACTGCCTCTTATTATTTTTTACTTCCATTCTGTTCCTAGTGACAGATAAAGTTTTTAAATGTACCAGTTTATCATTTTGTATGCAGTGTTGGCTAAACAATCAAATGCATTACTTTTAGAAACACACAGCCCATGAGGTCAATACTCAGACTTATATATGATCTTTTTTTGTACTTGACAGAAAATAATCTGCAGAGATTATTCATTATTTGTTTGTATAAAGCAAAGGAATATGTGAGGAAAGGAGATCATTTTTACCAAATCTTAACACTGTGTCTGAGAGGCGGAATCTACTGTATAATTATCTGTGCTGTTATATGGTTGGCTGTTAGCTTCTAGGGACAAGGCTGTAGCTTTCAGTATATTTTTGAATGTGCTCAGTCTATTGGGACAATGCTGTCTGGAGACTTTAATTATCCTTTGTCAGAAATGTCAGAAACCAAGATAACCTATAATGTTTCAATTCATAAATTTGTGAAGGCTAGAAGTCATATTGCTATGTAAAAATTTGGAAGATTTAAAGTAATTAAGACTATTACACCCATGTTGTGCTTGTAACAGTGATGGTAGATAGGAGATAAATTATAAAAATTAGAGGGCAGTTTGGCTTGGGATGATTCTCCTTTCTATTTTTCATCTATTTAAAGAAACAGATTATTATTGTTATTGTGACTTTTACCTTCTTTTATCACATATTTTAAAACCATATGTTGACACTAGCAACATTCAACAGTTTGTTCATATTTTACATAATTGGTTAAATGTTTTTGCTCAGACAAATTGTTCCCTGTTTCATATAAAACTGTGTAAATGTTCCAATAAATCTTGGCAGAATGAATTAAAAAAAATAAAATAGGACTTTCAAACCTGTTTCACTCGCATTACGGGGGACTACATGTTCAGCCCATACTACATCCACTCTCGTGCCCATGACAAAACTTGCAATTCTTGACAATACAGAGAGCTAGAGCATGATGATCCCTCCAGTTGTTCCACCTGTAGGAAAACCATTCATTGTATGACAACTCATAATCTTTAGCACACTTCCTTTGCATTTTATTATCATGAGGACAGATTCTGTCCTGTGTCATTTCCAGATTCTGCCATCATGCACAGTTTATCTGTATATATAAAAATGAAGACCCGTCCAATAACCACACAACTAATATTCAACATATTGAAACAACACTGGAGCAGCTAGGAAATGCTCCATGTATTACCAATCTTTGTAATCTATCTATACCAAGAACAAATTTTAAGGCCAAGATCTGTTGCTCAGTTTTAGTAATGAACTATAGTATAAAAATCAAAATCTAATGACCCCAAAGGTCTAGATTAAGACTCACTTTTCCATAGAAGGCAATCAGATTATTTTGGCAGAATCTATTGTACATAAAACCATGTTGGGACCTACTTGTATGTGATGTAACATTTATTCCAATATCATATCCCTTAATGTTCCCTCTAAGAGCTTTTACACTTCTACCAAACGACAGGCCTGCAATTTCCTTGCGTGGAATAGGATCCCTTTTTCAATAATGGCACCAGATCAGCAATCCACCAAGACCAGACAACAAGGAATCATGTAATGAATTGAATACAGTGGTCTGGCAACCAGAAAGCTAAACTCCTTAAAGCTACTTTCAGTGAGCATTGTTTTTCATTCATGAACCCGGTCCTCAAACTTTTAGAGGTGGGTGGAATTGGTGAAACTCTACATGCACGTTCTGCCAGTAAACATCTAGAAATGCTGTGGAACCGTTTTAGTAGCCATTTATTGTCATTATGCTAGCAATGCCATGAACCATATTTCCAGTATTTGCTTTTGTGGGGCCTTCCCTTATGGGGATATACATTTGGGCAAGACCAGTGCTCTCTTTTCGAAAAACCATTCAGTTTAGGCTACGTTATGTTATTTATGCTATGTCTTCATTTCTTGAAAAGCCCCTGATACAGAATAGACTTTTTATTTAAAAACAACATGTATAAGTGTAATCAATCTATGTTTATGTTTGTCTTGATATTTGCTTAAAAAGGCCTTAGCCCAGCTGTTTGTAAGCCTGGGGTAAAAACAGTTTAAATATTTGTGTAATAATTAATTTACTGATAAATCACAGTATGTCTTATTAAGCAGGCCATGTTCAGTAAAGTCTTTATTGTTTTCTACCTATGTATGAGGTGCTTGGAGGCCAAGTCCTTTATTAAAGGTCTGGAAAAAACCATCAGCAATCCCAGTAATGTGCAGTAAGTGCAATTTCACACAACCATTCTTACACTATTTAAAGGTTTATGGGAAAACTTTTGGCTAGTACTGGCAACAGACATTTAAATAAAAAAAACACTTCTATCAAGTTAATAAATTTTTAACAACCTGCAGGTACACACGAAAACAGTTTCACTGGAAACAAATATGCTGCTATGTAAAATTCCCCACATCTGCTCATATAAAATGTATCCCAGACATGCTGTTACATATGGTATTTTTTCATTACTCATTTGAAAATATGATCACTTTCAGATTTCCTAATTGGAGCCATGTCCAATTTTGCACAACAATGTAGTTTATTCAGCAACAAAAGTAAATACTAGAAGTGTCTCATAACACACTATACCTTGTATTCAATTTTGTGACAGCTCTATTGCGGCGTTGGGAGAGTTGCTTCTCCTACTCTCCAGAAATGTAAAACATGTTGTGAAATGATAGATAGATAGACAGACAGACAGACAGACAGACGACAATAGATAGATAGATGAAGAGATAGATAGATGATAGAAGATAGACAGATGATGATAGATAGATAGATAGATACACAGACGACAGATAGATAGATAGATAGATGATGATAGATAGATATAGAATAGATAGATAGATATATAGTAGTATATGATTGTAGTGGAATAGATAGATCGTGATGAATATATAATGATGATAGATAGTGATGATAGATAGATAAAAGATAGTACTTATGATATGCTGTGATGATGATGCTCGTCGCTGCTCGCTGCTGTATGTGTGTGATCGTGTAGTGTTGTTGTGTCGTATGCTTGTGCTGTTTGTATTGTGTTGTCTGCTGTAGCTAGATCGTAATGATTAGTCTAGCTGTGTCTGTGTGTGTGCTTGTGTAGGTGTTTTGTGCTGCTGTGTGCTGTCTGTTGTTGTGTTGTTCGTGTTGTCGTCTGTGCTGTGTAGTTGTGTCGTGTGTGCTTGTGTTAGTGCTGTAGTAGTATGCTGATGATAGATCGATAGTGTGATGCAGGTGCACTCTCAAGGTCTAGATGAAATTAAACATTTTTTATTAAGATGCATAGCAATGTTTTAGTCGCTTGCCTTGGAGCTTTACAGCAAAGAAAAAAAATCTTCACAATAACTGTGTGCCTTGTTAATATCAACAAGACTCTGGAGGGCACCTGCTTGCGTCTACATTTATTATATGTTCGTCAATGGTGGCACCCGGTAAGCAACCTTCTACAGCGAGTGCCTGCATTTATGTATAATATATATATATATATATATATATATAATATATATATAATATAAATGCAGAAAACCTATACACAAGGTAGATGCCCTGTCCTGGAACATTTCTAATAATGTACCTGTAAAGCATCAGATCAACGCGTTTCAGCCTCAAGAAGCCGTCATCAGGATGAATACAAACGCCCCAAGGCAAGCTATATAGCTCATTATCCCATAGAAAGACCGCCGATAACGTTGGCTTCGAGCCGAACAGAAGCCGTCATCATTTGGTTATCACGTACAGCAATATACGCGTGTCTTTTTATCAATTGCTTTAACATGCTGGCGTTATCCTGTTTCCTTTAAATTTTGGCATTTGACGACGGTCCTGAGTAAGTTGGCCGAAATGCATGGATTGATGTATTACAATAAACTTACCTTATCTTTTATGGCTTATGGTAAGTGCCCTTTAGATCTTACTGTTTTTATATATATAAAATTTTAAACTGGAGATAGATACAGTGCACTTTTTCGGTTTACAAATAGATTTAACAGAATATATGATCCATTTACTTGTTTGCTATACAGCTGTTTCTAATTAAAGGGAAAGTTCAGTGCAAAATATCATTATTTTTAAAATCTTAGTTTATATTATGCATACCTAGTTATTCTACATATTCTCTTCCATTTTGAAAAATCAGTTGAGTTGATACCCCTTGCAATTACCTGCTGTGAGCTGACATTTTAGGTTCCGTAATGGTCCTTCTTCTCCCAGGATGCACCACTCCCTTGGAATGTTCCTAACGTATTTCTCTGAGCTGTTGGATGGTCAAAGATGCTCAGATCCCTACTGAGCAACTGAATCAACCCAGGCAGTGGGTCAAGAACAAGACCATAATGGTCTCTATTAGAGGTCCTGCGAACAGGAAGTCAGTATTTCAGAAGCATTTATTTATACACAGAAAAATGCTGAATGGGCAAGTAAAGTCACAGGATTAGAAAATACATCTCTTTTTTCTTAAAAGTATATGTATTTGCACTGAACTTCCCCTTTAAATGAACAGAAATACCCTCTCCCTGCAATCCAAATCTTGGAATATGCCCTAAATTAGCCATGACTCCCAAATACCAATCAACCTTTTTACCTTTTTACATTCCTCCTTATGGGTGGGCTTGAGCGGTTTGGTGGCATGGCCGCAGTTAAGGTGGTCTGTGGATAGGAACTAAATGAGCTCTGTCTGAAGGTACCCATACATTAAACTTACCTCCCGAACAATCCCACAACATCTAATTAATCCTTCAGGAACCACCTTTCCCATTCTTTTTCGCAATGGTCCTGCATGGACCATTCATTTTGCGATCGTATGTCAGATGCGAAAAAGAACATATAAGGCAGTTCTTGATAGAATTAATTGAATGATGGGGGATCATTTAGGAGGGGAGTTCTAATGTATGGGCACCTTTAGACACCACTCTAAGAATGTTGGAAATTATGCTTTAGTGGTGAGCATTCTATGCTTTACTATGGAGATCCAATAACAGCAGGTCAACCAAAAACTGGCAGAACTAATTCATTATCAGATTACCCATGTTTACCTTATTTATATGCATTAGGAGGTATGGAGGAAGAAGACACAAGAGGCAGTCTGAAATAGAGATCGACAAAACAATTGAATTTGTTTCCTGGGTTAAAGTTAGTAAAATTTTAATATTTTGCTGCAAACCCAACTTTGTAGCAAAACTTTGTCCAACTCTAATTTGCAAGTTTTTAAGATTCAGGTATTTACCATCATGTTATACTGCAACAAACACTGCGAGAAGAATAGGGTGGTCTTACAAACAGTGATATTGGATTTTACATGTATGGATAAATATAGATAACAAAAAACTCAGTATTAACAATTGTGTAAATGAATACAACTGAAACTCTGAGAAGCAGAAATTATAATGGATTAGCTATAGCAAAGTCAATATTAGCTCAGATATTTAAGTATAAATATACATGTTAATCTATCTTTAACTTTGACAAGGTGATAATCTAGTTAAGTGAATCATCCATAATAATTATGACCACACACCAACTTCTCCCATGATGCATTGAAACATTAGCTCTAATTCTTGGATAGGTTATCTGGAAATCATGCCATATTTAATGATTTCATTCTAAATATAAAACAGTGGCCTAGCCCAGATATTACTTTGCAACAGAATAACCACAGAGCAGTAAACAAGAAGTCATTTCTAAAGATTTCCCTAAAATGAAATTGAAGCAAAAAAAAAAAAAATAACAAAAATTTCTATTTCCCCTAAATTAAATAAAATGTGTCTGAGATAATGTTAATAAACATTTTACAAGTCAAAGGGTTTCCAGATGTGATGAAGTGTCTGATGCATTGAAATTAAAATCTCACAGGGGAGTACTGGTAATTGGCTAGAGGCATAATTTATATTTGAAGAGGTACCTGCCCTATTATTTCAACTCTGCATCAGAATCCCAAGGATATTTTTAAAAACAAGAAGAGATGTAGTGGATATTTAGGGGCAAAGATTAATCTATAACTATAATTACTGCATTCTTTATTGTCGGCAAAAGAAATTTGAGATCACCAGATTATAGTGAGAATTTTTTTTCACAGGCCTAGTAAATGAGAATTGCTGGGACTGTCCTTGTCAATAAAGAATATATAGTCAATTCTTTCATTGACTTTGGGACTTAATACATCTCATTAGACTTCTCTTCTTTAAATTATAATTCCTAAAATACTAGCAGGGAGATACAATACTTACCTGCCGCGCTCCTCTTCCTTCCAGGTTCTCACCTAGCGAGTTACTGCATCACTGGAGCGCGGCCTGCCTTGGAGTGCCTGCCTTGAAACCACATTCATTTTCCTGCTACTGGCGCAAAAACAAACGTTTTCCATTTTTCTGTGGGTGCCTGTGTACATTAAGGTACATTAAACAATTGCACCAAGAATATGGAATGTGGGTACATTTAAGGATATTATTCAATCTGCTTTCAATTTTAAGCTGCTGTATTTCTTACTTTGACACTACAGTATATCAAAGTTTTGCAACACTTTCAGAAATTGCAGCTGGTATACTGACCATGAGATGTCACCTAAACATTTTTTAGTTGAGTGACCATTTATTTATTTTGTCTAGAAAAAACGTGCTGAAGTAAAATCAATATAACTGGAAGATAAATAATCTCTGGGCTAGAGTCTATAGAACCAGACCATTTTAATATTATAACTTTATTTTCAACCTTCCTTTTTTATCCCTGCTGAAATCAGTTCTTTTTAGATATACATCCAACACATTTATATGCTGATGTAATATTACTATCACCTACAATGTGACATATTTACGTTTGCAGAATTTAGCCCATTGTTATTGTTACTATTACTTTTATGAGCAGCTCAATATTACAATAAGCTTGATCCAAGAACTACAATTCCCTTATGGGCTGATTTGTGGATTTTCAGTTGCCACAATTCAATGTCACCTTGTGAGGTCATACAGGGCAAGTGACATCACAAATGAGGTAACTATTATATTGTTATAGAAAAAATGCATGTACTTAGTATTAAAAAGAAAACAGCTAAAATAATTATCTCTGTAATTTGATTTACAGGTGTAGGCATTTTTGGTTTCTAAGTACCCCTGCCACTATTTGAAAAGTTAGCAATAAGATGAAACACAATTGAGAAGGCTATGACAGCACTTTTGAATTAAACTGTAGAGTAAAATACAGCATGAACACTTCATATAGCTAAGCTGGAAATGTTCCATAGAAAATTTACTGCAACAATGAAAGTTGGTTTTAGTGGGTGTGCAGAGGCCTTTATTTAAAGTTTACAGGTAGACAGAATTCACGATCAAGTAGAAAACACACATATTTAATTAAAGAGCATGTCCCCCCCCAAATTAATTTTTCTTTAAATATTATGCGAGAGTAAGAAATGACATATACATGTTTATGTACTGTATATACATGTATAAACTGTTAATGTAACAAATATGGTTCACTGTAAACTCACAACAATCCACAGAAACAAAAATATGACTTTACAAAGAATTTGGCAGAAAGTTACTTGTACCAGGTCAGGCATGTTTGATTGATAAGCCCTAGGGCTACCTTAGAAAAGTCAGTAACATTCAGATATGAAGGACCAGGGATTGGATAAAGAATCCAGGCATGTAGAAGCAATGCCAGGATTGTCTCTAACATTGCGTGCCAGCAATTCTCTCCCTCTCTGAAAAAACAAACATACCTTTTCATCCTTAATTCTTTCTCTGAAAATCCCCTCTCTGTGTGGGGGCATAAGAAAATGCTACTTTTACTTTTAAATGTCAGTTATGCCCCATTTTCACAACATTCTTCAGTTAGTTGCATTTTTGTCATAACTGAAATTTTAATGTACAAAAGGTTCTGCCTTACATTTCTTATCCATCATCAGCTGATCATTATCAATGTAATGAGGCATCTTTAAAGACGGAATCTTATCCTCAAAATTAAATGCTTTTATTTTTTGTAGTGTTCAGAATACCGTTTAAAATGTAAAAACAGTAGTAACAGTGGTATAAATTTCATATGTATATATAAAGTCATATGTTCCATGTGTCCAGTTGCCTTTTAAATGAAACGTTCACAGAGATTCAGCATTGAAAAGTCTTTACTGGAAACTAAAATTCTTTCCAACTATCACTGTACCATTTTCTCGGTTTCTTTACCTTAGGGGTGGGGAAGATACTGGAAAGTTTGATACGGGAACATATTCTAGATTATGTTTTAAAACAGAGCTTATAAGAAGAAATAAACATGGGTTTAGGAGGGATAGATCTTGTCAAGCCAACTTGCTTAGCTTTTATGAGGAAGTAAGACTTTGGCATAGCAATAGATATAGATGTACTTGGATTTTGCTAAAGCTTTTGATACAGTGCCCCATAGGCAACTAATGTATAAGCTAAGGTCTGTTGGGCTGTATTGGCACATTTTTACATGGATAGAATGTTGGTTAATGTTTGCCCACACATAAAGTTATGTCAGATGGACTGGGAAGTTGGTTAATAGTGGGGGGGGGGGATACTGTACTTGAGCAAAACAAATACTGGATTGAAGATATGAAGATATGTAAAAACATACAAATTTCAGAGTAAGTGCTGATACATGTGTTTAATTCTAGATTGATATGAACAGGGGCAGATTTACACCTCAGGGGCCTGTAGTCACAAAATTGCCTGTAGACCGTGGCCCCACCCCTAAACATAGATTGCCACTCCCATTTTCTCTTTTTTGGGAAGAAAATAGACTGTATGGAGGTGTTGGGGAAAATGACAGCCTCACCCTTCACCCACAGCCGTCCTAGGTGCGTGTCTACTGTGCGTAATGGTAAATCCGTGCCTGGATATGAGGTACAGTTATTAATTCTATATATAATGACAAAGGCAGTGTCTAGTGGGGACACACAGAGGCTCCCTGGAGGTCTAGTAGCATTAGCACTGAGCTGAACTGGCACTTGAACTGGGCAAGTGCAGATTAGTACTGTTAGAAAAAGGTTCTAGTATTCATAGAGATATTCACATTTCCCCCTCTGTTTGCTTGGCCATATTCCAATGAAGCATAAATATATAGCTTAAAGGGTAACCGTGGTCTCCATTTTTTCCAAATAAGCTAGGATTATATAAAAATCCTTCTGTTGAACCTTCAAAGTGAACCCTAAATTACATCTTTAGGTAAAATCTGTATAAACTTCTTAGAGTTTGTACTGTATGCGCATGGGCATACAGTACAAACTGTCTGGACCTGTCAGAAGAACAGCGGAGTAGAGCGTGATACTGGGTAAGTTCCGTAACCAGCTCCTTTAAACTGCGCCAAAACATTTTCCAACTAATCACACCGTAATAAGAATTAAAGGGTATTACTCTAAAAAATGTATTGTACAGCAAGGTCCCACTGCTCCAAAACTTTGCTGTAGATTCTGAGAAATCATCATTTGAAATTACAGCAGAAGCAGAAATTATAATATTTTCCCCATTCAAGACCTTTTACTAGGATATTTGGCTGCCTGCCAGCACACTTTCTGCAACAATTAAGAGAATCAGCAGAGAAAAGAAAGAAAGGGGAGGGAGGGGGAGATGTGTAAGTAGAGTAGTGTCCATGGTGAGGCTGTGCAGAACTTATAAGTATCGCAGACACTACAAGAAGGCAGTGAGTAAGGGAGGTGGGGGAAATTAGGAGCACTCACTAAACATTAATAATTTAATGACAAAGCACGCACAGATAAAAATGTGAGTACCACCATTTTACTTCTCTCAAATTGTAGTTTCAGAAAATTTAATTTGTTTGAGTGGGTATATACCACAAATCTTAAATCTGCTTTTTTTTTTCCTTCCCTGACCTTTCTATCCCTTACCTTTTTTACCTCTGGGAGTTTTACTTTTTAAAGAGGGCGGGGCACAGCTAGTCAGTAATGAACTGTCAATCACCCAGCCCCTCCCCCTGGCATACTACATGTTGACGCTATCCATTCTATTAAAGCAAAGCTTATTCATCTGTCTTTGCATGGCTTATTGATTTAGCATTAATATAATGAACAGGAATAACTATTATCTGTTGCTCTGTGTTCTTTCTGTGCCTGAAGTTAACACCCAATCCTGCAGTTAGCTGCTGTTTGTGCTCTCTGTGTTAGCCCCAATGTCAGTTCTATTGTAGCACTGTAGCCAGCTGCCAATTTCACTTTCACTATAACAAAAAATGACTAGGCTTATGCTATTGGCTGTTGGAAGGCATCTCTACTGCCAGAGCCGCCATCAGGGGGGTAAAGGGAGTACTCCTGTATGGGTCTTGTGGGACTTACAAGGGGCCCAGAGAGTGAGAGGAAGATTTTTTTTTTCTGCTTGTGAGAGTCCAGGCAATTTTACCCTCTGTCTCACTACTGTGTACAGGTACTGTCAGTGACTGCTCTTGGGGGCTGCAGCATGGCAGCTCCACACCATCTCTCTCCTGCCTATATACATATCTCCATCTCTGTGTCACATAGCAGTATAGCAGCTCCACACTGAGATGGAGATATGGATATAAGCAGGATAGTGGTTGTGTCACATAGCAGCAGGGCAGCTCCACACCAACTCTATCCTGCCTATATCCAAATTTCTATCTCTGTGTCACATTGCAGCATGGCAGCTCCACACCATTTCTACTATCAGGATATAGGCAGGATAGAGATGGTGTGGAGCTCCCATGCTGCAATGTGACACAGAGATAGAAATATGGATATAGGCAGGACAGAGCGTGGAGCTGCCATGCTGTGTGGCAATAGTGGCAGCCTTTTTCCAGACAGTGCACAAATGGGTAGGTGTAAGGATTTGAGCATGGATAATGGGATGAATATATCAATAGTCAATACAAATGAAATACGTTTTAAGCAACACTGATGCTGAATATAATATGGGTTTTAATATGGGATTCAGTCTGTGTGGGCTTGGTATGTTATATTTGTTATATGTTATATTTATCAGTCATTGACCAGTGGGCATGAGGGCATCTTAAGTGTGTGTACTGGACACGGGTATATTTAATATTTACCGGTCTGTGTGTGCATCGGGGAGGTGGAGCATGTCTAGCGCCTGTTAATGTAATGGGCTTAATGACTAGTTGATATATAATATTGCAGGCAACAATGTAAAATGGGAATAATGGTCTTTAAAATGGGTGTAACCTTAACAAATTGGGTGTGGTCTTAACAAAGTGAGCGTGGAAAAAAAAATACACATTCACCGCTTCTCTTCTCCCCATGTGTCCCTCTTTTGCGTTTTAAAATGTTGGGAGATATGTGTGACGTGTCTGAGTTAGTTCATGTTGTGGGGGCCCCAGAAATTTACTTAGTGTGGGGTCCAGAAATGTCTGATGGCGGCCCTGTCTATTGCATATACTCCCCACTCTAGCTGTGCCTCAAATTTGGGCACAGAGAGATGTAAAATGCATACTGACTAGAAGTGAGCTGAACAGGACATAGATAAGGCAAGTGTTTTTTTTTCACTTTGGTGTCCCTTTAAGTGTCTCTTAACAGAACCATGAGTTACTCACACCAATCAGATTTTGGGGTGGTGTGTAGGACCCCTTTTATACAGTTACCATTGATATTTACTGACTTTGGAGCTAGAAATTATAGACATGTTTGAATTGCTAACTTTTTCTGCATCTTCATTGCATATTTTGCAAATGGTGAAAATATGCAAAGGTTTTCTAATTTTCCTTTTTTTTTACCACATTTTCTCCAAGGCACAACAAATGGCTCTGGATGCTCTGTTGCCCTTTGTGAATGAGCCCCAGTAAGCCTACAATTTTATACAACATATACATATTACAGAAGTTAATTTAATATGTGTACTATTACATGCAATAAACCTTAAATCGCTGAAACACAATATGATCTATTTTTTTTAATTTATGGTTTTAGTTCATGGTTGGGGAACAAAAAATATGGCAATTAATCATTTTCTAATAATTTTTACACATAGTATTTTTAAGTGAATGTGGGGTATCTGTTGCAATGGAGTATCTAGTAAATCCCGTTTCTACAGCAATGTTGTGATTGTAGTTAGAAATGTATGAGTTTTTTTTGGAAAGTAAAGGTTTATTACAAAGCTCTATGAAGTGACTTACACTGAAACATAAACCTGCAGCTGAACAGACAGAAAAATACACAATTGCTGTCAATGTGTGTGTTCTCTAGAAATTCCTACAGGGATACTTCTTTCCAATGGTAAATGGAAAACTACATGGCCAGAGTATGCAATAGTTTAAAATTGTGTAGTTTTTTCTATTTAGAAAAGCTGTAAAATACAATAAACTTGAATCAAATTAAAAGTATCAAGTGTAAGAGTATATAAATATAAAAAGGATTTAAACACAAATTAATACTTTTTATAGGCCTTGAATTACTTAATGCTATAATCCTATTGCAAGTCTGTATTTTCACCAAGTTTTTAAATCTCATATCCTTCCTATTAGAATGTAACCTGCTGTGAGTCAGGAGAGAGGAGGCTTGGCCATAAAAATACTGGACGTCGATTAATCCAGAATATATAGAACCCACTGGCTAACTGGATACAGAGCCATATTGTTGACTAGGCAACCCAGCTAAACCTTTTTGCAGCTGCAAATAAATAAGCAATTCTTATACACATTAAGTTTCTCCACGTTTACGTTTATTGTAATTTTGGTTGGCTGAGATTTCAGCACAGAATTATGGTTTCAAATGCACTGTAGGCTCTGCAATTGTGTATATGTGAAGCAGGAACTAATGTTAATGGTTAAAAAGATTTAGTGCTGCAGAATATTTTCTATTTTGTGTAAGAAAAAGCAAGATGTTATTTATGACCACAGATTCCTAGCAACCCATCAATGTTAAATGGTTCATTCAACTTGCAGCAAAAATTGATTTTGGTGAGTAGATTATAAATTTGGGGAGTAATACTAGGCTCTGGAGAGTTTGTGGACAATTTGCACATAAAATACAAAAGGTGCACCATCCAGAAATGGGCATAGGATGAAACAAGAAGTTGTTGTGACAAGATAAGTTTGTTGTCAGCAGTCTGGGAATCGAAACCCTAGATTAAAATCCTGCTGAAATAAGACATTTGGGATTTGAGCATCTTGTTCCAAAATGAAATGTTGTGATTGGTGGAAAATTTTGTTTCACAGTACTGTGAATTTTAATGTCTAAATGTAATGGAATCATTTTTGTGTTTCTGTAGACTGCCTTAGGTGTGCCAGATGAATAGATTAGATTACAGATACCAAAGTACAGTATATATGACTAGATTTGCATGCAAACTTCCTTTTGTAAACTTTTGTACTGAGACCTGCAAGCTTTAACATCACGCTTGCAGCTTCTTGTAAATTCCGTATAGGTGTTAGACCCTGTGTGACCTTAACAACAGCTGTCATTAAAAATGCCCATTAAAAGAAAACGCAGGCACCATTTAACAAGCCCTGTGTGTACACAATCCTTATCTCCATCAAAGAGAGAAAGTACTTAAAAAAGATCCATTATGACACTTGCCTTGTGCCTTTTTTTTAATTTGAGATCGAAGAGCTGCTATTTGCTGAGATTCCTGACCTGACAGGTTTGCAAAGTCCCAAGAGTTTGACTTATATTTACTTGGTTTGGGTTAGTCTGGAGACAAATGAGTTTACTTCAATTTCTATATATTTTAATATTATATCACTTTCTGATATGATAAAAAAATCAAAGCTTATCATTATTAGAGATTGCCGAACTTCTAAAAAAAAAAACGGAAACGTACCCATTAAAGTCAATGTAGGTAAATAGTTGCAGTGAAATATTGCAGTGTAAACTTACCTTACAGGGCCCTGGGACCTGGGAGATGGTCTAGGGAACATGTCCGTGTGTGGTGAACAGCATAAAAACCGGACATAGTGCACACGTGCGCTTCTTCCGGTTTCCGCGTGCCACTTTCGGTAATCCTTGAACTTTCGACCAAACATTCGAGGATTTTCTAACGTTCGGCAAAACCTGTACAGCAGCTTCCGAAAAATCTCCTGGGTCCTTACAAGGACCTTTGTGGCCTAAGGGGTCCCGCAGCTTGAACAGGGACCCGCCTCCCCAGCCCTATCAGGGCCCTTGCAGCACTAATAAGTGCCCTTGTGGCCCTGACAAAGGCCCTTTGGGGCTTAAGGGGTCCCGCAGCTCGAACCGGGACCCCCTCCCCAGCACTTATAAGTGCCTTTGGGACCCTTGGAAGCAGGGCCCTTTTTAGGCATAGGCCACCTAGGCAAAGAACTAGGGCACCTGTGTTGCTCCAGGGCGCCCAGTGTTCTCCCTAGCATCTCCCTGTCAGCTTTTACTTGCTGTGTTAGAACTGCTCTCCTTGTTCAGCTGTAACCTGTAACATTGTATCTAGTACAGAGCCTGAACTCCACACACTCTACATAGCAACAAATGTTGCAATTTGCAAATGAACTGAAGGTGAAGGAAGGAGGGGGGAGGTCAGCTAATAGTAGGTACATATTGTATATCATGTCGGTGGGAAGGCGCCTAGGGCACTAAAATGGCTAGAAATGGTCCTGCTTGGAAGGGCCCAAACGGCACTGACAAGGGCCCTTCGGGGCTTAAGGGGTCCCGCAGCTCGATCTGGGACCCCCCCCGCACTTACAAGTGCCTTTGCAGCCTTTGGAAGGGCCCTTGCGGCCCTGAAAAGGGCCCTTTGGGGCTTAAGGGGTCCCGCAGCTGTCATCGCGTAGGATCAAGACGCTGTTAACATCGGCCTTGTTAAGGCCACTGGCGCCGGAGGTACCCCTGGTGGCCGCAGGGGTACTTATCGCGGTCGGTGGCCTCAACAGAGCTGGTGTCACCAGATGGAAGACATTTTAAGAGCTGCTGCGGGTCCCTGTTCAAGCTGCGGGACCCCCAACAAAGACACTTATCAGTGCTGCAAGAACCCTTACAAGGGCCAGGGAGGGGGTCCTGGTTTGAGCTGCGGGACTCCTTAAGCCCCAAAGGGCCCTTCCAAGGGCCGCAAAGGCACTTATAAGTGCCGGGGAGGGGGGGTTCCGGTTCGAGCTGTGGGACCACTTTAGCCCCAAAGGGCTCTTTTCAGGGCTGCAAGGGCACTTCTTAGTGCCGCAAGGGCTCTGATAGGGCCAGGGAGGGGGGTCCCGGTTTGATCAAACCGGGACCCATTAAGCCCCAAAGGGCCCTTCCAAGAGCCGCAAAGGCACTTATAAGTGCCGGGGAGGGAGGTCCCAGTTTGAGCTGCGGGACCCCTTAAGCCCCAAAGGGCCCTTGTCATGGCTGCAATAGTCCTTGTAAAGACCCGGGAGGGGGTCCCTGTTTCGAGCTGCGGGATTGTTGGCTATTCGGCAATCCGCGAGCGGCCAGTTTTGGGAATCTTCGGCCATTCAGGGATTTTCGGAAACGGCCGTTTGAGGCCCGCCGAACGTTCGAAAATCCTTGTACATTCGTTTTGGAACTTTTAAACTATATGGAAAGTTCGAAAGTTCGAAAACAGACCCATTAAAGTCAATGGTAGTCAAGTAATTTGAAAAGTTCGAATGAAATACAATTAAAATAACAATGTTAACTTAATGTAAATGGCTGTGGGACCTGGGAAATGGTCTGGGGAACATGTTCAAATATCCAGGGACTTTCGAAAAACCGATTTTACTCTCACACGCGCTACTTCGAGGTCTCGCCTTCGAACATTTGATCCGTATATACTCGAATATAGGTTGATCCGAGTATGAGCCAAGGTACCTATTTTTCAGAAAAATGAATGAAACTGATTGACTACAGTATAAGCCAGGGTAGAAATTATGACAACTACCGGAAACCTGTAAGTAGTAAAAGTGTTCCCAAACGAAATTAGCAATACAACTGCAGCAAAAAAAACCCAAAAAAGAGCAAGTAATGTTTTACCAAAAACAGCCTCTCTCCCCCAATAAAGATAGAACAGCCAGACCAGTACTTCTCCATCACCTAAAGTAAAAGTAAGTAAAGTAAGTGATTCACTGATTCGAGTAAATTTACTCTGACCCGAATATAAGCCGAGGTTTTACTTTTAGGCTAATTTTAAAACCTAAAAACCTCGGCTTATATTCGAGTATATACGCTAATTATCCCATGAACGACTAGCGAATTCGATAATGCGATATTTACTCGCGTATAGATATAATAGGCATTTTACTTGTGGATTCGATGCTTGTGTATAGGTATAATAGACATTTTACTTGCGGATTCCATGCTCGCGTATAGTTATTATAGACATTTTACTCGCGGATTCGATGCTGACATATAGGTAAATAGACATTTTACTTGCGGATTCGATATTTACTCGCGTATAGGATAATAGACATTTTCTTGCGGATTCGATGCTCGCATATAGGTATAATAGACATTTTACTTGCAGATTCGATGCTCGTGTAAGGTATAATAGACAGTTTACTCACGGATTTGATGCTTGCGTATAGGTATAATAGACATTTTACTCGCGGATTCGATATTTACTCGCGTATAAGAATAATAGACATTTTACTTGCGGATTCGATGCTCGTGTATAGGTATAATAGACATTTTACTTGCAGATTCGATGCTTGCGTATAGGTATAATAGACATTTTACTCACGGATTCGATATTTACTCGCGAATAGGCATAATAGACATTTTACTCGCGTATTCGATGCTCGCGTATAGGTATAATAGACATTTTACTTGCGTATTCGATGCTCGCCTATTGGTATATAGACATTTTACTCGCGGATTTGATGCTCGCATATAGGTATAATGGACATTTTACTTGCAGATTCGATGGTATATAGACATTTTACTCGCGGATTCGAAGCTTGTGTATAGGTATAATAGACATTTTACTTGCGTATTCGATGCTCGCGTATAGGTATAATAGACATTTTACTTGCGTATTCGATGCTTCCGTATAGGTATAATAGACATTTTACTCGCGAATTTGATGCTCGCGTATAGGTTTAATAGACATTTTACTCGCGGATTCAATTTACTCGCGAAAGGTATAAGAGACATTTTACTTGGTGGTTTATATTTACTCGCGAATAGGTATAATAGACATTTTACTCGCGGATTCGATGCTCGCGTATAGGTATAATAGACATTTTACTTGCGGATCGATGCTCGCGTATAGGTATAATAGACATTTTACTTGCGGATTCGATGCTGCATATAGGTATAGTAGGCTTTTACTTGCGGATTCGATGCTCGTGTTAGGTATAATAGACATTTTACTTGCAGATTTAATGCTTGCGTATAGGTATAATAGACATTTTACTTACATATTCACTTGCCTCGAACATTCAATAATTACAGAAGTCCATAAAATATCTAAAATCCGGGTCAGGGTTAGTTCGAAAAGGCCAATTCCGTTTGAACTTAATAGTTTGGCTCTAACTCTGGTTCGAGTTCTAGTCCTTCTCTACTCAAATAGCAAATAAAAAGGATCAATTTGTTCACATCTTTTAGTCTATGATGTAGACATCGCCTATAGCATTCTCCCAGACTTTTCTGTCAGAGAATAATGAGCTAGATCACCCACTAAACTTGAGTGAATTATGTTTCTGAGGTCTTGTAGAAGGGATGGTTAGTTTTATTTTACACTTTTTTTACTTTTAAGGCCAGGTTTGCAGATTTATCCTCTTTTAAACGGCCTTGAAATGAATAGGCTTTAACATCTCAGTAATTGAACTTTTAAATGAATATACCATTTAACTTTTAATAAATATGGTAGTTACTGTATGTAAAACCTTTAGAATTTTAGCTTCATTTATAATGACAAGTTAATTATCCAACAAAAAACCCCAAAACTACAATACTTCACAATATTTCTCCCCTCAATAGACCAGTAAGGAGAAATTCCTTATGCCTTCACTCTAGCTGGTTCCTCAGCTGTGCCTGTAAGCTTGCACACACTGTTAATACCTTTCAGTAATTGGCTATGACGTCAGCTGTTCTCAAAGGTTTGAGGCTCAGGGTTTGGGGGTAATCATCTTTAAAAAGATTTTTGCGTTGGGGTAAACTTGCCTTTTAAATGATATCACTGTGCAGTGGAATTTCTATATGTGTCAACAAGGATGTCTGTGAGTACTGTGTGTATGGACAGTAGACATATTGATTGCACTCGATCACTTCTCTGGCAACCTGTGGTTAGATTTCTGATGGTGTATTTAAATGGTCACTATACTCACTATAATAAAAGTGCAATATACATACTTTTATTCAAATATGATTGGTTAATGTGTGACATATGATTGCAGCATTAAAATGTTAACCAATCACAATTGGATTGGTCCTTCTGCAAACCTATATAAAAGAGCTGCAGACTCTACGGAGCTTAGAAGTCATTGCAGCAGAAGAAGAAAGAAGACTTCGGATCAAGAGGTCGGTAACACCGGCAAGGTTGATGTTGCAGCGCCAGTGGTGTCACTAGTGGCCCGCAGTGACATCGCTGGCATTGGCGACATCAGCAGAGTTGGTGTTGCCGACAAGAAGAGCCAAGACCAGAAAAGGCTTTTTAGGACCAGGCACTTGTCAGTGTTGCAAGGGCTTTCTAAGTGCCGCAAAGCTCCTTCTAAGTGCTGGGGGGGGGCGGTTTTGAGCTGTGGGACCTTAAGGCCCTAAGGGCCCTTGTTAGGGCACAAGGGCACTTCTAAGTGCCGCAAAGGCACTTATAAGTGCGGGGAGGGGGGTCCCAGGTTCGAGCTGCAGGACCCCTTTAGCCCCAAAGGGCCCTTGTCAGGGCCACATGTTCCTTGTAAGGACCCGGGAGGCAGTTTCGAGCTGCGAGACCCCAGAACATCCGGCCGCAGGATTGTCAGTGTTGGCAATCTCGAGCGGCCGATTTTCGGCTTTACCTGAGCCTTTAGCCATTAGGTATAAATTTGAAATGTAATAGTTTAATATCCCTCTCACTCTGCCTGAAAAGGCTGTTTCCACAGAGTTTTCTGTAGGGGAGGGGTCCTGAGTGGCCCATGGCACCCGCGAGTGGGCTGGGCTTAGGCACCAGAGTGGGAGGGACCAGGGGGGGCTGCAAAGGGGAGGAAGAGACCACGGGCCAGATTGACTGACATGGTTTCAAAGCAGGAAGTGCAGAGACCTGGTGATGCTGCTGCCATATCACACACAAAAATGTAAATATCTTCAAAACTATGTAATAAACAATGAAAATAAATTGCAAAAATTCTCAGGAGAGAATTCCTATCAATGTACCTAAAGTTATTTTTGGAGCACAGTTCCTTTAATTTACTTTTATAAAGTAATGCCTCCCTATCCTCTATGCTCCCCATCCTCATCTCTTCCCTCCATGATCTTATTAGCCCCCTGATTCTAAATCACTATCTACCCCGTGTAGTCCAACATACCCCCCCCCAGACCTAGTACCCTTCCTTGTATTAGAGATGGTGGTCCCTGGGTTTCTAAAGGAATGGCCAGCTCAATACTTGTGACTTCTGAGCCGTCGTCTCCACATCTTTACCTAAAATGGCAAATCTGTTGGAAAGAAGCGACCCTACCCTTCCGTCCTCTACTTCCCTGGTAACCTTACAAATCTATCTCCTTCACCACCTTACCTGCCCCATTTCCACCGCCAGTAACTGCATTTCCCCCAGGTTTCCCTTACTTACTGCCTCCTGTAGTTCTGCACAGCATTACCATGGACACTGCTCTGCTTAAACATCTCTCCCTCCTGCTTTATTTTCTCTGCGATTCTCTTAATTGTTGAGAAGTGTGATGGCAGGCAGCTAAAGTTCCTAGCAAAAGGTCATGGATAGGGCACATATTAAAATGCTGTTTCTGGAGTAACAGGTCTTTCTCTATAAATGGCTGTCATTTCAAATTATAAATCTACAGCTCAGATTTAAAATCTGAGAAAAGTTTTGAAGTATTAGATATCCTTTAATACTAATGATTTGAACTATGCCATCTTGGGGAAGTGTATCTGGGCATGGTATTGGAAATCTGCCTCCCATATTTATTCTGTACATTTTAATATATGTTTGATGAACTGTTTGCACACACCATTATGAATGAATCTTTTAACATTGGACCTTCTAAGTATGCACTGGTGTATGTACTGTCAATACTGTATCAATAGTGTTGTTTTACTGATTGAGTTATTGAGACTAGGGCATTTGCTGTGTAAGGGTCTACTGTAGGTTAAATGTAATATTAATTGGTACAAATAATACATTTGGAACAGGTATGACATTTAAAACAATTATTTCTTAACATTTAGCATTTAATAACTTTAATCTATTATTGTGTGATATACAAAGTGTATATGAAACAAACAGTACCACAAAGATTGCATAAATATAGTTTCATAAACAATAAGTGACACAAGAGGGTGCTACAGCATTTTCTTAAAACCTGAGTAACTGTACATGTGTGGAGCGCAGAACAGTTAAATTCTCCTGGTACTGCTCTAAAAAACCCTACCAAACATCTATTTTGTCTGGTACTTTATTTACTCTATGGTTTCCCCAATATGCTGTAAGCTTCTGCTGCTTATCACTGTACATTTGCAATTGCCGGATTACATCCCTAATCCCCTGCGCTACATTTTAATAAATATTGCACCTATTGCTCTAACATTTGCTGGCCTTAAAATTGCTTAAACAATATAATCTTTATTCAATAAACATTAAGTGCTAATGGTTGTTATGAAGAGCCACTAAACAGTATAATAAAAAACTATTGAGAGCAGCATATTCCGTTTGAAATATCCAATACTTCTTTAAGACCAAGTAGACTTATATTTGTTTCTTATTTGAAGCATTTAATGTGACCCAGACGCCCTGTTATTCATATATTAAATCACCAGGGGATCATGGGACATACCATCATCATTTATGATAGGTAAGAAAGATTAGTGTGCAATCCAGAAATGAAATAGCAATGAATGAAGCTATTAGAAAAGGTAGGAGAGGGAAAGAAGAGATTATCTGAAACAAAGGTAACAATCTCCAAGGGGCAATAAAAGTGGTGGGGGTAGGGGGGTAAAGTAATAATAAATTGGAGGGAAAAAACTTGAGGAATTTAAGAGATTGGGAAAAAAATCAGAGAAATATTATATGTGTGAGGGGTAGATGGTATCATTAGCACATGTTGTGTGATGGAAATCAAATATAAGTAGAATGGCACAAACTCCACTGGAAAATGTGGATTAGGGTTGCTATAGCTTTCTTTTTATACTTGGTACTCTGGCTATAAAGGACTCTCTTATTGGATGGATTTAACTCTACCTAGCATGGTAAATTAGTCTGGTCATGTTAAGGTTAATGGTATTAATACATATTACTGATATTTTAAAGAATATTTAAAGCCATTTACATACATTTTTATTAACTCACAATAAATGTGTGCAGGAAAACACAGGCAACAAGTTCACTGCTGAATCACAATGCACTAGAGATGGGATCCGGATCCGACACGGAACACCTCAGTTCCGAAATTCAAACGTTCTGTCCAAAACCGAGCAGATCATTTGGATTTCGGGACTTCGGAACGCATTTTCAAGGGTTACCGAAAAAATAACTTAACGTTCGATAACGCTTGAACAAGGGTTATCGAGCATTCAAGATTATTTCGAGGGTTACCAAAATAAACTCATACTTCGGTAACCCTTGAAAATGTGGTTGAACCCTTGAAAGTCGTTGCTTTTTTGGATTTTCGGTTCCTTGGGTTTTTCTCGAGATCCATAAATACGAAAACAGAATAAAAACGTACCAGTTTCCGCCATCTACAATGCACACTAAATGCAATCATGCACCAAAAGACCTTAATTCATATTTGTGCTGGTGATGCTATCAAGAAAAACTGCTTAACTATGAAGACAAAACAAAATTCACAGTCAAAACAATTAAAACATATTAAAGTATAAGGATTAAAGTTTGTCATGCTTTCAAAAAAAATAGCCATAATATTTGTGTACTTATTGTATACAAGAGGCAAATTACATGGACACAAAGGACAAGATATATCTTTTTAGAAGTACTAACCAAGCATTAATACCATGTTGAGCATACTGATAAATGTTGCAGTTTGAGAAATTTGTCTGGTAACAAATTGCAGGACCAAATTTGCTATTGGAATAAGGAATACAAAATATATTTTATACTGCCAAAGAAGAACAGTCACAGACAAGAAATATTTCTACAATATTTAAGTGGCAATCACCTTAAAATGTATTTTTATTACATAAATATAAAAATATGGATTTTTGAAACCATATAAAATGTCCTTTTATATACACATTTCTGCGTATGTGATTTTTTTGTAATGATAAATATCTTAAAATATGTTTACACACTAAAGCTTTGTTATAATCATGCTAGCTGTAAACTACTGTTTTAGGTTTCCCAATTATACTAAATGAGATGAAATGTATCACTCCTCAATGCAATCATATGCCACAAATTCTAAACAAATTCATTTATACATACTGTATACAAATCAAACTCTAATCCATGATCAACTGCAAAATCCATTGGAAACAGCAGGCACGCTTTCTTGAATATTGATCTGATATTTGACCTTGAGAGTAAATTAAGTAAATGTAATATTGTAAATGTAATATTGTATGAAAGTGATATGTAATAGGTTAGTCAGTGTAAACTTATTCTCCACTTGCTGTGAAGTGTTTCATTCATCCAGGTCATGTATATCTGTTGTATTCAATTAGATCAACTGGACTTGAAGTTTAGTTCTTGAAGACGTTTTCTAGTCACCCGACTGGCTTTCTCAATTCAGAAGACTTATACAAGAATCTGTGGCAATTATGTACCCTGAAAATCCCAATTAGCATATCCAGCCAAGTGTTAGGTGGCGTGATGGATGTGGCTAAGAGGAACGCCCAGAGTAAGGTGTCAAAACAGCATTGTACATGGCAGACAGTTGGTGTTGAACACCCCCCACCTCTATTTAGGCTTGGTTTCTTTATTTAACATAAATGCCCTCTTAACACCTCTCTTGAACCAGTCAAGTTCCTTTGCCAATATGTTAACATTACAATCTTCAAAGTATGTCCTTTATCCTTAAGATGCAGGTACAGGCTGAGTCCTTCTGTGCTGGGCCATACGTTGATGCAGTGCTGTTTGTTTCTCCCCCACATACAAATCAAAATCAGAGCCTCTTTCACTGCACTGCACTGCGAATATGATGTCGCTTTTCTGTGTTTTGGTATTGGGTCTTTCGGATATACCAATTGGCTCGGGTATGTGTTCGGTTTAAAGATACAGGGATACAGTGTTTTTTGAAAATTTTCTAATTTCTCGGAGACCCCTGCTAATATGGGATGACCATGTTCTTTCTCCGTCTTGCTTTTCCCCTTCAATGTTGGTATTCGTTTCTTTCCTTCTACTTCTTTTGACAAAGGCCCAGTCTGGATATCCACAAGTTTAGGGCTCCTCTGAGATGTTTCTTCTTTTAGCCTTCGCCTTATATAGGTGGGGGGTTCGACACCAACTGTCTGCCATGTACAATGCTGTTTTGACACCTTACTCTGGGCGTTCCTATAACCACCTCTTAACCACTATAACAATCACGCCCTTAACCACTTGGCTGTGATATGCTAATTGGGATTTTCCAGGGTACATAATTGCCACATTCTTGTACAAGTCATTCTGAATTGAGAAAGCCAGTTGGAGACTAGCGAAACGTCTTCAAGAACTAAACTTCAAGTCCAGTTGATCTAATTGAATACAACAGATTTATTCTCCACTTATCGTTCTGACCTCCTGTAAATTTATCTTAGTTCTGAATTTCTGATAGTCTAAGCTTCAGTATATGCAGATTGTATATGCAACACACATCAAATATTTAAAAAAAAAAAAAGGAAAATTAGGCCGTTCACAAAATTGAGTAAAGCAGTGCAAGTTTAAAATGTTTTGGATTTAGGATTACAATCATCTAATGGTACATCATTGTAATCAAAAACTGTGTGAAAAGTGTGATTTATGAAAAATTTATTTAACTAATTTATTAGCAGTAATTATTTTTTTAATATTTCTAAGTATATGCTCTAAAATTGTGGTTTCATTTTCTTCTGCACAAATAAAGCAAAAACAGGAACAGATGTGACTCAAAAAGAGTTTGATGCCATGGTTACCTGAGATATGGTAGTTTTATTAAGCTTTTCAACCAAGCGTAATAAAAAATTTCAAGCACAATTTATTATAGCAGCGTGTCTTGCAATTTCATTTCATTGACAAATATTTTGGAAACAATATTTTAGTTTGTGAACCAGAATATAAATATGGCCATACAATTTCATAAATAGATGCATGCATTTAATTCAGACAGAACTCATATAATTTTGACATACACTCAAGAAGACCTTTTCTTAACTTTGCTTAGAAATAAGTAGTTTAGATACCCCTTAATTCAAAAGGGATCTAAAGTCACAAACTACACCTCCCCTTATTTTGTACCTTGGTGAGTAACTAAAACGCTAGGTAGGGAGTAATCGTTGGAGAATTGCGCTTATCTGAATTCTTCATTCGGTCCAAACCCATCCCATCTCCTTGCCTGGGCCTACAAGGGATACACTACCAATGGGGAGGAACAATTTGCAGAGGGAACCAAAGTAGAACTGGGAGTAGGAGTTTGGGTAAGTATAATTTTCAAACTAATGTACTACAGTGGTTAAGACCTACTGTTTTCAAAAAGGGTTTGGAATTAAGTTCCCCTTTAACAAATACTCCACTCCTGTTGGACCTGATGTAAATTTGAATAATTTTGGAAGCATACCGGTAAATAGACAAATATCTGGAAAATCCTTGCTTATGTTGGGAAATTTTAAAAAATATATTTATTATATATAAATTCATAAACACACAAGAAAAAAATTAAAATAAGTAATTTTTATTTATGTTTAAATAAAGTAAAACAATAAGAACCACAAGCACAGGGTTATTTTTTAAACTTGTCATCCACTGACAAAAATTTCTGACAGATTGACTTAGATTGTTTTAAATGTGCTTTTCTAAAGGATGTACAAAAAAATAAAAAAAATTACCCACATGATAATAAAATAATGGGGATAGTTTGTAATATCATAGTGAGCCAATTTGTGGATCTTTTTTTACAGTATGAAATCAGTTGCCTTTTTGACAAGTTACTGTCTTACTTAATATTGTCCCATGTTTTTAATCTTATGAAAACTCAACATGCAATCGACCTAAACTGTATATGCCAACTTTATCCACTTAATAACTCAACCCACGTGTGTGGTTGAAACTAAATGCTAGGGTAATACTTATTAGCATTCACTACGGCAAGTGGATGGGTACCTCATATATATAACAGAAGTACCTCACAGCGTCATGTTGTTTTAATAGCATTGCCCTAATTCTAACATATTAACAAACACATCTCATTTCCAGTTTACCTAAAGAAATGGATTATCCTTTATATACACTTTTAACAGATCTTATTGAAAAAATTGCTTCAGAGCACTTTTTAATAACTGATAACTGCTTTTTATTTCAATTACAGTAAATCCTTGGTATACCTGCTTGGCTTTACCACTCAGCAAAAGACTAAGGACTTGCAAGCAAGCACCTTCATCACAACCATTAACAGTGGCTGCTAATCAAATTGTTTTCTCCAATGAGTCCACTCCCTAGTACCCCATCAAATGGATCAGGTTTAAAAATAGGTTTGGCAATTGGGCCTGGTAGAGCTACTGAGTCTAACTGGGGAATTTCATTTGCAGGCATAGGACAGGAGGATTTAAATCAATACTATCAGTAGCAGCCTCCATAGCTTAATAGAGAGAAAAAGCTACGAGAAAAACAGGGAGAATAATGGTATTACCAGCACCACTGTCACCAATATGTACTAGATCACTGCTTTATGGAAGGATTATGGGTAGCATTGCACACAGTGGGTTACTCTGGTGGTCTGGCACAAAGCAGAAGTGCACATAAACAGGCTCCCCTCCTGTGCAGAATCAGGGGTGTCCCTGTCTATAGTGCACCACTTTAAATATTGACCAGGCCTGTATATTGTGTGTCCTTGTAACTTGGTGTACACTATCTGTTGCCTCAGAGTTTGTATCCAATAAGTTAATTGTCTGTCCAAAATGTCCTTCCAAAAGGTGGTAACAGATCTTATACACAGGACCTATACACCGGTCTTATACACAGGATCGTGTGTTGCAGTCAATATCATTCCAAAGCACACACTACAATCTACTTTCACTTTCTTATAGCCATAGAGAGCAGGGATGTCTTCTCTTTATTGATTATTGATTATTGATATATATATATATTGATCACTGACATCACATGCAGACTGGAGGTGGTATATAAGGAGCTTGGTGTATATGTCAATTACAATAGACATCACATCCTGTGTAGCTGACAGAAACTTTTTGGATTCACTTTCTCACATGGAGCAGACCCAGGGGTGTGGTTTAACCTCCCATTTTGACCATTCCATGTTGAAATAGGGATCTCAGCTCTGTAAGTAAGTTATGTATTTTGTACATTTTGTGTTGTACCTATATAAGTTAGTGCATACTTTATATACATTACTGATGGTCATTAAATGGTAATAGTGAGATAGTATACAGATACATAACAACTTTCCTATATGTAATATCATATACCCCCACCTCATTGGGAGCTCCTAAAACTCAATGCAATCTCCTATGGAGATATAAATATATTATATAATATAAGGGATATATATACACTACACAAATGCAAAAGCAATAAATTGCAGGGCACTCACAGGTCTTCACCATCTAAACCAAGTGTTTGAACACGGCATAGTTTTTGAGTCATCAGGATCACTGTTCACAATGCTCTCACCATTTTTTAAGGCCGAGGGAGGACCCCCCACGAAACCTTAAAGTTTATGTATATTGAAAAGATGACTTTGCGTCATCTTAATCTAAATAAATATGTGTAAGTAGCACTTTCTCTGAGGTGTGTGTGTTGCTACATGCCTTCAATAAAGTACTTGTTTTGCTCAGAATCTGACCGCTGACCTGACAATTTTCCCTGTACCAACTGTCCATATACATACAGTATACAGCACCAACTGTCAAAAGGGGGCAGATCAACATAAATATTATACAGTGATACAGTGGAATTATAGTTTCCAACTAATGGGGAATTGAATTTTTTTCCCAGTGTACATACCCTTTAAACCCTTGTGTGCAAAAAAAGAAAAAAAACATAAAAAACAGAGTTACAGAAGATATTGTTGCTGATAGTTAGTGATGTAAGAAGAACTGTGTTGTATTTTTATTGTTTTTTGAGTGGATTGTTCCTTGGCCTTAAAAGATGGTGAGAGCAATGTGAACAGATGATCCTGATGACGGTGAAAAACCATGGCCAAAATGCATTGATCTGAGTTCAAACACTTGGTTTAGATGGTGAAGACCTGTGAGTGTCCAGATAGAAAAAGGTAAAGAGGTGTATAAGGTCTGTAAGCTTACATGGTTCCCTAAAGAGGTCATAACTAAAAAAAGAGAGATGCAGGTATGGTTTTGTTCCCCCCCAGGGATTGTATATTTTTTCACTAGGTTAGGACTGATGCTTGGATACTGCCTTGGAGTGGAGCATCAGCTTGAACATGTTTGTACAAACAATGTAACTAAGCTTTCTATTTTGACTCTAGTGCGAGTGATTACTCTTCATTGCTTGTATACATGTCTAATTCCTTTACTCAATTAATTTATAATTGTAGGCTGGAGTATTTTGTGTAATATTTAATATATAATGATTTCAGCCAAAGGATATACTGCTCTGTGCATGAATTCACTAAACATATCTCTCGGAAATCTAAGCTTTTTATAAAAAGTTTGAATAATGCTGATTCATAAATGGAAATATTTGCAAATTTAAATTGTTTCATGGAAATGTATTTAACGTGCAGAGAAACATTGTATCTTGTTTGAGTCAGAGACTCTGGATTATATATCAAGGATTATTTGCCAAAGCACTAATGTTTTGCATAAATGTTGGGTGAACATGTCATATTCTATTGCATTGTTACTGGTTTGTCTTGTGGAAGTTTTTAAAACTTTGATGTAGAATTTTATTTCATGCAAATAATCTAGCTAACTCATATCATTTCTGAAAAAAATTAATGACCAACATGAAAATAATCTGGCAATGTTTTTACACTGGGATCTCTAAAATCGACTCTCCGAAGCAATGCTTCTCGCATTGTAGGCTTCTTGCATTGTAGGCTGAATGCTTTCTTGTTGATCTGGATGAATTTCCATTTTTCCCTTGGTTTCTGTGGCTGGCTTCGATCAAGCAGTGTTGTCCCTGTGCGTGCTAGAATGAACTGTTTGATTTTTGCCAGGCCACTGGTTTGCATGGAAGCAAATACAATGTACTTCAAACTCTGCTGTCTACCTAGCCTCTGTCTCAATGGTCATAGCTGTGGTTTCATATCACTATTTAAACACTTTCTGTGTTCAATAATGTAACATATCAAACATTTCTAAAATAACTATGTCTTGTCTTAATGGAATGAAAGAAGACTTGAAGGCTATGTACTGGACTAAAAAATATCCCATTTGATAATCAGTCTTATCCTTACTTATTTTTTAAATGGTGAATTTATATGTTTCAATTTATTAACAGATTTATATATAGATAATCCCAAACCACCTGCTAGGTCTTTACTCTGGGAGTACATTAGAGCTCTAAATAACATTTAATTATTTGGAAAAACAAAACAAAAAACACAATATTACATGCATCAAATAATTATTGTAATATGCTGGGTTTAGCTAATCATTAAATATGTAATATGTTCTAGATTAGCTAATCATTTAAAGACAGATAAATATTAAAAACTATACCTATAAGGCTTGATTTCTCAGCCCAGTTAATGGTTCCTCTGATATTTTGGTTTAAAAGCTGAAAGAAGAAGACATGTCAGTAAATATTGGCAGACCAGATGGGCTTCATAGGCCACAAAGCCAGACCACCTAAGAAATCATGGGGTAACATTTTAATTCCCTATTGGCAAACTACTGATCATTTTATCGACCTTTAATCTCTGGGTCGAGAATGCTGGGCCAGGTTAGCCTGTGTTTACCAACCCTAATCACCAGATTACTAATCAAAATGTAGACACGAAGATAGGATTGATTATTCCTAACTCTTAATGTTGTTTCTGGAAGGAATACCAGCATGAAGAAAACTGCTTCTGCCTGGAGGCCCAGGACCCTAACCTGGCGATGACAACAGTATGTGCTGGTGTTCCTCAATGAAATTGTATGGGTTGGTAGGAATAATCAACCCTATCACCTTGCCCAGGTACGTTTGGTTTTAAAAAGGTACATTTTTACAATGGTAGTTGTCCTTAAGAAACATAATTGAAGTTTAATAAAGAAATTCATAATCTAATTCAAACTTTCTACCCTACAAATAGTGACCAATTCAGAGTTGATCCAGAAATAGGCAGTGATATTCTGCAAAATATGGTAAATTACATATCTAATTACAGTTTTTTATGTAACGGAGCTGGGATCGTGTGTGACAACTCACCCGTGAGTGCGACCCACCACCGAGTCACCTGACAGTTCCCTACTGCTTTCAGCTTATACTATATTGCACATGCACGCTATAGTATTCTTACCCAGAAGTAGTTGGGACCTGTCTGAGGAGCCAGCGATGGAAGCGCTCACCGGTAGTTGTCAAACTGCATTTCCAGCTCTGCTTAATAATTTGAAGAAGGTAAGACATAGTTATCTCTCAGCTGCAGGCCAACCTTGTTGAGCTCTATGGGATGTGTTCTCATCAGGATACATGAACAACCAGCAGAAAGGACTGGGCTGCTGATTATTAGAAACAGGATGACAGATTAACCTAAAAGCTCTATTTTAATTATATGCTAATTAAGGTTAGCATACTATAGTCTACTATAGTATTATATGCCTAATTAGGTTATTTTTTTTGGTACATAGCACATTTATGTATTTGGTAAATCTTTTGTGAGATGTTCAAGGGTTTTTGTTAGTATGTTGTTAAAGGACAACTCCACCCTCATAAGAACATCTTTTAGAAAGAATGGCCTATCAAAATATGTTGATATATCATACTTTGTCCTATGAATTCATTACTGTATGCTGCTATGCTTCTGGATGCCTCATGGAAACTTAGCAATTTAGAACCTGTACTGAACCTTTACTGAGCCTGGTATGCTCAGAAGAGTCAGACAGGAGATTAACATTCAGTATAGGCTGTGATGTCAACTGTCAATCCATAACTGGCAGTTGCTAACTGGAAGAACCATGAAGCAGAAACAGGGGAACAGGACCTTGTGCAGGATTTCAGATTTCAAACTATTACTGTTTAGGGTTTGGAGGGTGATTTACCTGTATGTAAGTTTTCATTTTGGAACTACACTTGCCATTTAAGCAAGCATTTATAAGTAGGATTCTAAAATGGTATAAACCATTCACAAATATATCTGGGAATTCACTTTTGGCTAGAAGGTTTACTAGGTCTCCTCTTACACTCCACAGCTGTCAGCAAGGCAGGTCCTGGGCTCTCACTATTAATTCTGCATCTTTTGCCATCAACAGACTAGGACTATTGGCACCAAACATAAGTCATAATATTCAGCAGGTATAAAATAATACCTGGCAGATCATAAAAGAAAATGTGAGTTGTGTGACGAAAAGTATCTACAAATCCCGCTACAAAGAGAAACTTATGGCAAGAAAACTACAAGAAAGCAAAAACAAATTGGTTATAATAAAAAATCTTATTCATCTAATATTTGTAAAAGAAAACAAAGATTTATAAAGAAAGATAGTGTAAGGACATGGAAGATGGACGCAGAAGCTCGAGTGCCTACATCATCATCCCTCCCCCACTGTCTGGCGCCTGGATAAGCCGCCCAATCTGGCGCGCAAGAAGAGCACGCGAGACACCACATTGCTGAGAGATGAGATTGGAGGAGGAGACAGTGAGTAAAGGGAGAAAGGAAAGAGAAGGGAGGGGGGAGAAAAAGAAGGGGGGGGAAGAGGGAGGGGGGAAGAGAAGGGGGGAAGAGATGGGAGGTAAGAGAGGGAGGAGAAGAGAAGAGGGAAAAAGAAGGAGGGGAGAAAGTTGCAAAGGTGGGAAGAGAATGTGGAAGGAAGAGAAAGGAGGGAAGAAAGAAGGAGGGGGGAAAGAGAAGAGAAGAGGAGAGGGAAAAGGAAGAGAGGAAGAAGGAAGGAAGGAGGGGGACGAGAAGGGGAAGAGGGAAAGAGAAGGGAAAAGAGAAGAGAAAAGAAAAGAAGAAGATGAACTGGAAAAAAAGAAAAGAGAAGGAGATAAGAGAGGGAGGGGAAAGAGAAAGAGGAAAGAGGAGGAGGGAAAAGAGAGGAAAGAGAAAGAGAGGGGAAGGAAGAAGGGAGTTGGAAGAAGAGGAAGAAGAGGAAAAAGAGAGGTTAAAAAGGAGGATAGGAAGGAGGGAAGAGAGGGGGGGGAGAAGAGGAAGGGGAAAGGAGAGAGGGGGAGGGAGAGGGAGGGAGAGACGAAGGGAAGAGAAGAAGAAGAAAGAGAAAAGAGGAAAAGGGGAAAATAAAGAGAAGAGAGAGGAAGAGAAGAAAGGGGAAAGAGAAAGGCAGGAGGGGGAAGAGAGAAAGAAGAGAATGAGAAGGGGAAGAGAGGAAAGATGAAGAAGGAAAAAGGGAAGAGAAAAGAGAGGAGAAAAGAAGCCCGAAGGAAAGAGAGAAAGAGGCAAAGAGACAAGAAGAGAGAAGAGAAGGGAGAAGGGGGAAGAGAGAAAGAGAAGAGAAGGGGAGGGAGAGAGGAGAAAAGAGTGGAAGAAAGAAGGCAAAAGAGAGAAGAGAGATGGAAGAGGAAAAAGAGAGGAGGAGCAAGAGAAAGAAAGAGGAAAGAAGCGAAAGAAAAGAGGAGAAAAAGAAGAAGAGAAGGAGAAGAGGGAAGGAAGGGGAAAAGGGGAAAGAGAAGGGGAAGAAAGGAAAAAAGAAAAGAGAGTAGAGGGATAAGGAGGGGAAGAAGGGGAAGAGAAGGAGGAAAGAAGAAAATCGAGAAGAGAGGAGTTGGAAGAAAGAGAGATGGAAAAAGGGAAAGAAGGAAGGGGGGGCGAAAGGGAAGGAAGGAAAGAAAGAGAGAAAGAACAAGATGAAGAAAGAGAAGGACGGAAGAAGAGAAGGGAGAAGAAGAGAAGGAGAGAAGAGAAGAGCGAAAGAGAAAGAAATGGAAAGAAGGGAAGAGAAAAGAGAAGGAGAAGAGAAAGGAAAAAGAGGAAAAGAGGAAAAGAGAGGGGGGCCGAGAGAAGGGTGAGTAAAGAGAAGGGGGGAGAAGAAGAATAGAGAGTAGGACGGGAGGGAGAAAGCGAAGGAGGGGGAGAAAGTGAAAGGGGGGAAGAGAAGGGGGGAAGAAAGAGAAGGAGGGGGAAGAAGAACCGGAGGGGGGAGAAAGAGAAGGGGGGGGTTCTTTTAAGAATCCAGGGGTTCGGTTTTATATACTCTGGAAACCCTGGAATTAGACTATGTTACTATGGTGATATGAATGAAATTTATATACCAAATTAAACCTGAATGACTACGTTACTATTGGTGATATGAATGACATTCTATATACAAATATAAAACCCTTGAAAGACTTTATGTTACTATTTGGTGTGATTTATGAATGATTACCACGATTTATAAATGCCGGGAAAAGCTGCCGCAAAGATCTTTCCAGGGTTTTATTGTTTATAAATGCTGATTCATAAAAAACAATAGTAACATAGTCTTTCCGGGTTTATATTTTGTAATATAAATGTTCATTTATATCACCAATAGTAACATAGTTTTTCCAGGGTTTATATTTGTAGATAGACTGTTTTTCAAAATTCATATCACCAATAGTAAGTAGTTCATTCCAGGGTTTAATTTGTATCTAAATGTCAGTATATCACCAAAGTACATAGTCTTTCCAGGGTTTATATTTGTATATAAATGTCATTAATATCACCAATAGTAACATAGCTTTCCAGGGTTTTATATTTGTAGATAAATGTCATTTCATATCACCAATAGTAACATAGTCGTTCAAAGGTTAATATTTGTATATAAATGTCATTCATATCAACAATAGTAACATAGTCTTTCAGGGTTTATATTATGTATATAAATGTCTATTCATATCACCAAAGTAAATAGTCTTTCCCAGGGTTTATATTGCGGATATAAAATGTGATAAATTATCACCAATAGTAAAATAGACTTTTCAGGGTTTAGAGTTGTATATTAAAATGTCTTTCCTATTCACCAACAGTAATATCTTCTTTCCAGGGTTTATATTTGAAACCTTCCAGGTAGCAAATTGTAATGTGTTAAGACCTTAAGGGAAATGTATGGTTCCTCTGTTGTTCGTGTGTGCAAGATTCTCGAGTGTGTAGTTTGATGTAACATTCCGTGTGTTGTGTCACTGAAGTGACTCCTATTGTGTGTTGAAGTCGGGCGAACACAGGCCAAGGCCCTTCATCTGAGTTACTGAATGTGCGAATACACTATGCACAGACGTGCAGGATTTTTAGGGTTTAAACTGGACTTCATAGGGAGTAGGCACATTGCAGAGAGTGTCGCCGTTTATGGTAATTCAGAGGCTGTTGTGTAAATGGCTGTGGGACCTGGGAAATGGTCTGGGGAACATGTTCAAATATCCAGGACTTTCGAAAAATCGATTTTACTCTCACACGCGCTACTTTCGAGGTCTCGCCTTCGAACATTTGATACCGTATATACTCGAATATAGGTTGATCGATCCGAGTATGAGCCAAGGTACCTATTTTTTCCCGAAAAATGAATGAAACTGATTGACTACAGTATAAGCCAAGGGTAGAAATATGAAACTACCGGAAACCTGTAAGTAGTAAAAGTGTTCCCAAACGAAATAGCAATACACACTGCAGCAAAAAAACCCAAAAAAGAGCAAGATAATGTTTTACCAACACAGCCTCTCTCCCCCCAATAAAGATAGAACAGCCAGACCAGTACTTCTTCATCACATAAAGTAAAAGTAAGTAAGTAAGTGATTCACTGATTCGAGTAAATTACTCTGACCCGAATATAAGCCGAGGTTTACTTTTAGGCTAATTTTAAAACCTAAAAACCTCGGTTATATTCGAGTATACGCTAAATCCCATGAACGACTAGCGAATTCGATAATGCGATATTTACTCGCGTATAGAATAATAGGCATTTTACTTGTGGATTCGATGCTGTGTATAGGTATAATAGAATTTTACTTGCGGATTCCATGCTCGCGTATAGTTATTATAGACATTTTACTCGCGGATTCGATGCTGACATATAGGTATAATAGACATTTTACTTGCGGATTCGATATTTACTCGCGTATAGGTATAATAGACATTTTTCTTGCGGATTCGATGCTCGCATATAGGTATAATAGACATTTTACTTGCAGATTCGATGCTCGTGTATAGGTATAATAGACAGTTTACTCACGGATTTGATGCTTGCGTATAGGTATAATAGACATTTACTCGCGGTTGCATATTTACTCGCGTATAAGAATAATAGACATTTTACTGCGGATTCGATGCTCGTGATAGTATGATATAATAAACATTTTACTTGCAGATTCGATGCTTGCGTATAGGTATAATAGACATTTTACTCACGGATTCGATATTTACTGCGAATAGGCATAATAGACATTTTACTCGCGTATCGATGCTCGCGTATAGGTATAATAGACATTTTACTTGCGTATTCGATGCTCGCCTATTGGTATATAGACATTTAATCGCGGATTTGATGCTCGCAATAGGTATAATGGACATTTTACTTGCAGATCGATGGTATATAGACATTTTACTCGCGGATTCGAAGCTTGTGTATAGGTATAATGACATTTTACTTGCGTATTCGATGCTCGCGTATAGGTATAATAGACATTTTACTGCGTATTCGATGCTTCCGTATAGGTATAATAGACATTTTACTCGCGAATTTGATGCTCGCGTATAGGTTTAATAGACATTTACTCGCGGATTCTATATTTAACGCGAATAGGTATAAGAGACATTTACTTGTGGATTCTATATTTACTCGCGAATAGGTATAATAGCATTTATATCGCGGATTCGATGCTCGCGTATAGGTATAATAGACATTTTACTTGCGGATTCGATGCTCGCGTATAGGTATAATAGACATTTTACTTGCGGATTCGATGCTTGCATATAGGTATGAGCATTTTACTTGCGGATTCGATGCTCGTGTATAGGTATAATAGACATTTACTTGCAGATTTAATGCTTGCGTATAGGTATAATAGACATTTTACTTACATATTCACTTGCCTCGAACATTCAATAATTACAGAAAGTCCATAAAATATCTAAAACCGGGTCAGGGTTAGTTCGAAAGGCCAATTCCGTTTGAACTTAAATAGTTTGGCTCTAACTCTGGTTCGAGTTCTAGTCCTTCTCTACTCAAATAGCAAATAAAAAGGATCAATTTGCTTCACATCTTTTAGTCTATGATGTAGACATCGCCTATAGCATTCTCCCAATTTTGCTCAGAGAATAATGAGCTAGACACCCACTAAACTTGAGTGAATTATGTTTCTGAGGTCTTGAAGGGATGGTTAGTTTTATTTTTACACTTTTTTTACTTTAATAAGGCCAGGTTCTGCAGATTTATCCTCTTTTAAACGGCCTTGAAATGAATAGGCTTTAACACTCAGTAATTGAACTTTTAAAAGTGAATATACCATTTAACTTTTAATAAATATGGTAGTTACATGTATGTAAAACCTTAGAATTTTAGCTTCATTTATAATGACAAGTTTAATTATTCCAACAAAAAACCCCAAAACTACAATACTTCACAATATTTCTCCCCTCAATAGACCAGTAAGGAGAAATTCCCTTATTGCCTTCACTCTAGCTGGTTCCTCAGCTGTGCCTGTAAGCTTGCACACACTGTTAATACCTTTCAGTAATTGGCTATGACGTCAGCTGTTCTCAAAGGTTTGAGGCTCAGGGTTGGGGGGTAATTCATCTTTAAAAAGATTTTTGCGTTGGGGTAAACTTGCCTTTTAAATGATATCACTGTGCAGTGGAATTTCATATGTGTCAACAGGATGTCTGTGAGTACTGTGTGTATGGACAGTAGACATATTGATTGCAATTCGATCACTTCTTGGCAAACTGTGGTTAGATTCTTGATGGTGTATTTAAATGGTCACTATACTCACTATAATAAAGTGCACATATACATACTTTTATTCAAATATGATTGGTTAATGTGTGATCATATGATTGCAAGCATTAAAATGTTAACCAATCACAATTGGATTTGGTCCTCTGCAAACCAATAAAAGAGCTGCAGAACTCTACGGGCTTAGAAGTCATTGCAGCAGAAAGAAGAAGAGACTTCGGATCAAGAGGTCGGTAACACCGGCAAGGTTGATGTTGCAGCGCCAGTGGTGTCAATAGTTGCCGCAGTGACATCGCCTGGCATTGGCGACATCAGCAGAGTTGGTGTTGCCGACAGAAGATGCAAGACCAGAAAAGGCTTTTTAGGACCAGGCACTTGTCAGTGTTGCAAGGGCTCTTCTAAGTGCCGCAAAGCTCCTTCTAAGTGCTGGGGGGGGCGGTTTTGAGCTGTGGGACCCCTTAAGGCCCTAAGGGCCCTGTTAGGGCACAAGGGCACTTCTAAGTGCCGCAAAGGCACTTATAAGTGCCGGGGAGGGGGGTCCCAGGTTCGAGCTGCAGGACCCCTTTAGCCCCAAAGGGCCCTTGTCAGGGCCACAATGTTCCTTGTAAGGACCCGGGAGGCAGTTTCGAGCTGCGAGACCCCAGAACATCCGGCCGCAGGATTGTCAGCTGTTTGGCAATCCTCAGCGGCCGATTTTCGGCTTTTTACCTGAGCCTTTAGCCATATAGGTATAAATTTTGAAATGTAATTTTAATATCCCTCTCACTCTGCCTGAAAAGGCTGTTTCCACAGAGTTTTCTGTAGGGGAGGGGTCCTGAGTGGCCCATGGCACCCGCGAGTGGGCTGGGCTTAGGCACCATGAGTGGGAGGGACCAGGGGGGGCTGCAAAGGGGAGGAAGAGACACCGGGCAGATTGACTGACATGGTTTCAAGCAGGAAGTGCAGAAGACCTGGTGATGTGCTGCCATATCACACAAAAAATGTAAATATCTTCAAAACTATGTAAAATAAACAATGAAAATAAATTGCAAAAATTCAGGAGAGCAATTCCTATCAATGTACCTAAAGTTATTTTTGGAGCACAGTTCCCCTTTAATTACTTTTATAAAGTACATGCCTCCCTATCCCTATGCTCCCATCCTCCATCTCTTCCCTCCATGATCTTATTAGCCCCCTGATTCCTAAATCAACTATCTACCCCGTGTAGTCCAACATACCCCCCCCCAGACCTAGTACCCTTCCTGTATTAGAGATGGTGGTCCCTGGGTTCTCAAAGGAATGGCCAGCTCAAACTTGTGACTTCTGAGCCGTCGTCCTCCACATCTTTACCTAAAATGGCAATCTGTTGGAAAGAAGCGACCTACCCTTCCGTCCTCTACTTCCCCTGGTAACCCTTACAAATCTATCTTCCTTCACCACCTTACCTGCCCCATTTCCACCCTGCCAGTAACTGCATTTCCCCCAGTTTCCCTTACTTACTGCCTCCTTGTAGTTCTGCACAGCTTACCATGGACACTGCTCTGCTTAAACATCTCTCCCTCCTGCTTTATTTTCTCTGCTGATTCTCTTAATTGTTGCAGAAGTGTGATGGCAGGCAGCTAAAGTTCCTAGCAAAAGGTCATGGATAGGGCACATATTAAAATGCCTGTTTCTGGAGTAACAGGTCTTTCTCTATAAATGCTGTCATTTCAAATTATAAATCTACAGCTCAGATTTAAAATCTGAGAAAAGTTTTGAAGTATTAGATATCCTTTAATACTAATGATTTGAACTATGCCATCTTGGGGAAGTGTATCTGGGCATGGTATTGGAAATCTGCCTCCCATATTTATCTGTACATTTTAAATATGTTTGATGAACTGTTTGCACACACCATTATGAAGAATCTTTAAAATTGGACCTTCTAAGTATGCACTGGTGTATGTACTGTCAATACTGTATCAATAGTGTTTGTTTTACTGATTGAGTATTGAGACTAGGGCATTTGCTGTGTAGGGTCTACTGTAGGTTAAATGTAATATTAATTGGTACAAATATACATTTGGAACAGGTATGACATTTAAAACAATTATTTCTTAACATTTAGCATTTAATAACTTTTAATCTATTATTGTGTGATATACAAAGTGTATATGAAACACACAGTACCACAAAGATTGCATAAATATAGTTTCATAAACAATAAGTGACACAAGAGGGTGCTACAGCATTTTCTTAAAACTGAGTAACTGTACATGTGTGGAGCTGCAGAACAGTTAAATTCTCCTGGTATGCTCTAAAAAACCCTACCAAACATCTATTTTGTCTGGTACTTTATTTACTCTATGGTTTCCCCAATATGCTGTAAGCTTCTGCTGCTTATCACTGTAATTTGCAATTGCCGGATTACATCCCTAATCTGCGCTAAATTTAATAAATATTGCACCTATTGCTCTAACATTTGCTGGCCTTTAAAATTGCTTAAACAATAATAATTTTATTCAATAAACATTAATGTGCTAATGGTTGTTATGAAGCAGCCACTAAACAGTATAAAAAAAACTATTGAGAGCAGCATATTCCGTTTTAGAAATATCCAATACTTCTTTAAGACCAAGTAGACTTATATTGTTTCTATTTTGAAGCATTTAATGTGACCAGACGCCCTGTTATTCATATATTAAATCACCAGGGGATCATGGGACATACCATCATCATTTATGATAGGTAAGAAAGATTAGTGTGCAAAATCCAGAAATGAAATAGCAATGAATGAAAGCTATTAGAAAAGGTAGGAGAGGGAAAGAAGAGATTATCTGAAACAAAAGGTAACAATCTCCAAGGGGCAAAAAAAGCTGGTGGGGGTAGGGGGGTAAAGTAAATAATAAATTGGAGGGAAAAAACTTGAGGAATTTAAAGAGATTGGGAAAAAAATCAGAGAAATATTATATTGTGTGAGGGGTAGATGGTAATCATTAGCACATGTTTGTGTTATGGAAATCACAATAATAAGTAGTATGGCACAAACTCCACTGGAAAATGTGGATTAGGGTTGCTATAGCTTTCTTTTATACTTGGTACTCTGGCTATAAAGGACTCTCTTATTGGATGGATTTAACTCTACCTAGCATGGTAAATTAGTCTGGTCATGTTAAGGTTACTGGTATTAATACATTTACTGATATTTTAAAGAATATTTAAGCCATTTACATACATTTTATTAACTGCACAATAATGTGTGCAGGAAAACACAGGCAACAAGTTCACTGCTGAATCACAATGCACTGAGATGGGATCCGGATCCGACACGGAACACCTCAGTTCCGAAATTCAAACGTTCTGTCCAAAACCGAGCAGATCATTTGGATTTCGGGACTTCGGAACGCATTTTCAAGGGTTACCGGAAAAAATAACTTTAACCGTTCGATAACGCTTGAAAATACAAGGGTTATGAGCATTCAAGATTATATTCGAGGGTTACCAAAAATAACCTCATACATTCGGTAACCCTTGAAAATGTGGTCTGAACCCTTGAAAGTACGTTTTTTTTGGATTTTCGGTTCCTGGGTTTTTCTCGAGATCCATAAATACGAAAACGAATAAAAACGTACCAGTTTCCGCCATCTCTACAATGCACACTAAATGCAATCATGCACCAAAAGACCTTAATTCTATTTGTGCTGGTGATGCTATCAAGAAAAACTTGCTTAACTATGAAGACAAAACAAAATTCACAGTCAAAACATATTAAAACATATTAAAGTATAAGGAATTAAGTTTTGTCATGCTTTCAAAAAAAATAGCCATAATATTTGTGTACTTATTGTATACAAGAGGCAAATTACATGGACACAAATGGACAAGATATATCTTTTTAGAAGTACTAACCAAGCATTAATACCATGTTGAGCATACTGAGAAATGTTGCAGTTTGAGAAATTTGTCGGTTTAACAAAATTGCAGGACCAAATTTGCTATTGGAATAAGGAATACAAAATATATTTTATACTGCCAAAGAAGAACAGTCACAGACAAGAAATATTCTACAATATTTAAGTGGCAATCACCTAAAATGTATTTTATTTACATAAATATAAAAATATGGATTTTTGAAACCAATAAAAATGTCACATTTTATATACACTTTCTGCGTATGTGATTTTTTTGTAATGATAAATATCTTAAAATATGTTTACACACTAAAGCCTTTGTTATAATCATGCTAGCTGTAAACTACTGTTTTAGGTTTCCCAATTATACAAATGAGATGAAATGTATCACTCTCATATGCAATCATATGCCACAAATTCTAAACAAATTCATTTATACATACTGTATACAAATCAAACTCTAATCCATGATCAACTGCAAAATCCATTGGAAACAGCAGGCACGTCTTTCTGAATATATGATTTGATTATTGACTTGAGAGTAAATTAAGTAAATGTAATATTTAAATGTAAATATTGTATGAAAGTGATATGTAATAGGTTAGTTCAGTGTAAACTTATCTCCACTTGCTTGTGAAGTGTTTCATTCATCCGGTCATGGTATATCTGTTGTATTCAATTAGATCAACTGGACTTGAAGTTTAGTTCTTGAAGACGTTTTGCTAGTCACCCGACTGGCTTTCTCAATTCAGAATGACTTATACAGAATCTGTGGCAATTATGTACCCTGTAAATCCCAATAGCATATCACAGCCAAGTGTTTGGGCGTGATTGGTAGTGGCTAAGAGGAACGCCCAGAGTAAGGTGTCAAAACAGCATTGTACATGGCAGACAGTTGGTGTTGAACACCCCCCCACCTCTATTTAGGCTTGGTTCTTTATTTTAACATAAATGCCCTCCTTAACACCTCTCTGTAACCAGTCAAGTTCCTTTGCCAATATGTTAACATTACAATCTTCAAAAGTATGTCCTTTATCCTTAAGATGCAGGTACACGGCTGAGTCTCTGTGCGGGCCATACGTGATGCAGTTGCGTTTGTTCTCCCCCACATACAAATCAAAATCAGAGCCCTCTCACTGCACTGCACTGCGAATATGATGTCGCTTTTCTTGTGTTTTGGTATTGGGTCTTTCGGATATACCAATTGCTGGCTCGGTATGTGTTGTCGGTTAAAGCATACAGGGATACAGTGTTTTTGAAAATTTTCTTAATTTCTCGGAGACCCCTGCTACATATGGGATGACCATGTTCTTTCTCCGTCTTGCTTTTTCCCTTCAATGTTGGTATTCGTGTTCTTTCCTTCTACTTCTTTTGACAAAGGCCCAGTCTGGATATCCACAAGTTTTAAGGGCTCCTCTGAGATGTTTCCTTTCTTTAGCCTTCGCCTCTATATAGGTGGGGGGTTCGACACCAACTGTCTGCCATGTACAATGCTGTTTTGACACCTTACTCTGGGCGTTCTATAACACCTCTTAACCACTATACAATCACGCCCTTAACACTTGGCGTGATATGTAATTGGGATTTTCCAGGGTACATATTGCCACATATTCTTGTACAAGTCATTCTGAATTGAGAAAGCCAGTCGGATGACTAGCGAAACGTCTTCAAGAACTAAACTTCAGTCCAGTTGATCTAATTAACAAAACAGATTTATCTCCACTTATCGTTCTGACCTCCTGTAAATTTATCTTAGTTCTGAATTTCGCATAGTCTAAGCTTCGTATAGCTAGATTGTATATGCAAACACACTCAAATATTTAAAAAAAAAAAAAGGAAAATTAGGCCGTTCACACAAATTGAGTAAAGCATGTGCAAGTTTAAAATGTTTTTGGATTTAGGATACAATCATCTAATGGTACATCATTGTAATCAAAAACTGTGTGAAAAGTGTATTATGAAAAAATTTATTTAACTAATTTATTAGCAGTAATTATTTTTTTAATATTTCTAAGTATAATGCTCTAAAATTGTGGTTTCATTTTCTTCTGCACAAATAAAGCAAAAACAGGAACAGATGTGACTCAAAAAGAGTTTCTGATGCCATGGTTACCTGAGATATGGTAGTTTTATTAAGCTTTTAACAACAAGCTAATAAAAAATTTCAAGCACAATTTATTATAGCAGCAGTGTCTTGCAATTTCATTTCATTGACAGAATATTTTGGAAACAATATTTTAGTTTGTGAACCAGAATATAAATATGGCCATACAATTTCATAAATAGATGCATGCATTTAATTCAGACAGAACTCATTATAATTTTGACATACACATCCAAGAAGACCTTTTCTTAACTTGCTTAGAAATAAGTAGTTTAGATACCCCTTAATTCAAAAGGGATCTAAAGTCACAAACTACACCCTCCCCTTATTTTGTACCTTGGTGAGTAACTAAAACGCTAGGTAGGGAGTACATTCGTTGGAGAATTGCGCTTATTGAATTCTTCATCTGGTCCAAACCCATCCCATCTCCTTGCCTGGGCCTACAAGGGTACATACCAATGGGAGGACCACACTTTGCAGAGGGAACCAAAGTAGACTGGGAAGTAGGAGTTGTGGTAAGTATAATTTTCAAACTAATGTACTTACAGTGGTTAAGACCTACTGTTTTCAAAAAGGGTTTGGAATTAAGTTCCCCTTTAACAAATACTCCACTCCTGTTGGACCTGATGTAAATTTGAATAATTTTGGAAGCATACCGGTAAATAGACAAATATCTGAAAATCCCTTGCATTATGTTGGGAAATTTTAAAAAAATATATTTATATATATATAAATTCATAAACACACAAGAAAAAATTAAAATAAGTAATTTTTATTTTGTTTAAATAAAGTAAAACAATAAGAACCAAAGCACAGGGTTATTTTATAACTTGTCATCCACTGACAATAATTTCTGACAGATTGACTTAGATGTGTTAAATGTGCTTTTCTAAAGGACTGTACAAAAAAAATAAAAATTACCCACATGATAATATAAATAATGGGGATAGTTGTAATATCATAGTGAGCCAGATTTGTGGTCTTTCTATACAGTATGAAATCAGTTGCCTTTTTGACAAGTTACTGTCTTCTTACTTAATATTGTCCCATGTTTTTAATCTTATGAAAACTCAACAATGCAATCGACCTAAACTGTATGCCAACTTTATCCACTTAAAACTCAACCCACTGTGTGGTTGAAACTAAATGCTAGGTAATACTTATTAGCATTCACTACGGCAAGTGGTGTGGTACCTCATATATTATAACAGAAGGTACCTCAGCGTCATGTTGTTATAATAGCATTGCCCTAATTATCTAACATATTAACAAACATCTCATTTCCAGTTTACCTAAAGAAATGGATTTACCTTTAATACACTTTTATACAGATCTTATTGAAAAAATTGTTCAGAGCACTTTTTATAACTGTAACTGCTTTTTATTTCAGTATTACAGTAAATCCTTGGTATACCTGCTTGGCTTTACCACTCAGCAAAAGACTAAGGACTTGCAAGCAAGCACCTTCATCACAACCATTAACAGTGGCTGCTAATTCAAATTGTTTTCTCCAATGAGTCCACTCCCTAGTTACCCCATCAAATGGATCAGGTTTAAAAATAGGTTTGGCAATTGGGCCTGGTAGAGCTACTGAGTCTAACTGGGGAATTTCATTTGCAGGTACTAGGACAGGAGGATTTAAATCAATACTATCAGTAGCAGCCTCCATAGCTTAATAGAGAGAACAAGCATACAGAGAAAACAGGGAGAATAATGGTATTACCAGCACCACTGTCACCAATATGTACTAGATCACTGCTTTATGGAAGGATTATGGGTACATTGCACACAGTGGGTTACTCTGGTGGTCTGGCACAAAGCAGACAGTGCACATAAACAGGCTCCCCTCATGTGCAGTAATCAGGGGTGTCCTGTCTATAGTGCACCACTTTAAATATGACCAGGCCTGTATATTGTGTGTCCTGTAACTTGGTGTACACTTATCTGTTGCCTCAGAGTTTGTATCCAATAAGTTAATGTCTGTCAAAAATCTGTCCTTCCAAAAGGTGGTAAAGGTCTTATACACAGGACCTTTACACAGGGTCTTATACACAGGATGTGTGTTGCAGTCAATATCATTCCAAAGCACACACTACAATCTACTTTCACTTTCTTATAGCCATAGAGAGCAGGGATGTTTCTCTTTTTTGATATTGATTATTGATATATATATATATTGATCACTGACATCACATGCAGACTGGAGGTGATATAAGGAGCCTTGGTGTATATGTCAATTACAATAGACATCACATCCTGTGTAGCTGACAGAAACCTTTTTGGATTACACTTTCTTTCACATGGAGCAGACCAGGGGTGTGGTTTAACCTCCCATTTTGACCATTCCATGTTGAAATAGGGATCTCAGCTCTGTAAGTAAGTTTATGTATTTGGACATTTTGTGTTGTACCTAATATAAGTTAGTGCTATACTTTATACATTACTGATGGTCATTTAAATGGTAATAGTGAGATAGTATACAGATACATATACAACTTTCCTATATGTAATATCATATACCCCCACCTCATTGGGAGCTCCTAAAACTCAATGCAATCTCCTATGGAGATATAAATATATTATATATAATATAAGGGATATATATACACTACACAAATGAAAAGCAATAATTGCAGGGCACTCACAGGTCTTCACCATCTAAACCAAGTGTTGAACACGGCCATAGTTTTTGACTGTCATCAGGATCATCTGTTCACAATGCTCTCACCATTTTTTAGGCCGAGGGAGGACCCCCCAGAAACCTTAAAGTTTATGTATATTGAAAAGATGACTTTGCGTCATCTTAATCTAAATAAATATGTGTAAGTAGCACTTTCTCTTCGAGGTGTGTTGCTACATGCCTCAATAAAGTACTTTTGCTCAGAATCTGACCGCTGACCTGCAATTTTCCCCTGTACCACATGTCCATACTACATACAGGATACAGCACACCAACTGTCAAATAGGGGGAGATCAACATAATATTATACAGTGATACAGTGGAATTATAGTTTCCACTAATGGGGAATTGAATTTTTTTCCCAGTGTACATACCCTTAACCCCTGTGTGCAAAAAAAAGAAAAAACAATAAAAAACAGAGTTACAGAAGATATTGTTGCTGATAGTTAGTGATGTAAGAAGAACTGTGTTGTATTTTTATGTTTTTTGAGTGGATTGTTCCTTGGCCTAAAAGATGGTGAGAGCAATGTGAAAGATGATCCTGATGACGGTGAAAAACCATGGCCAAAATGCATTGATCTGAGTTCAAAACTTGGTTTAGATGGTGAAGACCTGTGAGTGTCAGATAGAAAAAGGTAAAGAAGGTGTATAAGGTCTGTAAGCTTACTGGTTCCCTAAAAGAGGTCATACTAAATAAAGAGAGATGCAGGTATGGTTTTGTTCCCCCCCAGGGATTGTATATTTTTTCACTGGTTAGGACTGATGCTGGATACGCCTTGGAGTGGAGCATCAGCTTGAACATGTTTGTACAAACAATGTAACTAAAGCTTTCTATTTTGACTCTAGTGCGAGTGATTACTCTTCATTGCTTGTATACATGTCTAATTCCTTTACTCAATTAATTATAATTGTAGTGCTGGAGTATTTTGTGTAATATTTATATATATAAATGATTTCAGCCAAAGGATATACTGCTCTGTGATGAATTCACTAAACATATCTCTCGGAAATCTAAGCTTTTTATAAAAAGTTTGAATAATGCTGATTCATAAATGGAAATATTTGCAAATTCTTAATTGTTTCATGGAAATGTATTTAACCGTGCAGAGAAACATTGTTATCTTGTTTGAGTCAGAGACTCTGGATTATATAAAGGATTATTTGCCAAAGCACTAATGTTTTGCATAAATGTTGGGTGAACAATGTCATATTCTATTGCATTGTTACTGGTTTGTCTGTGGAAATGTTTTTAAAACTTTGATGTAGAATTTATTTCATGCAAATAATCTAGCTAAATCATTATCATTTCTGAAAAAAAATTAATGACCAACATGAAAATAATCTGGCAATGTTTTTACAATGGGATCTCTAAAATCGACTCTCCGAAGCAATGCTTCTCGCATTGTAGGCTTCTGCATTGTAGGCTGAAGTGTTTCTTGTTGTATCTGGATGAATTTCCATTTTTCCCTTTGGTTTTCTGTGCGTGCTTCGATCAAGCAGTGTGGTCCCTGTGGTGCTAGAATGAACTGTTTGATTTTTGCGGGCACTGGGTTTGCATGGAAGCCAAATACAAGTACTTCAAACTCTGCCTGTCTACCTAGCCTCTGTCTCTAATGGTCATTAGCTGTGGTTTCATATCACTATTTAAAACTTTCTGTGTTCAATAATGTAACATATACAACATTTCTGAAATAAACTTGTCTTGTCTTAATGGAATGAAAGAAGACTTGAAGGCTATGTACTGGACTAAAAAATATCCCATTTGATAAATCAGTCTTATCCTTACTTATTTTTAAATGGTGAATGTTATATGTTTCAATTTATTAACAGATTTATATATAGATAATCCAAACCATGCTAGGTCTTTACCTCTGGGAGTACATTAGAGCTCAAATAACATTTAATTATTTGAAAAAACAAAACAAAAACACAATATTACATGCATCAAATAATGTATGTAATATGCTCGGGTTTAGCTAATCATTAAATATGTAATATGTTCTAGATTAGCTAATCATTTAAAGACAGATAAATATTAAACTATAGACCTATTAAGGGCTTGATTTCTCAGCCCAGTTAATGGTTCCTCATGATATTTTGGTTTAAAAGCTGAAAGAAGAAGACATGTCAGTAAATATTGGCAGACCATAAATGGCTGTGGGACCTGGGAAATGGTCTGGGGAACATGTTCAAATATCCAGGACTTTCGAAAAATCGATTTTACTCTCACACGCGCTACTTTCGAGGTCTCGCCTTCGAACATTTGATACCGTATATACTCGAATATAGGTTGATCGAGATAACCAAGGTACCTTTTTTTCCAGAAAAATGAATGAAAACTGATGACTACAGTATAAGCCAAGGGTAGAAAATTATGACAACTACAGAAACCTGTAAGTAGTAAAAGTGTTCCCAAACGAAATAGCAATACACACTGCAGCAAAAAAAACCCCAAAAAACAGCAAGATAATGTTTTTACCAACACAGCCTCTCTCCCCTCAATAAAGATAGAACAGCCAGACCAGTACTTCTCCATCACATAAAGTAAAAGTAAGTAAAGTAAGTGATTCACTGATTCGAGTAATTTACTCTGACTCGATATAAGCCGAGCTTTACTTTTTAGGCTAATTTAAAACCTAAAAACCTCGGCTATATTCGAGATATACGCTAATTATCCCATGACGCCTAGAGCAATTTGATAATGCGATATTTACTCGCGTATAGTATAATAGGCATTTTACTGTGGATCGATGCTTGTGTATAGTATAATAGACATTTTACTTGCGGATTCCATGCTCGCGTATAGTATTATAGACATTTTACTCGCGATTCGATGCTGACATGTAGGTATAATAGACATTTTACTCGCGGAGTTCGATATTTACTCGCGTATAGGTATAATAGACATTTTACTTGCAGATTCGATCTGCGTATAGGATAAATAGACATTTTTCTTGCGGATTCGATGCTCACATATAGGTATAATAACATTTACTTGCAGATTCGATGCTCGGTGGTATAATAGACAGTTTACTCACGGATTTGATGCTTGCGTATAGGTATATAGACATTTTACTCGCGGATCGATATTTACTCGCGTATAAGAATAATAGACATTTTACTTGCGGATTCGATGCTCGTGTATAGGTATAATAGACATTTTACTTGCAGATTCGATGCTTGCGTATAGGTATAATAGACATTTTAACTCACGGATTGTTTATTTACTCGCGAATAGGCATAATAGACATTTTACTCGCGTATTCGATGCTCGCGTATAGGTATAATAGACATTTTAACTGCGTATTCGATGCTCACGTATGGTATATAGACATTTACTTGCGGATTCGAAGCTGTGTATAGTATAAAGACATTTTACTCACGGAGTTTGATGCTCGCGTATAGGTATAATGACATTTTACTTGCAGAGTCGATGGTATATAGACATTTACTCGCGTTCGAACTCGTGTATGTAAATAGACATTTTACTCACGTATTCGATGCGCGCGTATAGGTATAATAGACATTTACTTGCGTATTCGATGCTTCCGTATAGGTTATAGACATTTTTACTCACGGATTTAGATGCTTGCGTATAGGTATAATAGACATTTACGCGGATTCGATATTTACTCGCGTATAGAATAATAGACATTTTACTTGCGGATCGATGCTCGTGTATAGGTATAATAGACATTTTACTTGCAGATTCGATGCTTGCGTATAGGTATAATAGACATTTTACTCACGGATTCGTTATTTACTCGCGAATAGGCATAATAGACATTTTACTCGCGTATTCGATGCTCGCGTATAGGTATAATAGACATTTTACTTGCGTATTCGATGCTCACGTATTGGTATATAGACATTTTACTCACGGATTCGAAGCTCGTGTATAGGTATAATAGACATTTTACTCACGGATTTGATGCTCGCGTATAGGTATAATGGACATTTTACTTGCAGATTCGATGGTATATAGACATTTTACTCGCGGATTCGAAGCTCGTGTATAGGTATAATAGACATTTTACTCAGTATTCGATGTCGCGTATAGGTATAATAGAATTTTACTGCGTATTCATGCTTCGCTATAGGTATTATAGACATTTTCTCGCGAATTTGAGCTCGCGTATAGGTTTAATAGACATGTTTACTCGCGGAATTCGATATTTACTCGCGAATAGGTTAAGAGACTTTTACTTGTGGATCGATATTTACTCGCATATAGGTATACCGTATATACTCGAGTATAAGCCACTCGAGTATAAGCCGAGGTACCCATTTTTTGCCTCCAAAATCAGAAAAACATGATTGACTCGAGTATAAGCCGAGGGATAGAAATTATGACTGCCTCTGATTCTATAATTGACATTATTGCCCTTTAATGTACCAGTAATACCAATCAGTAACCCTAATACCTTTCCACTGTGAGATGTTTTTGGAAACTACAACCCCAGCATGCTTTCATTGCTGGGAGTTGTAGTTTCCAAACACATATAGTAGAAAGGTATTGGGTGTTACTGTATGGCATACTGTCCCCCACCCTAGAGCCGCCCCCTCCCCCCCCCCCCGTTCACTTACCGTACTGGCCAGTCTTCATCTCTCCGCTGGCTGCCGCTCGCTCTGTGCAGAGCCGGCAGTTCCCAGTACTGCTTCGCAGCTGCGCGATGACGTCATCCCGCCGCGCACCCGTGAAAACTACTGGAACTGCCGCTTTTCCTTCCTACTCGCTCTGCATCTGGATTAAGGTAAGTTTTCTCTTGACTCGAGTATAAGCCGAGGCAAGGTTTTTAGGTCGATTTTTAAACCTAAAAACCTCGGCTTATACTCGAGTATATACGGTAAAGACCATTTTACTTGCAGATTCGATGCTTGCGTAAGGTATAATAGACATTTTCTTGCGGATTCGATGCTCGCATATAGGTATATAGACATTTTACTTGCAGATTCGATGCTCGTGTTAGGTATAATAGACAGTGTTACTCATGATGATGGCTTGCGTAGGATAATAGACATTTTACTTGCGGCATTCGAAATTTACTCGCGTATGTATAAGAATAATAGACATTTTACTGCGGATTCGATGCTTGTGTATAGGTATAATAGACATTTTACTTGCAGATTTGATGCTTGCGTATAGGTATAATAGACATTTTACTCGCGGATTTGATATTTACTCACAAATAGGTATAATAGACATTTTACTCGCTAATTCGATGCTCGCATCTAGGTATAATACACATTTTACTCACGGATTCGATATTTACTCGCGAATAGGTATAATAGACATTTTACTCGCGTATTCGATGCTCGCGTATAGGTATAAATAGATATTTTACTGCGTATTCGATGCTCGCGTATTGGTATATAGACATTTTACTCGCGGATTCGAAGCTCGTGTATAGGTTAACAGACAATTTACTCAGCGGATTTGATGCTCGCGTTAGTATAATGGACATTTTACTTGCAGATTCGATGGTATATAGACATTTACTCGGGATTGGAAGCCGTGTATAGGTATAATAGACATTTACTCGCGTATTCGAATGCTCGCGTATAGGTATAATAGAACATTTTACTTGCGTATTCGATGCTTCCTATAGGTATAATAGACATTTACTCGCGAAGTGATGCCCGTATAGGTTAATGACATTTACTCGCGAATTCAATATTTACTCGGCGAATAGGTATAGAGCATTTTACTTGTGGATTCGATATTTACTCGCGAATAGGTATAATAGACTTTTACTCCGCGGATTCGATGCTCGCAATATAGATAATAGACATTTTACTTGCAGATTCGATGCTCGCGTATAGGTATAATAGACATTTTACTTGCGGATTCGATGCTTGCATATAGGATAGTAGACATTTACTTGCGGATCGATGCTTGTGCTTGGGCGTGTGGGAGGCGGGGAGGGGGGGGGGGGCGGGGGGGGGGGGGGTGTTCTTCTTCCCCTCCCCCCTCCCCAAGGGTAGGTGGGGGGGAGGGGGAGAATGCAAAGCCCAGAAGTTAATGGTTTATATATATTCATATAATATATATTTATTTATTCTTTATATTATTAATTTTAATTTCATAATTTATTGATCATTATAGTTTTCTATTATAATTTGTATATGTATATTTTTTATATATACATTTTTTTATATTTTTATAATAGTTTTATATATTTTATAAATTATAACTATATTTAGAATTTTATTATAATTATTATATTTATTTATAATATATTTATCCCCCCCCCTATATATTCCCCAGTTATTCTAATATATTATTTAATAATTTATTATTTATATCTTCTTTTTTTTTTATAACGTTTTATAATTATATGTATTTAGTAATATATTTTATATATTATTATATATTTTTATCTATGGAACTTTCGCTGCTCGAATGTATGGATATATAATAGACATTTTACTTGCAGATTTAATGCTTGCGTATAGGTATAATAGACATTTTACTACATATTCACTTGCCTTCGAACATTCAATAATTACAGAAATTCCATAAAATATCTAAAATCCGGGTCAGGGTTAGTTCGAAAACGCCGATTCCGTTTGAACTTAAATAGTTTGGCTCTAACTCGGTTCGAGTTCTAGTCCTTCTCTACTCAAATAGCAAATAAAAAGGATCAATTTGCTTCACATCTTTTAGTCTATGATGTAGACATCGCCTATAGCATTCTCCCAGACTTTTCGCTCAGAGAATAATGAGCTAGATCACCCACTAAACTTGAGTGAATTATGTTTCTGAGGTCTTGTAGAAGGGATGGTGTAGTTTTATTTTACACTTTTTTTACTTTAATAAGGCCAGGTTCTGCAGATTTATCCTCTTTTAAACGGCCTTTGAAATGAATAGGCTTTAACATCTCAGTAATTGAACTTTTAAAAGTGAATATACCATTTAACTTTTAATAAATATGGTAGTTACTGTATGTAAAACCTTTAGAATTTTAGCTTCATTTATAATGACAAGTTTAATTATTCCAACAAAAAACCCCAAAACTACAATACTTCACAATATTTCTCCCCTCAATAGACCAGTAAGGAGAAATTCCCTTATTGCCTTCACTCTAGCTGGTTCCTCAGCTGTGCCTGTAAGCTTGCACACACTGTTAATACCTTTCAGTAATTGGCTATGACGTCAGCTGTTCTCAAAGGTGTTTGAGGCTCAGGGTTTGGGGGTAATTCATCTTTAAAAAGATTTTTGCGTTGGGGTAAACTTGCCTTTTAAATGATATCACTGTGCAGTGGAATTCTATATGTGTCAACAAGGATGTCTGTGAGTACTGTGTGTATGACAGTAGACATATTGATTGCACTTCGATCACTTCTCTGGCAACCTGTGGTTAGATTCTTGATGGTGTATTTAAATGGTCACTATACTCACTATAATAAAAGTGCACTATACATACTTTTATTCAAATATGATTGGTTAATGTGTGATCATATGATGCAAGCATTAAAATGTTAACCAATCACAATTGGATTTGGTCCTTCTGCAAACCTATATAAAAGAGCTGCAGACCTCTACGGAGCTTAGAAGTCATTGCAGAGAAAGAAGAAAGAAGACTTCGGATTAAGAGGTCGGTAACAAACGGCAAGGTTGATGTTGCAGCGCCAGTGGTGTCACTAGTGGCCGCAGTGACATCGCCTGGCATTGGCGACATCAGCAGAGTTGGTGTTGCCGACAAGAAGATGCCAAGACCAGAAAAGGCTTTTAGGACCAGGCACTGTCAGTGTTGCAAGGGTCTTCTAAGTGCGCGCAAAGCTCCTTCTAAGTGCTGGGGGGGGGCGGTTTTGAGCTGTGGGACCCTTAAGGCCTAAGGGCCCTTGTTAGGGCCACAAGGGCACTTCTAAGTGCCGCAAAGGCACTTATAAGTGCCGGGGAGGGGGGTCCCAGGTTCGAGCTGCAGGACCCCTAGCCCCAAAGGGCCCTTGTCAGGGCCACAATGTCCTTGTAAGGACGGGAGGCAGTTTCGAGCTGCGAGACCCAGAACATCCGGCGCAGGATTGTCAGCTGTTTGGCAACCTCGAGCGGCCGATTTTCGGCTTTTTACCTGAGCCTTTAGCCATGATACTAGTAGGTATAATTTTGAAATGTAATAGTTTAATATCCCTCTCACTCTGCCTGAAAAGGCTGTTTCCACAGAGTTTTCTGTAGGGGGAGGGTCCTGAGTGGCCCATGGCACCGCGAGTGGGTGGGCTTAGGCAACATGAGTGGGAGGGACCAGGGGGGGCTGCAAAGGGGAGGAAGAGACACGGGCAGATTGACTGACATGGTTTCAAAGCAGGAAGTGCAGAGACCTGGTGATGCTGCTGCCATATCACACACAAAAATTTAATATCTTCAAAACTATGTAAATAAACAATGAAAATAAATTGCAAAAATTCTCAGGAGAGCAATTCCTATCAATGTACCTAAAGTTATTTTTGGAGCACAGTCCTTAATTTACTTTTAAAAGTACATGCCTCCCTATCTCCTCCATCCTCTCTTCCCTCCATGATCTTATAGCCCCCTGATTCCTAAATCAACTATCACCCCCGTGTAGTCAACATACCCCCCCAGACTAGTACACCTTCCTTGTATTAGAGATGGTGGTCCCTGGGTTCTCAAAGGAAAGGCCAGCTCAATACTTGTGACTTCTGAGCCGTCGTCCTCCACATCTTACCTAAAATGGCAAATCTGTTGGAAAGAAGCGACCCTACCCTTCCGTCCTCTACTTCCCCTGGTAACCCTTACAAATTATCTTCCTTCACACCCTTACCTGCCCCATTTCCACCCTGCCAGTAACTGCATTTCCCCCAGGTTTCCTTACTTACTGCCTCCTTGTAGTTCTGCACAGCAAACCATGGACACTGCTCTGCTTAAACATCTCTCCCTCCTGCTTTATTTTCTCTGCTGATTCTCTTAATTGTTGCAGAAGTGTGATGGCAGGCAGCTAAAGTTCCTAGCAAAAGGTCATGGATAGGGCACATATTAAAATGCCTGTTTTTGGAGTAACAGGTCTTTCTCTATAAATGCTGTCATTTCAAATAAATCTACAGCTCAGATTTAAAATGAGAAAAGTTTTGAAGTATTAGATATCCTTTAATACTAATGATTTGAACTATGCCATCTTGGGGAAGTGTATCTGGGCATGGTATTGGAAATTGCCTCCCATATTTATCTGTACATTTTAATAATGTTTGATGAACTGTTTGCAAACACCATTATGAATGAATCTTTAACATTGGACCTTCTAAGTATGCATGGTGTATGTACTGTCAATACTGTTCAATTGTGTTTGTTTACTGATTGAGTTATTGAGACTAGGGCATTTGCTGTGTAAGGGTCTACTGTAGGTTAAATGTAATATTAATTGGTACAAATAATACATTTGGAACAGGTATGACATTTAAAACAATTATTTCTTAACATTTAGCATTTATAACTTTTATCTATTATTGTGTGATATACAAAGTGTATATGAAAACAACAGTACCACAAAGATTGCATAAATATAGTTTCATAAACATAAGTGACACAAGAGGGTGCTACAGCCTTTTCTTAAAACCTGAGTAACTGTACATGTGTGGAGCTGCAAACAGTTAAATTCTCCTGGTACTGCTCTAAAAAACCCTACCAAACATCTATTTTGTCTGGTACTTTATACTCTATGGTTTCCCCAATATGCTGTAAGCTTCTGCTGCTTACACTGTACATTTGCATGCCGGATTACATCCCTAATCCCCTGCGCTCATTTAATAAATATTGCACCTATTGCTTAACATTTGCTGGCTTTAAAATTGCTTAAACAATAATAATCTTTATTCAATAAACATTAATGTGAATGGTTGTTATGAAGAGCCACTAAACAGTATAATAAAAAACTATTGAGAGCAGCATATTCCGTTTTAGAAATATCCAATACTTCTTTAAGACCAAGTAGACTTATATTGTTTCTTATTTTGAAGCATTTAATGTGACCCCGACGCCCTGTTATTCATATATTAAATCACCAGGGGATCATGGGACATACCATCATCATTTATGATAGGTAAGAAAGATTAGTGTGCAAAATCCAGAATGAAATAGCAATGCTATTAGAAAAGGTAGGAGGGGAAAGAAGAGATTATCTGAAACAAAAGGTAACAATCTCCAAGGGGCAATAAAAGCTGGTGGGGGTAGGGGGGTAAAGTAAATAAATTGGAGGGAAAAAAACTTGAGGAATTTAAGAGATTGGGAAAAAAATCAGAGAAATATTATATTGTGTGAGGGGTAGATGGTAATCATTAGCACATGTTTGTGTTATGGAAATCACAATATATAAGTAGTAATGGCACAAACTCCACTGGAAATGTGGATTAGGGTTGCTATAGCTTCTTTTTATACTTGGTACTCTGGCTATAAAGGACTCTCTTATTGGATGGATTTAACTCTACCTGCAGGTAAATTAGTCTGGTAGTTAAGGTTACATGGTATTAATACAATAACTGATATTTTAAAGAATATTTAAAGCCATACATACATTTTTATAACTGCACAATAAATGTGTGCAGGAAAACACAGGCAACAAGTTCACTGCATGAATCACAATGCATAGAGATGGGATCCGGATCCGACACGGAAAACCTAGTTCCGAAATTCAAACGTTCTGTCCAAAACCGAGCAGATCATTTGGATTTGGGACTTCGGAACGATTTTCAAGGGTTACCGGAAAAAAAAAAATAACCGTTCGATAACGCTTAAAATACAAGGGTTATCGAGCATTCAAGATTATATTCGAGGGTTACCAAAAATAACCTCATACATTCGGTAACCCTGAAAATGTGGTCTGAACCCGAAAGTACGTTGCTTTTTGGATTTTCGGTTCCTTGGGTTTTTCTCGAGATCCATAAATACGAAAACAGAATAAAAACGTACCAGTTTCGCCATCTCTACAATGCACACTAAATGCAATCATGCACCAAAAGCCTTAATTCATATTTGTGCTGGTGATGCTATCAAGAAAAACTTGCTTAACTATGAAGACAAAACAAAATTCACAGTCAAAACATATTAAAACATATTAAAGTATAAGGAATAAAGTTTGTCATGCTTTCAAAAAAAATAGCCATAATATTGTGTACTTATTGTATACAGAGGCAAATTACATGGACACAAATGGACAGATATATCTTTTTAGAAGTATCAACCAAGCATTAATACCATGTTGAGCATACTGATAAATGTTGCAGTTTGAGAAATTTGTTGGTTTAACAAAAATTGCGACCAATTTGCTATTGGAATAAGGAATACAAAATATATTTTATACTGCAAAGAAGAACAGTCACAGACAAGAAATATTTCTACAATATTTAAGTGGCATCACCTTAAAATGTATTTTATTATAAATATAAAAATATGGATTTTTGAAACCATATAAAATGTCACAATTTATATACACATTTCTGGTATGTGATTTTTTTTGTAATGATAAATATCTTAAAATATGTTTACACACTAAAGCTTTGTTATAATCATGCTAGCTGTAAACTACTGTTTTAGGTTTCCCAATTATATAATGAGATGAAATGTATCACTCCTCATATGCAATCATATGCCACAATCTAAACAAATTCATTTTATACATACTGTATACAAATCAAACTCTAATCATGATCAACTGCAAAATCCATTGGAAACAGCAGGCACGTCTTTCTTGAATATATGATCGATTATTTGCCTTGAGAGTAAATTAAGTAAATGTAATTTTGAAATGTAATTGTATGAAATGTATGTAATAGGTTAGTCAGTGTAAACTTATTCTCCACTGTGTGTGAAGGTTTTCATTCATCCAGGTATGGTATATCTGTTGTATTAATTAGATCAACTGGACTTGAAGTTTAGTTTGAAGACGTTTTGCTAGTCACCCGACTGGCTTTCTCAATTCAGAATGACTTATACAGAATCTGTGGCAATTATGTACCCTGTAAAATCCCAATTAGCATATCACAGCCAAGTGTTAGGGCGTGATTGGATAGTGGCTAAGAGGAACGCCCAGAGTAAGGTGTCAAAACAGCATTGACATGGCAGACAGTTGGTGTTGAACACCCCCCCACCTCTATTTAGGCTTGGTTTCTTATTTTAACATAAATGCCCTCCTTAACACCTCTCTTGAACCAGTCAAGTCCTTTTGCCAATATGTTACATTACAATCTTCAGTTGTCCTTTATCTAAGATGCAGGTACACGGCTGAGTCCTTTGTGCGGGCCATACGTTGATGCAGTTGCTGTTTGTGTCTCCCCACATACAAATCAAAATCAGAGCCCTCTTCACTGCACTGCACTGCGAATATGATGTCGCTTTTCTTGTGTTTGGTATTGGGTCTTTCGGATATACCAATTGTTGCTCGGTATGTTGTTCGGTTTAAAGCATACAGGGATACAGTGTTTTTGAAAATTTTCTAATTTCTCGGAGACCCCTGCTACATATGGGATGACCATGTTCTTTCTCCTGTCTTGCTTTTCCCCTTCAATGTTGGTATTGCTGTGTCTTTCCTTCTACTTCTTTTGACAAAGGCCCAGTCTGGATATCCACAAGTTTTAAGGGTCTCCTCTGAGATGTTTCTTTCTTTAGCCTTCGCCCTATTAGGTGGGGGGTTCGACACCAACTGTCTGCATGTACAATGCTGTTTTGACACCTACTCTGGGCGTTCCTATAACACCTCTTAACCACTATACAATCACGCCCTTAACACTTGGCTGTTATATGCTAATTGGGATTTTCCAGGGTACATAATTGCCACAATTCGTACAAGTCATTCTGATTGAGAAAGCCAGTCGGATGACTAGCGAAACGTCTTCAAGAACTAAACTTCAAGTCCAGTTGATCTAATTGAATACAAACGATTTATTCTCCATATACGTTCTGACCTCCTGTAAATTATATCTTAGTTCTGAATTTCTGCTAGTCTAAGCTTCAGTATAGCTAGATTGTATATGCAACACACATCAAATATTTAAAAAAAAAAAAAGGAAATTAGGCGTTCACAAAATTGAGTAAAGCATGTGCAAGTTTAAAATGTTTTTGGATTTTGGATACATCATCTAATGGACACTCATTGTATCAAAAACTGTGTGAAAAGTGTATTATGAAAAAATTTATTTAACTAATTTATTAGCAGTAATTATTTTTTTAATATTTCTAAGTATAATGCTCTAAAATTGTGGTTTCATTTTTTCTGCACAAATAAAAGGAAAACAGGAACAGATGTGACTCAAAAAGAGTTTCTGATGCCAGGTACCTGAGATATGGTAGTTTTATTAAGCTTTCAACCAAGCGTAATAAAAAATTTCAAGCACAATTTATTATAGCAGCAGGTTCTTGCAATTTCATTTCATTGACAGAATATTTTGGAAACAATATTTTAGTTTGTGAACCAGAATATAAATATGGCCATACAATTTCATAAATAGATGCATGCATTTAATTCAGACAGAACTCATTATAATTTTGACATACACATCCAGAGACCTTTTCTTAACTTTGCTTAGAAATAAGTAGTTTAGATACCCCTAATTCAAAAGGATCTAAAGTCACAAACTACACCCTCCCTTATTTTGTACCTTGGTGAGTAACTAAAACGTAGGTGGTAGGGTTACATTGTTGGAGAATTGCGCTTATGAATTCTTCATCTGGTCCAAACCCATCCCATCTCCTTGCCTGGGCCTACAGGGATACACTCCAATGGGGAGGACACACACTTGATGCAGGGGAACCAAGTAGACTGGGAAGTAGGAGTTTGGGTTTTTGGCATTACGGCATACTTTTGTTCAAAATATTTGGTTTTTATATTCCCCCCCACGTCCGGTTGAAGATCTTTGACTACTGGTCAAAAAAAAGTGTGTCTATTGGTGTGCCAATTTTATCGTTAGTTTGTCCACTACGACGTTTTGTAACCCATAACTACTTACATCTTATCCTGTTGGACCTGATGGAAATTTGAATAATTTTGGAAAGACATTTACCGGTGTTTTTCCCGGTGTAACCCCCACCTGACATAACGTTTATTTCTGGAAAATCTTTTATTCTTGTCATTTTTTCCACTCCGCCTTGCCCCGGACTTCTATTCAGTTTGTAAAACCTCAAATACACTTTTTTTCGCCTTCGAACATTTGATACCGTATATACTCGAATATAGGTTGATCTGAGTATAAGCCAAGGTACCTATTTTTTCCAGAAAAATGAATGAAACTGATTGACGGGCATAGGATGAAACAAGAAGTTGTTGTGACAAGATAAGTTTTGTTGTCAGCAGTCGGGAATCGAAACCCTAGATTAAAATCCTGCTGAAATAAGACATTTGGGATTGAGCATCTTGTTCCAAAATGAAATGTTGTGATTGGTGGAAAATTTTGTTTCACAGTACTGTGAATTTTAATGTCTAAATGTAATGGAATCATTTTTGTGTTTCTGTAGACTGCCTTAGGTGTGTGCCAGATGAATAGATTAGATTACAGATACCAAAGTACAGTATATATGACTAGATTTGCATGCAAACTTCCTTTTGTAAACTTTTGTACTGAGACCTGCAAGCTTTAACATCACGCTTAGCTTCTTGTAAATTCCGTATAGGTGTTAGACCCTGTGTGACCTTAACAACAGCTGTCATTAAAAATGCCCATTAAAAGAAAAACGCAGGCACCATTTAACAAGCCCTGTGTGTACACAATCCTTATCTCCATCAAAGAGAGAAAGTACTTAAAAAAGATCCATTATGACACTTGCCTTGTGCCTTTTTTTTAATTTGAGATCGAAGAGCTGCATTTGCTGAGATTCCTGACTGACAGGTTTGCAAAGTCCCAAGAGTTGACTTATATTTACTTGGTTTGGGTTAGTCTGGAGACAAATGAGTTTACTTCAATTTCTATATATTTTAATATTATATCACTTTCTGATATGATAAAAAAATCAAAGCTTATCATTATTAGAGATTGCCGAACTTCTAAAAAAAAAAACGGAAACGTACCATTAAAGTCAATGTAGGTAAATAGTTGCAGTGAATATTGCAGTGGTAAACTTACCTTACAGGGCCCTGGGACCTGGGAGATGGTCTAGGGAACATGTCCGTGTGTGGTGAACAGCATAAAAACGGACAAGTGCACACGTGCGCTTCTTCCGGTTCCGCGTGCCACTTTCGGTAATCCTTGAACTTTCGACCAAACATTCGAGGATTTTCGAACATTCTGCAAAACTTGTACAGCAGCTTCCGAAAAATCTCCTGGTCCTTACAAGGACTTTGTGGCCCTGATAAGGGCCCTTTGGGGCTTAAGGGGTCCCGCAGCTTGACCGGACCCGCCTCCCCAGCCCTATCAGGGCCTTGCAGCACTAATAAGTGCCCTTGTGGCCCTGACAAAGGCCCTTTGGGGCTTAAGGGTCCCGCAGCTCGAACCGGCACCCTCCCAGCACTTATAAGTGCCTTTGGGACCCTTGGAAGCCGGGCATTTTTTTTTTTTTTTAGGCATAGGCCACCTAGGCAAAGAACTAGGGCACCTATGTTGCTCCAGGGCGCCCAGTGTTCTCCCTAGCATCTCCCTGTCGCTTTACTTGCTGTGTAGAATGCTCTCCTTGTTCAGCTGTAACCTGTAACATTGTATCTAGTACAGAGCCTGAACTCCACACACTCTACATAGCAACAAATGTTGCAATTTGCAAATGAACTGAAGGTGAAGGAAGGAGGGGGGAGGTCAGCTAATAGTAGGTACATATTGTATATCATGTCGGTGGGAAGGCGCCTAGGGCACTAGAATGGCTAGAAATGGTCCTGCTTGGAAGGGCCCAAACGGCACTGACAAGGGCCTTCGGGGCTTAAGGGGTCCGCAGCTCGATCTGGGACCCCCCCCGCACTTACAAGTGCCTTTGCAGCCTTTGGAAGGGCCCTTGCGGCCCTGAAAAGGGCCCTTTGGGGCTTAAGGGGTCCCGCAGCTGTCATCGCGTAGGATCAAGACGTGTTAACATCGGCCTTGTTAAGGCCACTGGGCCGGAGGTACCCCTGGTGGCCGCAGGGGTACTTATCGCGGTCGGTGGCCTCAACAGAGCTGGTGTCACCAGATGGAAGACATTTTAAGAGCTGTGCGGGTCCCTGTTCAAGCTGCGGGACCCCCAACAAAGACACTTATCAGTGCTGCAAGAACCTTACAAGGGCCAGGGAGGGGGTCCTGGTTTGAGTGCGGGACTCCTTAAGCCCCAAAGGGCCCTTCCAAGGGCCGCAAAGGCACTTATAAGTGCCGGGGAGGGGGGGTTCCGGTTCGAGCTGTGGGACCACTTTAGCCCCAAAGGGCTCTTTTCAGGGCTGCAAGGGCACTTCTTAGTGCCGCAAGGGCTCTGATAGGGCCAGGGAGGGGGGTCCCGGTTTGATCAAACCGGGACCCATTAAGCCCCAAAGGGCCCTTCAAGAGCGCAAAGGACTTTAAGTGCCGGGGAGGGAGGTCCCAGTTTGAGCTGCGGGACCCCTTAAGCCCAAAGGGCCCTTGTCATGGCTGCAATAGTCCTTGTAAAGACCGGGAGGGGGTCCCTGTTTCGAGCTGCGGGATGTTGGCTATCGGCAATCCGCGAGCGGCCAGTTTTGGGAATCTTCGGCCATTCAGGGATTTTCGGAAACGGCCGTTTGAGGCCCGCGAACGTTCGAAATCCTTGTACATTCGTTTTGGAACTTTTAAACTATATGGAAAGTTCGAAAGTTCGAAAACAGACCCATTAAAGTCAATGGTAGTCAAGTAATTTGAAAAGTTCGAATGAAATACAATTAAAATAACAATGTTAACTTATGTAAATGGCTGTGGGACCTGGGAAATGGTCTGGGGAACATGTTCAAATATCCAGGACTTTCGAAAAATCGATTTTACTCTCACACGCGCTACTTTCGAGGTCTCGCCTTCGAACATTTGATACCGTATATACTCGAATATAGGTTGATCCGAGTATGAGCCAAGGTACCTATTTTTTCCAGAAAAATGAATGAAACTGATTGACTACAGTATAAGCCAAGGGTAGAAATATGAAAACTACCGGAAACCTGTAAGTAGTAAAATGTTCCCAAACGAAATAGCAATACACACTGCAGCAAAAAAACCCAAAAAAGAGCAAGATAATGTTTTACCAACACAGCCTCTCTCCCCCAATAAAGATAGAACAGCCAGACCAGTACTTCTTCCATCACATAAAGTAAAAGTAAGTAAAGTAAGTGATTCACTGATTCGAGTAAATTACTCTGACCCGAATATAAGCCGAGGTTTACTTTTAGGCTAATTTTAAAACCTAAAAACCTCGGTTATATTCGAGTATACGCTAATATCCCATGAACGACTAGCGAATTCGATAATGCGATATTTACTCGCGTATAGATATAATAGGCATTTTACTTGTGGATTCGATGCTGTGTATAGGTATAATAGACATTTTACTTGCGGATTCCATGCTCGCGTATAGTTATTATAGACATTTTACTCGCGGATTCGATGCTGACATATAGGTATAATAGACATTTTACTTGCGGATTCGATATTTACTCGCGTATAGGTATAATAGACATTTTTCTTGCGGATTCGATGCTCGCATATAGGTATAATAGACATTTTACTTGCAGATTCGATGCTCGTGTATAGGTATAATAGACAGTTTACTCACGGATTTGATGCTTGCGTATAGGTATAATAGACATTTTACTCGCGGATTCGATATTTACTCGCGTATAAGAATAATAGACATTTTACTGCGGATTCGATGCTCGGTAGTATGTATAATAACATTTTACTTGCAGATTCGATGCTTGCGTATAGGTATAATAGACATTTTACTCACGGATTCGATATTTACTCGCGAATAGGCATAATAGACATTTTACTCGGCGTATTCGATGCTGCGTGCTCGCGTATAGGTATAATAGACATTTTACTTGCGTATTCGATGCTCGCCTATTGGTATATAGACATTTTACTCGCGGATTTGATGCTCGCATATAGGTATAATGGACATTTTACTTGCAGATTCGATGGTATATAGACATTTTACTCGCGGATTCGAAGCTTGTGTATAGGTATAATAGACATTTTACTTGCGTATTCGATGCTCGCGTATAGGTATAATAGACATTTTACTTGCGTATTCGATGCTTCCGTATAGGTATAATAGACATTTTACTCGCGAATTTGATGCTCGCGTATAGGTTTAATAGACATTTTACTCGCGGATTCTATATTTACTCGCGAATAGGTATAAGAGACATTTTACTTGTGGATTCTATATTTACTCGCGAATAGGTATAATAGACATTTTACTCGCGGATTCGATGCTCGCGTATAGGTATAATAGACATTTTACTTGCGGATTCGATGCTCGCGTATAGGTATAATAGACATTTTACTTGCGGATTCGATGCTTGCATATAGGTATAGTAGGCATTTTACTTGCGGATTCGATGCTCGTGTATAGGTATAATAGACATTTTACTTGCAGATTTAATGCTTGCGTATAGGTATAATAGACATTTTACTTACATATTCACTTGCCTCGAACATTCAATAATTACAGAAAGTCCATAAAATATCTAAAATCCGGGTCAGGGTTAGTTCGAAAAGGCCAATTCCGTTTGAACTTAAATAGTTTGGCTCTAACTCTGGTTCGAGTTCTAGTCCTTCTCTACTCAAATAGCAAATAAAAAGGATCAATTTGCTTCACATCTTTTAGTCTATGATGTAGACATCGCCTATAGCATTCTCCCAGACTTTTCTGCTCAGAGAATAATGAGCTAGATCACCCACTAAACTTGAGTGAATTATGTTTCTGAGGTCTTGTAGAAGGGATGGTTAGTTTTATTTTTACACTTTTTTTTACTTTAATAAGGCCAGGTTCTGCAGATTTATCCTCTTTTAAACGGCCTTTGAAATGAATAGGCTTTAACATCTCAGTAATTGAACTTTTTAAAAGTGAATATACCATTTAACTTTTAATAAATATGGTAGTTACTGTATGTAAAACCTTTAGAATTTTAGCTTCATTTATAATGACAAGTTTAATTATTCCAACAAAAAACCCCAAAACTACAATACTTCACAATATTTCTCCCCTCGATAGACCAGTAAGGAGAAATTCCCCTTATTGCCTTCACTCTAGCTGGTTCCTCAGCTGTGCCTGTAAGCTTGCACACACTGTTAATACCTTTCAGTAATTGGCTATGACGTCAGCTGTTCTCAAAGGTTTGAGGCTCAGGGTTTGGGGGTAATTCATCTTTAAAAAGATTTTTGCGTTGGGGTAAACTTGCCTTTTAAATGATATCACTGTGCAGTGGAATTTCTATATGTGTCAACAAGGATGTCTGTGAGTACTGTGTGTATGGACAGTAGACATATTGATTGCACTTCGATCACTTCTCTGGCAACCTGTGGTTAGATTCTTGATGGTGTATTTAAATGGTCACTATACTCACTATAATAAAAGTGCACTATACATACTTTTATTCAAATATGATTGGTTAATGTGTGATCATATGATTGCAAGCATTAAAATGTTAACCAATCACAATTGGATTTGGTCCTTCTGCAAACCTATATAAAAGAGCTGCAGACCTCTACGGAGCTTAGAAGTCATTGCAGCAGAAAGAAGAAAGAAGACTTCGGATCAAGAGGTCGGTAACACCGGCAAGGTTGATGTTGCAGCGCCAGTGGTGTCACTAGTGGCCGCAGTGACATCGCCTGGCATTGGCGACATCAGCAGAGTTGGTGTTGCCGACAAGAAGATGCCAAGACCAGAAAAGGCTTTTTAGGACCAGGCACTTGTCAGTGTTGCAAGGGCTCTTCTAAGTGCCGCAAAGCTCCTTCTAAGTGCTGGGGGGGGGCGGTTTTGAGCTGTGGGACCCCTTAAGGCCCTAAGGGCCCTTGTTAGGGCCACAAGGGCACTTCTAAGTGCCGCAAAGGCACTTATAAGTGCCGGGGAGGGGGGGTCCCAGGTTCGAGCTGCAGGACCCCTTTAGCCCCAAAGGGCCCTTGTCAGGGCCACAATGTTCCTTGTAAGGACCCGGGAGGCAGTTTCGAGCTGCGAGACCCCAGAACATCCGGCCGCAGGATTGTCAGCTGTTTGGCAATCCTCGAGCGGCCGATTTTCGGCTTTTTACCTGAGCCTTTAGCCATATAGGTATAAATTTTGAAATGTAATAGTTTAATATCCCTCTCACTCTGCCTGAAAAGGCTGTTTCCACAGAGTTTTCTGTAGGGGAGGGGTCCTGAGTGGCCCATGGCACCCGCGAGTGGGCTGGGCTTAGGCACCATGAGTGGGAGGGACCAGGGGGGGCTGCAAAGGGGAGGAAGAGACACCGGGCAGATTGACTGACATGGTTTCAAAGCAGGAAGTGCAGAAGACCTGGTGATGCTGCTGCCATATCACACACAAAAATGTAAATATCTTCAAAACTATGTAAAATAAACAATGAAAATAAATTGCAAAAATTCTCAGGAGAGCAATTCCTATCAATGTACCTAAAGTTATTTTTGGAGCACAGTTCCCCTTTAATTTACTTTTATAAAGTACATGCCTCCCTATCCTCTATGCTCCCCATCCTCCATCTCTTCCCTCCATGATCTTATTAGCCCCCTGATTCCTAAATCAACTATCTACCCCCGTGTAGTCCAACATACCCCCCCCCAGACCTAGTACCCTTCCTTGTATTAGAGATGGTGGTCCCCTGGGTTCTCAAAGGAATGGCCAGCTCAATACTTGTGACTTCTGAGCCGTCGTCCTCCACATCTTTACCTAAAATGGCAAATCTGTTGGAAAGAAGCGACCCTACCCTTCCGTCCTCTACTTCCCCTGGTAACCCTTACAAATCTATCTTCCTTCACCACCTTACCTGCCCCATTTCCACCCTGCCAGTAACTGCATTTCCCCCAGGTTTCCCTTACTTACTGCCTCCTTGTAGTTCTGCACAGCATTACCATGGACACTGCTCTGCTTAAACATCTCTCCCTCCTGCTTTATTTTCTCTGCTGATTCTCTTAATTGTTGCAGAAGTGTGATGGCAGGCAGCTAAAGTTCCTAGCAAAAGGTCATGGATAGGGCACATATTAAAATGCCTGTTTCTGGAGTAACAGGTCTTTCTCTATAAATGCTGTCATTTCAAATTATGAATCTACAGCTCAGATTTAAAATCTGAGAAAAGTTTTGAAGTATTAGATATCCTTTAATACTAATGATTTGAACTATGCCATCTTGGGGAAGTGTATCTGGGCATGGTATTGGAAATCTGCCTCCCATATTTATCTGTACATTTTAATATATGTTTGATGAACTGTTTGCACACACCATTATGAATGAATCTTTTAACATTGGACCTTCTAAGTATGCACTGGTGTATGTACTGTCAATACTGTATCAATAGTGTTTGTTTTACTGATTGAGTTATTGAGACTAGGGCATTTGCTGTGTAAGGGTCTACTGTAGGTTAAATGTAATATTAATTGGTACAAATAATACATTTGGAACAGGTATGACATTTAAAACAATTATTTCTTAACATTTAGCATTTAATAACTTTTAATCTATTATTGTGTGATATACAAAGTGTATATGAAACACACAGTACCACAAAGATTGCATAAATATAGTTTCATAAACAATAAGTGACACAAGAGGGTGCTACAGCATTTTCTTAAAACCTGAGTAACTGTACATGTGTGGAGCTGCAGAACAGTTAAATTCTCCTGGTACTGCTCTAAAAAACCCTACCAAACATCTATTTTGTCTGGTACTTTATTTACTCTATGGTTTCCCCAATATGCTGTAAGCTTCTGCTGCTTATCACTGTACATTTGCAATTGCCGGATTACATCCCTAATCCCCTGCGCTACATTTTAATAAATATTGCACCTATTGCTCTAACATTTGCTGGCCTTTAAAATTGCTTAAACAATAATAATCTTTATTCAATAAACATTAATGTGCTAATGGTTGTTATGAAGCAGCCACTAAACAGTATAATAAAAAACTATTGAGAGCAGCATATTCCGTTTTAGAAATATCCAATACTTCTTTAAGACCAAGTAGACTTATATTGTTTCTTATTTTGAAGCATTTAATGTGACCCAGACGCCCTGTTATTCATATATTAAATCACCAGGGGATCATGGGACATACCATCATCATTTATGATAGGTAAGAAAGATTAGTGTGCAAAATCCAGAAATGAAATAGCAATGAATGAAAGCTATTAGAAAAGGTAGGAGAGGGAAAGAAGAGATTATCTGAAACAAAAGGTAACAATCTCCAAGGGGCAATAAAAGCTGGTGGGGGTAGGGGGGTAAAGTAAATAATAAATTGGAGGGAAAAAACTTGAGGAATTTAAAGAGATTGGGAAAAAAATCAGAGAAATATTATATTGTGTGAGGGGTAGATGGTAATCATTAGCACATGTTTGTGTTATGGAAATCACAATATATAAGTAGTAATGGCACAAACTCCACTGGAAAATGTGGATTAGGGTTGCTATAGCTTTCTTTTTATACTTGGTACTCTGGCTATAAAGGACTCTCTTATTGGATGGATTTAACTCTACCTAGCATGGTAAATTAGTCTGGTCATGTTAAGGTTACATGGTATTAATACATATTACTGATATTTTAAAGAATATTTAAAGCCATTTACATACATTTTTATTAACTGCACAATAAATGTGTGCAGGAAAACACAGGCAACAAGTTCACTGCATGAATCACAATGCACTAGAGATGGGATCCGGATCCGACACGGAACACCTCAGTTCCGAAATTCAAACGTTCTGTCCAAAACCGAGCAGATCATTTGGATTTCGGGACTTCGGAACGCATTTTCAAGGGTTACCGGAAAAAATAACTTTAACCGTTCGATAACGCTTGAAAATACAAGGGTTATCGAGCATTCAAGATTATATTCGAGGGTTACCAAAAATAACCTCATACATTCGGTAACCCTTGAAAATGTGGTCTGAACCCTTGAAAGTACGTTGCTTTTTTGGATTTTCGGTTCCTTGGGTTTTTCTCGAGATCCATAAATACGAAAACAGAATAAAAACGTACCAGTTTCCGCCATCTCTACAATGCACACTAAATGCAATCATGCACCAAAAGACCTTAATTCATATTTGTGCTGGTGATGCTATCAAGAAAAACTTGCTTAACTATGAAGACAAAACAAAATTCACAGTCAAAACATATTAAAACATATTAAAGTATAAGGAAGTAAAGTTTTGTCATGCTTTCAAAAAAAATAGCCATAATATTTGTGTACTTATTGTATACAAGAGGCAAATTACATGGACACAAATGGACAAGATATATCTTTTTAGAAGTACTAACCAAGCATTAATACCATGTTGAGCATACTGATAAATGTTGCAGTTTGAGAAATTTGTCTGGTTTAACAAAATTGCAGGACCAAATTTGCTATTGGAATAAGGAATACAAAATATATTTTATACTGCCAAAGAAGAACAGTCACAGACAAGAAATATTTCTACAATATTTAAGTGGCAATCACCTTAAAATGTATTTTATTTACATAAATATAAAAATATGGATTTTTGAAACCATATAAAATGTCACATTTTATATACACATTTCTGCGTATGTGATTTTTTTTGTAATGATAAATATCTTAAAATATGTTTACACACTAAAAGCCTTTGTTATAATCATGCTAGCTGTAAACTACTGTTTTAGGTTTCCCAATTATACTAAATGAGATGAGATGTATCACTCCTCATATGCAATCATATGCCACAAATTCTAAACAAATTCATTTTATACATACTGTATACAAATCAAACTCTAATCCATGATCAACTGCAAAATCCATTGGAAACAGCAGGCACGTCTTTCTTGAATATATGATCTGATTATTTGACCTTGAGAGTAAATTAAGTAAATGTAATATTGTAAATGTAATATTGTATGAAAGTGATATGTAATAGGTTAGTTCAGTGTAAACTTATTCTCCACTTGCTTGTGAAGGTTTTCATTCATCCAGGTCATGGTATATCTGTTGTATTCAATTAGATCAACTGGACTTGAAGTTTAGTTCTTGAAGACGTTTTGCTAGTCACCCGACTGGCTTTCTCAATTCAGAATGACTTATACAAGAATCTGTGGCAATTATGTACCCTGTAAAATCCCAATTAGCATATCACAGCCAAGTGTTTAGGGCGTGATTGGATAGTGGCTAAGAGGAACGCCCAGAGTAAGGTGTCAAAACAGCATTGTACATGGCAGACAGTTGGTGTTGAACACCCCCCCACCTCTATTTAGGCTTGGTTTCTTTATTTTAACATAAATGCCCTCCTTAACACCTCTCTTGAACCAGTCAAGTTCCTTTGCCAATATGTTAACATTACAATCTTCAAAGGTGTGTCCTTTATCCTTAAGATGCAGGTACACGGCTGAGTCCTTCTGTGCTGGGCCATACGTTGATGCAGTTGCTGTTTGGTCTCCCCCACATACAAATCAAAATCAGAGCCCTCTTCACTGCACTGCACTGCGAATATGATGTCGCTTTTCTTGTGTTTTGGTATTGGGTCTTTCGGATATACCAATTGCTGGCTCGGTATGTTGTTCGGTTTAAAGCATACAGGGATACAGTGTTTTTTGAAAATTTTTCTTAATTTCTCGGAGACCCCTGCTACATATGGGATGACCATGTTCTTTCTCCTGTCTTGCTTTTCCCCTTCAATGTTGGTATTCGTGTTCTTTCCTTCTACTTCTTTTGACAAAGGCCCAGTCTGGATATCCACAAGTTTTAAGGGCTCCTCTGAGATGTTTCCTTTCTTTAGCCTTCGCCTCTATATAGGTGGGGGGTTCGACACCAACTGTCTGCCATGTACAATGCTGTTTTGACACCTTACTCTGGGCGTTCCTATAACACCTCTTAACCACTATACAATCACGCCCTTAACACTTGGCTGTGATATGCTAATTGGGATTTTCCAGGGTACATAATTGCCACATATTCTTGTACAAGTCATTCTGAATTGAGAAAGCCAGTCGGATGACTAGCGAAACGTCTTCAAGAACTAAACTTCAAGTCCAGTTGATCTAATTGAATACAACAGATTTATTCTCCACTTATCGTTCTGACCTCCTGTAAATTTATCTTAGTTCTGAATTTCTGCATAGTCTAAGCTTCAGTATAGCTAGATTGTATATGCAACACACATCAAATATTTAAAAAAAAAAAAGGAAAATTAGGCCGTTCACAAAATTGAGTAAAGCATGTGCAAGTTTAAAATGTTTTTGGATTTAGGATTACAATCATCTAATGGTACATCATTGTAATCAAAAACTGTGTGAAAAGTGTATTTATGAAAAAATTTATTTAACTAATTTATTAGCAGTAATTATTTTTTTAATATTTCTAAGTATAATGCTCTAAAATTGTGGTTTCATTTTCTTCTGCACAAATAAAGCAAAAACAGGAACAGATGTGACTCAAAAAGAGTTTCTGATGCCATGGTTACCTGAGATATGGTAGTTTTATTAAGCTTTTCAACCAAGCGTAATAAAAAATTTCAAGCACAATTTATTATAGCAGCAGTGTCTTGCAATTTCATTTCATTGACAGAATATTTTGGAAACAATATTTTAGTTTGTGAACCAGAATATAAATATGGCCATACAATTTCATAAATAGATGCATGCATTTAATTCAGACAGAACTCATTATAATTTTGACATACACATCCAAGAAGACCTTTTCTTAACTTTGCTTAGAAATAAGTAGTTTAGATACCCCTTAATTCAAAAGGGATCTAAAGTCACAAACTACACCCTCCCCTTATTTTGTACCTTGGTGAGTAACTAAAACGCTAGGTAGGGAGTACATTCGTTGGAGAATTGCGCTTATCTGAATTCTTCATTCCTGGTCCAAACCCATCCCATCTCCTTGCCTGGGCCTACAAGGGATACACTACCAATGGGGAGGACACACTTTGCAGAGGGAACCAAAGTAGACTGGGAAGTAGGAGTTTGGGTAAGTATAATTTTCAAACTAATGTACTTACAGTGGTTAAGACCTACTGTTTTCAAAAAGGGTTTGGAATTAAGTTCCCCTTTAACAAATACTCCACTCCTGTTGGACCTGATGTAAATTTGAATAATTTTGGAAGCATACCGGTAAATAGACAAATATCTGGAAAATCCCTTGCATTATGTTGGGAAATTTTAAAAAAATATATTTATTATATATATAAATTCATAAACACACAAGAAAAAAATTAAAATAAGTAATTTTTATTTATGTTTAAATAAAGTAAAACAAATAAGAACCACAAGCACAGGGTTATTTTTATAACTTGTCATCCACTGACAATAATTTCTGACAGATTGACTTAGATTGTTTTAAATGTGCTTTTCTAAAGGACTGTACAAAAAAATAAAAAAATTACCCACATGATAATATAAATAATGGGGATAGTTTGTAATATCATAGTGAGCCAGATTTGTGGATCTTTTCTATACAGTATGAAATCAGTTGCCTTTTTGACAAGTTACTGTCTTACTTAATATTGTCCCATGTTTTTAATCTTATGAAAACTCAACATGCAATCGACCTAAACTGTATATGCCAACTTTATCCACTTAATAACTCAACCCACTGTGTGGTTGAAACTAAATGCTAGGGTAATACTTATTAGCATTCACTACGGCAAGTGGTGATGGTACCTCATATATTATAACAGAAGGTACCTCACAGCGTCATGTTGTTATAATAGCATTGCCCTAATTATCTAACATATTAACAAACATCTCATTTCCAGTTTACCTAAAGAAATGGATTTATCCTTTATATACACTTTTATACAGATCTTATTGAAAAAAATTGCTTCAGAGCACTTTTTAATAACTGATAACTGCTTTTTATTTCAGTATTACAGTAAATCCTTGGTATACCTGCTTGGCTTTACCACTCAGCAAAAGACTAAGGACTTGCAAGCAAGCACCTTCATCACAACCATTAACAGTGGCTGCTAATTCAAATTGTTTTCTCCAATGAGTCCACTCCCTAGTTACCCCATCAAATGGATCAGGTTTAAAAATAGGTTTGGCAATTGGGCCTGGTAGAGCTACTGAGTCTAACTGGGGAATTTCATTTGCAGGTACTAGGACAGGAGGATTTAAATCAATACTATCAGTAGCAGCCTCCATAGCTTAATAGAGAGAACAAGCATACAGAGAAAACAGGGAGAATAAATGGTATTACCAGCACCACTGTCACCAATATGTACTAGATCACTGCTTTATGGAAGGATTATGGGTAGCATTGCACACAGTGGGTTACTCTGGTGGTCTGGCACAAAGCAGACAGTGCACATAAACAGGCTCCCCTCATGTGCAGTAATCAGGGGTGTCCCTGTCTATAGTGCACCACTTTAAATATTGACCAGGCCTGTATATTGTGTGTCCTTGTAACTTGGTGTACACTTATCTGTTGCCTCAGAGTTTGTATCCAATAAGTTAATTGTCTGTCCAAAAATCTGTCCTTCCAACAGGTGGTAACAAGATCTTATACACAGGACCTTATACACAGGGTCTTATACACAGGATCGTGTGTTGCAGTCAATATCATTCCAAAGCACACACTACAATCTACTTTCACTTTCTTATAGCCATAGAGAGCAGGGATGTCTTCTCTTTTATTGATTATTGATTATTGATATATATATATATTGATCACTGACATCACATGCAGACTGGAGGTGGTATATAAGGAGCCTTGGTGTATATGTCAATTACAATAGACATCACATCCTGTGTAGCTGACAGAAACCTTTTTGGATTACACTTTCTTTCACATGGAGCAGACCCAGGGGTGTGGTTTAACCTCCCATTTTGACCATTCCATGTTGAAATAGGGATCTCAGCTCTGTAAGTAAGTTTATGTATTTTGTACATTTTGTGTTGTACCTAATATAAGTTAGTGCTATACTTTATATACATTTACTGATGGTCATTTAAATGGTAATAGTGAGATAGTATACAGATACATATACAACTTTCCTATATGTAATATCATATACCCCCACCTCATTGGGAGCTCCTAAAACTCAATGCAATCTCCTATGGAGATATAAATATATTTATATAATATAAGGGATATATATACACTACACAAATGCAAAAGCAATAAATTGCAGGGCACTCACAGGTCTTCACCATCTAAACCAAGAGTTTGAACACGGCCATAGTTTTTGACTGTCATCAGGATCATCTGTTCACAATGCTCTCACCATTTTTTAAGGCCGAGGGAGGACCCCCCCACGAAACCTTAAAGTTTATGTATATTGAAAAGATGACTTTGCGTCATCTTAATCTATAAATAAATATGTGTAAGTAGCACTTTCTCTGAGGTGTGTGTGTTGCTACATGCCTTCAATAAAGTACTTGTTTTGCTCAGAATCTGACCGCTGACCTGACAATTTTCCCCTGTACCAACTGTCCATACTACATACAGTATACAGCACACCAACTGTCAAATAGGGGGCAGATCAACATAAATATTATACAGTGATACAGTGGAATTATAGTTTCCACTAATGGGGAATTGAATTTTTTTTCCCAGTGTACATGCCCTTAAACCCCTTGTGTGCAAAAAAAGAATAAAACATAAAAAACAGAGTTACAGAAGATATTGTTGCTGATAGTTAGTGATGTAAGAAGAACTGTGTTGTATTTTTATTGTTTTTTGAGTGGATTGTTCCTTGGCCTTAAAAGATGGTGAGAGCAATGTGAACAGATGATCCTGATGACGGTGAAAAACCATGGCCAAAATGCATTGATCTGAGTTCAAACACTTGGTTTAGATGGTGAAGACCTGTGAGTGTCCAGATAGAAAAAGGTAAAGAAGGTGTATAAGGTCTGTAAGCTTACATGGTTCCCTAAAAGAGGTCATACTAAATAAAGAGAGATGCAGGTATGGTTTTGTTCCCCCCCAGGGATTGTATATTTTTTCACTAGGTTAGGACTGATGCTTGGATACTGCCTTGGAGTGGAGCATCAGCTTGAACATGTTTGTACAAACAATGTAACTAAAGCTTTCTATTTTGACTCTAGTGCAAGTGATTACTCTTCATTGCTTGTATACATGTCTAATTCCTTTACTCAATTAATTTATAATTGTAGTGCTGGAGTATTTTGTGTAATATTTATATATATAAATGATTTCAGCCAAAGGATATACTGCTCTGTGCATGAATTCACTAAACATATCTCTCGGAAATCTAAGCTTTTTATAAAAAGTTTGAATAATGCTGATTCATAAATGGAAATATTTGCAAATTCTTAAATTGTTTCATGGAAATGTATTTAACCGTGCAGAGAAACATTGTTATCTTGTTTGAGTCAGAGACTCTGGATTATATATCAAGGATTATTTGCCAAAGCACTAATGTTTTGCATAAATGTTGGGTGAACAATGTCATATTCTATTGCATTGTTACTGGTTTGTCTTGTGGAAATGTTTTTAAAACTTTGATGTAGAATTTTATTTCATGCAAATAATCTAGCTAAATCATTATCATTTCTGAAAAAAAATTAATGACCAACATGAAAATAATCTGGCAATGTTTTTACAATGGGATCTCTAAAATCGACTCTCCGAAGCAATGCTTCTCGCATTGTAGGCTTCTTGCATTGTAGGCTGAATGCTTTCTTGTTGTATCTGGATGAATTTCCATTTTTCCCTTTGGTTTCTGTGGCTGCTTCGATCAAGCAGTGTGGTCCCTGTGCGTGCTAGAATGAACTGTTTGATTTTTTGCCAGGCCACTGGGTTTGCATGGAAGCCAAATACAATGTACTTCAAACTCTGCCTGTCTACCTAGCCTCTGTCTCTAATGGTCATTAGCTGTGGTTTCATATCACTATTTAAACACTTTCTGTGTTCAATAATGTAACATATACAACATTTCTGAAAATAACTATGTCTTGTCTTAATGGAATGAAAGAAGACTTGAAGGCTATGTACTGGACTAAAAAATATCCCATTTGATAAATCAGTCTTATCCTTACTTATTTTTTAAATGGTGAATGTTATATGTTTCAATTTATTAACAGATTTATATATAGATAATCCCAAACCACCTGCTAGGTCTTTACCTCTGGGAGTACATTAGAGCTCTAAATAACATTTAATTATTTGGAAAAAACAAAACAAAAACACAATATTACATGCATCAAATAATTGTATTGTAATATGCTCGGGTTTAGCTAATCATTAAATATGTAATATGTTCTAGATTAGCTAATCATTTAAAGACAGATAAATATTAAACTATAGACCTATTAAGGGCTTGATTTCTCAGCCCAGTTAATGGTTCCTCATGATATTTTGGTTTAAAAGCTGAAAGAAGAAGACATGTCAGTAAATATTGGCAGACCAGATGGGCTTCAATAGGCCACAAAGCCAGACCACCTAAGAAATCAGTGGTAACATTTTAATTCCCTATTGGCAAACTACTGATCATTTTATCGACCTTTAATCTCTGGGTCGAGAATGCTGGGCCAGGGTTAGCCTGTGTTTACCAACCCTAATCACCAGATTACTAATCAAAATGTAGACAGAAAGATAGGATTGATTATTCCTAACTCTTAATGTTGTTTCTGGAAGGAATACCAGCATGAAGAAAACTGCTTCTGCCTGGAGGCCCAGGACCCTAACCTGGCAGATGACAACAGTATGTGCTGGTGCTCCTCAATGAAATTGTATTGGGTGGTAGGAATAATCAACCCTATCACCTTGCCCCAGGTACGTTTGGTTTTAAAAAGGTACATTTTTACAATGTAGTTGTCCTTTAAGAACATAATTGAAGTTTAATAAAGAAATTTCATAATCTAATTCAAACTTTCTACCCTACAAATAGTGACCAATTCAGAGTTGATCCAGAAATAGGCAGTGATATTCTGCCAAAATATGGTAAATTACATATCTAATATAAAGTTTTTTTATGTAACGGAGCTGGGATCGTGTGTGACAACTCACCCGTGAGTGCGACCCACCACCGAGTCACCTGACAGTTCCCTACTGCTTTCAGCTTATACTATATTGCACATGCACGCTATAGTATATTCTTACCCAGAAGTAGTTGGGACCTGTCTGAGGAGCCAGCGATGGAAGCGCTCACCGGTAAGTTGTCAAACTGCATTTCCAGCTCTGCTTAATTAATTGAAGAAGGTAAGACATAGTTATCTCTCAGCTGCAGGCAAACCTTGTTGAGCTCTATGGAGATTGTGTTCTCATCAGGATACATGAACAACCAGCAGAAAGGACTGGGCTGCTGATTATTAGAAAACAGGATGACAGATTAACCTAAAAGCTCTACTTTTAATTATATGCTAATTAAGGTTAGCATACTATAGTCTACTATAGTTAATTATATGCTAATTAAGGTTATTTTTTTTGGTACAATAGCACATTTATGTATTTGGTAAATCTTTTGTGAGATGTTCTAAAAGGGTTTTTGTTAGTATTGTTAAAGGACAACTCCACCCTCATAAGAACATCTTTTAGAAAGAATGGCCTATCAAAATATGTTGATATATCATACTTTGTCCTATGAATTCATTACTGTATGCCTGCTATGCTTCTGGATGCCTCATGGAAACTTAGCAATTTAGAAACCTGTACTGAACCTTTACTGAGCCTGGTCATGCTCAGAAGAGTCAGACAGGAGATTAACATTCAGTCATAGGCTGTGATGTCAACTGTCAAATCCATAACTGGCAGTTGCTAACTGGAAGAACCATGAAGCAGAAACAGGGGAAACAGGACATTGTGCAGGATTTCAGATTTCAAACTATTACTGTTTAGGGTTTTGAGGGGTGATTTACCTGTATGTAAGTTTTCATTTTGGAACTACACTTGCCATTTAAGCAGCATTTATAAGTAGGATTCTAAAAATGGTATAACCATTCACAAATATATCTGGGAATTCACTTTTGGCTAGAAGGTTTACTTAGGTCTCCTCTTACACTCCACAGCTGTCAGCAAGGCAGGTCCTTGTGCTCTCACTATTAATTCTGCATCTTTTGCCATCAACAGACTAGGACTATTGGCACCAAACATAAGTCATAATATTCAGCAGGTATAAATATAATACCTGGCAGATCATAAAAGAAAATGTGAGCTTGTGTGACAGAAAAGTAATTCTACAAATCCAGCTACAAAGAGAAACTTATGGCAAGAAAACTACAAAGAAAGCAAAAACAAATTGGTTATAATAATAAAATCTTATTCATCTAATATTTGTAAAAGAAAACAAAGATTATTAAAGATAAGATAGTGTAAGGACATGGAAGATGGACGCAGAAGCTCGAGTGCCTCATCATCATCCCTCCTCCCACTGTCTGCGCCTGGATAAGCCGACCCAATCTGGCGCGCAAGAAGAGCACGCGAGACACCACATTGCTGAGGAGATTGCTGAGGAGGAGACAGTGAGTAAAGGGAGAAAGAGAAAGAGAAGGGAGGGGGGAGAAAAAGAAGGGGGGGGGGAAGAGGAGGGGGGAAGAGAAGGGGGGCGAAAGAGAAGGGTGAGTAAGAGAAGGGGGGAGAAAGAGTAGGAGGGGGGAGAAAGAGAAGGAGGGGGGAGAAAGTGAAAGGGGGGGAAGAGAAGGGGGGAAGAAAGAGAAGGAGGGGGAAGAAAGAAAAGGAGGGGGGAGAAAGAGAAGGGGGGGTTCTTTTAAGAATCCAGGGTTTGCTGGTTTTATATAATCTGGAAACCCTGGAAAGACTATGTTACTATTGGTGATATGAATGACATTTATATACAAATATAAACCCTTGAATGACTACGTTACTATTGGTGATATGAATGACATTTATATACAAATATAAACCCTTGAAAGACTATGTTACTATTGGTGATATGAATGATTACCACGATTTATAAATGCCGGGAAAAGCTGCCGCAAAAGATCTTTCCAGGGTTTATATTTGTTTATAAATGTGATTCATAAAAAACAATAGTAACATAGTCTTTCCAGGGTTTATATTTGTATATAAAGGTCATTTATATCACCAATAGTAACATAGTCTTTCCAGGGTTTATATTTGTATATAGATGTCATTCATATCACCAATAGTAATGTAGTCATTCCAGGGTTTATATTTGTATATAAATTTCATTCATATCACCAATAGTAACATAGTCTTTCCAGGGTTTAATTTGTATATAATGTCATTAATACACCAATAGTAACATAGTCTTTCCAGGTTTATATTTGTTATAAATGTCATTCATATCACCAATATAACATAGTCTTTCCAGGTTTATATTTGTATATAAATGTCATTCATATCACCAATAGTAACATAGTCTTTCCAGGGTTTATATTTGTATATAAATGTCATTCATATCACCAATAGTAACATAGTCTTTCCAGGGTTTATATTTGTATATAAATGTGATACATATCACCAATAGTAACATAGACTTTTCAGGGTTTATATTTGTATATAAATGTCATTCATATCACCAACAGTAATATCGTCTTTCCAGGGTTTATATTTGAAACCTTCCAGGAGCAAATTGTAATGTGTTACAGACCTTAAGGGAAATGTCTGGTTCCCTCTGTTGTTCTGTGTGTGCAGCTCTCTGAGTTGTGTAGTTGTACTGTACATTACGCTGTTGTTGTGTCACTGAAGTGGACTCTCTCTGTGTTGTTGAAGTCGGGCAGCACACAGAGCCCAGGCCCTTCATCTGAGTTACTGAATTGGGGAATCACACTCTGCAAATGACGTGCAGGATTTTTATTGTTCAAACTGGACTTCATAGGCGTCGGCCCTTTCAGAGAGTGTTGCCGTTATGGTAATTCAGAGGTGTGGCTGTGAGGTGAGCACATACATACATACATACATACAAGATTTCTTCTTTATATGGTAGATGTTCATAGGCACATCATAGTGGTTATGGGCATTGGGATTACTTTCAAAGATTCCTCTATTCTCTGTCATGTTTGACACTAAGTAATTTTTCATTCCCCTCATCTCTAAAGAAACCATCAATATCTTAAAAGATTTTTAGGAACTATTAATCTATTTTTTTAAAAACAGGTTAAAATGTTGTTACCAGTACTCTGGTTGTATTGTGTTTATTTTTGTAAAGACCACCATACACTTGAAGATAATGCTTAGATCCAAACTATTTCCAGATTCCTCTATTAACCCCAAAACACACAATCCGTTGCATACCCTTAATGGATATCAGTAATACATTCATATAGTGGATCAAATAGAATTACTGTAAAACCCTGCTGTGGATGACAATGTAGGTCTGTATATGGTTAAATTTATAAAGTTATTGTGTTATAAGTGTTTTGCACTTATCCATACCTGTAAGTCTATGTCCCAAACAAAAAAGTATCAACTGGAGGAGAACTATTGTACATATATGGGCTGATGCAGTGAGATGTGTGAAAGCTTGCCCATGCTATTCATTTGTAGCAACCGATCAAATGTTAGCTTTTACTGGTTAGACAAGGAAGATTATTAGCATGGGCAAACTTTTGCAACCTTTATTGCATCAAAGTTATTTTTTTTTTTTTAAATTTAAATGAAAAGTACTTGGGGCAGGGAAGTGGGATCCTACAGTACCTCCCAATATTGTTTCTGTAAGAAGAGCCCACATTAAGTAAACTTCTTTGCCAGGCTTTCTCACTGCTTTATTACAGGAAAGTCCAGGGCACTAACATGCCAGATGAAAACTTGCTGGTGTTCCTTAACTAAATAATATTTGGAGATAGGAAAAGCAGTATAACCTTCCTGCCAGTGTTCCCTTTAAGCTGTGTGCAGCTTTTTGTGTTTGCACCACTTTAACCTGTCTGTGCACACAAGGGGCTCCTGGAATATAAGCACTGCACACACTGATGATTAGAGATGGACTCAAAATCGAACACGAACACGAATTCGGACAAACCCGTACTATTCAAACTAGTTTGGGCTCGAACTAGTTAGTTTTTTCGGACTTGCGGCTGTATTTTTGATAATTATCGAAAAAACGCTAATTATCGAATTCACGAGCCATTCGCTAACCCTAGAATGTATCGTTCAGTAACCCTCGAAAGTGTCATTTGTTTTCGGTAACCCTCGAATGTATGGATCGTTTTCGCTAAGCCTAGAATGTTTTGTTTGCTAACCCTCGAAAGTAGCCTTTGATTTTCAGTAACCCTCAAAAGCATTGCTCATTTTGGTAACCCTCGAATGTATAGATAGTTTTCGCTAACCCTCGAATGTAACCTTCAACTTTCGGTAACCCTCGAATGTATAGATAGTTTTCGCTAACACTCGAATGTAACCTTAGACTTTCGGTAACCCTCAAATTTTTCATTTGTTTTCCATAACCCTCGAAGGTATCATTCGGTAACCCTCGAAATTTCCGTGACCCTCGAATGTAGCTTGCACAAACCCGACAATTGCCTGATCATAAAGTAAGAAGTGTTTAAACAGGTTTTGTTGATAGTGACATGTTCCCCAGACCATTTCGCAGGTGTCACAGCCATTTACAGTAAGTTACCATTGTTAGTTTATCTGTAAAACATCTGACATTTTTGAACTATCACTCGCCATTGACTTTTATGGTTCCTATTTCGAACTTTCAACATCTACTGATGATTTAAAATTAGAGGGAACATTGCTCCCTGCCACGGGTACTGTACTTTTAATGTTTTTAACTGTAAAAAAAGGAGTTGTCCTTTAATTATTTCAATTCAAGCCATTTTGATTATACTAAATCAATTTATAATAGGCAGGGATTCATTATCACCTATTCATATTCATAAGCACTAATTATATTGTGATAAAACAGCATAAATTTGCCCTATATTTGTAAAATGTTGCAGACAAATAAAATAGTTTAATATAAATAATCTTTGCTATCCCAAGATCCTTTTGGTTATATTTCAATTGAATATCAGTGATACCAGTAACAGTGGTCTCCGCAAAGAATATACAAGACTTACTAGGCAACAATTAACCTCTTGTAAAGATTTCCATATAATTTAGTCCACTTGAGGCCAAATCATAACATTAAGAACTTCTCTATTTCACATGTAAATATTTTGTATATTAAGTTAAATATTTTAGCATTTCGTGGAATTTATGGCATAAAACCTGTATGTTCTTTTTAAAGCCAACAATACAATCCATTCAGTATCCCTGTGAATTCATATACTGCATAGCAGAACCTGGTGAGAAATGAAGAAACCCTTAACTGCAGAGAAATGTGAGAAATGTGCTTGAAACAGCTACACAGGGTTTATAAATAACCCAAAATATGCAATGAAATAATATGCTCTAATTATAAAAAAAATCTGCCATTTCCAATGCTCTGGTGTTAAACTAGAAAAGCACACATACTGTTTGGGGAAAACATCATTCTTATTGGACAGTAAAAGAAACATATTTCTCCACTAGAAGCCTACTATTTTCACAAGGTGAAATTATTCTAGATATTCTAGATTATAGATATAATAGGAACTTTTTAGGTGAGTGCCCATACAAAACAAATGCAAAACACAAAGATTGAAATGATCAGTTGGAAAACATCTTAAATAACGTTAGTTTGCAATATTAATTCTAAGGGAAAAAAACAGTTTGTAGGCCTTATAATGATATCTAGATTTTATCTTCCAATCTTAATCAATGGCATCCAATGAGAAGAATGATGAAAAGGCATACTTCCCATTTAAGCAGTAAATTCCTGCAACTCCTACTCTTCCACCAATGAAACCCAAGATGAGCTAGACCACGTTGTAATAATATGGCATTAGTAAGGTAAATGAATGATGAAGTGTATAGGTCTTATTTCATTTTCTTTATATTTGTCTGTATTTCTTGTCTACAGAGCAAATATATTTACTGTGCTAGTAATTACTATTTTTTTTAATTACTATTTTAGTAATAGTAATAAATAACTGTGCTAGTGCAATAAAGTACGTTTTTTATTTGGGATTATTTTGTAGTTTGCAAACATCTGAAGCTCTGCAGTTTGGAGGTCCCTGATACTCAGTATTAGAATAATCCAGGAATGTGATTTTAGCTTGTGTTTTGTTTCAGATTTTTTCTACTTCGAGTTATTAAATTCAGTTGCATTTAGGCATGGAGATAGTGGACACGGCCACACTGCAATGCAAACGAAGTGCACACAGAATCGTATGCGATTTCTTGTGCGATTTCGTTGCATTTGCGCATGTGTTTTCCTATACCTTATGAAGAAAACGCATGTGCAAAGCGATTAAAAATGCGGAGCACAAATCGCAACACACCCGAAGATGGAACTGAAAAAAACGCAAGCACAAACGCACAAAAAACTCAGCAGTGTGGCCTAACCCTAAAAACTGTAAAATAAACAATAACCCTCTTCACACTTTAAATCTATGTATGTAATTATTTTCTTATTTAAAGGGCAACTATAGTGAAAAAAAAACTTTGTCTGTATACAATGTATAGATCACTTAGTATAAGCTGCCTTACTTTCATGTTTCTGTGTGGCTTCGTTTCTTCAAACTGGCAGAAGTTTGTACCAAGCTGTGTAGTCCCCCTCCCCTCTCTGTCTACTCCCCCTCAAGCAGTGACGGGCCATATACAGAGTCCGAGCATTGTCAGTTGAAAGGACTTTAAATGAAGTGCTGACATCCTGTTGACCCCTCCCTTCCAGATCTAGACTGCAAGCAATCAAAGTGTGGAATAAAGTAGCAATATGCTGAAGGGAGGGGCAGAGGGGGAGAGAGGACAAGTGGTGCTGAGATTCTTTACAAGTAAGTTACTGAACTCTGCCTGTTCTCTAACTTTGCTAATTGTTATTTATTTTTTACCTAAAGTTCATATCTCTCCCCCTGCTTAGCTGAGATCATAATCACTGAAGAGAGAGTCAGTGTAACAGCAGCTTGTAGTGAGACCTTCACAAACACAGTGAATTTGCTTGTTGTCCATTTGAGTCACTGGTTTTGTATGTATATAAGATTTTTTTGGGGGGGGAGGGGCTGTTTTATAGTGTGTTATTCTCATATTGCTGGGTTAATGGTTTATTGATTGTGTTTAGCACTACAGCATTTGACTATATGTTGCACATGGTACATATAGTGTGGGTGAGAGAGTGTGTGACAGTACTGCAGGGGAGCTTTGGATTGTGTGGGTGTGTGCCTTTGAGTGACAGATGAGGTGTAGCAGCTCCTACAAATCACAGCATATTCAAAGGCTTATATCTCGGGGACTATGTAGAATTTAAAGAAACTAAAGGTACCCTGGTGGATGGGATGACTTATAGGATACATCAGAAGAAATTAAAAAAAAAACAATTTTCTCACTATAATTGCCCTTTAACCAGTTACAATTTGTTTGTCTTTTCACATTAAATGGAAAAAATCCATGTTAAAACTGTGGAAGTTCTTGGTTCAATGGTGGACATTAAAGGACAACTATACTGTAAAAATTTCCTTTTTATAAATGAAAATTAGCTGGGACGGGGAGGTAGGATTGATTATTCCCATTTACCAATATTGTTTCCTTTAGGAACTACAGCAGATACAGTTTTCATCTGCCAGTTTAGTGGCATGGCCCTTCCTGTGTTAATGATAACGCTGAAGCACTCAGGAAGCCTGGCCGAAGCAGCTTTCTTTGTGCTTCCATTCATCATAGAAATTATATTGGGAAGAAGAAAGTACCAGTCTTACCTCCCTGCCCCAGGTACTTTTTATTTCAACTGTTTTTGAAAAACTTAATATGCACTATAGTTCTCCTTTAATGAACAACAACAACAAAAAAAAAAAGATAGTGGGTATTTTTATTTCGGTATCCCTGTTTTTACAAAATGTAAACTATAAACTGTTACACTATTAGAAATACAAGCGCACAAATGGTGAACTGTTTTCTATTAATAATAGATATAGAAATTTTGAGGCCATTAAAGTATAATTTTATTCTTATCCCCTTCCCTCCTCCTCTTAAACATATTAATAATACCCAGGGTGAGGACTAGTGATGAGTCCTAGTTTAGAAAAGAACCTGGTTTTGATTCGTAACTGGTGGTTTTGAAAATTTGTGGATTCAATGGATTTTCTTTTTCTTTTATTTGAAATTGTGTTTTAAAAAAATCAAAATCAAATATTAGAAAATCAAAAATCTTGAATAAATAATTGAAAAATTCCAATCCAATTGGGTTCTGTGGAACTGCTGCCAAAGCAAAACTTGCCAGTTTAGGTCAGCTCTATTGAGGACCTAGATAAGTCTTCACCTATGGATAGTATACTTATCATTCGTCTCACTCCAGCACTTATACCCATTTCATTGTATCTATATGTTACCCACCTAACTAGATTGTAAACTCTAAGAGGCAGGGACCTCCTTGCCACTTGTGGCAAAGCTCTTACACTTCTATTCATATAAGTTATATATTTATGTACTGAACTATCTATGTATTTGTTCCCCTTGTATAACTTGACTATTATTTTTTGGTTACTAGTATTACTTTTGGTTTTAGTATTTGGTTAAACATATACATCAGCTGTTTTACTTACATGAAGTCTCTCTCTCCACTTTGGTCCTATTCCTGCTTGTCTCTGTAATCCGCGATATAGCCAATGGTAAGAGACGCTCTGTAAAGAAGCATGTTTTCCTATTGGGCAGATAGCGGACTGTCACTGACAGTAGCAGAGGAGCAGAGCAGACCACTCTGGCGAAGAAAACTTTGTGTGAGTATAACAGCTAATTTAGTTATTTAGTACTATTCAGGTGTGGAGTGAGGATATGTGAGTATAATTGTCCTTTAATTTTATACCAGTTACAGGAGAATTATAAATTAGAGGCAGAATATTGGATTTTTAAGATAAAATTTAGACAAAGCTTAATAATTGCATGTTGAAAATGCAGTTTTTATTCACAGGTTTAAAAAAACAAACAACAACTTCTAAAGATCTGTAACAGAATAGTTTGTGTTTTTAATCTTCAATCCTTATTTCTCTCTTTGCATTGTAGAAAACAAAAACAAAAATTAAACATCAAACAGTTCACTAATTAAGTTCACTAATTAAAGTCCAATAGAACTGTTAGCAATAAGAGTTATCTTAAAGGACCTGTAAACCCCCCTTAAGCCCCCAAAATAACTATGTCCCATTCGTTTCTATTATTCACAGGGAGGTGAGAACGCTTATTCTCACCTACCTGTGAATAATAGGACGATCGGGGGACCTGGAACTTACCTTACCGCCGCTCCACTCGCAGCCGCTCCTGCACTGAAAGCCGCTCTGTCCTGACCACGCGCCCTATCTTATGTTCCTTTAAGGTAATGTGTCAAAAGGCAATCACAGTTAGACAGCCTTAGATTAATTTAAATATGTTTTACAGATGGACATCTGCATGTTTTTAGAAAACACATTGATGAGAATTGTACTGTTCATTGTACTGTCCAAGGGTAATTGTTAATGCCACGTAGTGGTGGGCAATTAAGTAACATTTTTTAAATGAACCTGTTTTCGCTTCAAAAATGCTGGTTTTGAAAATAAACAGATCTGAAAATCCTAACATTTTTATTTACAAATAGTTAATAATCACGATAAAAGTCGAAAAACGTGGCAATAAATTCTGCATCTATTGTGTTCGATTTGAATTTTTGGAATTTCAATAAGCTGTGTGGAACTGCTGGCGGAACAAAACTGCCTGGTTTACTTCATCTCTATTGTGTTATCGTGCTTATTTACATTTAACATAAAGATATTACCTCCCTGTCACTGTTCCCTCTAAGGTGCGCTATTGAGCACATACGTACCTTTGTAGACCAGCACTAAGGTTAGAATAGTGTGCATGCAAATTTAGGCACTGCTGTAAAAACAGTGCATATATGATAATTTTCACACATATAGTATTGTTTAGTCACTGCAGTATATATAGTTCAGGTTTATTTGTATATCTGTATGTATAATTTAATTTATACAGAGCCACTTGGGCACACATCGCTGTACATGATAAAATACAGATACAGAGATAAGTGCAAGTAATTATTCAGAGAAATAAAAAGAAAATAACATTAAATATTAAAAAGTTTCATACATAGGTTAAAAATACATATACCGGTATTTAAATTATGAATAAATTGATATGTGTGGTGTGCCTAGTCACATTGTCTCACCCACAAGTGGGTGAGACAATATACAGATGGGGAGGGATACAAAGTGTCTGATGGCTAACAATGATTTATTTTGCTGGTACTCAGAAATGTAGAACAAAAATATTTAGTCACCTGAGGCACCAATAGAGTATGGTTTAAGGAAAGAGGTGGCAGTGTTCGTTGGGGTTTGTGGAGAAGATTGCCTTATTACGTCCAGGAACATATAGGGCCAAGAGAGAGCATAGGTAGGGGGTTGCAGCTGAGTGACGTAATTTAAAGGTCAACAGAAGAGATTGAATATTATTCTTTGCTTGAGGGAAGCCACCTCATAGACTGCAGTATTGGGGTTGCAGGTTCTCTCTTGGAGGAAAGTGAAATAATTTGAACTGCTAATTTCAGGATCGACAAGAGAGGGGACAGATGACAGGCTAGGAGACCAAGTAGAAGAATATTTCAGTAGTCAAGACAAGGGAATATAAGGGCATGTATAAGCATGTTAGTAGTGGATTAAGACAGGAAATACATATGATATTCCTAAGAAAAGACATTTACGGCGGTATTTATAAAACTTTGTTTTTGTAAAAAAATTCTAATGGCATTATTTTACACTGCAGTGGTTATTTTATTCGACGGTCGTTATTTTACACTTGTTATATTACACAGTGGTTTTTATTTTACAGTGTGTTGTAAAATAAGGGTGTGCTTTATGCCTTTATTATTTGACATATGTACTGCTGGTTTCTTTTAAAATGACATATTTAAAAGAAAACAGCAGTATATATGTTATTGTTATTTTACAATAATGAAGTTTTATAAATACTGCCCTTAAAACAGGTTGGCTCATTCAATAAAAGGTGCAAAGTTTGCCTAAACCAATCAGATGTTAACTTTTTACTGGTCTACTACAGTTAGAAAACATTTGATGACATCTGATTGGTCACTGCATGGTCACGGTGATGTTTACCGTGAATTCTAACTACTAATTTTAGCATTTCTTGGCTTAGGGTGTATTACTTATCAAATAAATTGGAGGCACAGAGAAGTTGTACAAATGAAAGGTGTTTGTCATTTTAAAGACTTCTCTTGTGTAGAAGGCAGTACATTAGGCTAAATATACCAACAGGCTCATTTACCCAGACTCGCTGGGCAAATAAATGGAGTTAAAGTCGCGCTAACGGGTTCGCTACTGGTTAGCGCAACTTTAACTCCATATTAGCGTTGGATGTGTGGGTTACGCAAAAATCTCCCGCGCATCCGACTCTCACGTTTGCGCTAGATTTAGCGCAGGATTTTTGGCGTTATAATTCTGCAGTGGGTAAATCCCTTTCCGGGATTTACCCACATTCGCAGTCGCGATATTAAATCGCAGAAGAAGCATTTACCCAGAACAATAGCAGCTCTGGGTAAATGAGCCTGCAAGAGTACTGTGTTATACAGTTTACACATTTAAATCACAATTTTTGGCAGATAGCCACTACCTTTTCTTAGAATTCCTGTTCATTGCAAATTTAATTTCGCTGAAGACCACTTCCAAAAGAAAAAAGAATTCACTATGTAAAGGATCTTTTTAGATTTACATAAAATAATAATCTTTTTATTAAAATCTCCATAGAATTAGATGGCAATTCAATGTATATATGTTCGGTGCAATATTTTTGTGCTCAGTTAATTACAATATTAAATGTACAGAATACTGGTAAATTTTAAACCATTGGATTACATTTAGTCTGAAGCAAAAGTATCAATTATGGGTAAGAAGAACCCAGTGCAAAAGGTAATGTGTATTTATTCTTTTCCACGCAATGGGAACCGCTGCTGAAAATATGCTGGAATGCTGGAATAAAGGTATCCTTCATAATTTTTGGCTAAAATACACATTCTCCAGCAGTTAAAAGAATTAAAATTAAAAGAATTAAAATGTCTAGTTTATTGCACTGAGTAAATTCAGGATTTGTGCGCCAAGAAAAGTGAAAAAAAGAACTTCAATGAAAAAATTGAATTTAACTAAAATAATACTAGCTAAGCTAAAAATGAATCATAGAAAGAGATTCTGTAAATAAATTGAGCCAACAATAGTCTGCAATCTTGCAAATAGTATTGTGTCATATCGATTGGATAATTAGTACTTTTCATTCTTTTCTCCACTTGTACTCTCCATCTACAAAAGAAAAAACTTTAAATTAGAACTGAAAAGTTAAAATTGCAATCAGAAATAAGTAGTGAGTGGCTTGTGGAGGTTCTCATTCATCCAGGTCATGGTATATCTGTTGTATTCAGTTAGATCAACTGGAATTGAAGTTTAGTTTTTGAAGATGTTTTGCTAATCATCCAACTAGCTTTCCCAATTCAGAATGACTTGAGAAAACCAGTTTTGATGACTAGCGAAACGTCTTCAAGAGTTAAACTTCCAGCTGATCTAACTGAATATAACAGAAATAAGTAGTGGGGTGATCTTATTCCTTTGGTTTTCATTTCATTTTCAATTCTAAATTGTAAGTGTAATTCTAAATGTTTAAGGGAAGTTTTACATTTTTCAAAATTTTATTCTTAGAAACAGGGGAGGACTGTGACCTTTTGGCCTGGGGGGCAAATATAACCAAGTGGCCATTTCACGGTAGATTGCAAATATTTTTACCATGCCCACTTTGCTAACTCAGCACACACTTTAAGCTCTGCCTATTTTTAAGACTACACTTCTCATGTTACATGATTGCCCCCTGCAACATATACATGTGTATGATGACATTAGAATAACTAACAGACTAATAAACTGGAGGGCTGGTTTAACACTGGCTAATGATCTGGAGGGCTGATAACACTGACTAATGATCTGGAGGGCTTGCAATACTGAGTAATGGTCAAGAGGTCTGACAACACTGGATAATAAACTGGGGGGATGACTAACACTGGATAAAGAACTGGAGGGCTGACTAATAAATGTGATTATAGATGTGCTGCCAAGACTGTCTAAGATAACCACATGCTCCCCCTAATCATATTTTAGCATGTCAGCCAAGGCAGGCAGCACATTAAAGTTAGGCTAGTGTTTCCAAAACCTCATTACTGACCTCCCAATCTAAAAAATCATTTTAGTAAAAGCTGTGGTGCATGTCAGCTCCCAGTGTCAGTAAATGTTCCTTGCCCATGTTAGAGCTAGAGTGCTGTTTAATCGTGTAACTTATTAATAGCTTCTGTGGCAGCCCAAATTTTTTATTGGAGACCAGCTCGGTGGGCATTTTCCCCTCAGCCTACTGGGCCAGTCCTCCGCTGCTTAGAAATCCCTTAGTGAAGTGAGTAAACTCAAAGAGAATTATACTGAACATACACTGGCCCTACATTAGGCAATTTCAAGGTTTGGCCATCAAATCAATCTTATATCCGGCCATCCAGGGACAAAAAAATCCTTTCAGCAGTTATGTCGACTAATATACGGGCAGTATTATGAGCTAAATACTCTAACACAATGGTACTGCAAGAGAGAATGACTCAAAGTTCAACAAAGTTGAATATAGAAAACATAATCAAAGTGTCATTTAAAAATATGTAAACCTCAGATGTATGGTTAGAAAGTTATGGTTTCCCTGCCACATTATTATGTTGAATGCCAAATCAGCTGCTTTGCCTTCAAGTGCTGCATTCTGTCTCTGTCATGTGGAGTTTAAATACTCTAACAGAAGCATTTGGGTTCCCACTGTTTAATTGCACACTATCCATAAAGCATCTTTGACCTATACCTGGATTTCTTCCATAAAATAGTTAAAGATTTGAAACCAGACAGGAGGGTATTGAAATATAAGTGCACACCATTACTGTGTATGTCATTTTCTTTACTGCCAAAGTAATTGCTTTTTCACAACTTGACAAAACTCAGCTGTTGACCTTCTAATTACATATTTGTAAAATGTAGACAGTGGTATTGTAAGGCAATTTGCATTTTCTTTCCAATTTTTCTCTCTCTCTTTTGTTCAATAATTTGTTTTGCAGCTCTACAGCTTGGAATTGTCAGTGGTGTTTGACAGAGCCATCCACACTTAGGATCCAGGCATAAATTTCACTCACTGGCCAGAGAGCTATGACAGAAAGATAAATCCTAATCACAGCTAATATGCTTGGCAAGAATATATTGTGGTAGCTAAGAGTCCGAACAAATGGGTAGTTAGTTCTCATTTCTTGAAATCTGGCAACATACTATATTTAGATGGCCAGCATATCGGATATATGTATAGTGCAAAATATGGAGGGTGATGGGGTTCACAAATCAACCATATTTATAATACAGGTTAAATACAGACGGTCTCCTTAAAGTAACCCACATATAGTCCACATATTTGTAAATCTAATTTAGCCAATTTAGTTGCTTTATTTATTGTCAGAGGACAAAGATGTTCACCAATCAGCAGCATATAAAGCATATAATTAGACTTATTACTAGAGATGGTCGAAATATTGAAAGTTCGGTCTGTTTTCGAACTTTCGAACTATTGTAAAGTTCGAAAGTTCGAAAACGGACCCATTAAAGTCTATGGGAGGCAAATAGTTCGAAAAGTTTGAGTCAAATACAACTAAAATATTAATGGTAACTTAATGTAAATGGCTGTGGGACCTGGGAAATGGTCTGGAGAGCATGTTCCAATATCCAGGACTTAAGTAAAATCGATTTTACTCTCACGCGCGCTACTTTCGAGCTTTCGCGTTCGAACGTTTGAGGTAACATGGACATTTTACTCGCAGATTCGATACTCGCGTATAGGCTGTAATGGAGACTTTACTCGCAGATTCGATGTTCGCGCCTAGATACCATGTCCATTTTACTCGCGGATTCGATACTTGAACGTTCGAACATTCGATAAATCATCGAAAGTCCGGGAAATATCGAAAGTCCGCGTCCGAGATAGTTCGAGAAGTCCGGGTCCGTTCGAACTCGAACAGTTCGGCTCGAACTCGGGTTCGAGTTCGAGTTCTATGCCATCCCTACTTATTACATACTCAAGTCAAGTGCATTCTCAGGAACTAATTAATAGAATCATAGATAATAAAGGGTCTCAAAGAGATCTCATAGTAGTCATCAGTCAATACATTAGTCCAATAAATCCTCTCACCAATATTTATAAGTTCATATGATAAAGTATAACATCAGGGTTTAGTTCTCCTGTGGTCTCCAAACAAGTTTGGTTTAAATAAAAGCCCGCAGTCTTTCCTGCAGCTTGTACGAAAGTATACTGCGGTAATATATATATGACGAAGACCACAAGATGGCTTAAACGCATCGAGACAGCATTTTTTAAAGTTAATTTTTATTATTGGAAGACCTGCGAGTGCGCCTCCTTCCAGTAGGTTGAGTGACATAACCTGACCCTCTGCTCCACCCCTCCGCCCCAGGGGAGAAGCATGGTCCCTTAAAGGGCATCTATACTGAAAAAAAACCTAATTTTAAATTGACCATTACTGGAAACTATAATACTTCCCAAATACCACAGTACCATTTTTTTGTTGATCTGCCCCCTAATTCTTTATAAAACCTCATACATTTCAGCTGTCAATCAAGTGTCTTGCTCTCGTAAACAATTCTTCAGTGAGTAGTTTTGCTGTAGCTGGAATTGTGAGAGCGTTTTGACAGTCAGTATGCTGTATGATGTGTGCAGTTTTGACATTTGCTTTGTGGGGGGAAAAAGTCAGGCCAGATGGAAGTGGGTGTGGTTAATAGAGGGAGGTGGGATACGACTCCTGAGCAAAAAATGTGCTGGATTGAAGTCATGCAGCAACACACACCCTAGAGTAATTTCTACGTACACTTATTTATAGTTTAAAATGAGAAAAAGTCATTTTATAGTATCCCTTTAAGGCTTAATTTTGGGATGCAGGGAAAAACAGGAAGCACCTGCACAGACATAAAAAAAAGACAGGTGAGAAAGGGCCTATTAATGCATGAAGAGGCTTGTTACATGACTACAAACCATGGCACATGGCTGAAAACAGGAAGTGTTCAAGCAAGAAGTTATTACCAAAACTTTCCAGCAATAATTTCTCACAAATTTTTACTTTTAGGTGTGATTAAGGGTTAATATTGAAGGCATACTATAAAAATAATACTATTATTTTTAATAACCCTAACTTTTTGAGAAAAATTGTAGACCAAAGTTACCCAGAAATGCTTAAAACGAGGCTTAGAACTGACAACTAAAGGTTAAAAGTTTTTTTTTTTATAAAAAAATATTCCATATAATTATTAAAACAGCCTCATAAAGTTGCACATCCATAAACAGTCTTGGTGTTCGATGCATTTAGTACACATTGTGAAACATGGTCCCTGCTGTTTTATTAGTACAAATACACTTTAGTTTCAATAGTTTGTTTAAAATACATCCATAAACACAGACTTTCTCAGCTCCAGGGCTTAGAAACCAAGAGTTTAGACTCCAAATAAAAATTAAAATAACTTAGATGATTTCACATGATTATATGATCCGCTTTGGAATGAAACACCTTCAAATGTGCCCTTTACCCACTGAGGTGTTTTTTTTTAAATGAAAATATGTGAAGAACGCTACTGTATTTTTTTTGAAAAAAGGAGATTGTATGTGCTACAACAAAACATTGTTAATGACAATAATTTACTGTACAGTATGTAGATGCTTTGTAGTGAATGGGGAAGGGTCCTACTGCACTGTACTATATGTTTTAGGATTTAGAGTATTTTTTTTCTTAAATGAGTAATTGAATAAAGAACAAAACAGGACCCAAATAGTACATTTACAATGGAAAAGGTATTGACATTATGTTCTATATAGGACAGTTATCAAGGGGCCATTGTACATATTTTTTGTTTATTTGCCAGGTTTCCAGGAACATATGTCAATTTTTTACTGTACCAATTTAAGAAAAAAAGAAAAAGTAGCACCAGATGTAGTAAGACCCTCAAGGATATCTTTCCGTTGCTTTATTTCACACATTACATGTTTCTGATGCTGGGTCCTTTATCAAATGTGACATTTGATAAAGGACCCAGTGTCCAAAACATGTAATGTGTGAAATTGATTTACGTGGTTGGAACAGGACACGAGTAGCCACCAGAGGTTTTTTTGTTTTTTTACAGTACCAATTTAGCGCTGATCCTTCATTGGTTGCAGTACGTAGCAGTAAATGTTAAGTCAATTAAACTCCACATCTGGATTTCTATTTATATAGACATATTAGCACCAGATGGATACTTTTAGAGATTAAAGGGCATGTCCATCCCCAAAACTATAATTTAACCCACTACTGGCCCCACTGTGTAGTGTAATAAAATCCTTACCTTACATACCAACTCCAAATGGTTCTCCTATAATGTCCCTCCAAAGTCCCAAAAACTGGCCACCAGGAGCCTGTCCGAGTCCATATAGGACTCTGCCTCCTGTCTCCCCTCCGGAAGAAAAATGTCATGCGCACTGCAACCCTTCCCCCCCTCCCTCTCCCACCCGTTTTGCTCTCCCTCCCCCTAGCACAAATCCCTTTTGGTGTACTGTAGGGCTCCCTCCCCCAGCCCCAACTGCTATAGTAATATTTGCAGAAACTCCCCCGAATTGTACTTACCTTACCTCATTCCCCCGGCGCTCTGGATAGCTGGAAGCCGCATCCGTGATTGGCTGCCTCTCAGCCAATCGCGGACGCGGCTGCCGGTCTGGGTCCCCTGCTTGCAGTTTCATGCAAGCAGAGGGCTGGGACAGATCGTCGGAGGAAAGAGGTAAGTTCAATACGGGGGAGTTTTTGCAAAAACTAATATGGCGGTTGGGGATGGGGGAGGGAGACCTACACTACAGAAAAACTTAGTAAATGGGGTGGACATGCCCTTTAAATGCATTTGGACAGAGTCAGAGGGGAATTTCTTCACCTTAGTGTAAATGGTTATGGTAAAAAAAGCTTAAGGATTAAAACAATTACGTAAATGGAAAGAGTTAAAATGGTAAAATACTTAGATGAAAGGAAGAGACACAATATTTATATATATATATATATATTTTTTTTTTTTTTTTTTTTTTTGTAAAGGAAGATGACTAGAACTAAGGCATATAATGTAATTTTAGAGGGTGACTTTTTAGTGAAGTATTACAAACTAAAGGAATTTATGGACATGAAGCAAACTAAAACAATATTGTCCATTTTCTCCATTCCTGTGATGTCTGTTTTAATGATTTGTTGAACACAGTATTATGTTGGAATGTATTTGTGGCTCATCTTGGCTGTCATCTTAAATTATATTATATGTGTCATCATATCTTGATGATAGTGTAGTTTGTTTTATTCTGTGGTATGAAGTGATCCTTTTGCCAGGTATTTACTTTGAAAGGTCCCAAGGGCTTATATTAAGCAAAACATGACAGCAAAGATAAGATCAGTTAGCTGATTGGGTCCTAAAATGTCTTCAGCACACTTTTCTGATACCTTCCTGGTATTAAAAGCTTAGTAATAAGTAAGGACTTTCTAAAGAGAAATGTGTCAATATCGAATATTTCTAGATCTTTACATTTCAAAAATAAACATGCTGGAAAGTAGTTTCGAACACTGTTAACAAGCTATAAAAGGATTTTAAACCTAATTAGACAAGTCCTTTATGTTGCTCCCACACATACCTATGTATATATATCTACAACTTTTAACATTTTAAGAGATTTACAGTCTCACTTGTATATAGTCGGTGGGCAAAAATCTTGTCCTATAGACGCAATAACCTATTTTATATAGGTTAGCGTGACTTGAAGCAGCTGTGGCGTATCCCAACCGTGCAGCCGACGCAAAGCTATTTACTATATAAGCTGGTGTTAAATAGAGATGGCCGAAACTCACCAGTTTCGTTTTGTTTTCGGATTCCAGGATCTCGGGAAAAACCCAAAGATCCGAAAATGGAATGAACTTTTGATTATTATTGAATGTTCGAGCTATTTTCGAGGATCATCGCAAATAGCCACGAACGTTCGATAATACTCGAAAATATGATTGAAGACTACTTTCAAGTTTCCAATCATGTTTTCGATAATCCTTGAACGTAATTATAGAAAATAGCCCCCGAAGTCCTGAAATCCGGACGATTTTGGAACCGAGGTGTTCCGTGTTGGATCCTGGTCAGACCTGGAACCATTCTCTAGTGTTCTTCTGTGACTTCTGCAGTCACAATCCCAGTTGTAATAAATCAGCTAATGCATCGCTGCATGCTGTGTACATGGCTCTCAGTAAATGAGCCTGATATGGCCATTTTAATAAGATAAAATATAATAATCTGCAGCAACTAATCAAATGTTATGAAATGTTTTCTGACTGTAGAAGACCAGTTAAAAGGTATCATCTGAATACAATAGATATATCATCTGAATGTTTGGGACAAATTAAAATCCCAGGAAATGTTTGCACCTCATTTTTAAATAATTTAAATAAGCCTAATTGAGTTTCAAATGTGTTGGGTTACACCACCAATTCCCATCTACAGTTTTTCACACTTCCCCCTTGAGGCAACTTATTGGCACATGTGCAGACCAGCTCTTGCTGTTGGCAATATTAGGGAGGGGAATGGGTAGGAACAAATGGATGGGACATTTCATGTTCATTTCACTTGGGAAATGGTAAAAACAATGGTTTTAAAATGTTGTTGTTATTTATAACAGGAACCACTGCATTACAGTTAATTGCATGTGATTATCAATTGTAGGGTAATTAGACCTTCCTATAAAATTGTATGAAAAATAGAAGAACACATCAAGCACTTTTGTAAAAGCCTAAAAACTAGGCTATACAGAGATGACAATCTTAAAGAAACTACATCACTTACAATATGTAAAGGATACAAGTGAGATACAAAAACAGATGGGACTTAATGATTTGTGAAAATGCTGCTATGCAGTTTTAACATTCTCCATAAGCCTGTGAGCATTCAACTCTCCCAGGCACAGCTACTAGATGTACAGTGTATTTTTTACTCCAGGACAGGCGCCTGCCTGAGAGGCTTTAGCTAATAAAATATTGCAGTGACCGCTACTGATTAAACTGAAAGAAAAGCTTGCTTGACCTCGAACGTCTGAGCCTATCATTGCCATTCAGGGAATTGAGTGTAAATTTGCAATAAATCACTGCATAAGCCATAAGTGGCCTATGAGACTGTAAGCAAAGGATGGTGTATGCTCCTCAGAGTTTACTTTTTGATTATGCCCTATTTTCCCTTTAGAGAATTATTATCTGTGTATTTTCCAATGAATCCATATCAGAACAAATATTAAAGTTGCTCTGATTTGAGTACGCCAGCACATGACAGGAAATGAATATTCAGAATATGAACAATAAGAATAATAAAATGAACAGTGCTCCGTATACATTAAGTAACACATGTGAAACATGTGAGCCAAAAGAAATTAAAAATAATCCCAAAAGTAGTTTTGCCCTTTTTGAAAGTGTTAAATAGGATTTTCTCCTGTACATTTGCTGGCCAGACATGACCTGTTTCCTTTACCACTGTATAAAGTCTCAACAATTAAAATAATATTAGCAATAAAATAAGATTATATAAAATGAAAAATTAGACTGTCTTTTCTAGTGTAGCAACTTGAGGTAAAGGGCAATCAAAATGTAGAGCCCTCGATAATTGGTTACTTTCCCCGTTCTTTCTATGAAAACCTAGTACAGCCGATTTTATCTTCAAGGCTCATTTGTTCTTATTGTATTGTGTGCTCCATTACACTCTCATTCATTTAAAGGGCAAATATCTTTGGATCTGTAAACCAACTGGTCTACCAGAAAGCAAAAATGACTTGTTCTTTAATAATTATAACAAAATTGGTAAACTACTTTTTATTTCATAGTTCCAGACTTAACACTAATATTCAAATTAACCAACAATAATGATACAATGAAACAGATTGCATCTTTATTCAAGGAAGATCTAATATATTTTATCGTAGTTATTGATAAAGTTGGTAAAGCTTGCACTAAACATTTTCTATTGAAATCTATCGCTGTCCTTTGCATCTATGAAAATAACAAGCATATTATATCGCGTCAGATTTATATCTGAATGGCTGCCTTATGCTTTTGAATATTTTCTTGCAAATGAAGTTTAATTCTCAGTAAAAATACTTCTAGTTTACTTATCATTTTTTGGTGAAAAGAGAACATTACAGGCTTATACTGTAAACTGCATTAACTGCAATTTCATAACACATTTTTAGGAAGAACTTACACAAAATTTTTACTGCTTTGTTTAAAGCTTTAAAAAAGTAATTTTTGTATTTTATATCCTATCAAGCATTTAGGAAGAAGGAAAGCATAATTTCACAATTAAGTTGATTTGAATCTGTAAGCTCGTGGGCTGTTACCAAGCCACCAGAGCTAATACAATGAAGACAGCCATATTTAAAACTATTTCGTATTCTTCTTAGAAGTCAGTCAGAAATTCATGCTTGTTTAAAAATAAACTGCATGGTGACAAACAGCTTTTAAAGGAACTTCTATATTGGTGTGGATATATATCCGTATAAAACTACTCTGTGCATACAGACTGTGAATAGTGGGGTCAGGGGATGTGGCCAGTAGATGCAAATGCTAACATAGCTTTTTGAAGACTACATGGGCTGTGAGTTGTACTGGCAATAACATGGAAGGATTTTTAGTTACAAAATCTACTGCTTACATTAGAAAAGTATCTTACAAAGGATAGGTTTTCTGGGGAGAAAAGCGTTCACATTTTTTATAAAAAAGTTTATGATAATAAAATAATGTTAGCACTGATGCCTTGCAGCCCTTGGTGGATTGGTGCAATGTGTCCAAGTTTGTTCTCCCCGTGCTTGTATGGGTTTCCTCCGGGCACTCCGATTTCCCCCACAATTATAAAGACAAACTGATAGGTTGTATGTGTCAAATAAATGTGCTCAGATTGTAAGCTGATGTAAATGTATACATGTAATTGTTAAGCACAACGGAAGATGTTGGCACTATATAAATAAGATCAACAGAAAAAAAACGACTTTCCAGTCTACATACCCTTTAGCATATTGGTATAATATTTGAGGTTGAATAAAGACATGTCCATCTAGTCCAACCTACTTAGCATTACCCACATTTCCTGAGTTTATTCCAGGAAAGGTAAAATAAAAAATAAAAAAAAATCCCGACTCCAAGTGGAAAATATTCCTGATTGCCACTTGGAGTCGGGGAGTATATATATATAAAACAATTAATATAGTACATTTTTATCAAGTAAAAAATAAAAATACCTTAGAGTTGCTGTTAACAGTCCTATACAGATTCCGTTATTAACACCATACTGATGATGATTATATTTGAAAGAAAGTAGGCTCTGATGTAAAAATGATAAAATTGTCTTAATATGTCATATTTATAACCTGCTTAATATAAAATGTTTATTGGGGATCGGCTTTCCATCATATTATTACTTAGTTATGAAGTGTTAAATTACGTGTTTACTCTCTGTCTTTGGCTGGGTACAGCCAATAGGTCACCTATTCATCTAGATCGGACGAACAGGCAATCAGGGCTGCTGGTAAATCACGGCCGATCTTGCGGTTCCCTATGGGATTGCATGATCGGTTGCGCAAACTGTCGGGCGCGGTCACTATTGCAGCGACCAACAGTAATTTGTCCTTGCCGAGCTCTCGCTAGCAGCGAACGATCGGTCTGGACAAAAAGTCTGTTTGTCTGTAGCCAGCCTTTCTTTCTCTCTATCTCTCTCTCTCTCTCTTTATATATATATAACAGGGAAGTAGCGGAGCACTCTTCTACTCTTCTGAAATTTTAAATCAATTTATTTGACACAAAATGTAATTAGATCACATCACACATTTCAGTCCTCTCAGGACTGTCATCAGGACTAGAATGCATAGATGTGATCTAATTAAATTTTGTGTCAAATAAATTGATTTAAAATTCTAGAAGAGTGCTTTGCTACTTACCTGCTGTTAAAATTAACTTGATATAGCACCCTGGTCGATGCTTAAGAAGCGAGAGTGCAGCCTGCTCATATACATCCCTTATATTATAGAAATAAATTTATATTTTTACAGAGATTGCATTGAGTTTTTAGGAGCAACTAATTAGGTGGGGGTATATAACACTATTGCACATAGGAAAGGTCTATAGGTATGTGTGTAATTATCACTAATTAAAATTATCACAAATAACAGTACACAAAGTATAGTACTACTACCTACTACTGAATTGCAAAACAAATGATATACAATTAATAAAGTATACTTACCTTAGCTACAGGCAATAAATGAGATACTTTTCATGTCCCCACCCATTTCTTTGGAAGTGAGAAATATGTGTTTATATGTTACATTATTAGGGCAATGCTATTAAAATAACCTGAGACTGTGAGATACCTTATATTATAAGAAGACTCCATTTTATACTCTGTGGGGAGCTTTTAGCTCCTTTAAAAGCATCTCTCCCTAATCTTTATAGCTTATCACTATCCTGTGCTGTCCTAACCCCATAGTGAATGTAGATCTGGAACCTTCTGTGGTAAATACTAATAAGTATGAACCTAGCATGTGAATCTGGATCCTGTATAAGGTCTCAGGTTGTCCAATTGTGCTGTTAAGTTTGTTTTGTGTATAGTGGCAGAATTGCCTGGGTCTTGCATGTGTGTGTTTGCTCGTGTTATGTGGTGGGATTGCCTGGGTCCTTTTTAGGACTTTCAGACTTTTACCATTTGAGCCTCCCCCTGGATACTTGCTGGGAGTGGAAAGGGAGAACACGTTTGGAATGGTTCCTGATACCTACTGGCTGAAGGGATCTAAGTAGCCTCTCTCTAGCCCTACAGCTTAACAGCTATGGCCATAAGGGAGAGGCTGACAGATCCCGAACCACTTGCTTGTTTGTGCACTTTATGTTGGTATCACTGAAAGCATAACCCCGAGCTTTCAATAAAAATAATAAATAAAAATGGTGCTGTTTAGGTTGAACTGAACATTGTGGCAGGATTACCTGGCAAAACATACACACATAATTTCCACCATGCACCAACGGGCACACTTTTGCTAGTATGTATATATATTTGTATATCAAAATATCTATAGTGTTTTGCATAACATTGATCTTGCAGCCTCTATGATTTTATGATTTACGGTACTGCTGTGGTTGCCCTAGACAGTTTAACTTTGCCTTCTGGCTCCAGAATTTCCAATTGCAGCTGAACACCTCCAAATCTATCAGTCCCTGGACTAACGCCTCCAAATTTGCACAGTTTTTTTGGATCAGGTTTCATAACTAGTATTTACCTGGGATAGTTTCCAGCACCTTATCAAGTAAAATACAGTTCAAGGGATACAATAATCTCTCTTTGTGGTCATTACACAAGAGGTTAATGCTGCTTTGCCTGCCTACAATTTTATGCTTTCCTTTTTTTTTTTGTATAACGGCAACAATATAAACTAAAACTTGTATGTGATAACCTGCTTTTAATCCAAACAAACAAGCTAGATACACGTGTCACGGCACTCTAAGACTCGCCTGGTAGGTGCGTCTCGTTTCAGAGGACTACCCCCCAGGTTCGGGTATTGGTAAGTATAAACAGCAAAGCAAAGAACAGCGCTTACTCATGGAGGTAGAGTTGAAGATAAAATCAGTCGTTATTCAGTACATCTAAAAGCATGGAGATATATTGGTTGATACTGCTCCACCTGCCTGACGCGTTTCGTGGGAGTGTCCCACTTCATCAGAGGCCAGGTGTAGCTAGCAAAACACAGGTATTTGTAGGTAATCACAAGTACCACCTCTTTAAAGGGTAAGTATATCAAGTGCATAAAAACCAAGACAGATAAAGGTGTAGTTAAAAACAAACATCTCAGTCTGCAAAGACTGGATACAACAATAACAAGTTTACTACTGTATCCCAAACGAAGCAAGTATCAATATATACAAAATATGTAAAAGCTGGCAGAATAAGAAACACATAATGGATTCACACAATTACTGGCAATAGAATATCAGATAAGATACATCGATCTAAAGTTTACAAAGTTAAACATATACATATCCTAAATTGGAAAAACACTAAGTAATCATATAGTGATATCCTAGCAAGTCGGAATGGCATAACATATGTAAACCCCTGCTAGGATAAAAACACTTCCAAGTATGAATACGAATATATCAACCAGTACAAATAGGCACTATTGCACAGAGATTCCAAGAATCATTTTCAGGGTATTATTTGATAATGTTATATGTCCAAAAAGCAGTTTAATTCCCACTCTCTATTCAGACCCTCAGGATATATTGTACGAAGCTTAAATATCCAAAATGTTTCTAGTCCTAGAAGGCCCTTATTTTTGTCCCCACCTCTGGGTTTCAGAATCATCTTGCCCATGATGACAAAGTTAAACTTGAAAATTCCATCTTGAACTTCTAATGCATGTTTGGAAATGGCAGAAGACTCATCTTTTCTATTGAGGGCATATATATGTTTTGACATACGCTTATGGGCGGGTCTGATTGTCTTTCCTACATACTGTAGACCGCAACTGCATGTTGCCAAATATACTAAACCAGAGGTTCGACAGTTTGCAAAAGTCTTTATATTATAAGTTTCTTTGGTATGGAAACTAGTGACGGTCTTTGTGGGAACCATAAATTTACACACACTGCATCTAGGTTTATTGCAAGGATGGCTTCCAGTACAAGTAAGCCATGTTTTTTTACTTTTATTTTTATGGCCAACCTTCTCTTTAGTATTAAAAACACTTGGCGAAATTCTGGCTGCTACTGTTTTACTCTTTCTGAATGAAAATTTCGGGGAATGTCCCAGATACTGTTTCAGAATAGGATCCATATTGAGTAGATACCAATGTTTCCTGACCATACGGCAGATAGTTTCTATGCCATCAGCATATGTAAGGTTAAGGTATGGGGCATCTTCCTTCACCCTGTCTCTAAGGCTGTTATGGCCTCTCGTTTTTATGTTCGGCTTATATCAAAAAAGATCCTGGTGATTTTTAAGTACTGCTCTATCATAAGCCAATTTTATAATTTTGGTCTCATACCCCCTCTCAACTAATCTACCCCATAACTCCATTGCATTGTTATGGAAATGTTGCCAGGAGGAACATATGTGTCTAAGGCGCATGAATTGGCCATAGGAGATAGCCCTTATAGTCAATTTGGGTGGTTAGAGGTAGCCTTCAACAGTGTGTTTCTAGTGATCGGCTTACGATAGAGGTCAGTATGAATTACATCTTTTTCAACAAGGGATTTGATGTCGAGGTATTCAATAGTGTACCCATTGATATTATATGTGAATATGTGTCTAAATATGTTCTCTCTCCACAGGAATTGAGCTTATTAGAATTGGCATAGAAACTATCTGCCATATGGTTAGGAAACATTGGTATCTACTCAATATGGATCCTATTCTGAAACAGTATCTGGGATATTCCCCGAAATTTTCATTCAAAAAGAGTAAAACAGTAGCAGCCAGAATTTCGCCAAGTGCTTTTAATACTGAAGAGAAGGTTGGCCATAAAAATAAAAGTAAAAAAACATGGCTTACATGTACTGGAAGCTATCCTTGCAATAAACCTAGATGCAGTGTGTGTAAATTTATGGTTCCCACAAAGACCATCACTAGTTTCCATACCAAGAACTTAATATAAAGACTTTGCAAACTGTCGAACCTCTGGTTTAGTATATTTGGCAACATGCAGTTGCGGTCTACTATGTAGGAAAGACAATCAGACCCGCCCATAAGCGTATGTCAAAACATATATATGCCCTCAATAGAAAAGATGAGTCTTCTGCCTTTCCAAACATGCATTAGAAGTTCAAGATGGAATTTTCAAGTTTAACTTTGTCATCATGGGCAAGATGATCTGAAACCCAGAGGTGGGGACAAAAATAAGGGCCTTCTAGGACTAGAAACATTTTGGATTTAAGCTTCGTACAATATATCCTGAGGGTCTGATAGAAGTGGAATTAAACTGCTTTTTGGACATATAACATTATCAAATATACCCTGAAAATGATTCTTGGAATCTCTGTGCATAGTGCCTATTTGTACTGGTTGATATATTCGTATTCATACTTGAAGTGTTTTTATCCTAGCAAGGTTTACAATACATATGTTATGCCATTCCGACTTGCTAGGATATCACTATATATTACTTAGTGTTTTTCCAATTTAGGATATGTAATTTAAACTTTGTAAACTTTAGATCGATGTATCTTATCTGCTATTCTGTTGCCAGTAATTGTGTGAATCCATTATTTTATTTAACTTTTACATCTTTTGTATATATTGATACTTGCTACGTTTGGGATACAGTAGTAAACTTGTTATTGTTGTATCCAGTCTTTGCAGACTGAGATGTTTGTTTTAACTACACCTTTATCTGTCTTGGTTTTTATGCACTTGATATACTTACCCTTCAAAGAGGTGGTACTTGTGATTACCTACAAATACCTGTGTTTTGCTAGCTACACTGGCCTCTGATGAAGTGGGACACTCCCACGACGCGTCAGCAGGTGGGCAGTATCAACCAATATATCTCCGTGCTTTTAGATGTACTGAATAAAGACTGATTTTATCTTCATACTTAACCTGCTTTTAATAACATTTTTAAATAGCCTTTAGTAAAGTAATTCAACTTCATTTATTATAATCATATGTTATGCTGTATAGTTGTATAATGTAGGTAAAAGATACTTTACCCATTTGTCTAAACATGACTCCAGTGTAAAGCTGTGTATAACTGTTTCATAGTTTCTGTTACCCCCTGCTCTTGGTAAAGTTTGCCATGCTTAAGGGGGAACTAAAGTCAACAAAATTGTGCCTATAGACACATTCTCAATGATTCTGCAAGCTTTGTCTTACCTTTCACTTAGCTATCTATAGCTCTTTGAACTCCCACTGTAACAAGGGGCTTACCTGCTCAGGGATTCCGCGGCGTCTCTCCTCGGTCTCGGCTCTCAGCACGCGGTGACGTCACGCATCCTAGCGCTTCTCGTGCTCGCACGTCCGTTCGTGCTCGTGGATCCGGCCGGCCTGCCTCCAGTGCTGTGCGGACGCGCACTGGCACTGCTGCATATCTCCTCCGCTCCTCTAAATCATCAGTTGGTCGGAGGAGGGTTAAATAGTTGTTTATTTCCTACTTCCTCCGCCCCTCCAGCTTTCCCATTGAATGATTAAAGACTTGTTAAGTTTAACTACCCTATCCCCTTCACATATCTCTGTCCTCCTTTCCCCATTGGTCCCTCTGCTTATTTATACCATCAGCCCTTAGTATCCCCGCCCTATAGCGTTTAGTTTACTATCCTTGCTCGTGGTGTGCTGTTTCTGTGATTTCCTGTTACCAACCCTGCCTGTTATTTTGACTCTGATCCGTATCTGCCTGTCCTGACCTCTGCTCTGTTCCTGTCTACGCTTTTGCCTAACCCTCTGTACCGTGCCTGGCGGCCTGACTTCTGGTTCTGACCTATTGCTCTGTTCCTGACCCTGCTTTTGCCTGCTCCTTGTCTGTACCGTGTATTTTGGTCTCTGACCTTTGTATCTCTCCGTGTGCCTTGTCTGTCAGTTTCGTTCCGGACTCCTCTCATAGTAACATAGTAACATAGTAATTAAGGTTGAATAAAGACATTCGTCCATCAAGTCCAACCTATTCACTTTTTTTTTTTTTTTTTTTTATACCCTACCTAACAGTTGATCCAGAGGAAGGCAAAAAACCCCAGCTAAAAAGGGGGGGAAAAATTCCTTCCTGACTCCAAACGGCAATCGGAAAGTATCCCTGGATCAACCAGATCTATATGCATTAATACCAGTAATTCTCAATATTTTTTAGTTTTAGAAACTTATCCAGGCCTTTTTTAAAGTTATCAATGAACTTGCCATTACCACCTCTGCTGGAAGACAGTCCACAGTTTCACCGTTCTCACTGTAAAGAAACCCTCCTAACTTGAAGATGAAACTTCTTTTCTTCCAACCTTAAAGGATGTCCACGAGTCCTCTGATATGACCTATTAGTGAACAATGCACCAGAGAGTTCACTGTATGGGCCATTAATTATTTGTATAAGGTTATCATGTCCCCACGCAACCGCCACTTCTTCTCCACTGTACCCAGCCCTAACTTGTCTAATCTGCCTGCATATTCAAGCCCCTCCATTCCCCTTATTAATTTAGTTGCCCTTCTCTCGTATTCCCGGCCTCAGTTCGGATACCTTGCACTCTAAGTCCAGGGGGCAACCGTGTTCGGTGAGGTGCATCTAGCCTCCCGGCAAACGGGGCTTGTCTATTGGCGAAGATAGTGGTGGTAGATTGGGGTATTCGGACTGAAGGAATACGAGGGGATCCGGAGCGTTACACCCACATTTTATCTCTCTGTTTTGCTTGGAATATGAGTGTACACAATTGATGCCCAACCTGTGGCCTGATCAGTATGAAATGCAGCCTGAAGTTATGCCATGCGGGCATGGCAGTGGACAGAATCTGGGCATTATGGGAGAGAAGTTTGGGAGCTCCTGCCTGGGTGGTGCAGAGGAAGAGCCAGAAGGTGTCCTGGTCATTGTCTGTGGTGCTGCTACCTGCAGTCTGTCCTGTCACCTAGAAGCTAACAGCCAATAATGTTACAGCACAGAGATATGGCTTCTCTCAGTTATAACACTGTTGTTTGCTTTAAAACACAGACTAACATTCCTTTGCTTTTCATACAAAAAGAAAGTATTTGGTATTGTTCCTGGTAGGCTATTCTTTCTGACATTTATGCTGGCTGAAAAGTAAACTGCAGGGTTACAAGCAGCTTTCAAAGTCTTACAGGGGCTTCCAAATCAGTGTGGAGATCTGTACAGAAAATGCACTTTGATTAAGGACTATGAATACTCGGGTCAGGTGGATTGGCCAATAGATGCACAGACTCACAAGGCTGTGTGAAGGCTACATGCACAGTGAGATTTACTAGCAACACTATGGAAGCTTAGTTCAGAACCCTAAACTGACATGTGCGCAAATACAACTTACTGAAGATTTATCTTGGGTGTTATGGGGAAGAAAGTGTTCACATTAAGGGTAAAAATCCATAGTTCTCCTTTTAACATGTTCAGTACTGTATGTAAAGATTTTATCTTGTCCATCTAACTTTAAGCTCAGAATAATGAGGTTACAATAAGTCTTTGGTTGAAAACCATCCATCCTACTTATTACATTTAGTAATTTGCATTTTAAATGTTACATTTGGTATTTGTTTTAAATTATGTTTGTTATACAATGTGTGTCTACATTTCTGGGAAGAATGAGCATTCTTTGTTGCAGGAAATGAAAGAGACGTTTCATTTATTTTGTGATAAGTTTATTTTTGCAGATCGGTTGTTCACTCAAACAGACATTCTTCAGAGAATACAATTTCTGTGAACAGCGATCCATCCGTTTTATTTTGTAGACAATATGGAAGTTTCTTTTTCTTTAGTTCCTTTTACCATAAAATCACTAAATAACTAAAATAATTAGAAAGACATTTCAAAGTTCTGAACATATTAGTCTTTACCATTAATTATTGGTCAAGACTCCTTCCAGTTATAAGTTTGAATACAGAAGCAGGGATTCGGAAGGTTATTTACTCCTACAAGTCTATCAGTAGTGTTTTCAAATGATCTAAAAGTCCAACATATGCCATGGCTGGCCTGGCATTTACCAAAGAGCTGCAAACATAGAAATTAGTCAAAAATCTAATGGTGCATGTGGTTACACTTAACCTATTCCTTTTTGATGGCTCAGCAGTTAGCATTAAAGCATTGAAGCCATGAAGCACTAAGTCTACCATTGGCTATGTCTGTTAGGAGTTTATATGTTATCCCTGCTTTTGTGTGGGTTTTCTCTTAGTTCCCTGGTTTACCACACAAAAAAATAGATATGAGCTGTGGGGTGAGATAAAATGCTTAGATTGTAATCTCTTCTGGGCAGGGCCTGATGTGAAATAATGATTTGTAAAGCACAGCACAGTATGTTCAGAGGTATATAAGAAAATAAATACATACTCTACCTACAATAGATCATATGTAGGTAACATCCCAATATCCTTTAGGGTTATGTAAAAGGAAAATGTCCATATTTGAGTAAATTTCAAAAGGGGAAACATTGCAAACCATGTTAGGTCACTAGTAAACACTAATGTTCTGTCGGGTTGCAGGCATTATGTTGCCAATATTTTGGCAGTAACTTGCAGGATAGAGTTAAACAGTAGGTACAAGGAACACGAACGGTTCAGCTATGTCTCTCGGAAATTACTGAGGCTCTATAGAGAAATTGCAATTTGAGATGGTGTTTTATTGTGTGTTTGACACTGAGATTGAGCATGTGACAGTGAAAAATGACATTAAGTGCATCATCCCTTTGCCATACATTCTGACAAAAGACACTTTGGATATTCAGATATTTCAGACTTTATTTTCACAGCTAATCAGGATTCAGCTGCATTAACAGCAGTGCATTTTACATCCTGCTAAACTTCACTGGTATGTTGCAGACAGGCTTACAGTTCCTACTGTGTTCCCACATCTTAGACTCCTGACATAATTTCAATATCCCTATATCAGATTCCTCTTAACCTACCCTATTTTATAGGTAGTAATAAATGAACTGAGCACTAATCATTTTCTCCAGTCCAACAGGAGCCAGTTTGGCACACGGGTTTCTTACACGTATCCAGAGAGAACATATTCAATATTGCCTAATTGTTTCCATGGAATGTTTTCTTTTTGTTTGTAACAGGCTGATCTGGGCTTTAGTTTCTCCCCAAAACACAGAGTAGCTCTTTCCCTCTGACCACAGTCTTTGGTTTCCAAAAATTACAAGTTCTTACTGTTAGCTGTCGTCCCTTTGTTAAAATATACAATTGTGGCTGAACAGTGATTACATTTATTTATTTTGCACAGCACACTGCCAATGTATGCACTTTTGCTGAACTGTAGAACCTAGTATACTTAATATTAGAATGTTAATATATTCCTGAACCTACTAATGTACTGTGGAGGAATAGCAGCTCTTGTATTGCTAGAAAAGTACAACTTGATAAAAACCAAAACAGTTTTTTTAGAGGAAATTATTGACATTTTTTAAAAAATTTCTCCTAGAGAATCTCAGTTTTTGTATTTAACCAAATAATCTTTCGAATTTCTTTTTCATTCATTTTAATAAATAGTAAGTAGGGATGAAAGGACCATTTCCACAGTCAAAATTTCATTGGTCGAATTTTGACCACGGAAACCAGAATTTTCATTGATTTGGAATTAGAATTTTGCTCCAAAAAATGGGACTGTTCTGTGAACCTGCCAGCAGAGAGAACACCCCTTTTTTTAAATTTTGAATTAATGTGTTAAACTATGTTAGGAATATATTCTCTTAAAAAATGTATAAATATTCAAAGTCAATGTATCTTTTTAAAGGGCATGTCCACTCTTCTAAAAATTTTTTGATATAATATTCTCCCTGTCCCCCCAGCCCCAACCACTATAGTGTTAAGTTCAGAAAGTGCCCCAAATATTACTTACCTTCCCTCTTTCCTCCGCCGCACTGCCAGGCCCTCTGCTTGGGAGAAAATGCAAGCAGAGGGGCGGAACCGGCAGTCGCGTCTGTGATTGGCTGAGCGGCAATCTATGTCACAGTAATTGAAATCCCCCATAACCAGATCATGACCCATACCAGCAGCCTTCGCCAACTGCATATGAAGATTATTTTCCATTTTCTTGCTGGCATTTGGTGGCTTATAACATACACCGACAATTAATTTACCCACAACTTGCTTCCCCTGCACAGCTCCACCCATATTGTTTCTGCATTATAGTTTATACCCCCATCTATCTATCTTTTAGATTTGGCTTCAATTCTTGTTTAACATACATCCTTTCTTATTAACTCTGCCAGCCATGTCTAAATAAGGATTATCCTTCAAAATCTACTGCTCAGACGTGCAAATCATTTAGCCATGTTTCTGTTATACCGATCACATCAAATCCTTCTTTTAAAGCTATTGGATTTAGTTCCCCAGTTTTTCAAGCCAGATTTCTTGCATTTGTAAAAGTACATTTTCGATTATCATTTAATTTTCTTCCATACTGTTTTTACAGATAGGGCATCTTAGGTAACGAGATTGACTAATTATCTTTCTCTTTGCCGCACAGATCAAAGGCTTTAATACTTTCTCACTTACGTAACAAACAGTGATGCAGGAAATGTGTGCAGTGTGTCAAATCTCATCCTGCATGTTCTTGACAGACAGTGGCAAAGCATGTGATTTACAGGGACCTCCAGTTTAAATGAGCATATTGACAAGCTTTCTAAAATGTAAGTGTACAGTGGGAATACTTGGAGAGATTTTACATTAATCTGATTAACTTTATGGCCTATGGGATTTTGTTCCATTGTGATTGTTGGTCTGTGCCTCTCATGTGCTTAAGTAGCCAGTAAGATTCATTAATGAAACATTAAAAAAGATGCACAATCGAGAAATTAAAGGATCACTACTGTATGTTGATTTCACTGGGGCAAACGTGTAGATCAGCTATATTATACAGTTGTTAATGTTCCTAAAGAGCCAATCTCAATATCTGTTGGAAGCCATGGTCTTAAAGATTTTGCTGGAGAGGGAAGCAAAGGTTTAGTAACAGCTGACATGTTTCTAGCCCAATATTATAGCCACACAGCGAGGGAAAATAAGTATTCGAGCTGATTGGTAAAGTATCCAGGGGTGATGTAGGTCCCTACCCTGGGTACTATTAATAGGTGTAAAAAGAGGAGCGAGGGGTGGGGGTGGTTAAGTATAATTTTACTTTAACACTTTAATCAGTTTTAGGAAGGAGTTTATTGAAACATTTGAAATATATGATTTAATTTCCTAAAGGTATACAGGAAAGTTTATATTAAACAAGGGTTTATTCAGTTTGTTATATCCTCACTGTATAGCAGTATTGCTGAAATAAGGAGAAACGACTTTAAACAGGATGAATTTTTTAACTTAAATGTGTATATCATTCGAGGAATTGAGGAAAAACAGATGTACTCAAACAGACACTGGCATTGGGCTTATTGTTTAGAGCTGCACATTTCCTACGGTATATCATCCACTGTTTCTTTGTTAAGCACCCTGAAATAGAGGAAAAACAACACAACACCATTGTGTAATGAGTACATGTATATCATATAGATGTTGGTTTGCATAGTGTAGGGATTTGTTAACAGTTATTTCATTTTTCAAAACTGCTTTGTAGAACTTTTTGGGGGGAACATTTCTAATTATTTCTAAGTTCATGAACAAACAGCTGTTCCAGATAAATAAAGCTTTCAACAACATCATTTATCACATTCTTAAGATATATACATTAGTGCTGGTAATGAGCTTAGTATCTATTCTCAAACATCTGCAGGCTTCCAGCAAAGATAGGCTTGCTTTGGCAGAGCACATCTAACACAATCTTTATTGTAGAAATGCTTTTTAAGTGCACAGGAATCCCTGGCTATATGTGATTACCATGTGAAATTATTGCCAATATTTATTATGCAGATTTTTATAGAATGAACACAATAAGAACAAGAATAAGTGAGATGGGATGGAACAAAATGTGTTAATATGTTGTTAATCTAGGACAAAGTAATAACCTAATAAATAAATGTGGTTCTTATCCTTGTGAACTCTATTTGATTGATGTTTGTTTTCCAATATTAACTCTATAAGTTTCCCCGTATCAGTTATATAAGACCATATATATATATATATATATATAATAGACCTATTCCCCACCCCCATCAATCTGCATATTTAGGACTATGGAATGCCCCACTGGTCCCTATTTTCTACCTTCTAGTAAAGAGTTCACCGCACACCAGATTTGAACAAAGTATCTCTTTAATGAGTCTACCTTCAACAGGATATGCCATAGCCAGAAGTGGTGCCCTTTACATAAACATTGTTTAAACCTACCTGATTTTCCAAAAGGAGCTATGTCTTACCTTCTGTTCTTCAACTAAACAGCCAGGAAACAAGAGTCAACACAGAGAATCTTCCCACAAATGCTGCCTCAGACAAATGCCGACATGATCTATAAGATGTACGCATGTAGTTTAAGGTGGTGTGTGGGACCCATGCTCCCACAAATGGGGTAGATCCTGGTAAACATGGATCATAACCTGTGAATACCAGAATAAAGAAAACATGGAAAACTGCAGAAACAGTGACCAGTTCACTTTATACATTTGCCTGTGTTCACAACTACCTAAAATAGCAGCTGACATTGTGCTTTGATCCCTTTTTATAAGCCAGGGTATATATGTGGTATTCAATTTTATCAACTAGACTTGAAGATTTTCTTTTGAAAGAAGCTTCTTTAGCAAGAAAGAAATGTCAAGAAAGCACAGTGCAATTAAGTTGCCCTTAAGCAATATGTGTCATTTATATTGTTGTTGGTTTCAGACTCGACTTGTCTTTACCTAGTTCAGGTTGTCATTGAAGGTTTACCATGATCGTATAAAGCATGTCTGGGTAAAATGTAAACAAGCTCTTCAATAAATCCTGGTCAGATTAAAATCTATGTTCCCTGAAGTAAAATGTTACAGTTGATGTAAATTGTTTATTCCAAACCAATTTTGCAGTTTTAGAAAGTGAAGGGGAAAAAAGGCCATACACATGTCAATGTAGATTTCCATTCCCCAATTTGTCTGATCCACTGCTTTGCAGCATTGGGCAGTTAATCGAACAGAAGAGGATGATTGTTGGACCAGATGGAAAATTTTTCAAGCCATCCAGGTCTGTACATGTTGAGCAGGTTTCAGGACAAAAATCTGCTCATGATTACAAATTCAAGATGATGTAGTTCAATCGATACTTCTAGAACAAATTCGCCATAGCAAAGTATTATGCAGTCTTGCTGTGTATTGGCACCCTTAGAAACAAATATAGGACATCCAGGGCCTAATTTTATAAGAAGTGCAAAATGTTACCTGTGCTCTTAATCTGAAGTAACTAATCAGATATTATCTTATCTTATGCACCTCTTATTGAATAAAGACCACGGTCTCATTTGTAAATAGATGTAAGTCTCCTTTAACTGTAACTAACTAATGATTTGCTATACAGGAATGGTAGGCCTATTGGTAAAGGTCTTCATTAGTTCCTCTTGCACTTTCTTTACTATGTTCATGCTAAAATCATTTTCACATACTTGAAGTGAAAGTCCATACACCAAATGAAAAATGACATATAGGTAAATGATCCTCCAAACCCCAAAACTGCACTAGTTAAAATGATGAAAGATATAAGATTAACCTGAAGTGAACATGTCATGATTTTCTTAAATTTTATTTGCCTATACATGCATTTGCAATTCTAAATAAATTGGAATAACCCTTCTCTGCCTTCACTGTCTTGAGACAAATATAATTTCTGGTACAGGATATTCTTGAAATAATAACAAGTTCTGTACAAATGCAGTTGCAATGGAGGACTTTAAATTAAGATATTGGTTACACTCACCAAGATCTTAATTACATCTGTACAGCTGCTTATTCATGTAATTATCAGACCAGCCAATCACGAGGCAGCAAAAATAAGCAAAAAAGCAGGCAAATATAGGTTAAGGGATTCAGATCATGTTCTCTTGTATTATAATAATGGGGAAAAAATTTGCAGAGATTTCTGCAACTGCTTATAACATGTAGAAACACACATTCAGGCTGTGGCCACCTTAAACAGCCAGCCAAAAGCTAATAAAATGGAAGATTTAAAGGGTTAAAGGGATATTGACATAGAGCTGCAAGCACCTTCCTTTGATGTAGCATTGCTCTTTTGGCTTTGGGTGATATTGATGGTGTCTGCCCCTATTCATGACTTTAACTCCAGCTATTTGCTGGATTTAAAAAGTCACACAAAAAGTTTTGCAAGCAAGGTATTTAAAAAATGTAAAAAAAAAAACTAAAACAAACAGCCAAGTGTTAAGGACGTGATTGGATAGTGGCTAAGAGGTGTTATAGGAACGCCCAGAGTAAGGTGTCAAAACAGCATTGTACATGGCAGACAGTTGATGTTGAACCCCCCCACCTCTATTCTAATTCTAATTGAGGTGGGGGGGTTCAACACTCCAGTTGATCTAATTGAATACAACAGATATACTTGTGCCATTATTATTATTATTATTATTATTTGCCATATGTACTGCTGGTTGGTTTTAAATATGACATTTTTATTTAAAAAAAAAACAGCAGACCATATGTCAAATAATAATAGGCACAATGTACATCCCTATTTTACAACACCATGTAGAATAACGATCACCGTGTAAATTAATGTTTGTTTAAAACGTGTACAGTAAAATAACAATCCCTCTGCCATTACTAACTTTTTGTAGGCTACAATCAGCCCAGTAGGCCTGTCATGGTTTTGATGACTAAATTACCTTACAGTTGTTACACAAGAAAACAAAAATCAGTGTGTTTAATAGCCATATATTGGACTTGAAAGCTTTTGGTCTGGAAAGCCTGCTGTATATCAGGTATATCAATGTTTTCTGTGGATATGACAGACAGCATTGTGAAGTCTCCACTGATTAAGGCAGATAATTATACTTGTAACCTTAAAGTTGGTCACCATTGAAGAATGTATGTAATCTGCATGAGACCTCAAATATAATGTCAACTATATCAGATATTTTAAATAGACAATAAGGCTCTGCTCATATAACAAAGTGATTTTAATACTGTTTTCTAAAATATACAGTTGAGTTTAAATATTTTTTAAAAGTCTGTTTCTAGGTATTGGATATTTTTATTATTTTTGCTTTTCTAGTGTATCAAAATTCATCCATCAAGTAAAATGTCTCCCTCAGTCCAGCTGGTTCTAATTTACCAATACATAAATAAATCAAACCGTTTTGTGATGGGGTAATCACTTTTGCCATCCACACAGGCTCCACAACTGAGCAACAAAATGTTACTTTGGTAACAAATAAATAAAATGTGTATAGAATACTTTAAAATGCTTTTTGTAGAATATGTGTACTGTAACCTACAGTATTTATTTGCTTTTCTGCAGCTTTGCTCCTTTTAAAATGAAAAATCAAGGGGAAGGCTTAATGCCACATTCCAGATACACATACAGTATGCAGCTTTCTAACTTGACCACTTTATTTGTGGTGGCACTGGACAGCTAGTACACATAGCAACATACGGTATATTGGTTTACAAAACATGTTTATTCTTCAGTTAGTTTGAGAAAATGTCATTAATAGAGAGTTTAAAATAATTAAAGAAATTATATGGAGCAAACTTTTTTGTATATATTAAGCAAATTGACACAGAACATGCAAATCATGTTACTGGTATTGATACATAAAGTTGATCCAGGGATAATTCTGATTGACTTTTGGAGTCAGGAAGGAATTTCTTTCCCCTTCATAATGTTTTTTTTCATACTTTTTTTGCCTTCCTCTGGATCAACTCAGGAAATGTGGGTATTGCTAAGTAGGTTGGACTAGATGGACCTATGTTATTATTCACCCTCAAATACTATATACTACATTATACTACAGTATTTACTTATGTAACCTCTCAAATTCCTTTACTGCCAACTCATATATTACCTTTCTTTAAAAATAAAGAGGGGGGATCCTTCACCAATTAGTGTGTGAGGAATGATACTGAAACCAAAAACTATTAAAAACATTTTAGAATGTTAAGTAAACAATTCATTAGGACAAATATAATACAATTTAAAACATATGCACCGAACCTATGCACACTTTTCTAGTGACCTGTCTTGGACAAATGAGTTCTGTTACAGGAGGAGACAGGACATGTGTTGGTTTGGCAGAATGGGAGCAGCTCCAAGCCCAATTTTCTCACCCCCTGGGTCTTACCTTATTGCAGAAAACAAGCCCTGCCTACTTTGTGAAGCTGCTTCCAGGTCTCATTTATACATTATATATGTATGTATATAGTATATTTGTACAGACACAGTATTAAGGAACTGGATGTGTATTCTTACAGTACCTGGATTTTGAAATATATAGAAATATTAAATTAAAAGGGCAAGTGTACCCCTTTAAAAATGTTTTTGCCATAACTAGTGTCTAACCCTGAATACTACTCCCACCTCCATGGGTGGTCACATGTATGAGCAGTATGCTGTCAATTACCACTTGTGCAGTGACTGACAACATGCTTGACTGCACCCACAGCATGACTATACCAAAAAGGGAGACAGAAGCCCCTGAAAGTTGATAACCTCTGTGTATCTTCTACAATAAATGGGTTAACCCCAATGATATAAATGTGAGTGCTGCTTATATTGTTGTAATCTTGATAGTTGGTAGACAGGCTTGATGACTGAAAGGCTGGTAGCTTGTCTGTCAGGCTTGTTGATGAACCAGCTAGCTGGCTTTTAAAGTGTGTAGTCATGTGTCATTCAAAGTTAGGAGCTATTAGAACATTTTATTTTTATTGGTAAATTTCCATTGCTTGCTTAATGAGTTATTTAAACCCACATTTTTACACTCCAGAATCTGAACATACTCTAAAAACACCAATAAACTGTAAAATAGATATACAATTAATAGTATTAAAGGACAACTCCACCCTCAAAATAACATCATTTACAAAGAATGGCCTCTATAAAATATGTTGATATATCATAGTTTGTCCTCTGAATTCATTACTGTATGCCTGCTATGCTTATGGATGCCTCATGGAAACTGAGCAATTTAGAAACCTGTACTGAGCCTGGGCATGCTCAGAAGAGACAGATAGGAGATTAACATTCAGTCATTGGCTGTAATGTCAACTGTCAAATCCATACTTGACAGTTGCTAACTGGAAGAATCAGGAAGCAAAAACAGGGGAAACAGGACATTGTGCAGGCTTTCAGGTTAGACTTATATATTTCAGATTTTAAACTATTACCGTTTAGGGTTTTGGAAGGTGATTTACCTTTATGTAAGTTTTCAATTTGGGGCTGGACTTGCCCTTTAAAGTAAATGTTACCACTTGAAGAACTTGATGAAATAACTGTGTGAATGTACAGTGACTGGCCACACCCCTGATCTCAGTCATATGCTCTCTTGCCTATTCTGTCTTTTAAAAGGATTGGCTAGAGGCTACTAGTGGGTTCGACCAACTGTTACAAGTTAGGACTGAGCATGTGTAATGAACATAATGGTCAGTGACCACACTGTGTGATACTGAAACAAATAATACACAAACCTTATGTTAGAAAGTTACATTTCTCAACAACCATATTAAAATGAGAGGTGAGACACTGATTACTGTTTTTATATCAAGATGATCTGCCTTCTAATTCAATGTTGTTCTGAGGCTTTAGTTGTCCTTTAATTGCTTGCTTATTTTAATTAAGCCATCATGCAACCATCATACAGACTGTATACACACTTTCAGTATACAAAAATAATCTAGATATAGGTAATATAAGGTAGAGAGGCACTTACATCCATTTACTTGCTTAATGGACAAGATGTCCCTGGCTGAATTTCAAAAATAAAATTCCATGAAAACCATTTGTTATGTTTTTTTTTCCTTTTATTATTCCATTGGTATCGGAAAGAAAAAAACAATCCAAAACAGAATGAAAACTATGAAAACTAATCCAATGAATACGAATTCTAAATCTCTAAAAGATAAAAATAATTGCTCTTAAAAATACTGGTCTGGATCACAGGTTTGTGAGCCCCTGAGTTGGTTAGCACATAACCCCCCTTCCCCCCCAGAAACATTCCAGGAGGCCAAAAGCATTCCTTGATCTGTAACTCCAAACTTTAGCATTCGTAGAGTGGCCTGAATTCACATATGACCATATTTATAAAGGCATGGTATTGCTTCTTAGTGATACCGAACCTTTAAAGATCATTATGGCAATCATTATTTTACGATAGCTATAGTACGACCGAAATCCTAGATTTATGACTGCCCACATAATACCATTGCGCTACATTTACGGGCATGGTCATACAGTATCGATACCCCGGGTTTTTAAATATAGCCCATAGTTCTCCATTCATAATGTAAATTTGGAGTGGCAGTTAAGGGAAACTCGCAGTCGGGTGGTAATTGAGACAATTGGATGGATAGGCCCCACACAAGATAGGAACCTTTTTCCAAAATCAAAGAGTTTTAATTTTACAGATAAATGCCTCATGGAAAAACTTTTAGTAGTATTACTATTACAGGATGAGCTCCAGTCTTGGAGGTTTTTCGGGCATGTCCAGCCCAAAAATCAACTTTTAGTATAAGGTAAATAAACAGATAATTACCATGCACAACCAGGCTTGCAATCCCATGTACTTTATTATACGATACACAGGAACATCATAGTGACGTTTTGGTACAACAATGTACCTTCTTCAGACAAAATATAAAGTAAAAGTATGAAGAAGGTACATTGTTGTACCGAAACGTCACTATGATGTTCCTGTGTATCGTATAATAAAGTACACGGGATTGCAAGCCTGGTTGTGCATGGTAATTATCTGTTAATTGATTTGTATTGACTTTCTGGCCCTGGTCTACCATTGCACCCAGCACATTGTTTGCTTAATTGGACTAGGTGTGTGCAGGATTCCTATTCTCTTTGTTTAGTATAAGGTAGGTACCCCCCACCCACCCCCCAACTGCCAATATATTTCTTCCCAAAAATGCTTTGATCAATACTTATAGCCCTTACACTCCCATGGCGTCTCCTCCCAGCTCCCTGTTTGCAGGAAGTTGCAAACAGGAGCTGGACTGGCAGCCACTTCTTTAATTGTCTGAAAGGCAGTCAATCACAGATGTGGTTGCTTTCAATTGAGACGCCGCGGGAGGGAAGGGTCTGTAAGTAACGCTCTAAAAAAAAATTTAAGAAATATTTCATCGGTTGGGATTGGGAAGGGGGTACTTAGCTTGTACTAAAAGCTTTTCATGCTAGGTGCCAGGGCCGCAGAGGATGGATATGGATGGTGGGAGGGAGGGGGGGTTTGGGGGAAAGCGCTCCCCTGCCAAGTCACAGACCATATTGCTGGATGAATCACTGACAGCTTCTACTCTTCACTTCTCTGGACTTTGAAAAGGCATAGCAGGAAAACCATTTTGTTTGAGATGTAAGGTAAGGATTATTCAAAACTACACAGTATAGGGTTAAATTTTAGTTTTGGGGGTGGACATGCCTTTTAAACAGTCCTTTAAAAAATGAAGAACTGCATTTTCAATAAAATGTAACTACTCATGGACTCCCAGCACTGACTCTTGAACACATTATTCCACATTACATATCTGTTGTAAAATAGCTTTTATTTGAGATCATCTGAATCTTATGGTATTGCTTTTTTTTTAAAAAAAACAGATGTATAATGCCAGAGGTGTGATTAACTGTTCAGACTACAGGAGGAGGATTGAGAATTCTGGATTGACTCACCGGTGCAGGCTAGAGGGCTAATTTACTAATCTCATGCCTGGGTGATGTAATTGCCTATTCATTTCAAAGTGCTTGATTAGTAAATGATCTTTGACTTTGCCTATGACACAGTACTGTGAAAGAACACCTGTTTTACCTCCACTATTTTTATGCATACACGGTTTGCCCTGGGGCGAATAACTGTTTTGTTTCAGTTCTTTGTACACAAAAAAGTGTGTTGTTACAGTTTTCGAATAGAATAGAGAAATAGAGAGTCCATGCTCTTACGTACAGTATCAAGATAAAACTACATTTTCTTTGGGGAAAATGAATGAATACTCCCTGGACAGTTTTAATATATGCTAATCTACAATACAATCATACCTTGCATTCAGGATATGCCTGACATCTTGCTGGGATATGCTGATTTGGACATATTCCTGGGTATTTATTGATAACAGATTCTTGTACAAGTCATTCTGAATTGAGAAAGCCAGTCGGATGACTAGCGAAACGTCTTCAAGAACCACGGATTTAACCTCGATGAATGAGATACTTCACAAGTCCATGTAGTATGTAAAAATTTTAAATAATGAAAACTCTGATTTGTTTGAATAAGTTTACTTTATAAATTATTTTATAAAAGAAGTTCAAGCTAACATATTTTCCTGGCCTACAGTATTTCACAGAAACAATATGTCCCTTATTTTCACAAGTTTTTATTTTAATTTCAGTCAGCTTCTAGAATATTGTTCATTGCAGTTCCTTCCTTCTAAACCTATTTTCCTCTACCAATGACCACATGCAGTCATTTCCTAACCCATCTTCCTCTACCAATGACCACATGCAGTGACTTCCTAACCTATCTTCCTCTAACAATGACCACATTCACTCACTAACTCATCTTTCTCTACCAATGACAACATAGTCACTTCCTAAACTATATTTCTCCACCAATGATCACATGCAGTCTCTTCCTAACTAATTAATCCTTCTCTCAATGACACCATGCAGTTACTTTCTAACCCATCTGCCTCTACAAAGGACCATGTGCATGCTAAGTGTGCTTACCCAGAGAAAGAAAGTGTGTGTGTGTATAGGGGAGAAAACAAGCAAAAGGAGTAAATGGAATAAAATGATGTAAATCAGTTCAACACCCTCTCCTGTGGATAAACCACTTAAAAACCAAAATAGTGTCACTGTCACTATATGTAAGGAAGTAAAAGCCTGTAGGAAAGTTCCGTAGTTGTCAAATTCTCAAAGGATACAGGCAAAATAATTTATATAGGACCGGGATAGTCTCATATGTTTCAAATACAGAATACATCCACTCCACCTCTGGAACTAGGAGAAGTTAGGCTTACGTCCCTCTGTTCCCCTGGGCAGTTCAATCGTCTCTAACTGTGGCCACAGCTATTGGGACCCACTTGAGGGTTAGATCCACCCTCTATTAGGTAAAGTCCATAGCCAATTTTTGCATTGGTTCTTTCTCTCTTCAGAGTGTGGGGTCTAATTCTCAGGCACATCACCTATAATTTCCCTGACGGTTCCAGGTGCTGATATCAACACTATGCGTTCACTCAGTGCTTACATTACAAACTCCGTCAGGACCTGTCAGAAGATCAGCGAAGGGCCGTCTAAGTTCCTTAACTTCATTGCTGGCTCCTGCATGTTTCATTGAAGAACGGGAGGTAAACCCCAAACTCCATTTACACCATTTAAAACCATTCTCCCAGCAACTACCTCAAACTCCTTCCCACAACTAATACACACGAACTGCAATGTATCTGTATTATGGCTCATTACACCTTTGATCTAAATATTTTCATGCTCTTTTTAGAGAATTTTTGTGGCAAATACTCTCAAATTAAACAATTTTTCCTAAATCCAACTGACAATTGGAAAGGATCCCTGGATCAACAAAAAATATATGTATTAATATCAGTCATTTTTAATCTTTTTGAATTTTCTAAATTTATCCAGCCCAGTCTTGGCTTGCCATTACCACATCTGCTGGAAGATGTTTTCACAGTTTCACTGTTCTTACAGTAAAGGAACCCTCTTTAACCAATCTTAAAGGATGTCCATGAGTCCTCTGAATTACCTATTGATGAGTTTATTATATGGCCCATTAATGTATTTGTATAAAGTAGTTCTATTAAAAGGGCATGTCCACCCCCAAAATGAACTTTGGGGGTAAGGTAGGTAAACCCTACCGACCCCCAAACACCACTGTAATTCTTAAAAAAAATCCCCACATTTCTACTTACACTGCCTGCTCTCCTGTGGCGATCCAATCTGGCCTCCTGCTTGCAAGCAGGGGCTGGACCTCAGCCCCGTCTGTGATTGGCTGAGAGGCAGCAAATCACAGACACGGCTGGCATCACTTGAAACGCCGCGAGAGAGAACGCTCTGTAAGTATGGATCGGGGGGGATTTTTAAAGAAATATTGGGGCGGACAGGGGTTACTTACCTTACCTCCAAAGGATATCACGATGGCTGAGGATGGATCCGGGTGGTGGGAGGGGGGGTTGTACTGCGTATGCCTCAGACCTTGACAGGGACAAGGATTCAGCATGGAACAGATGCCTCACAGACAGCTTGCAGACAATTTGGCAATGTATGTTTATATGGAAGAAAATTTGTCCACGTACTTTTTATGGCCAATTAGGAATGATCCAAGGGATATTTTTTTCAAATGTTGCTAAAGTTGTAGAAAGATTGGTTCACTATTTTGTACTAATGCAAAAATATACAAAGGAAACCAAAAAAGTAGCACTTGGTTTGATTTTTCTACAGGAAACAAAAATTTAAAAAAAGCACATGTCTACCCATAAATCAAAAATTTACATACATATGCAGGACCCCCCTGAACCCCACTTTTGCTTCACTTTCCTCTTCTAAAAATTCAGCTAAAGCAACTTGCTGTCTCCTGGTCAGGAAGTGCCTCACTGCTGCTGTTCTTGCTCAAAACAATCTCGCAACAGCAGTATGGGGCGATACCCAGGCAGCAAGGAAACGGGGCTTGTAAGTTTCTTTAGCTGCATCTTTGGAAGAGGTAAGTAAAACGTAAGTGGGGTTGGGGGGGGGGGTTCCATGTGTAAGTATATTTATATTTATTGGTGGACATGCCCTTTAAAACAAAAAACTGGTCACTTGTAATTTTTTTTGCCCATAACCCCAACAGTTACTTTTAGCACTTACATTCATTTTAAACCAGATATTTAATGATAGATGTGGACCCTGTTCTTTCCCTTTCTGTCAGAGGTTGCCCCCTCCTCCTCCTACTGAAGAGGAGGCAGCCGGAGATAAAGTGGCAACCGTTGGCTGTGATGCCAGCAGTCACAGCATTGACTGATTGATTGCATGGAGGTACATGCCAGCTTCTTCTGCCAGAATGGGAGCAATAATTATCTGGTTAGTAAAACATTTATTAATGTGCTGAATATATTATTAGAATTGAGGGCAGGTATCTGACAAGTGACCAGAATTTTTTTTAAGGGTGATCATGCCCTTTAACACTTCCCAATATTCCCGAAATATTGTGTGTCCTGGCCCATTCATTCTGTAATTGAATGTTGACCGCTAAATAATCAGGACCAGTGTATTTCATTGTGAGAATGGGAATGCCATGAGTCCATTTTGTGTATGGCCAGCTTAAAAGTCATGTTCATCCTCCACACTAAAATCTATTCTTACCAAACCTAAAGACCGCAATGCTTGCCCATCCTTCTGATGTTCCTGAAGATTTTTCTTCTTAACTCTCGCTAGCTGCTTCTTTCTTCTTCCCAGTTCTTCCAATGATCCCACTAATATTATCTATATGTGTGCAGATATATATTACCTTTGCCCATACATACTTCATTTTGGGTGCTACACATCACAGTGCCTATTTTCCAGAAGATTTTTGTGCGCCCACCACTTAAATCTGTATTTGCAGGTGCATTGTGTGCACCCGCTTGAAGAGAACATACAAACTCCTTATAGATATAATCTAAGGTGAATTTGAATCCATTATTAACCAGCAAGCCACCAGGCTGCATAAAATTAGATCTCAAAAGGGAAGCAATGCCGTTGAGAGTTTAATTAAGAAAACCCACACATTTTCATCTATACAGAATTCAAAAGGGTTGCTTCTGAAGGCTAATTATATAGCCAAACTGTATAACATTAAGGGCCCAGTGAATTTAAAATTTACATGTAAAGTAGTAATTATAGGATTATCAGCCTTGCCAGTGGGTTGACTATAAGGGCACTAGTGGACTGTTGGAGAGCAGCAGGTATAGCTTGAAGAGAAAATCCACAAACAAGGCACACACCTGACTAGGTGAACTAGAACATGGACATAGACACAGACTTCCTTGTTCAATTAAATGGCAAACATGAGTTTTGGACTTCAAATCATAGAAGCTGTGGTTTGTCTGGTTGGATGCACGCATCGTTTGTGGTTTTTCTGTTTGTTGTAGGTTCAAACAATGGGAATGGGGCAGCTGCACCTGGGCCACTCAGCTAGGTTGGAAAGCAGATGGCAGGTGCGATTTGTAAATTTTTATACTATATAATAATAAGCACTTGTGGAAGTGTACCCATAAGTATTTAGTAAGCGTTTGGGGCTTCTCTTTGCACCCAGACCACTTGTTCTCAGAAGTTAGTGTGTTTTTATTTGTGATTACTTTTATTAGTTTCCCAGACTTTTTGTATACAGAGCTCTATACAGATAGTAACTCACTGTTTTTGTATAAACTTAAGGTATGACTTGAATCCTCACTGCAAACAAAAGGGAAACTTGGATTCCATTGGCAAGCACATAAGGGAGGTCTGGAGATTTCTCTCTTTTTTCTGCCTCCATAATTTCCTTAATTGACCCGATATAAATTCCTTGTTTTTTGGGCTATGTTGTCTGTGTATATTTTTTATTGCGCTTGCACAATCATCTATAGGAAGTTATTAGAGCAATCGTTTATAAATCGTTTATATATATTAAAAGGGGAGGTTGGAACTGCTATGTATGTTTGTATGTATATATCATTTTATTTCCACTTAAGAACGAAGCGCTCTTAACATTTCATTAAGGAGATACAGCACTAAGAGATTTAATTGGCCAGGTTAGTCCTGGACTATTCCTGTATTATAGATAGTGCTGGAGCCAAGAGGAAGACTGGCAGAATCAGTTTTCTTTGGGCTGGTGGTGCTCCTCACAGAAACTATATTGGGAGGTAGGAATTACCAGTCCTATATCCCTGTCCCTTGTACTTTTCAGTTTAACTGTATTTTAAAAAAATCTTTATACATGCAATAGTTTTCTTTTAATAAAACAAATAGATCACCTTAAGCCTGTGAGCTGGGATATCAGCTGATGATGCATGAAACTTGAAAATTAACTTTTGGCCAGTGAACATTCTGCAAATAAGAAAACTGTTAAAAATTAAACGTAATTATAATAAAACATCCTTGGCCATAGTTCTATCAATCTGAGGTTTTCCTGTGGCTTGTGTGGCTTGCCTTTGCTATCTAAAAGTTTTGATTGAGTAGCAATCTCTAATTTCCACCAAAACATAACTAACAGATGGTATTAGCAAGTAAGTATGAAATGAAAACAATACTAATACTTTAATGAATAAGAAAAACTTTATTAGATGTTTACAAACAAATTAGTTTAAATGCAATTTGCTCATCAGGAATTCCAATTCTTTTTGACCTCTCTGATCCTGTTTACTTTTTGGTTTTCCTCCACTTTTTGAGGCTTGACCTTCCTTTTTGCCTCCTTTACAATTAGGAGCTTTTACCATCCTGGCAGAAGGGTTCTCAGCAATTCTGATGTGTCTTCTTTCCATTTGGTGAGAAGACCTTTGATTGCGGGAATTAGCCAATCGCTGTTCCTGAAACTTCACTCGTATACTCAATGGCATACTTGGTTTGTGAATTTTACTGAAACAATCACTCAGCGACATCTTTGTAGTGCTCCACAGAAAAACTCTAGGGCCAGGTCGTCTAAACATTGTGATGCCTGGTGAATGGCTTAGCAGTTTTTCTAGTTTACTGCACCAAATAATAGTTCCTTAGAAGGACAATAAGTCTTTACGTCTCTGTTATCACAAAATGACTCCTGTGTAAACAGCTCTGACAATTATGCTGAAACCATAGAGTATAAAAGTCTAAAGTTTAAAAACATTCTTTATTATATTAATCTAAAATAGTGAAAAAAGCGACAATATAATTAAGTATCACTCAATATAGTAATTCACAAATAAGTGTGCAAATGGTCACAAGTGTGATAAGCAGCAGTATATGTGATAAGCAACAGTATAACACACATTGTGTTCCCTTAAGATAGCTATACTTACTTACTTATCGTCACTCTGTCAGCTGAGGTCCGTGCAAGGACAAGTCAGGAAAATTGCCTGAGTATCTGGGTTGATAATGCAAACAATGAGATCTCTGAACGAAGTCCAAATGGGGGACAGGAGAGGGAGGGGAGCGCACTCCAAACGCGTTTTGCTCGTGGAGCTTTTTCACGAGCGAAACGCGTTTGAATTTGAATACACTAGAGTTAAGTGTTTCTGACCGGGCTATTATTTGCTTATTGAATTGTGCTGGAACCAGTAAATACCTCTCTATCTCACTAAAATATACGATGACATCACGGTTACCATAGTTACCAAAACTTTTTTGACTTTTTGTTTTAAATCAATACTACACACATGCAGTTACTGACAGATCTCTGGCTCCTCACCTACTCTATCCTAATAAAAGTTTGAGAATCATTCATTTACTACACGAGTATAGTAACTCTTAATAATACTATCCCCAATCACAGCCGCGGTTGCCTTCACAGTAGAACGGTGCTGGGGGTGTAAGTACAGATTGGAAGCACGTTTAAAGTTATTAATATAGCGGTTGGGGTGGGAGAGTATGGTCTGCATTGTGCCAATAGCTTTTATAGCTAGATAACTGCCAGCCATTCATCCCCAGGCCCCCCAACCTCATGTGGGTTGCAGTTACGTCACTGGATCTGTCAATAAAAAAAGAGAGATTACTCCATGTGGATTGAAGGACATTAGGGAGGGATCCTAATCTGGCCCTCCAGAAGCTTTAATAGAAATATTTGTCTTTGTTCCCACTTACTTGGCAATCCTGGAATCTGCTTCACATCATGGAATTTCTGTTGTCTGTAAAATTTTCAGTCATCTGGGATTGTATATAAAGTATTATTTACACAATTCCACTGGAAGACATTTTCATCACTGGGGGACATTACCCAGCTTATATATAGAGGTATACGTTGATTGTTCACATTGGTGTGAATTGTTAATCAACTGCTGGGATAAAGATGCTGAAATACCATTGGTCTGAATATTCTTCACTTGACATCTGATCCAGGCATGCAGGCCAGGTACACTTGCAAACATTAGCTCACACATTAGAAGATTAGAACATCGTAGAAGATGTTCACGCATTTTCTCATGTTAAAATTTGCACCTTACATCGCCACTTGCCAGCAGTTCATAAGCAAATGACACTTCATACGCCACACAATCTATGGAATTAGGCTGTTGAGCTACAGACAAATATTTCATAGTTTCCAGCAGATCTTAAATAACTGCACCATAAAGTTCCACAATTTGCTGAACAGCTGAAGGGGAAAGCTCAGATATTTCAGATATGCTATCTCTACTCGATCCCCCCTGAAACAAGATGTAAAAGCATGGGCCTTTTCATGGTCAACATGGATTTGTACACAAGAGCCGTGCACAGGTTGGAAATGTTGGTTTGTATGAGTGAATAATATAAATCCTTTTGTGTGAAACTGCTGCTTGAGCAATGTTTACTACACCACTGAGAATCATAGAATTTAGGAGACTATTAGAACTTTGAAGTAATTCTTTGTCATTCAATGAAAGTCCCAACTCAGGGATCCAGTCTTTCACTACATTCTCTGCCAGTAGATTCGGAGGACAGTTTGGTCTCCTTTTTTTACATAATGGGAATTCCTTTCCAGTAACATTTGGAGCTTTCATTTCCTTCTCTGAGTCATCAGTTGAATATTATCAGGGATTTCTAATGGTTTCCACCATTTTTGCTTCGTCTTTCCTTTCTAACTGTGATTTTTCTATCTGACCTTTTCTGAATGAGGTTTGTAAGGTTAATGGATGTATCGGAGAGTTTTATCCTTTTATCCTCGTTTAAGGTTTCTGGTATTCTTCTCCTCTCACGTTGTAGCCCCTTCTCTTCTATAGCGTTATGCTGTCCCTTCTTAGCTTTGCATTCTGATAAAATCTCTTCAAACAAAATATAGAATAAAACAATAAAAATAGAATTGTGTAAATTTTGGAATTTAAATGTTGCTGATGAGGTTAAATGTTTAGATTAAGATTTTAATGCATCTTAATCCCATCGTGCCTGGACTATTGCAATCTACTACTTACTCGTCTTCCTGCTTCCCACCTCTCTCCCCTTCAGTCTATACTTAACTCTGCCACGTATTGTTCACTCTCTAATAAAACCGGATCCCAAATCTCCTCTGTACTGGACAACAACCTGGTTCCCCTTTAAACAGCGCATTATATACAAAATCCTTCTCCTAACATTTAAAGCTCTTCGCTCTGCTGCTCCTTTTAAAAACTGCATAGATTTTGAGACACTATCTATTTTGCATCTACTTACCAGCAAACACTTTAGAAAAAATAAAAGATTTTGATGTTTTCTTGTTTTTGCTGTGTGTCTGTGACATCATCGTGACATCATCATGCTGATGTTATGCAAGGATAGACAACCTGCAAACCTCCAGATATTTAAAAATTACAACTCCTCTGTTGCTACAGGCAAAGCTCTTTTATTTCACCATTATTTTTTTATTGAAAAGAACAGAATTCAGACAATAAAACAAATCACACAAGCAACATATCTGTGAATTGTTGTTTAGTCTTTTAGCCTAAAGTAGTAATCGTGGGTTTAATCTAATGTCACTCTGAGACATACTACTGATTTTTAATAGATGGGCATCACATGGTTCTGTAAAGCTGCAGGGCAGTTGGCAGCTCGCTGCACAGTGAAAAAATACAGGAGCAGGGGATGGAAATTCAAAAGGTATATGGACAATGCACAGGAATGAGCCAACACTAGGCAGAAAAGGACAAAATATTCAAAAAGTCAATTTTCTTTTAAGTTAAAGGGCATGTCCAGCATAAAAAATCTTTTTATGGAGCGCCACCCAAAACACATTTCGCATTATTAAGATTTGTCATCTGAAGGGACCTCTGAAGGGACTAAACTTGACCTGGCCCCTCGCCAGCCTGGGCGCCACCCCCCTGCTTCTGTTGCAAGCTCAATTTGAGCAAAAACAGGAGCAGTTTAGCTCTGCGCTGACAGACGCTCTATTTACTGGTCACGGCTGTCAGGCAATTGGGATTGAACTCCTTGAATGACAGCAGCGACCAGGAAGAAGAGTGGCAGAGCAATGCAGAGTGGCGAGGGACCGGATCAGGTAAGTCCCTCCAGAGGCATGTTCATCAACAAATTTTAATTTGTTCATTAACAAATCTTAATAATGGGAAATGGGGTTTGGGGGGTCCTCATCCAGAATATACATTTTTTTTTATGCTAGACATGCCAAAACTAAATTTAACCTCATACTGGCCCCACTGTGTAGTTTAAAAAACCTTACCTCACATCTCTGCTCCTTATGGTTCTCCTGCAGTGCCTTTTCAAATTCCAGTCCACCCTCGACCGCCATAATATTTCTTTAAAAAAAGTATTGATCGTTACTTACAGAACCTTCTCTTCTGCGGCATCTTAAATGACGTCAGCCAAGACGCGGCCAATCACAGACGCGGCTGCCAGTCTGGCCTAGCTGTGCTTTCAACTTCCACAAGCAGGGAGCCGGATTGGAGATGTCATGGGAGAGAAGGCTCTGTAAGTAACGATCTGAGCATATTTTAAAAGAAATAGTATGGCGGTTGGGGGTGGGCAGCTGGTACTTACCTTATATGAAAATATGATTTTCAGGGTGGACATGCCCTTTAAAATAATAGTTACTGGGTTTATATCTTGTGTAGGTCTATAAATTACATTCATTTATGACTTACATGGCCATATTTATTAACTGGTGGTATCAAAAAACTTCCAATACTGCGGGTTATAGTAAAAGTATGACCATGGACAAACACAATTTTTGTTCCCACAGTACTATGCAGTAGTAAACTACCATATGGTATTGTTTGTACAATTACGTCTGCGTAAAATAAATATTCGATTGTGATCCTTAAAGGCAGGGTATCGCAAAATAGCAATACCATGCCCTTATAAATACAGCCCATGGTTCTGTATTCATTTTTGTTTCCTAAATTACAATTTAAAGTTCTCCCAGTTCTCTATTGCCTTGTATCTATCCAGTGATAGTGCTGATTTTTCAGTTTATTCTATTTAATTTACAAAAATGTGTTTTAGAATGAACTTCTTTAAAGGGCAAGGTCTGTAGAAAAAAAATATTATTTTTTAGATAATTTATCTATAGTATACATACCAAGGTATTCAATAAACAATTTGTTTCATACCCTTTGATGTGGTCAATAATCAGCTCCCATTTCAGGTTCTGTAACAGTCCTCCTTCCCAGGATGCATACTTCCTTAGAATGTTCCTATTGGTAATTAATTTGGCTTCTTACGTTTTATTCTTTTGCTTTTTTTGACTGTATCTCCTCCCACAATTTTTGAGCTAGAGACACAAAGTTCGTAAAAACGAGTAATTCGTGTAAATTTTCAAGACGGAGCAAGCCACATGATCCAAATTAGCCAATGGCAGCTATCATAGTTACAGAAAGCCTCGTTTTTTTACGGAAATCTTCATTTTTACGGGAATCCTCGTATTTTCGAAAAATACCGTTTTTTTAAAGTCACGCTAGCGGACTGTACTTTTTAGGTATTGTTGGCATTTATATGTGCTTCTAAGGCCATTACCCAGGTCCCTGAGTGGTTAAGTGTACGTTACCAAGGCTATTTAGACCACTTTTAATGCGGATTTTGCCGAACTTTCATTTTAATACGTTTTAACGGGTCCGCTCGCAGATTTTCGAATTTTCGGATTTTTTCGAAAATCCGCGGATCCTCGCGCGGACCGGATTTTTCGAAGTTCGGACATCTCTATTTACAGTATACCAGCAACTTGGAAATCTGCCCATTTTATGTATTACTCCATTACCTGCACTGGTTTCTTGGCAAAACCTAAACTTCAATTTTATTCCCTTATCTTCTATGTTGGCAGTCAGCAAAGCATATAAAAAAAATACGCACTCAATGCACAAAATCATTTACTACAGCTAACAAGTGATTGTGCTTGAGAAGTGTATCTGTACAGTACATCTGTTTCGATATAAACTATCCATTGAATAATGTAAAGCAGTTTCTTTTTTTTTATTTAATAAACAAAAATGATAAGGTTTGGTAATAAATATTTTTATTGAAAATAATTTGTATAAATTGGGTAAATGTCATTCTGACCGCAGAATTATAATTGTGGAACTCTGGAATATGTTCCTACATTCTAAATTAAAAGTCGCACTAAATAGAGATAAACCAAACTGCCGAGTTGAAAATCCAATTGTAGCCCAACTGAATAAAACATTTTTTACATTTTCAATACAAAATTTTAATTCTGGAACACAACTTATACGAATTTTCAACACAATGTTTTAATCTAATAAAGGAATTCTTAAACTGTGTGCAGGGGCACTTCTAGGGGAGTCAAACTTTGTAAAAAGGTGCTTCCCAACTGTAGATGCATTGCGCTCTGCCGGGGTGAGGTGGGCATGGCTTCTGGTTGTGACTGTGGCTTACGGTTGTGGCCGTGGCTAAACACTTGGTAAATTTAAACTTTACAAAGGGGTGGGTGCACAGGTAGGTGAATAGATAAAGGTAGATAGATAGATAGATAGATAGATACATAGATACATAGATACATAGATAATACCATTGATAGATATGCTGATAGAAAGCAGATAACTGGGAAGCTTGTGGTTAACAGTCAAAGGAACAGTTGCATAACTGGGAAAGAGACAGTGGTGCATAATAGGGAAATTAAAGAAGATCTTTATTTCTAAAAGAAATCCCCCCCCACACAGATAACTATAATATAAGTGCTCCACACAGCGTGGGCAGTTTTTGCACTGCTTAGAAAAGGGAAATTTCATAATTTAGATTTTGGCTTATGGGTACACATATCTCAACCCCATAAACTATTCTTCTGGGCCAAAATATTTTGTGTCATGGTGAAAATAGCTGTTTGGTATTAAGGCATATTTCAGCCCATATGATTAAAATACAGAAATATCAGTCAGTATAGTAGAAATAGCAGGACCTGTGTACCTAGCCTTTGTAGTAAGGTTAATGTACAGTTCAAAATATAGCAATTCAGGTTGTTGTTATCAGCCAACCTGAGTTTGGGCTGTATATCTAATTAACTGTATTTTATTATCAATAAGGCAACTGATTTGTTTTATATTTATAGATAACATAGAGGGTGATGCAGTATGTCTCCCAATCTCTGCTTACCTGACTGCGCTCCCACAATGTTTAATCAATTTGTAGCAGTAGCGGCATCATAGGAGTGAGTCAGGTTAAGTGTTAAGTTTTGCACTACTATGTAGGCCCCTTAAAATGTGTGTAAACCCCATGCTAACTCGATATTACTCCAAAATGGATTTTACCAATAACGAAGTTTACTGCATCTCCCCCATTGTGTTTTTTTGTATCTGCATATTTTCCAACTTTGTATTTTATCATATACCGGTATGTGTCCTTGTTTGCACTGAGTTGGGAATCCTAACCGCAGGTCATATTACACTAACATTTCCCATCTATATTTTACCTGTCTGTAAAAGCCATAAGCTATGTCATCTGTCAGTTTGTGGAAGATCTGTAATTACTAGCTGTACAAAATGTTGTTACTGTTTCCTAACATCATAAAAAATATACTTCTCTTTTGTCTCACCACAAACCTTTCAGCACATTAAACAAACATGTATGATTATCCCCCAGTGTACGAATGGTTTATCTGTTTGCAGATAGCTAGAAATGCTGTTTTTTGCAGTATGTATTACTGCTATTATGAAAGACTTAAGGCTTAATGCAAATTATACCCTGATAAATTAGTGGCAAAAAAAACAAAAGCACCGGAGCTTATGTAAAAAAAAGGTGCAAACATCCTTGCATTTAATTTGCAGCCAGCAATCAGATGTTAGCTTTATTACTGGGTTACTGTAGTTAGATAATATCTGCTTTGTTGCTGCAGATTAAAGGGTAACTGTGGTCCAAAAATGACTTTAGGTAAATTGATAGGAATTGCTTTCCTGTGGATTTTTGCAATTTACTTTCATTATTTATTTTACATAGTTTTGAAGATATTTACATTTATATGTGTGATATGGTAGCGGCATCACCAGATCCCCTGCACTTCCTGCTTTCTGATCTGAAACCATGTGACAATCCCTCTTCCCTATGTCTCCTCCTCCTCGTGGGCCCCCATGGCCCCTCCCCTTTTAGACCCACTCTGGCCTCTGTGCTTTGTGGCCCTGCCCACTCATGGGTCATCTGGTCTCTTCCCTTGCAGCCCCCTTGAGCCTATCCCTAGCAGCCTTCAGTGGTGTCTCCCACTCACGGGCTCCATGGCCCCTCCCATCCATGGGCCCCATGGGCCCTCCCACTTGTGGTCCCTGTGGACCCTCCCATTCATAGGCTCCATTCATAGGCACCATGGCCCTTCCTCTTGCAGACCCATTCTGGCTCCTTCCCTTGCAGCCCCCTTGGGCCTTTCCCTAGCAGCCCCCTTGGGCCTTTCCCTTGCAGCCTCCTGTGACCCCTCCCACTCACGGGCCCCAATGACCCCCCAATGACCCCTCCCACTCACAGGAGGGGTCATTGGGGCCCTTTCTGTGGCCCCTCCCACCCGCAGGCTCTGTGGCCTCTCCCATCTACAGGCTCAGTGGCCCCTTCCACTCGCTGGCCCCATGGCCCCTCCTACTCTAAGGCCCCATGGCCCCTCCCATTTGTGGGCCCCCTGGACCCTCCCACTCATGGGCCCCGTGGCCCCTCCCACTCATGGGTCCAGTGGCCCCTCCCCTTGCAGGCCCATCCTGGTTCCCCTCCCCTTGCAGGCCCATCCTGGCTCTTTCCCTTGCAGCCTCCTTGGGCCTTTCCCTTTCAGCCTCCTTTGGCCCCTCCCACTCATGGACCCTAATGACCCCTCCCCCTTGTGGGCTCCACATTGCCCTTCCCCCACTTGCACATCAGACCAATACCCCCCCCTTACAGAAAACTGTAAAAGCAGCCTTTTTAGCAGTTTTAAACTTTGTCTAATTTTTTCTCAGCTGAAAAGGCTGCATTTGTCTTCTGTAGGGGGTAGGAGGGTATAGGTCTGAGGTGCAAGTGGGGGAGGGGCCACAAGACCCACGAGTGGGCGGGGACACAGAGTCCATGAGTGGGAGGGGCCACGGGTCTGCAAGGGAAGGGGCAAGGTTGGGTCTGCAAGGTGAGGGGACACAGGGCCCTCAAGTGGGAAGGGCCAGCAAGTGGGAGGCATTAAAAAAAGCAGTGCTGTGGGCTGTGCTGTTCTCCCCACCCCCTCCTACCCTTCAGTCATGCACTGAGCATGTGCCAACCGCAGATTAGAGGAGGAAGTAGTATTTCTGACCACAGATTCAGAACCCATCCCCTAATTTTCTAATCTTCATATTTTGGGCTATGCAGCACATAGAGAGGTGGTTGATGTTTCATCACCTGGCCTTTTGATTTAAAATAAACTTGTTTGGAGACCACAGTTCCCCTTTAACAAAAACAAATCCAAACAGCAGAGCTGCCCAATGCAGACACGGTCTTGGTAGCTCTGGCCCGAGTTAAGGGTCGGGGTGCCCCCCAACTCGGGGACCCAGAGGTGTGGCATTCAGTTAATCAATACGCAAAGATGTATAGTTTTAAAATCTGGCATTTGAACACATTAATGAAATGTCTCAATAAAAGCTGCGGCTTACAGTTTCACCCAATACTTGAGTCTGTCTGTTTATTCCATGGGGTTTGGGGAATAACATGTGTGGGGTTTGGGGAATAACATGTGTGGGGTTTGGGGAATAACATGTGTAGGGTGTATTAATTATGTCAAGTGGTCTGGGTTTTTCCCGGCATGGTCCTGAGACTTTCTGCATTATAAAAATAAAACTATATAGAATATATGAACACAGCCACACCTGATGCATTTTGTGTACAGAGGAAACAACCTGAATGAAATCTGTTCTATGCAAAATGTGCTAGGCATCAGATGGGACACCAAAGATGTGCTACCGTACTGGTGTGGCTATGTCAGTGTGAGTCTTCAATAAAGTTTTGTTTTTATAAAACATAAAGTATGTATGTATGTATGTATAGTTTATTTATGTAGTGCCACTTGTGGATGCAGCACTGTACAATAACAAAATACAAGAAAGTCATACAAGAGGGACAAAAATATAAATACACAAATAGTTCAGTACATAGTTATATAAATTATATAAATATATCAGTGGTTGAGAATTGTCACAAGAGGAAAGGAGAACTGTAGAGCTTACAATCAATTTAGGAGGGTAGTATACAGATGTAAGTGCAGTAGTAAGATGTATGCAGTGCAAATAAAATAATCATATACTGTGCTGGTTACCAGATAGGTAGTATGTAAGGCTAGATTTAAACCTGCTGATTGAGGTTTCTTGACAAAGAACGAGGGAAATGAATTCCAGAGGATGGGAGCCACAAGAGAGAGAGGTTTAAGGTAAGAGGAAGCAGTATAAGTGGGGGTCTGTACAGGAGGTTGTTCTGTGATGATCGAAGGGTGCTGGCAGGAACATATGGGGACACTAGAGGGGAAATATAAGGAGGTGCAGCAGAGTGAAGGGATTTAAATTTTATGAGAAGAATTTTATAAACAATAGGTTGTTTAATGGGGAGACAGGTTATTGTCTGGTACAGAGGAAATTTGCAGAGTTAAGTATCAACTGAAGGGTAGAGAGATCGGAAGCAGAAAGGCCAGTAGTAGGTTACAGTAGTCCAGGCGTGATAGGATGAGGGCGTGCATAAGTATAACGGTAGTCAGAAGAGAAAGGAAGCTGCTGTGGATGTTCTCTATATTGTGAAGGAAAAAGCATCAGGTTTTTTGCAACATGGTTTATGGGGTTAAAAAAGTAGAGAGAGGAGTCAAAAATTATCCCTTGGCAGTGTGCTGATTGGATAGGGTAAATGAAAGTATTGTCAACAGAAATAGAGAAAAAAATGGGACAGGACCAGGCTTAAGTGGGAAAATTATAAATTTAGTTTTAGAAAGATTCAATTTGAAGCAGCGTTGTGACATCCAGAATGACATGGCCAGGAGACAGTCAGATACACGTGATTGGATGTCAGCAGGGGTGGACCACGGACGATAATTAGAGGGCCCTTATCTTTGGGAATTCAAGGGGGTAAACGAGTCTATTGTGTTAGTCAAGACAGAGTTATAGGAATTAGCAAGTGAGTCAGGGTCATCGACGGTCATAAGGGAAAGAGAGACTAGAGGGCAGAGATGAGGCGAGTGCCGGGAGGATGTTCAGCCTTAAAAATTAAAAGATGGTGATCAGAAAGCAGGAATGGATTCATTTCAAAAGAAGAGACAGAGAGGTTTTCATGGAACACTAGATCTAGGAAGTGGCCATCCTTATCACTACTAGAGTTAGTCAACTGTTGAAAATCAAATGAGGATGTAAAGTGTAGGAAACAAAAGGACCAGGAAAGGAAGAAGTTGTCAAGGTGACAGTTAAAGTCTCCCAAAATTAAAACTAGACAGTCAGTAATGATGAAGAAAGTCAAGTTTCAAAGTCAGAGAGGAATGCTGCTGGAGATGCTGAAGACAGCGGTCTGTACACCACAGCTACTCATTTTGACAAGAGGTATAAGAGCTGAGTTGAATGAGCCTAAAAAGATGTGAATGAAAGGGCAGGTGGGGAGGTAATATTATTAAATCAACAGAAGGAAGTAGGAGACAGCCTGAAGAGCAAGGTATATGGGAGAAATGGAGAAATGGGAGAGCAGAAGAGATCATAAATGACAATAGTTTGTTAACTAGTGACCTAACATTAAAGGGAAAGTTCAGTGGAAATGATCAATATTTGTTAAATTGTTAGTTTGAGTAATGCATACTTAGGGGCATATTTATAAAAGAGCGAAAAGTAGCGAAATGTTTTCGCATTCGCTTTTCGCATGGGTTTTCGCCAAAAAGACAGTTAACGCTATTTATAAAGGTAGCGTTAACGAATGGTGAAACCGTTTCCGCGAGCTATCGCTAAACCCTTTTCGCCTTACTTCGCAATGGTAATTTTAGCGAAAAGGGAGCGAAAAGGCATAACGCGATTTATAAAAGAGCGAAAGGTGGTTTTTGCGTTAAAAAGAGCGAAAGATTAGTGCGACCCTGAAGGTGGTGAAAAGCGACATTAGAAAGGCGATCGCACATTAGAATGTAATATGCCTTGGAAAAGCGAACGCGCATTAGAAAGGCGAATGTGCAGTGCAAAAGAAAATTGTATTCCAATTGAGAATTCTAAGAATATTGCTAAATAAGAACATGGCTGACTTCTTGGTAAATGTGAGTTGGCCATTTTTTTGACATCATTTTCTGTGGGCTTTTCTGGTTTCGAATGGTTTCGCAATGCAGTCTTCTTAGATGCGTTAAGTTTTCGCTGCGATACTTTTCGCTCTTTATCGCGCCCGTTCGCCTTTTTCAGCTGCGAAGTGTGATTTTTTCGCTTTTTTATAAATAAGGCGAAACGAAGCCCCAAATGGCGCTTTTTTCACTGTGATGTGCTGCGCTAATTATTTGGCGAAAAAGACAGTCATTTATAAATATGCCCCTTAGTTATTCCACATATTCTCTCCCAGTTGAAATCAGTTGATTTCATACCCTTTGCTGTTCCCTGCTGTTGACATTTCTGGTTCTAATGGTCTTCTTCTTCCCAGAATGCACCACATCCTTGGAATATTCCTAACAGTCATTTCTACTAATTGGCTGTTGATGGGTTAAAAATGCTCAGATCTCTACTGAGCAACTGAATCAACCCAGGCACTGGGTCAAGGGCAAGACCATAACGGGTCTCTACTAGGGGTCCTGCAAACAGGAATTCAGTATTTCGGTTGCATTTATTTATACACAGACATAATGCTGAATTGGCAGATTAAGGTCATTGGGATGGACAAATACTGCTCTGTTCTCTAAAAGTACATGTATTTCCACTGAACTTTCCCTTTAAGCAGAGCACAGGAGAAGAGCAGACAAGATAGTGGGATTATAGGAATAGATAGAAGGCATGGACGATAGCAGACTGATATATTACATGGACTGGGATTTGGGGACAAATCACAAGCAGACAGAAGTAGCAGGATAAACAAAGACAGAAGGTTGGAAAAGGATTTGCAAGTGGTTTGTTTATATGCATTTCACTGAGAGTAAAGTGTTGTGTTAGTGAGGAGCTAATATAGTGTGTGGGAGCAATAATAGGGGGTAGAGAGAAGAGATGTTGAGATATAAACATCTTTGATTAACAATTTATAAACAATCTTTAATTCTTTATTTTTATTTTTCTATGTGCTGCAGATAAGTAGCATATTAAATCAGTTACTTAGATTGCCCCTTCGTGTTTAAACAAATGTCTTGGTATTTTGCAATATGTCTGTTGGGACAGTATCAAAAAATCATAATGCTTTCACTTTAAAGTACAGTCTTCACTTAGCATTATTCCATAAGTGAGAGGTACTTTTTATTTGCAATACAAGGATTGTGGAAGCACTCCAATTAGGCTAATTTACTACTACATTTAGCAGAAGTGCTACTGATCTGGTCAAACATTTATACAAACATAGAAAATATAATCAATGCACATTCCTAGGCCCCATACAATATCATATTATCTGCACACTGGCATACTTTATAAACAAAGGGGTTTTAGTATACATTACTGTGAACACATGAATGAAAAGCCTTCCAACCACGTCAAGGTAACCTCAGTCTGGAAGGTCCTAATGTCTAACCTTTTTAAATTTCTTTTACTTCAATTACGATTAGCAAACTTTTGCATTTCTCATTCTTACACACTTGATCCATATAACAGGCTCTCTCACTTCCCCCCAGCCCTTTGGCTTTTTAAAATGAGGGAAGAGGCCATCCAATGCTTTATAATAAAGGCATAGGACCTCCCATAAAAGGGGGCGTGTTGGGGTGCTATTGGTTATAGCAAATATTGTAAAACAAATCTTTTTACCAAATGATGTAGTAACAGTAACAGATAACAGTAATAATGAAAAGCATCAAGGTTTCGAAACTTTCCAGGATATCCAGACTGCTGTGTGAAATAACTATAGCTTGTGCTCATTTGCTTTGTCATCCTTCACAAGCCTCACAAGGGCAGAGACACTGTTCCTATTCTTGTCTGGAGAGTGCTTGCTAGTTTGAACTGAGAAGTCTTGTCCTACAAACATCTGAAGTAGCTGAGGGGAGGGCTTTGATTCTTGGACTGTCTTCTTAGGCTATAAATAGATGAAATATCCACTCATTTATCCCATGTTTACACAGCTCAGCATGGATGCTTAGCAGTGATACAAGTATTTCCTTGTGTGCCAGGTCACAGCAGCACCTAGGACGTAATCTGGAAATATTAAACCTCCATGCATTTTAATTTAAACAAAACCTATCATCCAGAAAAAGTGCATGCATTGTAGTGTTTTAATGATTAGTTTTATTTAGAGTGGAATGTGGAATGCTGAAAAGTTGACCTTTATGGTTTTACCCAATCGCAAGAGGCCACTTAATCAGTCACTTCAAAATATTGGCGGTACTTCCTATCAGACACACTACCAATTGGGTTTAGCGATCTGTCTGAAGGGGAGGGCCTGGGTTGCCAGATTATTATCATCATCAATAGGGCCACATTCACCCACGGTATTGTACATTTATGAACGGTAGCGCAATATAATTGTGTAGTAAACTACTGCAATAGTATCGTCTGGGCGATCGTGACTATAATTCTCTGACTGTGGTCGTAATTGTATGATTGTGAAGTGAAATTTGCTATAGTTAAAGGCAAGATACCGCTATTTAGCTATACCGCACCTTTATAAATGGAGCCCATCATCTCCTCTTTCTTTAAACAATTACTAAAGGCTATTTTGTCAGTTGCCCAGAAATTTACTTAAATATACTGCATTTTAATGATAGGAAAATCTTTCAGCATTTCCTCATATTGGTTTCTTAATTTCTCTTACAACAATCACTTTTATAGATGTAAATATTCATGTCTCTAGATACATTTATTAGTTAACAAATAACAATGAAAAGAAAACTGCTGTATATTTATTATTTAAAAAACTTGTATTATGCATAGACCGTAACTGCAACTTTTGTTGCATTAAGTGGCCGAATTTCTAGGATTTTGCCCTCAATCGTTTACACAAATTTTACAGTAGAACCCCCCCCAGGATTCAGGAAATAGGCAATATTATTTATTGGAATGGGTAACAAAAGTCCATATGGCCACTAACCCTAAATGGGTGCAAAGAGTCTGATTCCCCTACTTCAAAAGGAATGAAGTACTGAAGAGAAACAATATAGACGTTCACATTGGAGTGCAAGTCTATATTGTTTCTCTTCAAAATTATTTATTGGGTTTTATCTTTTCAGCACAAACTGTACTTTAACAAAGTAACAGAATTTTATTACTTTTCTAGGGATTTGACTGGACTTTGGGGTGAAATGTGTAAAAAGAAAAGTAAAATTTGTAAAATAATCATTTTTATTTGAATAAAATTTTAGTCACAAAAATCTTACTGGTTTAAATGTAGATATGTTTAGACTACATTCACACTACATAACGCATAAAAATGCAATAAATTGTATCTCGATTTATGCATCTGTGGTAGCAGTTCTCTATATAAACTTTCATTGAGTGTGTTATCACATTAAAGGGTATGTCCACACTTCAGAATTTTTTTTTAGCAAACATTGCCCCTGTCCCCCCAGCCCCAACCGCTATGTTTGTAATATCAGAAAATGCCCAAAACTTTACTTACCTTCCCTCTTGCCTCCGCCGCGCTGGCAGTCACGTCTGTGATTGGCTGAGCGCAGCCATCACGAACGCGGCTGCCGGGAGTTCAGTGCGGTGGAGGCAAAGGGAAGGTAAGTAATGTTCTGGCATTTTCTGATATTACAAACATAGCGGTTGGGGCTGGGGGGACAGGGGCAATGTTTGCTAAAAAGGGTTTTACACTAGGGGGAGGGAATCCAAATCGGGAGGGAGAGGGAGGGAGAGGGAGGGGGAGAAGGGCTGCAGTACGCATGCCAAACTTCTCCCGGAGGCCAGGTAGGAGGCAGAGTCCTATATAGACTCTGCTATCCTCCTGCGCAATGCATAAAAATGCAAGTGTGAATGTTATTATGGCATCCAATATGAAATTGCTGCACTTGCTTTGTTTCCCAATGCATGCATTATCGATACATGGTAAAACGCATCTAGTGTGAACGAAGGAGACTCCACCGGAAACGTGCAAGAAATCATGTTAATGCGTTGATTGCAATACTGCACAATCAGGGAGCATGTGATTGTGCAAAAAAAATGGGCATTGCATGCGCTCCGAAAAGTTGTTGGCAGCGTAACAACAGCAGCACACCTAGTGCGGCCAGGCCAACACTAGCCTGCGGTTTTTAACATGTGATAGGATTGCAATTGTCTAGACTTGAAACAGACCTAAAACTGCAAATTCCTGTTTTTGGAAATGTGACACAGACCAATCAATCTGTGTAATACTTGATCAAATTCCCCAGAACATTGATCGTGCTTTTGTTGAAAAAAAAAAAAAAAAGAATGTGTGTCACTTTAAGGAGTACACTTTTTTTTTGTCATCAAATCAACTTTGGCAATGAACTTAAAAATCCATTTCTGTAAAGCATTTTTCAAGTGTTTTTTTTTTCTTTATTTGCACAGATTAATAGTTTGGTGATTAGTACTGATTATGCCTTTAATACGGAAAATACAGAAAACTCCCAAAAAGTAATTAACCCTTCTAGGACTTTATTGGCAGCTATTAGCTGGCATTAAATAGTTGAGAAAAAAAGCTGCAAAGCCGGTATTGAATAGTAAGGTGTTGCAAGTAAGGGGTTAAATTTGGGCTATTGAATAGGTTAACGTGACTTTAACTCCACGATTTACTGATGAGGCCGAGGATGAATTGGACTGAAAGTATTGTGTACCTTTTAGGTTGAAAATGGTCATAAATGTTAACAGGCTTTTGTAAGTTTTGAAAGTTTTTTAACATTTTGACATTCACTTCTTTTTACATTTTGCCACACTGTATTTAACGTGTCTTCATCATTTATTGTTTTTGTAATATTAAAGGAACACTATACTCCAGCATTAAGTGACAGCTCCCTGGTTAGTTCCCCAGTGTTCTCTAACCCTTCCTAAACATATGCATGCCAATGTTAAATATGGGAGGAGAGTCAGTGACTCTGACTGGAGGAGGAGCCAGGTATGTAACATTAATTTTACTTATTAAAGAATAATAATTAAAGCGCATAGCTACCTGAAATGAAAGATGAAGTGTTTTACATTACTCTTTTTTTAGTCATTTGGGACAGGATTCCAGCACTAGAAGCTACTTACCAAAAAGAAATAAGAATATTGAATAAAAAAATTACCTGATTTAATAAGTCTTATCCAACTAATCATTACTTTGTACATACAGTAGGAAAAAGTTAAAAAATGCACGTGGAGTATATATATAAAAAAAATAACATTTTCTGCAAATTCAGATCTAATCATTGTACAGTATATGGTTTATACAAAGACGTTTCTTAAAAATTCTGGAACAAACTTGTATTGAGTACTGTTAGTCAAGCCAAAAATAAGAAGTACTAGAAATGAATTATGTAGCCTGATACTCTGGAGGGCTGGTAATGTTATGTTATTTTTTCTTGGTACAGTAGTTTGTATCTGCCAAATTATATATATTTGTAAAAAAATACAATACAGTATTTATGTTGTTAGTTTTCTTTCCTTGGGAGACTAAATAGCTGTCAGAATCACAATTTCTTAAATAAATGAAGAAATGGAAAACGAGTCATCAACCCGGAATCCAAAACGAGTAGTTTTTCACAGCAAGATGTGTACAGTATAAAAATACCAGTGCTGGCTATACCATCCGACAACCAGAAGTCTTGTGATAATGCATACTGTGTAAGGAAATGCACTTCATAAAATATCTGAAAGCATATAACAATCTGTTTTCTTTTTAGAAAGCCTGTTTTGTGCCAAATGCCAGCAGATTTATATACATGTCTTACCAGCACCTAATTTTGTCAATTCGATTGCTTATAGTATGCCTTTGATCAAACTTTATACCCAGAGGATTATTTTTTTTTTGTTCAGAAGAGAAGACTAGCTTTTCCTTTCTTCTTTTCCAAATTTCATGACATAATTATTATGGCAACAGTGTTTCATTCAATGTCAAATATAATGAAGATTTCAATAAGATATACTGCCATTTTCATGCTCCTTCACAAAAATCCCTCTAAATGAAAAAAGGAGGGAAAAAATGTTTTTAAAGTGTTTGCTTAGAACATACTTTGGTTATTTAGAAGGCAAAATGTATTGATGTATTAAATAAGAATTGGGAGTTTTTGTTAAAAAGGATATTGTCATTGTTTCCAGATGGGCTGTCTAATGCTGGCCATACACTATTGACACATTTAAGAGATTCAATGTTTGATCCAAGATTCTATGAAATGTCTCAAGTCATACTAAAACAGCTCATTTTGTGATCTTAAAGGGCGTGTCTACCCCAAAACTAAAATTTAACCCCATACTGGCCTTCTACATCTCTGCTCCTTATGGGTCTCCTCCAGTGATTGTCCAAAGTCCAGGAAACTGAAGAGTAGGAGGTGTCTTCCTGTGGGATAGGTTTCTGCCTCCTGGACATTGGCATGCTCAGGGGAGCCCTTTCCCCCCTCCCACCCTTGTGATCCCTATATGGCTGCTCTTCACCACTGTAAAAAGTGTTTTATATAATGTAGGGCATCCCTGCCTTCCCCCAACTGCTATGTTAGATTGGTAAAAAAAGAAAATAGAGGGCCGGATTAGAGTGCTGCAGGAGCGAGGGTGGTTGGGGGTAGGCATGGGTAGGGGTGCCCTACATTATATAAAAAAACTATTTAGAGGGTAGAGATACCCTTTAAGTCAATTACAAAAAAGATCATGCCAGTCAGTTACTCAGGCCTTGTGCTAATGTTGGGGGAAAGTCGCAGGAACATCGGAAGGTATGTTTACAGTGTATGTGTAACTTTAGGGTTACTATATAAAGCACATATGCAGCTAACTTTGTGTTTGACCCAGCAGTACGCTCAAAATCCCCATCTGTGGTCTACTAGTCAACAAAACAAAACCACTGTACACACAATCACAATATTTGGCCCATTTAACATTATTAAAGGGTATGTCCACCCCTCCCAAAAACATTTTATATTTGGTTGGCAACCCACCCAAAACCTTGACCTCATGAGGTTTATAAAATCCTTAGATTTTGGATTTTATAAACCTTGTGAGGTCGAGGTTTTGGGTGGTTGCCAACCAAAAATAAAAAGTTTTTTGGGGAGTGGACATACAAAAACGAAATATTTACATAGGAGAACAAGAATCCAAAAATTAGCTAGTGATGAAGCTGCTACATAATTACATATAATATGTTGTTTATGTACCAAGGGGTGCAAATGTTTTTCTATGCTATTAGGACTAGGCCACACTAGCTCGATTTCCTTGCATTTGCACAGGAAATGTTTTTTAACATTGGAATTATGCCATTGCAACGAAATTGCAGAATTTTGGATGCATTGCAATTGCTCATCCGTTTGCAATACACAACCGCATGCCATCACCATCTTTATGTGCAATCGCATGTGATTTCGTATCTCAAAAGGAGAAATCGCAAGTGCACAGGAATTGCTAATGCAATCTGATGCGATTGCGTGAGCGCTTCCGGTACGATGCAGTGTGGCCGTGCCCTCGATCTGCAGCAACCAATCATATGTTATCAAATGTTTGCTAACTATGTAGTAGGCCAGTAAAACATCTGATTGGTTGCTGCAGTTTTGGAGCACAGGCAGAAAAGTAAAAAAAAAAGTATGAAAGGGGATAAAAATTCCTTTTTTATTGTAAATGACAAATGGAAAGGGTCCCCCGGGAAGAGATTTACCAGAGGCTACACAGCTCTGGGTGATCCTTACCCTTGTGTTGTACTTGCACAAAATGAGGCATGTAGGCTCTGGTAAATAGGTTTGTGGTGGATGTGTGAGTGCCTCTTCTGATACTTGCACAGCCACCGCAACCTAGTTCCACAGTTTTATAATTTTCACGGTAAAGAAATATAACCTGAAACTTCTTTCCTTCTAATTTTAAAGGATGTCCATTTGTTCTTTGGAAAGATATTTTAGTGAACAATGCACCAGAGTTTATTGTATGGCCCATTAATATACTTGTATATGCTGCTGATTTTCCTTTTGTGTAATAGACCTTAATTCCATAATGGTGGCCATACACCAGGCAGATATTAGATTAGACTTTTCTCATAGACAGTCTAATTTATCCAATATCTAAACACCGCAGTTCTTACGTTCCAAAGTTCCTCCAACATTCCTGTCTGGCAAGTCGATCACAAAAAAGAAAAGGTCAGGCAGTCCTTAAAACATCATGCGAATGTCGGGGGAAAACATGATTACATGGGTACAAAAGTAATTACGTCCATAACTCCTAAATCAACAACTTGACCTCATTAAATTGGTAATTATTTTCAGCTGACACAAACCAGCCAGACCTTTTATACATATACCCCTCATCACTGTATGTATATTGCACCTCACTGTGAAAATAAAATACAGTAGACACTGGAAGGTTTCTGCAGGAAGGTTTGCCATCAGGATCAAGGAGATTATAGAGGGGATAAGTAAAAAACAATGAACTGTCGACTGTATTGCCTCAATGCATTTCTTTAAAAGAGTAAAGGTATTCAGCCCTCTCCATACATTTATTTACTGATTTTGAGCCTCTCTCTCTGCCTTCAATTAGCCTTCAAGAAGCCATGCTGTGAAGGGGGTGTAACTATTCTGTCTGCCTCTAACTGTCACTCAAACTAGCATGTGAGAAAACACTCGTCCATCTACCCTTGATCAGCTTGATTATGTAGGCTGTATCCTAGCAATTTCAAGTTTCCTTGACTGGCAGAGGAGGAGATAGGTTGTAACAGACATTCCCACCAGCCAATGACAAGTGATATGTTAATCAGGGCCCTGGGCCCTCTAGGAGGCGGGCTTTTAGCACTCATTTTTCTGTGTGATATCTAAGTTAGGGCAGCACAGCTGTAAATGTGAGTAAGTGATTTCAGCTGCTGGAATTGTGGAAATGTAATGGGGGTGATGTTGTTTTTTTTGGTATTGTTGTCCTTTAATACATCATAAGGGTAATCATTATGAGGTGTATGAATACACCAACACATGATAACATATTTCCATAATTGTGTAATATTTTAAATTCCCCTTTTTAAATAAGGGATATGTAGGCAAATATGCTTACTTATCTTGGGCATTTAATTTTGTTGTATCTTCTCTTATCTGTAGCTATACTAATCACTAATCATCTAAAAATGCATTACACAGATACTTTCAGTGTACATTAATCCAGTAGATCCAGGCATATGATCCAAACAGACCTCCCTATAATTACATAAGTGTATTTGTCCATCGGGAGCCCTTGCACAAGACAAGCACTATTGGGTAACCATGACAAAGAAGGAAGAAGTAATGCCGCATCTGATTGAGATGGACCATTGTGTTGGTCACTCTATAACCCTTCATGGTTAATTATCCTGTACATTAGGATTCATGCATTTCTATGGCCAGATAAACTGAATTTGCTGTATTAAATGGTCTTTGGGTTATTTAAATTCCCAGGGTTAAAGATATAGGGTGTCTTTAAATATGCTTTAGGGTAATTGGACAATTTGATTGGGCACAATGTTACATATGGGTTTTCATTGAAGGATGTGGGGAGCGGTGGATTATAATGAATTGAGTACTTTAAAGGTGGTACATTGATTAGTACTCCCCAAATAAATGTACTGTGTGCTATCAACCAAACTTTGTACAGCTCACTGAATATGTTAATAACCTGTTACTCAGTCATACAGAACTTTCCTGTTACTTGTTATTGTATTTTAAGGGTAATAACCACAGCAGTGCTAAATTTCAGAACCAGCCTTACCCATTACCGGTACATTGCATGGTATTCAAACAGGCAGTTGCACATGGGGTCATGTATCAGACAAGTCAATGGATCTCTAGGTTTTCTTGCAAAACATTCTCCCATATGTTAAACATTAGAAAATATGTGTAATTATACATTGTGTGTTTTTTTTCAATTAGTCCTGGAGGTTGTGAAATTGGAATTCTCATTAACATAAGTGTGAAATCCAGTTTCCCCAATGTGTTGTAGTTCTATTACAAAGCAATACAGAAGACCATTGTCCTTCTAATGTTGTTATTTTAGCACATTTTAATTTATTTGACTAATAGCGAATATCTGTGAGCGATAAATAATGCTGATGTTTGGTAGATTTCACAAGTTGTGGGATAATGCAATACCTTCATTGGTTATCCCATGTTAGTAGATTCAAGCTGTCAGGAACACTTATTTCTCCAGATGCCTTTGTATAAGACCTTTGGGATACAGAAATCTTGCACCTTTGAGCATCTGTTAGCCATTAAATATATTATCTTTATCCAGAAAATAAGTTGAAAATAGTAAAACTGCTTTAAGCTTTCAATGAAAACAAAAGGATAAAGGACGATTTATTTTGTGTGTTGTTTTCAGTTACAGTATAGCCATCCTAGCCATATCATTAATATATATTTTCAAAGTTGGCCCATGTTAGAATGTTACTTTTGATAATAGTAAATACATATAAAGCATGTTTAAATATTTATAAATATCTTTATTACCCACTATTGATTTCAATTATGCACCATATTCCTTTTAAAATCCCCATTCCTTTTTATGTCTGGTGATGACATGTAGCTGAGCACCTTCCACTTTGGCCTTTGTTACAAAACTGTAACATCATGGGAACAGCCTTACAGTATAAAAAATAATACCCACACATCTTTGGACAGTGCTGAAAAGGATTACAGGTTGGACATCCCATTGTGGACCCAAGTATTTTATTCTTATGGAAGTAATTGTTTTTTAAAGACAGATTTGACCTTGGAAATTGGTCAAGGTTTTCATTACAGTACTACTGATGTTAGTGCAAAAACATATCTTTCTAGCATTTATCAAATTATATTTCAGCAGTCATGAGGCATTGCTTTACAAGCTGTCCTGAGGTGACTTCTAATGTACCATAGATAGAGATGGCCGAACTTCCTAAAGGTTTTGTTTTAAAATTTTCAAACTGCAAACTTTCAAAAGTTCGAAAACGGACCCATTAAAGTCCATGGAGAAAAGAAGTGAAAAGTTCGAATAAAATATAGTTAAAATAGCAATGGTATTATACTGTAAATGGTTCTGGTACCTGGAAAATTGTCTGGGAAACACATACATATCACCAAAACTTGTTTAAATGCTAACCTATTCGCCATTGGGCTATTTTCGTGCTTCTACATTGAATTTTCAAGGGTTACGGAAATCGATTGCCACATTGAAGGGTTATCACCAAATTCGAGGGTTAGCAAATGCAACATTTGAGTGTTATCGCCGTATTCGAGGGTTACCGAATGCAGCATTTGAGTGTTATGGCCAAAGTCCTGGGTTAACGAACGCTACATTCGAGGGTTATCTCTGTATTTGACAGTTACCGATTGCCACATGCAATGGTTATGGCCAAATTTGAGGGTTAGTGAATGCTACATTCGAGGGTTATCTCTTGAATTCGGCGATAACCCTCAAATATAGTGTTTGCTAACCCTCGATTTTGACAATAACCCTTAAATGTGGTATTCAGTAACCCTCGAATTGGATGATAATCCTCGAGCGCTAGAGACAAGGGTTATTCTCTAATTTTTGGTAATTATCGTAAATATGTACATATGTTCGAAAAAAAACTGAAAGTTCTTAGTTCGAAGAGTTCTAAAATGTCTGGGTTGCCAAACTAGGACAGAATCTGTGAGAATCTCTTGCAGTTGGTGCAGTCCCACCCAAATCAGGATGTCTGGCAACTCTGTTCCATAACAACTGATTGCATATCAATCAGGCCCTCTCAGTTGCTCGCAGGTTATTTTGGCCTGAAAATGATGTACCAAATTTGAGCTTCTCACTGTATAAATGATCAATCTGCATATATAAACATAGGTTCCTTCCATGTTTCCACGATGCAGTATTCACTTAACATGATTTACTGCATCGAGGAAACCAGGAAGGTAAGGAGTGTGGAGGTAACATGCTACTAAGTAGAAGAAATACTAATGCTAGGGTTACTGATACAAAACGGTACAGGCCCAGGATAATTTCTAATTAAACCCACGCTAACCTGATATTATATTTGGAAGAGAAAGGGGTTTAACTCTTGGAGAAATCCATGCTGGGTGCTTCAGCATACTGGCAAACTAGATTAATCAAGGAAAAAAACTGTGCTCACCAGTCTTACATACAAATGGTATTTATTCAGACATTAGTCCAACACCATGCAACGTTTCAGTGCAAACGCACCTTCAACATAGCAATATATGTCTGATGAAGGTTTGCACCGAAACGTTACATGGTGTTGCACTAATGTTTGAATAAACACCGTTTGTACTGTATGTAAGACTGGTGTGCACAGTTTTTTTCCCCTTGATTAATAAAAGTAGAGTAAGGTTTGTTAACATAAACATCTATGTAAATGGTTGAATCTTACTGTATATTTAGGGCTGGATTATATGTCAATATCTGTAGCATTTATATGTCTTCACCATGTTTGTTCTTAATTGTTTCTCTGTGTGCACATCCCAGCAGGTTTATTGTTTATTTTGGACCACTAAACCCCAAAAATGTATTATTCCACCTGAATCTACAATTATATGGTAGATAGGAGTAAATATGCCTACCTTCAATTTTACTTTCATTAAGCTTTAATTAAAAGATTGAGCTTTCAAAGTGTTACTGCTAGTAGCTAGTAGCTCAGCTCTCACTCACCTGATTTACTGTTACTCTTGCTACCCTGGTTGTTAATGTTGCACTTTAAATCTACCTAAAAGAATGAAAATAATTTAAACAAAAATGTAAAAAAATCATGAATTAATCTGTACAATTCAATAACCACTTCTAATGCAAACTTTACATAAATGACCAGTATACTTCTATTGAATGCTTGCATCTAAATTTCCAAATATAAATGTGCAAAAGTACAATTCTATTTATTTATTGCTGAAATGACATTTGCACTTAAAAGATATATTTTGTTAGGCTCCAGGAAATAATCCTTGAAAACAGAGCTTATAAATTGATTTGAGGAAACACAAGATCTAGAATTTAACTAATACAGTGATATTCATTTTGATAACCAATATATATATCACATCAAACTATCATTTTAACTTTAAATTGAGCAATTTTGCTCCCTGAGGCTATGAGTTGTCTGCCAAACCACATGGACACTGTGAGAGCTACATCCAGTTTGTTATTCTTTCTGCCTCTTGGGTGAATGACTTTTCTGCAGTTGTCTGGTATTTCTCCAGTTTTGTTGTAAAGAAAAAATTTAAAACTTTATAAGCAGATACAGACAATAGATATTCTTAAGTGCCAATGCAGTAGGGAAGCAGACATCAACTAGCACCGTAGGTTGTGCTGTGATTGGGCTGGGCATTGAGTGAATTGGTAAGCACATGTTACTTTTGGATTTGTTAACCTGGATCTAGAGAAGCGAGGTACTAGGTGTGGGGCTATGTATCATCACCTTCCCAGCCATATTGCCACTTTGAGATCTTCATTTTAAATAATACAAAGCTTTGAAAAGAAAAAATCAGAAATCCAGGACATTAATGATTTTCTCTAAGGCCTGGTAAACACAGTCCTTTTGGACCTGATAATCCTACCTGACAGACTACCAACCAATAAACTGACCATACAATCAGGTAAACAAAAATGTTGGTTGTGTTGAACATTTTCAGCAATATTTTCACCCTGGGTGATCCACGATGGCAAAAGGTTAGATTTTGCATTTAGATCTCTTTTAAAGGATAACTATACTCTAAAAATTTACTTTTTAAAAATGGAGTAGGATAGATTATTCCTATCTCACAATATCATTTCGTTGAAGAGCTACAGCACCAACAGTTTTCATTTGCCAGGTTAGTCCTGGACTGTCCCTGTGTTAAAGATAGTGCTGAAGCCAGAAGGAAGGCTGACAGAATCAGTTTTCTTTTGGGCTGGTGCTTCTCACAGAAACAATACTGGGAGGTAGGAATTAATAATCCTGTATACCTGTCCCAAGTACTTTTCATTTTAACTGTTTTTGTAAAAAACATATTGTCAGGAATGTGTGTAGTGACTTGGCAAGAATGGGTTAACTATTGGTTTTAGTTCTTGCAAAGGACCAATAAAAATGCCATTACACCTTGGAACAGTCCTATTGTTTATATTACGATTAGTGAAGCATGGAACCAGATCTTCTTTTTTAGACAATGTGGGGCCGAACCGTGTATCTGGAATTCTCTTCAGCTACGGGTCTGGTGGGTACCTCAAGAGGTCATTTTAAGGACAGTCATACATGGAAAATACATTTATTTCGGTAAGGTAACCCATTAAAATGATACCCAACATGGAGACCTTATTCCCTTGCCAAGGCGAGTTACTAGTATCTTGGGAAATATGTATTACACACAGGTCATGTTTGGTATTGTAGGAATTGATAATTAATACAGGAGAGGAATATGTGGTCTATATCCCAGTACAATGTACATATCTACATTTATATGGAGTCTGCCTAACTGAGGAAGAATGAATGCTTTTGGCTAGTCGTAAATCTGGACATTCATAGACACTCCCACCTCATGCATAGCCCAGGAAGGGGGTGGTTTATCAAGGGGTTTAAAAATCCTTGTAGCCCCTATAACTGTGTTCATACTGAGGGGACATGCTAAATGTGTATGGACATATTATCTTCCCGCCCCCGGGACACAGGACTTTTCTAGTAAGTATTAGGGTCTGTGAATATATTTATCCTTTTTATTTTATATAACTGTTGTACCTATTGTATGTCATTTTATTGTAACACCATTTTTATTTTATTTTTGTATTATATGCACTGTCCACCTTTTGGAATATTAAATCTAAAATTTAATAAGTTTTGTCTTTGATGCTCTAAAAGAACTCAGTTAGCCTCTGATAAGTTTATATGTGGTTGAATGGAATGTTTTGCAGTGTAAATGCTAATTAACTCTGTAACTGCTTGTGAAGGACTGATGCTAATTAACCAGGTAATAGCTGGAGTGAATGGTGTAGTGTTAACCTTTTAGCTGCCAGGACAGGGGTGTGCATAGTCAGTGAGAGACAAGAGTGTTTTTGGGGCGTCTTTAAGGCCATAACTTAAAGTGGTGGAGCTTGTACCAATAGATTGGTCAGATCACATGCCCAGCGAACTGGCATTCATGACATATATAAATAGTTCTTCTCTAATACCTTCACAGTATGTAGTGCATACCAAATTATACATCAGATTATTTTATCTCAAATAAATGCTTATTTAATTTACTATAAGTGAGACTAAAAGTAAAACTAAGAGATTCAGTCAATTTTTGATTCATGATTCATGGTTTCAGACTGCACGTGCCCTGTTGTCCGTAAAACCTAATTCCCATGTGGTATTACAGGCATGACACTTTAAATTATTTTCAAACAAATGTTAACCATATTTGGAATTGTATAATGGCAGCCTGTACTGGTCTTGCCCAGCTATTTATTACATGAAGCACTGACCTGAGGTGGACTGGTATTTTTTTTTTTTCAATTCTGTTGTTCTCATGGGAGAATCCAAAAGGTTTGCAGGAGGCACTGTACAAACTTGATATCTCAGAAGTTCTCTTTCACTGCTACTAATTCACAATGGGGATATCTAGCACTGTAATTAAATTGCTTCCATTCTGACAACTGTAAAGAGTTCAAACATTCAGCATCTCTTCTAATCTTAACCTCAAATCATTCATAGAATAATGTCAAGATTTGGCTTTTCTTAGAGCGCATTAGAAAGAAGAGATTAAACGTGATTACTGCTTCATGGCATAAAGTACTACCATCAATTATTAATGTCATTCCATGCAGGGAAACAGAGGGGGTTCAAATGTCATAAAGATGGAATGTTTTATGTTGCTCCTGAAAAGAACATTGATAAGACTATGATTTTATTCACACAAGATGAAATCATAGGAAAATATTACATGTTACCAGGCAACCTATCAATTTCCTGACATGCCAAAATTGTTACCTCTTTGGTGAGCAAACCAGTAGAGTAAGGTTAGATACATGCAAGCTAACTGACCGATGTTTTGTTATTTTGGATTAGTCAGCCCTAATTTCGGTGGGATTTTTTATACCCTCTGCTGACCAATCAGATATGCCGGTAAATCACAGATGATCATACAGTCTCCTATCGAATGCACTACTGGTCATGGCGAAATGTCAGTCACATCGACTTATTTGGCCCAGGCCTTTTCATGTGTACCTAGCCTAGGGTGAGCATTAACTAAGAGAGACATTGCACTTGTGATGTAATGTTGCCAAGTTTGAATGGTACCCTTCACTTCTATTCACTGCATAAAATCAGGGGCGTAGAAATCATCATAGCAACCATAGCGATTGCTATGGGGCCCAGAGCCAAAGGGGATGTAGTTCAGTCCCACAAGCCCCCCCTTTCATTTTACTTATGCCTTTTAAAGAGCCTCCCAGGCTCAGATATTCTACTGAAAAAAAACGCGTCTCCTCTCTTCATCTGTGATAGTGACATTACGGCCAATGGCTAATGCTCGTTACAGAACGAGACTCATCTGCTATTCAGAGGAGGGGTCTCCATGCCAGTGAGGGGTCGGGGGTTTATAAGTAGAATATCTGAGCATCTTTGAAAGGAAAACAAAAAATGAAAACGGGGTTTGTGGGGCTGAACTATGTGACATAAAAATTTTGCTAGGAGGGTGGACATGCCCTTTAAAAAACCTGCCCAGGTTGGGTTGAACTGCCCCAAACTGTTTTTTTGTGGGTCGAGGGACCCCATCTAAAATCTTGCTATGGGGCCCTGCGATTTCTAGCTACGCCACTGCATGAAATCACACCGAAATGCAACCTAATGTAAACAAAGCCTAAGAGTTAAAAGAAGGCTGAACAATTAAAAATTAATCTCAGCAAACAAATTCATTCTTATAATGGTAACCCACTAGAATTACTGCTTGAATTTTGAGAAAGTCACCTTTTCAGCTACCACAAGTTCTTTTATATATTGTAATAGCAGCGGTTTTGAGTGACAGTTATAAAGCCACTGCAGAGCTGGCATCACCCAACACTTTAGAGCAAAATTGCAATTGTGATATTAGATCTTTACTGTGGCTGCAGGGGGATGCGATTGTGAAATTTTATTGAAAGTCTTTTATAATAATTCATGGCCACAAACAGCCTTCATCCACCCAGTACTGGTGTAGTGGCTTGGCCAATTATTACTTTAATTAAAGGGATACTTGATACCCTGTTAATATTTTTGTCTAAATGGAAATTAAATTTATATTTATATGGATTGACCCCATCAAATGTTGCCCTTAAACAGTATGTTGGTTTAGGGTTACCATAAACATTATCTAATTGTCTTATACTAAAAACACTTTAAAAGGAGCTGATCTTGGTTTAAAGGATATCTGTGGTCTCCATACAATTCCCTTTTATCAAAAGAGCACTCTCCTGCCTTTGAAGGGCATGTTCCCCATTTAAAACAAAAAAATGGTGACTTGTCAGTTATCTGCCTGCAACCCCAACTGCTATTATTACCAGTTTATTACAAGCATTTGTAACCAGATATTTAATGATAAGTTATATTCCTTTCTGGTATTTACCTCCTCCCTCTGCTCAATGAGTTTTATATAAGCTTGAGCACGTGCAGTGGAAGCAGCAGGGAAAACAACAGTCAATTGGTTGTGATGTCAGCAGTCACAGCCATCTTACTCTGCCAGATTGGAGGAAATAATTGTTCTTAAAGGACATGTCCACCTCCAAAACTATAATTTGCCCCAGTGCTGGCCCCACTGTGAATTGTAAAAAAACAACAACTTACAACTCTGCTCTTTATGGTTTTCATGCAGTGCCCATCCAAAGTTCCAGAAAGTGAAGAGTAAGTGAGTCATCCGGTCCCTGCTTCTTCCTTGTCCTCATTAAGGATGCTGGCATGCGCAGGGGAGCCCTCCCTTCCTCCCACCCTCCTAATGCCCTCATGGTTGCCCCTCATCCCCTTGCTGTAGCGTACCTTACCCCGGTCCACTCCCAACTGCCATGTTAGTTTTGAAAAATAAGCAGAAGAAATATACTTAAACTCCTTCGTCCCCTCGGCAGTCTACATAGCCGAGAGCTGGGAGCAGAGCACTGGGGTAACAAAGTAATATTTCTTGTGCTTATTTTACAAAATAAAGTTGTCGGTTGGGGTTGGGCTGGGGTAGGCTACACTATGTTAAAAGGTTTTTTCAGGGTGGAGAGGTATCTATATTTCTAAAAATCACATTTTCAAAAATTATTTTTTAAATAAATAAAAATTTTAAATCACAGCATGTACAGGGAAAGACCTGTCACTCAAACCAGGTATGCTAATTTGTGTCCCTCCAGTGACCTCTTACTAGGATCTCCCAAAACATGTCAAAACTTTTATTAATGTAACCCCAAATATAAGGAGCTGATTTATCATATTGGTCTCCTGTCTATCTAATCTGTCTATCTATCTATCTATCTATCTATCTATCTATCATGGTATTCCATTACTTCCGGTTTCCATTCAGTGAGTCAGAGTGGCAAAACATCAAATCAGACGTTTTTAATGGTTTTTGCAATGCAGTCATCTTCTAGACGCGTTAAGTCTTTTTTCCCCGCTTTTGTATAAATACCACGAAAAGAAGTCCCAAAAAGCGTTGTTTTGGCTGCTATGTTCGCCGTTATTAACTAGGCGGAAAATGTAGACTTTTATAAATATGTCCCTAAATAAAGGAAACTATATATAAGGAATAATGTTCCCCTTACAGTGTAATATAAGGATATAAAGTCACTGAGGAGTTCCCTGACCGTATAAATTTGTTACTAAAATGTAGAAGATCGAAATGGGTGTGGCTTATCAGTGGGTCCTAAGTATTTAGCTGAGAGCTTCTTACCCTTCCCTATTATAAAACTTACTCTTCATCCATGATTGTCCATTAAAAAATACCTAGCTACTAGTTATCTACCAGCTGCTATATTTATTACTTTGATAGATGCACTACTAAGCAGAGATTTAAGGAAATGTGTTGCCCCTGTTCTTTTAGATACAGCCACTTCGTGAACAAACAATTATGGCTGTTACAGCCGTCATTGCCAATGGTTTAATGTTCATGCCCCTGTTGCCTTCTCTACATATGAACAAACTTGTAAAGTGCTCAAAGAGCATGGAGAGAAGATTTCTAATTCTGACAGCTCTTAAGAGAATGGGGACAGTAGAGCTTTTTAAACATCTATGATAGTAGTGCATATATTTTCATGTTAAAAACCTTATTAACATCAACCTTTATTTCCTTTTGATGCCTTCAAAAACCCAAGTATACCATTGGGATTATGGATATTAGAAAATCTATTTAAAAACATGAAAGCACCAGATAGTAACAATGACTGGTCTTCATTTCTGTACAATTGTATCTACTATAAAATAAAGGGAGACAGTGATATTTAGTAAATGTTTTTATAGTTGGCTTTGTTCTCAACACCAAACCAAATATATGCTCTCTAGATTATGTCAACTATTTGAAATATGTCTTTTCTCTGTAAAGCCATAATTTATCACCATTTTTAATTACCATAAAGGTAAGCTTTTATTATTTTTCCCTCTGAAACATTGGTCTTTCTTGCTCTATATTGCCTGCCTCTGGCAGCTAACATCAAAGTACGGTACTGGTATTGTTGGCAGTCTTATAATGAATGAACCTTTGTTCATATTACTGCTATGTGGCCTTTACACAGACACACACTCATGCACAAATGATAATTGTTGTTATTCAAGCATTTTATTTAAATATACGCAATAGAAGAAAGGAAGATATAAATTAAAGTAATGTTATATAGGGCTGTGTAAGGATTAAAGCAGCCTAACCCAATGTAATTTTTATATAAATTTTATACTACAAGGAGATCCTTTTAATTCTAATTATAATGTTGGTATAATGTTTACCACACTGTATGGATTTAAAAAAACTATTATTAATTTGTGTGGCTGATTAGTGGTAAAATCTTGTTGAAGATGGACAGAACCATGTCAATCATAGAGCTCTGTAGTGATATCTAAAACAATTGAATGGTAGTACCCCATGTACATCTTCTGCCATCTAAAGGGCATAGCACCTGTATGTTGTTTTGTAATTCTATGGTAAGAGGTGTGTTTTTGATGTTTATATGAACCTTTAGACTTTATTATGCTGTGCAAGTATTTCACTTGCAATGTAGAGAGTGTTGCTCTTATATTCAACTTCCCTCATGTCTTTCAATATGTGTATGTTTTGCTGATACTTTGAGTTAAGGATTACCTCTATTCCCTTAGACACCAATACCAGTGCCCACTAATGCTTCTTAGAGTTCGTAGGAACATTCCCCAGCATATTGAAAGAATCACATATAAAGTAAATTATATAACTGTAGGTGTGTTACATACAATTAACACAATGCCCACTGTTGGTCATACCCTGAACCAACGCTATGCAGATTCATAACGCCGGTGCATCGCTAGTTCTTTTCTTCTGGGGTTCCCACAATGTTTCCTGGTAGGAATATGATTTGGACTTCATTTTACAGCCATAGATGCCACCATGTATAAAACCAAGAACAATGAATTATCTTAATTCTAAATGAATGTACCAATGCAACCTTGTAGAAAACACAGTTCATTTTTACCTGTTTGAATTGTAAGAAAAAACTCACCAGCCATTCTCCCCTCAGTGAATATATTTTTTGGGTAAAAACACACTAATAGGGCAAGAACGCCTGCTGTTCTTCTGTTATGTGGTCCAATTTCTCGTTTTGGTTATTCAGTGCAACCACAATATAGCTGGCTATAATCATAATTTAGCTGGCCTTTTATCATATATAAGCTCCTCCCTTCCTTTTATTAAGTTTACCTTTCTTTGAACCTCCTTTACTGTAGTTGTGTAATGTCTTTTTTCTGTATTCAAATCTACACAGCATATTCTAGTTTGAGCATAGAAAACACGTAAATGGGAAGTGGACTTCATCAGGTCCTGGAGCTTTAGATTTTCTAATTTAGAAATTGTATCCACAGCCCATATAAGACCTCCATGCTAGTCATGTGTCCAGGTTTTGCAAAAATCTGGTTTAGAGGCAGAACTGTGGGTTTTGTAAATATATAGATCCAACAGAACTTTCAGAAATTCAAAGGGCAGAACTTTGCAGAATTTCAGAAAAACGATGTCGACAATTTGTTGTTGAAATTCAACATGCCGTGTCAAAATTTTACATTTGGTGTCAAAATCGGATGTCCGATGTCTCTGGCTTAACAAAACTCTCTAGTTTTATTTATTTCTTCTCCCCACAAAATTATTTAGCTCTGTCTTTTGCATGTTGCACTAATAGTAAAAAAAGAACATGTACTGTACATCTGTTTCCAAAGCATTTTAATAAACTCTAGAAGTTTCTGTTACAAATTAAGAAATATATGGGGAGATTTACCCATTTATACATTAACATAATTGCTTTGTAAAGATCTCCCATCCAGAGATTCAATGCCTCTTTTGTTGGTTTGAGTAAACCCCAAAGAGGATGGTGTTAAAATGTCACAGCAAAATTGCCTCAAAATCGCTGGCTGCGTGGGTGTTGCAGTTGAAGTTGTTATTGGTTAGCGTGACTTAAACTCAACAGTTACTGCTGCGGCCAGCAGTGAATAAGGTTGATCACTTTTCATAAAAGAAAAATGTCTTAGTATTAAAAAAAGAAACAACTGTCTTCATTTACAAAAAAGTTAACACACCTTGTACCATAATGAACCAACAAGCTTCTCTAATTATAAAGTGAAGGAAAATTATTTGATAAGCTATCTCGGTTTAAAACCCAATTTTTTAGGCATCTAATCAATTTCAGCAAAGACTAGTTGTATCTATGGTTCCATTAAAAAAGTTTACTGACAAGGCATAGTGAATGAAGTGCAGTGGAAGGTTAGCTCTGTACAAGAAGGCTCTGGGGAAGCAAGTACTTGCTAATAGTTTATCTCCAGAATTAATAAACTAGTGGCAGAGACCCAAAACTGAGATTGTCTGGAAAAAATATTACTTGCCGCACCAACCTAATTTACATTTACAGGTAGAATTTGACATCTTGGGTTATAAACATCAAGGAAACTCCCTTTGATGACAAAATGTATGCCTATTGTAAACATGTCACAGGCTTTCTATAATAAATTGGTATTAGTTGCTTTGTTATAGTATATGATAATTATCAGAGCTGCCACTTTGTATTTAACAATATGATGTCTGTTGTTTTAAGTGCAGTTGTTTTATTAAAAGGGAGTGGAGTTTCTGGTTAAAAAAAATCTGTGTGGGAATATCTCTTTACTATTGGGCAAGGAATACTTCTGGAAGATGTTTTATAGTTGATAAATGAGAAAATAAATGAATTCCACCATGTACAACATTGTACAATGGACAAAGCACATTCAAAAATATACCAAAATCTGTGTCATACATATCCCTTTGCTGAGGCTGCTGGCAAATTTATGAAATTCAACTGTGGGTAATTGGTGTCAGCTACCATAATCCACCATAGCTGCAGCTTCCTCTGTCATGTACTACATGCTATCTAAAACAGGAAGCTGCAGCGTTGCTTTGTAGAAGTTGACCGCCAATTACATTGCCGCTCAGAGATTATTCCTCTCCCTGACAAAGAACATGGATTTCAGTGCAATTTTTTGTGTTTGTAAACTTATTTAAATGCTTCTGTCCCTAACAATGATGTGCATTATTCCTTTACTTTTTAAACAAAAAAAAATAATCTTTGCAGTTTCTTTCTTAGCTAGTATGGATGCAGGAAGCAAAATATTCACATTTCAGTAAAAAAAAGTCTAATAGAACCTGCAACCTCATGTACACAGCAAAGCTTTACACTGCTATTCTAATAGAGATGGTCATGAAACAGTTATCCATCAGAGTATAACATTTCAGAAAATGATCAGTGGTATTTTTTTTTAACAATACACTTATAGTTCTGTGTGTAGCACTACAGGAAACACCAATATTATATGTGTATTCAATGTACAGTACATACAGTACGTAGACTGAGCCAATACACTGCCTCAATTGCAAACATGTTAGAGTGATAGTTATACTTGTGAAAGTATTTGATGGAAACTGTAAGTAATGAGGGTGAGACCAGATTTTCCAAAAATGAAATACAGAAAATATTTGGGGAAATTCTGTGGTAGACACTAAACAACTATCAAGAAACCACAATAATGTTAAATATTTAAAATGTGTTTGCCCTATTCAATCTATAGTCCATAAGAGAAAGGCCATGTGGATTCTCTATTCACAGGACACATGCGGTTTTGGTTATGAGCAATATTGATTTGATTAAAGCGTTATCACTATACCATTTGTTTCCAATGGTCTAACAATACAAGCATCTCATTTCAAGGTTTCACCATTTCAAGTGGCTTGAGAGTAGAATGAATTTGAATTCCCAGACCTGACTGTAACTTATGTTACATACTGTATGTCCCAATAAAGTTGAAAATAGAATCTTTATTCCTTTAACAATCACATTTACTGGATTAGGAGAACAATGGTAAAGGAAACAAACTAAAAGTAGTTGGAAAAGATCACTCCTTATACAGATGTACAAAATTCTAAGTCACTCAAGCTGTCATGAACCCCAAATAATCACATTAGTCTAAAAGGTAGCTATCCCCGAAAGTAATTTAGAGTATAGCAATTGGTGCAAACAGTTTTATTTCTATATGTTAGAAATATGATTAAAAGTTATGGTGGTACAGTGTGTCTCCTAAAGGGCAATGTATTTTATATTGACATACTGTACTACATCATATGCCCATTCTCAGCCCTTTAAATCCTACCGAATACTGAAGGCGTCTAACTAATAGGGAAAACCCTTAATCAAACCCTCTATCATAGCACTTACATACATGTATAAATAAACAGGGGGTCCGGGTGTAAAAAACCCAAATCCTTCAATTCTACAGACCCTTTGTTTCAGTAGTAATCAGTGGTTACTCACTTCTTCCCTGCAGTGGCTCGGGGTGTAGTCTGCCCCAAACCTATCACTCGGATTCAATAGTCACAACAGTCACAATATACTGTAAAACAAATTGGTGCACACCATCTCAGAAAGTCTCCACGCTCAGATACTTAAAATCAATAAATGTTATTTAGCACATGTGCAAACAGCCAAACAGTCACGCCTTACGCATTTCAAGCTGATCACAGATCTAACTCATAGACTTACTAATAGAATTCCGATCCAGCCTCTTACAGGTACTACCCCTTATCTTTAAAGGGATGGTTTAAAGGGATGGTTCTCTTTCATTTATGCATTACAATTAATAACTTCATTGCCTAACATACTAAATACTATTATGGTAAATGATAGTGATAGTAAAGAAAATAGAATATAGTGGGGCAGTACAGTGGCTCGAATCCACCCTTGGACACATCTGCAAGGAGTTTGTATGTTCTCCCCGTGCTTGTGAGGGTTTCCTCCGGGCACTGCGGTTTTACCCCACAATCATAAAGACATTCTGATAGGTTGTTTGTGTCAAATAAATGTGCTTAGATTGTAAGCTCTTCGGGGCAGGGCCTGATGTGAATGTATACATGTAATTATAAAGCGCTACGGAAGATGTTGGCACTATATAAATCCACAATAATAATAATAATACATTGCCAGAAATACATTACTCCACGTGTAATGCCTACAAATGGAAGGAGACTGGGAAAGAGTACTAAGTATATACATAATAATAATAATAATACACTAGAGGTGAGGACTTTTAGACACACTATTCACCTTCACACACACAGATATATGATCATCAGGGACATTCAAGGTGATCTTTCATGTCAGTCAATATAGCATGATATTTTAATTGAGTTCAAACCCACAGGTGTGCACGTTTCTGATTTGAATATCCACCTTTTAATAAGAGAGCCATCCTGTTTCTATTTCTCTTCTTTGGAAAAATACGCTATATGCCTTGTACCTTTAAAAATATAGTTTTTTATCAATTGCATAACTTGAAATGCCTACTCACTGTGCTACATGTATATGTTAAAAGGTAGACCAGATGATCCACATTACAGTTAACGTAGTGTTGCATAATGTATGTTCTACCTGTCACTGAGCTGTTAAATGTGTTTGATTTACACATATGCACACATGTCTTACAGCGAGCTGCCCGTTATCGATATGTACATTTATGTGTTTCTCACTTTCAAAAAGGCTTGGGGACAACTTGTCTCCCAAATGCCTCGCCTTTCTGGGGCATATCTGCATCCATGTTGTAAAACCATCTTTAAAAGGGGGTCTTGTTCCAATATAGGTAGAAATATTTTAATAATCGTCACAACCTGATTATATTAAGCACTATATACTTTGTTGTAAAAAAGGTCTCTCTCAATGGTTCATTACTCTGTCTATATTTGCTGCTTTTCATACCCCATCGCTTTATTCACAATATTTTTACTAAACCCCCTCTCTCAGAACCTGACTGTTTTCCTGTCCCTCTTTTTGTTAAAGGAGAACCAAACCCAAATGTTTTTATACTTTAGAATCTGAAAATAACCCCTTAAAAACACCAATAAGCTATAAAATACCACTTCAGTAAATTGTGTTAAAGTTTTAAGAACTGGATCAAGTATCTGTGTGTATGCGTAGGGTCAGACCACACCTCCTGACCTGTCACATACTTCCTTGCTTTATCTGTTCTGTAAAAGGATTGGCTAGAGATTATTAATGGGTGTGAACAACTGTAACAAGTTTCTGCCATAGCTAAGTACTGAGCATGTGCAGAACATAATGGTCATTGACCAAACTGTGTGATACTAGAATTAGGTAAATTTCCCAGCGCCCGTATCAAAATGAGAGGTAAGACACAGATTACAGGTTTTATATCAAGGTGTTCTGCCCTCTGGTTCAGTGTTGTTCTGTGGCTTTAGGTGTCCTTTAAAAGCATCTAATGTTGAGCATTTCTTTTTTAGGTGCAAGTATTGTCCAAGTGGTATGGCCCTAATAACATGGGGTGCATGGTTAGACTGGGTATATAAAATAGTGTTCCTATATTCGGGTTTTAAATAATTATATGTTATAATATCCACAACATAAGATACAGATTTCCCTCCAAAATTATATACATTCTTATCCAGTTCTTCCATGAATGTTACAAATTCACTCATTGTGCCTTTCCACATAAACAATAAGCCATCTATCAAACAACGGTATAAGATAACCCTCTGATTGCATCAGAGGGTTAAAAAGTGATACCGTGCCTTTATGAATATGGCCCTTTATTACATCACCCTGAAATTGTTACTCGTTTGTAAGCTCTTGCAGGTCTCAGTATTGTTACAAATATTGTTGGCAGGGAATTAACTGAAAGCTTCAAAATAAATTATACTGAAACCAAAATGCACTGAAAAGATTTTATTACTTGCATTGCATAGTTTTAAAGTGGCACCTATCAATGGTGAAACTATATTTTTTAATGTAAATCAACTACATTTTCAAGTGCATAAACAACTTCTGCGGGGAGGGGGGGATGTATAGGTTTTTATTCAGGTGGAAATGCCCTTTAGTAACTGTGAAAACATTCTTAGTTTCTCAGTTTATGTTTTTAAATGTTAATTATCCAGAAAATGGTATAACTGTTGTATTCAGTAATATCCACTGGACTTTTTAAATTAGATTTATTTATTTCTTAAAGATGAATGGCTAATCATTCTGAATTGTGAAGGCCATTTGAATGACTAGCGAAACTTATCCAAGAACTAAACAACAAGTCCAGTTGATGTAACTGAATACCACTGCTTACTGATCTAAATGAAGCACCACTGCTTACCTGACCACAATCCCACAATTTTCTAAATTGTGCAAAGTGTTTATTTCATGGAGAGATCTCTGGCAGGTAAGTCATATGACTAAAAAATATTACATTCCCCACTAAAGGTGGCCATAGACACTAACAGGGAGATTCAATGAAAGTTCTTATCGTTTAAAATGGTGCTAAATTTGCCCCAACCAATCAGATCTTATTTAACATTTGAAAGCTAACATCTGATTGGTTGGGGCAAATTTAGCACCATTTTAAACGATAAGAACTGTTATTGTTTACCCTACCTGTTATTGAATAACCCTGTAAGATCCCGGTCGTACGATAATGAGATATCCTGATATTGTACAATCCTCGGATCCTGAATGGACGATCCAAAAATCCAATAATCAGTTGAAAATTTTTTGGCCGACTGGCAATCCGATTCTGAATCAATGTTGAGTTCTTTCTCAGAAGGTCCAATCTCCTACAGAAATGTACAAATTGCATGTTATTGCATTGTATGATATGTGATACATTGTTTCCCTTAGGGATATCCTACTACAGCTGTGTAGTTGTGTAGATTTTTTAAAAACTCAGTTGGAGGCTGATGGGAGTTGTGACTGCAGGGGCTGTTTTCTTTGGAGACAGAAATAAAAGGAATTCCCTGTATTCTTACATAAAATAGTGTTATTTATATCTGGATCTGCAACCTATGCCCATTTTAAGCAGATGCCTACTATAACTATGCCAGTCCTGGATGGTGCAGGTTAACCTGTAACCTGAGAAACTTTTCAGCCATGCAGACTTTGTCAAAATTAGCTTTGAATGACTTCTGCTTCCACAGTTGCTATCTGACTCTAGGGATTGAAAAGAACACTTTTGATGGAAATAAATATAGTGTGCCAGATTGGAGTTCTTCTGAGGCCAGTAGACAGGCAGACTGTTTTCTTATAATATTGCACAGGGGCTGCTTTAATGTAGTGTTACAACTGAATTAAATATGTTTTAAAGACAATCAGTGCCCTCTGAATTGTCATTAAATTTATACAGCATTAATATGTACTGAATATACCTACATGGCCAGCACATAGGATTGTGTTACTAATCATTACATTCATTTTTTTACATAGTTTTCCCCTATATAATATATACACTCTTGAACAATCTTTTTATACTCTGTATAAGGCAAATTGTTTGGGTGGACCAACATGCATTGGCGACTGTAGGCTTTCTATACTAAAGAGTGACTATAGCATTTGATGTAAATGTTTGGTCAAAACTGAACCCCCATGGCGGACAGTGATGGGTTTATGCTTTGAAAAATACCCTCCAAATTTTCCTCAGGTAACTGAACAATGGGCAGGATTGGCTCACATGTAGTCTAGCTGCATTTGCTGTTGAGCCAATTACTAGGGAGGCACAGGTACTTTCCAGTGCAGTGTTTATGGGACATTTATTTTTAATTTGAAGATTAAGCGACTTATTCATTAGGGAACGCTATGTTCGCCATTTCGCTAATGCAGGACATCGCATTGGCAAATAGAATTAATATTGCGATTTATAAACCTGATAATTTCTAGCAGTGAAGTTTATCACCGAGGTGATGTGCGAAGGTATTACTGGTGATATGCGGCGGTATTATCATCATATATATTGCATTATGTCCAGTATTGCAGTGAAATTGCACCATAACATCTATAACTGAGAATTTGGCAACCTTACAGGGGGACTTAAACAGATAAAATAATCAACAAGACCAGCATTTGAATTCAATGTGAAATAGCAAAAATATGAAACTCATATAGCATACATTGGAAAATGTAAATAGCAGACAAATCATAACATCAGAAATTGGGAAATTGCAGATCCTTTTTCACCAAAACCAACCTGGGCCATTATTTGTATTTGAAAATATTTTATAAAAATGATACACATATATTGAGTGGCTACAATGGTGATGTATGGCGATAAGCGAAATAGCAATATGCAGTGGTATGACTTCATCACCAGATATAGTCACTTTATAAATTGCCCCAAATTTAGAGAAAAATATGGCCCATAGTATATTTAGAAATATGTCCCTTAGTATATTTAGACATATGCTACTTAGTATATTTAGAAATATGCTCCTTAGTATGCTCCTTAGTATATTTAGAAATATGTCCCTTAGTATATTTAGAAATATGTCCCTTAGTATATTTAGAAATATGCTCCTTAGTATATTTAGAAATATGGCCCTTAGTATATTTAGAAATATGGTCCTTAGTATATTTAGAAATATGCTCCTTAGTATGCTCCTTAGTATATTTAGAAATATGGTCCTTAGTATATTGAGAAATATGCTCCTTAGTATATTTAGAAATATGGCCCTTAGTATATTTAGAAATATGTCCCTTAGTATATTTAGAAATATGCTCCTTAGTATATTTAGAAATATGGCCCTTAGTATATTTAGAAATATGGCCCTTAGTATATTTAGAAATATGCTCCTTAGTATGCTCCTTAGTATATTTAGAAATATGGTCCTTAGTATATTTAGAAATATGTCCCTTAGTATATTTAGAAATATGCTCCTTAGTATGCTCCTTAGTATATTTAGAAATATGGCCCTTAGTATATTTAGAAATATGGCCCTTAGTATATTTAGAAATATACCCCTTAGTATATTTAGAAATATACTCCTTAGTATATTTAGAAATATACCCCTTGGTATATTTAGAAATATGGCCCTTAGTATATATTAATAACATTTTCTGTATTTTTTTATTATTTTTTTCCATTTAATGTCTTGTCTTGGAGAAAGTAATCTTAAAAATGTTTACACTGCAACAAAATGACAAACATTCAAAGGAAAGTATAGTCAGATAATGTGGCTTAATGTTATCATGCTGCATAGTGAACATTTCCTCTTAGATCTGCAGTCAGAGGCGATATAGAAAACATTTCAAGAATACCAGCATAAGTACAATGGTTACAAGTGGTTTCTCTTGATCCAGTTGCGTTTAAAAAGAAAATAAACCAAGAAAAGAAGTGGGACACCTGATCAGTATAATTGTATCCATGTTTGCAGGGATGCAAGTCATTTTGGAAGATTGAAAACACTTCACTAGATAATGTGATGTGATCTTGTTCTTACAATATTGTTCTATGCGTGTAAAATATAATTAGTTATAGCAGAGACTACATTTTCTGTCATTCAACGAGTTTCTCTTATGTGCCCTTGCACTCGTTGTTATGATAGTTTAATCATGTTCATTGAGTTATATGTTGATGTTTGACAATCTTAACGATCAGTGTGGGTTACAGTAAACAGATGCTGTGGTGACATGCCGACTTCTCAATGCAATAATATGAAAGTCAGATAAACTTTAGTTTGGTTTTAGTATTCTCCCTGTTCATATTTCTACAACATTTTTCTACCTATGAAACTTAGGTTAAAAACAGAAAATACACTCATTAAAGGACAACAGTGTCATTTTTTAAACCCTCCCCCCTCCCTTTAAAAGTACCCAGGGTGAGGATCTAAACTGGTAGATCCTCATACTTGGGCTCAACTTCTAAGTCCTGTACTTGCCTTTAGAGGTTCCGATCAACAGCATGTCTTCCTATTGGTCAGTTTAAGAACTGGAGGGAGGAAGTCAGGAACAGCGTGCCAGTGGTCGGAACAGGACTAAGAAGTTGAATCCAAGGGTGAGGAACCAACAGTTTAGGTTCTTACTCTGGGTACTTTCAAAGGGCCAAACAAAAAAAACGGGGCAGAGGTTAGTATAGTAACCCTTTAAATTGTGTCACAATTATTCATAACACTGCCCACACTATCAATAAAGATAGCATTTAAAGCCTTGAATATGTAAATAATTCCATAAATATAGTATGGGGCAATAAAAGGTGCAGTAGTTTGCCATGCCACAGCAACAAATCGGATGCTCTCTAACTGTAAAAAAGTTACCATTTGATTGGTTGCTGCAAATTAATAGCACAGGCAAAGTTTGCACCTCTTATTACATAAACTTCTATGTGCATTGTGTATATGTACATCAGTTATAGATCAGTTTTTGGTACAAATCAAACATTCCCAACATTTTCGCACAAATTGTGTTTTCAGGGATTTAATGGGCGGAAAACGGGCGCCAAAAGTTATCGAATCGTTAACTTTTCGCACCTATCGGAATAGCTACCGCCGCTTCTATTTATAAAGTGGCGGTAACTGTTTTGCATCGCTAATCTCGGCCGTTTTACTTTGCCACCTTGAAGGCACCAGCCTCAGCGGAGCCGATGTTGCCAGCCGCTTCTTTCTTCAGCCATCTACTGCGATGGCATCTGAGGTCCGCGGCGGAGTGCACCTCTTTATATAGGTTTGCAGAAAACCCTAATCCATTTCTGATTGGTCAATTTTTTAATGCTTGGTTTACATGCTTTACATTAACAAATCAGATTTCGGAAAATGTAGTGTCTTGGGTGCCCAGCACCTAAGGTGCTCTTAATATAGTAGGTACAAGAAGAGGAGCAAGGGGTAGGTGAATATAATTGTCTTCCAAGTTATTTTTAGACTGCCCAGGGTACACAGTAAGCAATTGGAGGAATAACATGTGGTGCGTTCAAATATTTGCATTATGATACTGTAAAAATCTATATTCTATCTTATTTGAAGAAGTGTGTTTCATATATGAATCATATATGAAAAAAAGATTACATCTACTTTTTCAATGTTTAATTCAGTATATATGCTTGTGAAGGTTCTCATTCATCCAGGTCATGGTATATCTGATGTATTCAATTAGATCAACTGGACTTGAAGTTTAGTTCTTGAAGACGTTTCGCTAGTCATCCGACTGGCTTTCTTAATTCAGAATGACTTGTACAAGAATCTGTGGCAATTATGTACCCTGGAAAATCCCAATTAGCATATCACAGCCAAGTGTTAAGGGCGTGATTGCATAGTGGCTAAGAGGTGTTATAGGAACACCCAGGGTAAGGTGTCAAAACAGCATTGTACATGGCAGATAGTTGGTGTTGAACCCCCCCCACCTCTAGAAACCAAGCCTAAATAGAGGTGGGGGGGGTTCAACACCAACTGTCTTCAAGAACTAAACTTCAAGTCCAGTTGATCTAATTGAATACATCAGACATAATTCAATATATAGTTTTACTGTAAAGAAAAGTTGTTTTATTTCCACTTTATCTCTCTAAAATAGGAGGGGGGATGTGTGTGTGTGTATGTGTGAAGAAAGCCAATATTAAATACTGAGTTTTGTGAAAATGTTAATGGAAAGATGTTAAACATTATTTCACCTAGGTATGATTTACACACTTCATCCTCTCCAACCCACCCAAGTATGCCTAGTTTAAGGTGGATATTTAAATATGCTGAAACCAACACAAAAATATTATTGTGTAAAGCATATTGCGTTTTTTTGATATTTTTCAGCTGTTTCCCATCTGACAGACATTTAAAATGTTGGCAGCCAATCCCAAAATGCACTTAGGTGAACCCCCTGTAAGATTGAGCACAGGATTTTTGTGGCCTTAATTAAATTATTACTTTGGCAAAATAGATACCTTTGCCATTTACACATGATTAGTTAGTCACGTTTACTGCTATAATTCTGTCTCTTTACCTTGACAGTATTAAAAAAAAGAGAAGCAGCAATTGTCAGATTCTAGATTTCTCTATTTATTTCCTTTCATAGTCAATGCCAAGTACAAAATGTTAGATGTAGCGTATGTGTCAGAATTAACAGCAAACTAAATAAAAGATCTAAATCCAGGATTCATTCTCTGAATATGCTTGACTGGTTTCTTTTGCAGTTGCCTTGTTCATATTTCCCGGATCTTGAAGTGTCCTATTGTGACCTGGAGTTCATTTCAGGGGCTGTAAGATTCCCCTTCAAGCTAAATCAGCTGAATCCTTTAGAATATTTTGGTCACATGGTTTCTATATGGGTTTTTTGTGTAATGCATTCAACTTCTTTGTTAAAGAAAAATTAAACTATGCAAACTTTACGCAAGCTACACTGATTGTATAATTTAAGATGAAGTAGAATCAGATACGCTTGCCTTCAGATTTCCTTTATATTTCATTGCTAGTAAGTAATCCTCTTGTTAGCTTTTCTAGCGTGTTGCATGTCAGTGTCTGCTCATGTCCTTCTTGTCCAAAGCTTGTGTGCTAGCTTTTGAACCCAGGGAGTGCTTGTCAATGTTGCCGACGCATTTGAGCATGAAATAAGCTCAGGGACAGCACTGCAGACAATGACAGGCAGCATTCTGACACTAAAACTGACTGGAGGATTTCTCATCAACTTCTGCTTCACCTTTAATGATACAATGTCATCTTTTTTATTTAATTCTTTATTAAGTTTTTTTTTTTTGCATGACTTCACTGTTTTTTTCTTATTAAAGAGACCCCAGTCTTTGCCATTACGGATCCATCTCTAAAGACAAATTTTAAGACCATTAATGTGCAAAATGAAATTTAATCAAATCCAATAAACAGTGCTGCATTCTAAAATGGATGTTGTAAATAATACAATATTCCTACATTCTTGGATTTAATAGTAGAATAACTTAGTTCATGTTAAAAATTTGGAAAGTTTCCTTTTCCCCTGTCCCAAGATTGCAGTTAGTTCCCTGCTTGTGATCCTATGGTTAGTAGTCAGCAGTGAGGCAATAAGAACAGCTGACCACAATTACTCACTGTGATCCAAAACTGTATGTGCAGACAGAATTATACCCCTCGCCCTAAACCCAACAAAACATGTTAAACACGTTAAAACCATACCTTCCAGAACAACCACTATATCATAGGAAATGAAAGGAGTCAATTTTTATTGTTCTATTAATAATGGGAATTGCGTGCCTAATGCACCGTAAGTTGAACTAAACATGTAATTTCTCTCAAAGTGCTTCTTAACAGGATCCAGATTTACTGTGCTGCATAAGGTTCCCAGTCATAGAAGCAAATCAAAGTGAATGGAAAAGGAGTTTTTGGACTTGAAAATTTTATGCCGAGTCCTTTGTCAAAGTTGTTTTTAGAATTGACAGCTGCCTTCCAGCAAGAGAGCATCACAGCTACTGTACTACAAGCATGTTAGACAGTGGCCATAGTTACAGGAAGTAGGTTACTCTTTGACCTCATTTGTGTTCCTGATGGTAAATGATGTCAAGTTTTCAAAGGGGGAATAAGACAGGTCCTTTAGTCAAAATGGGCATGAGGTGAAGAAAATAAATAATTTTAAACTTAACATGGGGAGAAAAAACTTCAGAAATATAAGAAGTTGGTAAGGAGTGAGGCAGAGACATAAATTAGTGAGAAATGGCTACAAATCCCCCAATTCAACACAGATCCCTTGACTTATATTTATTTGTCTTTAAAGGAACTGGTAACTTGTATTTTTTGTACCAGATGTATTATTTACCAGATATTTATTAATTATTGCCTCATTCTGACAGAAGAAGCTGGCTCCTCCCTCCATGTAGTGAAACAAGACTGAGACTGCTGACATCACAGCCAAATATTGTCTGATTTTTTTTCCTTGCTGCCTACTCTGCACATGCTCAAATTCCTGAAAGCTCATTGAGCAGGGGAAGGAGGTGGCAGCCTCTGACAGAAAGGGAGAAAATGCAAGCAATAAAGTGCTATATATAGCAGTTAGGGTTAGGGGCAAATAAATGGCATGCCCTTAAACAATGGACATTAGTCTCCTTAAAGGATATCTGCTGTCAGAATTCAAATGATTTCCTGATGATAGGGTACCAGAGATATTCTTAAAGAAACTGTTTTTGTTGTAGGCAGTGATATTTTCCTCCAGAAGGGGCCAACTGAAGTTGCTAAAACAATGAAACGCTTAGCATGTGTGTTAGCTTTAGTCTACACTGTGTTATTTTATATTGAAACACTCTTTTAATACTATTTTGTATTAAGTAATACTAAGATATAGGTGATTGGTACTTTATCTTGTCTTTCGGCCCCTTCTGTGGAAGGACTCTACTCCCTGCGTTCCACCAGTGCTGAGAGGTAAACGGAGTCACGTGGACCAGGTACACAAATGTTGATGAGAATGAGAAAGGCTGGATAAAGCAGTGGACGCCGCCACGGAATTACGAGTGGGAAGAATACAAGCAGTTGCCAAGTCTTGAGCCAAAGTGGGGGAGAACTGAGTAGGTATCAAGGGATATCTCATCTTGCAGCTGCTGGGGGTATCTGTATCATTAGCTTGCTAGGTAAGGGGAGTTGGTACACATTTGAGTGGTGTAAGAAACGACAGGTAATTTCTATGTCATTAATATTTATTGGACATTGTGTGCACAGCTCAGTCATTATTTGCACTATTGGAATTTTTCTGGAGTTGATTCCTGTATACTGTATCAGAGACTGCATGTGATATTGATTATTGATTCATGAATTCCACTATTTGATTTATATATAGTATATAGAGATTTTGTTATCATGTGTAATTAACTGTATTTAGGAATTCATATAGTAGTGCTATATTTAAGGGATATTCTGTTATTTTTAAAATTATTTATTGAACCCTGCTATAATTTCTTTTTGCTGTTCTTAGAGATAAGTGTTTAAATTTATCTTGGTTTTGCAAGGTGCAGAACCCACTGTCTTTCTAAATGTATTTAAACAATGTTTCTAATTAATTTGTTTTTCTGTATATTAACTGTTAGGATAGTGTTTTAATGCTCTGCTTTTAGCAAGGCAGAGTACATGTGGTAGCAGTGTTAATTGCCCAGACTTTTTATTATTTTTTATTGAAATTTTAATATTCTGTTTCTTTCATACTAAACTAAGAAATAAACTTCAAAGATTACTTTTTTTTGTTTGAAAAGCAAAGAAATGTGTAATTGTCAGGGACATTTTCTTCTAAATGGATGTAAAATAACGACCACTTTTGTTATTTTATGACATAAAATAACCTTGTGGTTGTAGATTAAAGACTGTTATTATTAAATAACATCCGATTACATCCATTGCAGTTGAAAAATAATGTCTTTATTTTCCATCATACTCTTTTATAATTACAGCCCTTTGTTCTATAAGAGGGAGCTAAAAAAAGAAGAAAAGCTCTTACCCAGTGTAAGTGGTGGTAGGTTATTTTAGTACTGGATTTGATGTTAAAATCTATGGCATCATGATCTGTAAAAGGCATGTTGATATCCTTGAAATGTGGACATATGGATATCTGGCTGGGTGTAATACAGAGCTGCAATGTAACAATAAATTGGTTTGCAGATAGAAAAATCTTATTAATTGCAATGGTCATCTCTATTACCTGATCAAAAACTCAAACGATAGACAGAAAGACAGAGAGAGAAAGAGAGAGAGAGAGATAGACAGAGAGATAGACAGATAGTAAAAGATAGACAGGCTTGTTTAATGAGAGGTGCAAAAATGTACCCATGCTGATAATTTGCCTTAACCAATCAGATGATACCTGTTACTGGTCTACTATGGTTAAAAAGCATTTAATAACATGTTCTACAATGATTTAGTTTAGATATCTTATAATAACTCACAAATTTACTGGCATTTTTCAAATGTCCATAAAGTACTGATACAAGAAGTTTATATGGTCTTGTATTTACCAGTACCATGTCTCTTTTGCCTATTACGGGGTTGCCAGATTCCTCAGAGCTAGCCTATGGAAAATACTACAGTATTGCAAAATATAATGCATTGTTGGCATTGGTATATTGCAACAGGGCCTTTAAACTGTGTAGTGATTCTTCAGAAATATGCCTCATTGTATCATGATTACACAATCAGGTAGACATGGCAATTATAACATGACATCTTATAGTTCCTGGAAAGGACTTAAACCTGCCTATAGGGAACAGGACCATTATTGAGAATTACAGCTGAGATCATTACCACTTGGAAATACAGCAATCAGAGAAAAATAGTTGATGAAATATATGCAGGAATACAAAAGCACATTTATGCTTCTGTAGGCAAATACTAAAATAACTACTTTATGGGAGTCCATCATATTCATTTTCTTACTCTCTTTACTCAAATACTAAACTAACTAAATAAATTGAATAGAAGAAAGAATAGAAGAATTGGCATTAAAGTTTCATTTGACAATCTCTTTTTGTGTATGCATTGGATTAGCCACATTGTGTAGACAGAAGGTTCATGTTTACTGCCAGCAAAAAACACACATATATGCTAGCTTATTATATCTGCACAGTATTTGCAATCCTGTAAGTATAACAGCATCTGTCATTTGTTGGCAGCAGAGCTGATTTTGAATTGAGGATTTTTTACTAAGTTTATATTCCTATCCTATCCTGTTAAAAATTCTTCGATTAAAATGTGTTATGTGTAATTAAGCACGTTAGATGGCCCTTGTGGCTCCTATATATCACTAGTTTAACTTGCACTAGATTTCTAACTATGTGTTAATCTCTCAGCCCATTGGGGAGACGACTCTTAAACCCAAGTTTGTTTATCCTGTCCCTTACGAACCAAAGCCATCTGCTATCCATGCTAATTTATAAACCTTTCCCTGACCAGCTGAGGTGAGAGCTTTTTCCAACAGACAAACATTGTAAATGGTATTTATTCTGTTTATTTCTGTTCATTTCACCTTTGGGAATTTTACCATACCAGGGTAAATAATACATATTCCCTGGTCCTTTAAAATGATCAGTTTAATATTTCTTTCATATTGCACATAATAATAGTAAAAGCTTGTAACTAGTCACACAAAGTAAAATTATTTTAAATACTGTGGGTTTAGAAAATTTTGAAACAATTAAGTAGTTTTACCTCTTTATCTTGTAATGGTGTTGATTTTTTTCCCCCCACAGTAAAGCTGTCACACCAACCCTGGTAACACATAAGCTACTTGTATGCTACTTTCATGTTTCACAAAAGAGAAGACTTTTTTCGTTCTACTGTTAATGAGAAATTTAGGAATCTTTTTGGACTTTCCTATAATGAACTGGGCCTCCAACCAGTGATGATGAACAGGGAAGCCTACATACAACTGAAAAAGTTTTGTGCTCATTGAAATAAGGGTTTTGGTGTCGAAGACCAATGCACGGATAATACGTTTTTCTAACTCTAACACCAATTTAGACCTATACTACTAGAGAAACGCATTTTACTTTGAAAGGCAGCTGTAAAAAAAAAAAACATTTTAGGGATGCTGCAGATGTTAGTATACAAAGAAATGTATACAAATGTAAATATAATAAAAATAATGATTGTTTTGCCGTATTAGTGCAATATATATAGTAAAAAGTAGAGTACTGTGATACTTTAAATGGACTAACAGTTTGAGGGATCTACCCTGTTCCTCTGGAAGAGGGTAGATCCCTCGAAAGCTTGTCTACTAAAATAAACTGTTAGTCCATTAAAAGTATCACAGTACTCTACTTTTTACTAAATATAATAAAGGCACAGAGATAAGTATGTGGTAACCTTTGGTGTTACTTTCCCTTAAAAATAAAGCACCAACTTCTTAAAGTGCTTTCCCACCCTTAAAGGGCATGTCCACCCTTAAAGGGCATGTCCACCCTTAAAACAAAAACACATTAATGTAATTTGTCATTTATTTACCCCTAAACCCGAACTGCTTTTTTTGGTAAGTATTGCCCCTGTTATTTCCCTTTCAGGCAGAGGTTGCTGCCACTGCTCAATGAACTTTTAGAAACTTGAGCATGTGCAAAGGAGTCAGTGGGGGATAGCAGTAAATTATTGGCTATGATGTCACCAGCCACAGCCTTGATTGACTGCATGAAGGGACTGTATTTCTCTGCCAAAATGGGAGCACTCATTATACTTAAATATCTGGTTTGTAATACATCTAATAATAGTTAAAACCACAACTGATACATTCAGCACTTAATTAGATGCATTACAAACCAGATATTTAAACATAATTGATGCCTCCATTTTGGCAAAGAAAGCTGGCTCCTCCTTCCATGCAGTCAATCAAGGCTGTTTGCTGATATCAGAGCCAATAATTGACAGCTGTTTCCCCCTGCTGCCTCCTATACACATGCCTAATCTTATAAAAAGCTCATTGAGCAGAGCCTTAAATATTGGCCATGTTACTTGATAGACTACCAATGGATATATCATAGTCAGTAAAATTGTTGGTTAAAATTATTGACTGCAAGTTAGCCTGTCTGTACCGGACCTTAAAGCAACTGAAGTTTACAATTATGTAATGTACATTTAGAAGAGCAATTCTTTGTTTTTTGCATTTTAGATAAAGTAATATCTTTGTTCTCTTTGGAGTGTATGAGACCCAGTAATTAAATAATAATTCAATAGGCTTTCTAATTAAAAATCTAGTAATGTCTAGCTGTGAGGTCTTGGAGGGTTGTGAGCTCAACATAGTTCTGGTTCAGTGGAACAGGCATGTAAAATGGCTATTGTTGATCTGATGCAGATTTACTACTTAGAAAGCCTTATTACTATTTAATATTTTATTTTTGTAGGTAAAAGCTTTTTTTTATTTTCAGAATTACTTTGAGAGGTGTAGTTTTTCTACATTTTGAAGTCTAACTAGGAGGTGCAGGTTTAATTAGAACAAAAAACTTTTTTGACTGTAATTAGGAAAATTAACGTATGGCTGCCCAAGAGCACTTGACTTTCCCTGAAAATGGAATGCTTGGTGCTCAACATGATGCATGTGAGATTAATTAGCCCTGGTAAAGAAAGCAGTGCTATCCATCCTCTGTGACACTCCCATCTCCTCCAATGGCCAGTCCTCTACCCTGTGCCAAGTTAGTTCATCTAATAAGACCCATGTTGGGCCCTAAAATAAAATGTGTGCCCCATAGTAATAATAGGAAGGAAATATATGGCACAAAACTGCAGATCTGAATTCCTTCCTATTCCTTTTTATTACAATATTTTTTATTGACAACCATTGTAAATTCAGTTTTTTCCCAGTCAAATATTCTTGTTTGTTGATCATTTCAGAACCTTAATGATTTCGTCAGAATATGACTTCTGTATTGAAAGTCCTACTGGCTAATATTTCTAGTTTAAGTCAAATAGTTTTAGCTTCAATTTAATATTAGAGTACCGTATGTGTAATACTGCCAGTTTAAACCAATACTTTTTATTTAGGAACAAAACATTGAATTATAGCCATAAATGTAATTGAACCAGATAATGTTTAGAGCCCCTTATATTCACTACACCACTGTTCAGAATCTCCAGTCATAATAAATCAAATAAGCATAGCAGACTGACTCGTGTATACATGTATATAGAGAATAATATTAATTATTCATACACAACAGATTAGGTCTGAGAGGAATATTTTCTGTGGAAAGTATTCAGTTTACACACATATTACCATAGATTCTTTGTGGTACAAGATAGCACATTCCATACTTCCTAATCTAATTGCTTCCCCCAAAATTACAGTATTGAAACAAGCACTCTGATTGTTCTTCTGACTAGGTTTAGATTTTATTCATTTGTAACATGCATCTTGAGGAGAAATGTCAACAAGGCTTTATATTTCCAAAAATATTTAAGAGGTATGATATGTATGAGATTTCAGCCAAAGGAGGGTCAAGCTACTTTATGAATTTATGTATTACAAAGACCTTTTCATTTATCATATTTAAATTACTATTTAGATGATTTGAGTATATATATTGAGTAGAGTATCTTTTTCTTTAACCTATTAATATAAAGTAAAAGCCAGTTTTGTAAAGCATCCCTGCTAAACACGGAGTCAGCATGCTACTCACTTTAGTGATTGGTTGGATCATATCATCTCATAACAAATATTCCTGATTGGGTCTTTAAAAAGCTCATAAACGTTTTTCTTCATCTTACTATGTTTTTTTTTTTTTTTTAATGAACAAGTGAGAATAATAAATTTCTTCATAAATTGTTAATATATTTACCATAACTGAAGGGTTTACAACACTCTCTCTTTCCAAACAATATTCAGTATTTTGCTTGATTTAAGGTGAATTTATTAATCTATAAGATATGCACAATTTTCCTAGTCTAACTAATATATGTTTAGTAAGGGCTCGTTCACACTAGGGGCTTGTAGGAGTGAATGGTACAGTTCACACCTACGAGCTGCTATACAGTGCATTGCCAGGCAGAGTTATTGCATAGCTGTGCCATTGATATCAATGGACACCGATGTGCGATAACGCAGGGGAACATTGCACAACATCACAGTGCGATATTCCCCCGCATCATTACCTGACCGTAGTGTGAACCCAGCCTAAGAGGGTAAATTTGAGGAGTTAATCCATCAGTGTGAAAAAATATTTAGTTAATCCTAGCACATTTTTTTTCTTATCAGGGAATGGGACAAATACTGGGTTGTCATAATATTTAATCAGATCTATTATTTTCTTGAAGAATAGATCCAGTATTCTGGTGACTACTACTTGTTTACCAGAACACTGGAAGACATTAAAGTAATAATTACTTATTGCTTTAGTGTTACATTGTATTATTTTTAGCAAAGAAAAAATGTTGTTTACTTCTAAAAAAACCATATTTGAATGTAATTAATTATATAGTTTATAAGGAAACAGACAAATTAGCTTTTTAAACTCGTCCCTGCTAAAAAGCACGTGTTTGTGTCTCCTGTGAATCATCTAAACTCATATTGCATGCGTACTCCAATTGTAATGCCATATGAACATATGGAAGGATTTGGGTTTGAACATATGGCTTTATTTATTTACAGTGTACCTATCTTATTTATTACAGTTTCCTTTTTTGATTAACGTTTATTTGATAAAAGAAATACAAAAAAGTGATTTTTATTATTTTATATAAAGGGATCATACCCATATGGTAAATTTTATTATATTAGAAGTCTACAGTGAGCTCTATTAACTGTACACTAAGGGGCATATTATAAGAATCGATAATATCGCAAAAAAATTACCGCCGCACATCGCGGCCGCGAAAATGCGCTATCGCGATATTAAACGGCGAGCGATATTCCCGCGATACCTATCGGGCCGCGATGTGCTGCGGTAATTTTAAGCCCTTCGCGGCGAACTGTATAGTATCGCCGTGAAGGGACTTAAAATCCCTTCCCAACGCCGCTCCTACCCCGCCCACACCCCCCGCGCGGCAGCGGCGACCACCCGCCGCCGACGCCGCTTCCCAGCAGCCCCTCCCAACCCGTTCCCCGTTCGCGGCAATCTCGGAACGGGAGGTAGGAGGGGCTGCGGGAAGGGGCCGCAGCAGGTGGTCGCGACCACCCGCCGCGCACCCCTCCCCGGCAACCCCTCCAGCCCCCGCCCCGGCCGCTCCGGGGAGGGGACGGGAGGGAGCCACTGGGGGGTGGAGGCTCCCTCCAGCGGGGGCTGGAAGGGCCTTTTGGGGCTTAGGGGGTCCGCAGCTCGAACCGGGACCCCCCTCCCGGCCCTTACAAGGGCCCTTGCGGCACTGACAGTGGCTTTGGGGGGTCCCGCAGCTGAAAACGGGACCCCAGTGCGGCTCTTAAAAGAGCCCTTGGGCGACGTCTTCTTTCTTCCAGTCCCGGCGACACCCAGCTCCGCCGAGGCCGCCGACCCCGAGAGGTACCTGCGGCCGCCAGGGGTACCCCGGCGGGCGCCGGCGACCTCAACAGGCCGATGTTGCCGGCGTTCTGATCCGACGCGACGTCTTCGGGCTAGCGACACCAACCCCACTCAGGTCGCCGATGCCAGGCAGACTCACTGCGGCCGCCAGTGAGCCTGCTGGCACCGCCGCCTCAGCGGAGCCGATGTTGCCAGCCGCTTCTTTCTTCTTTCTTCAGCCATCTACTGCGATGGCATCTGAGTTCCGCGTGGAAAGCCCTCTTTAATAGGTTTGCAGAAATCCATAATCCGTTTCTGATGGTCAATTTTTTAATACTTGCTTTACATTAACCAATCAGATTTTGGAAAGTTCTGAAGCAAGTATAAAAATTGACCAATCAGAAACGGATTATGGATTTCTGCAAACCTATATAAAGAGGAGCTTTCCGCCGAGGAACTCAGATGCCATCGCGCGTAGATGGCTGAAGAAGAAGAAAGAAGCGGCTGGCAACATCGGCTCCGTGAGGCCGGGGTGCCAGCGGGCTCACTGTCGGGCGCAGTGAGTCTGTCTGGCATCGGCGACCTGAGTGGGGTTGGTGTCGCCAGCCCGAAGACGTCGCCCAAGGGCTCTTTAAGAGCCGCACTGGGGGTCCCGGTTCGAGCTGCGGGACCCCCGCCAAAAGGACTTATTAGTGCCGCAAGGGCACTTGTAAGTGCCGCAAGGGCCCTTACAAGGGCCGGGGAGGGGGGCCTGTTTCGAGCTGCGGGACCCCTTAAGCCCCAAAAGGCCTTGTCAGAGCCGCAAGGGCACTTGTAAGTGCCGCAAGGGCCCTTATAAGGGCCGGGGAGGGGGGGTCCCGGTTCGAGCTGCGGGACCCCCTAAGCCCCAAAAGGCCCTTCTCAGGGCCCCGCTGGAGGGAGCCTCCACCCCCCCAGCGGCTCCCTCCCGTCCCCTCCCCGGGAGCGGCCGGGGCGGGGGGCTTGGAGGGGTTGCCGGGGAGGGGGTGCGCGGCGGGTGGTCGCGACCACCTGCTGCGGCCCCTTCCCGGCAGCCCCTCCTAGCCCCCCGTTCCGAGATTGCCGCGAACGGGGAACGGGTTGGGAGTGGCTGCTGGGAAGTGGCGGCGGGTGGTCGCCGCTGCCGCCGCGGGGGGTGTGGGCGGGGTGGGCGTGTCTCCCGGGGCGGGTGCGACCACCCGCCGCGGGTTGCCTGCCCATCCCCGCCGCAGGAGGTTAGTATCGGCTGACTTCACCTCCTTCAAGGTGGCGAAGTAAAACAGCCGATACTAGCCGAGCGAAACCAGTACCGCCGCTTTATAAATAGAAGCGGCGGTAACAAGTAAGTATCGGCGCGAAAGGTTAACGCTTCGTTAACTTTTCGCGGCCGTTTTCGGACCTTTATAAATCGCGGTAAACGCGATTTATGCGTTAATGTCCGCGAAAACGGCCGCGAAAAGTTAACGAACCTTTATAAATATGCCCCTAAGAGATTGAAAAAAAGAAAATCTAAAGAGTGTTTTGGTGTTTGATTTAATACTTAGCATTGAATCTGCCTCTGTGTCATTTTACTAGACAATGTTCAATTTGGTAATTCCACACAGATGGTAATTTGTGAATTTGGGTCAAAATTCAGTCTTTCCTAAAATGTTCACTGTCATAGTACTTACGTGTTGTAACTACTAATACCAAGCAATCTGTCCATTAAGCTGGGTACACTCCATACAATAATTTGGCCCAACCGCATGATCGGACGTGTCGGAAAACCACAGGCGATCTTGCGGTCCTCCTTGAACTGTACACTCTGTCCCGGTTAACTGTTTGACGCGGCTGCTTTTGCCACGATTCATAGCCCTTCCTCCTGGCCAACCAGTCGGAAGCCTCCAACCATCAGTCAGGAGGAATGGAATATGTGTACCCAGCTTAAGGCTGCCCACATTTCCTGGCAAAATATGCAGGGGGAGAAGGGGAGGCAATAGAGATTGTTGGCCTTAGATCACACATGTCAATCTCAAGGTCTGTGGTCTGAATACGGCCCATCTGGTCATTGTTTGTGGCCCTTGGTGACTGTACAGCATCCAAGACTTACTACATTGCTATCCATTTGTGCAGTCCCAAGTAGTAGCGTAACTATAGATCTGCAGCTCTTTTTAAACAGCACACACCTTTACTATTATAGGTGCAATCAGCTGTTTAAAAACAGCTGATCACTGTATCTAGCTGGCACATCTATAAGTACGACACTGCTTGGGACTACACAGTATAGCAAGGCTTGAATGCATTCACCACTGGAACAACTGATCATGTATCTAGCCCGGAACTGGGGAGGGGAGGGAGGTGTGACAAACGTCCTTCCATTAGTTTGGTCATTTCGTTACCATGCCAGAAGAGTAAGATGGACATTCCCCATTAATACATGATCACGCCATAGGCAGAGGTCCCAGTCCAAAACAGTGTACGCACCCTTTCCTTGCCGAGACCCAGCACTAGGCACAAGGATGACAGAGTCCCAATCCTGTACCTGCTAAGTATCTTTTAAAAAAATGTGGCCCTCCACTTAGCCTGTCTTTTATATTTTGGCACCTTAAGTGTTTGAGTTTGTGACCCCTGCCTTAGATGGTAGTTCTCCTAGATATGCCCCTGATAACAAGCATTGTATAAATCAAACAAAAAGAATATATATTAATAATTTTAAATGATCTTTTAGGTTATGAAACCATTTGGGCTGCAGCCGCAAAGTTTAATATAGGTCGCAGGATTTTATGGTAACTTAGACCACTAATAAGTATCAAATTTTAGCAAGAACAGGATGGCTGTTATAGCAACAAATATATTACCTTGGGGCACATTTTCCTCTTAACACATAAATGATGGCACAGCTGTGGCTAAGGTTGTGAGAAGATTGTGCATAGGTCAATACCAGATCACTGTGCAATGACAACATCATATTAAGTTAATTTGAGTTTACTGCAGTGATGTCTTAAAGAAGAGAAAAGGAAGACATAGGCAAGTGCCTTCTATGATGAGCTTGAAGTCAACATACCACATCTGTGTTTAATAAAAAGTTTCACAAACTAAATGTTGGCAATAACTTTTTTCTTAATATTCCTTGACCATGTAAAAATTATGTACAGAAACGCATACTATTTTAAAAATGTAAAATGCAGAAAAGATGTATGTGTTACAAAAGATACATCTGGAAGGCACTGCATGTATTTCTGTAATTCACATGTAAATCATCATGTTATATGGTAAGGACCACTAAAAAAAAAAACACAGTAAATTTGGAAATTGAAAAAAATATGGATGCCCAACACATGGCCTGCAGGCCACATGCGGCTTTATAGTAAGCTTTTGCAGGGTGCAAAACCGAGTTGATTAGGTACAATTGGTAGAGAGTGGCCATAGTTGGGGCATAAATCAAGGTTGGAGTGGGTGGAGCTTGGGATGCAGGGGCAGAGTGGAGCGGCTAAGTTCTTATTTATATGACCAGCAATTTAAGGTAGGTTGGGTACCCCTGTTATAGAACATACACAGTAACTTTTACCTATATCCTAAGAAAAACCCCTACTTCCATATTAAGCTTGAAAACTGAGGGTTGAGTGTCAGTAATCTGCCATCTGCTACTTTACAGCTATTCAATGCGCATCTTCAGCCATTTCTGGAAACCTTTGTTCATTTCTTGAGACAATTGTCCATTTTCAGGTCTTGTTTCCAATTTGTTCCTGCTTGTATTAGCCTAATAATTCAAATCCCTGTTAGACTATCTGTGTTCCGATTGATGTGCCTATATTACTTCCTGCATTCCCTTGATGCTTTGCTGCTTTGCCTTTTATAGCTTGTATTTTTAATAGCTTGTGGTTGTGTGGCTCTAGCAACAGCTAGAGCCAGCATGGTATTGTCTTGTATAAAAAGAGGTATGGATTCAAGGTAAGAAAATGTTATTCTCCTTCTTTACAAAGGCGCTTGCATGGGGATATGATTACTGGGTATAAATACATTAACGGGCCATACAATAAACTATCTGGGGCATTGTTCACCAATAGAGCATGTCAGAGGACACGTGGACATCCCTTAAGAAAAAAGAAAAAAAAAGGTTTAGGCTTCAAGTTTGGTTTTTCACTGTAAGAAGAGTAAAGCTATGGAACTGTCTTCCAGTGGGCGTTTTTATGGCAGATTCATTGTTCAGTTTAAAAAAAAAGCTGGATGAGTTTCTGCAAATAAGGAATGTTGGAAGTTACTGGTATTGATATATAAAGTAGAGTTGATCCAGGGAAATTTCTGATTTTTTTTCCCTTCATAAATTTGGTGGGGGTTTTTTTGCCTTCCTCTGGATCAACATTTAGGCAAGAAATGAGGATATTACTAGATGTTTTGGAATGGATGGACGTCTGTCTTTATTCAACCTCAAATATATAGTCTATTGATTTTCTGGTTCCTGATCCCTGTTTTGGCGGTGTTTTTCGTTTGTTAGCCCCTTGGTACATCAATCTGCTGACTGATTACCCATGTTCTGACCTTGGCTCCATTCTTGACACCTGTTTTTGTTCACTCCTCTTGTGCCACACTAAGGGGGAGATTTACCCAGCAGTGCTGGGCAATTATATGGAGTTAAATTCGCGCTAACCAGTTCGCTACCAGTTAGCGCGACTTTAACTCCATATTATTGCCGGATGCGTGGGTTATGCAAAAGACACCTGCACATCCAGCCCTCGCGATTCAATATTGCGTTTGCGCTACTTTTAGCGTCTGATTTTAAAATCACACCATGGGTAAATCCCTTTTGGGATTTACCAACTTGCGCAAACGCCATATTGAATTGCATTTGGGAGATTTACCCAGAACGACAGCGGCTCTAGGTAAATCACCCTGTTTGTCTAGCACTCCAGCTAGAAGTGCCCAGTCCGCCAATTGTGGTTCAGTTTTCTTGAATAATCCCAGCTTTAACGCAGTTCCCTTTAAATTCCAGGGGGCAACCATGTCCAGTGAGGTGATTCAAGCCTCCGGTCAAACAGCGGCTTGTCATTTGGTGGGATATCTGTGCTGAAGGGATACTTGGGGACTCTGGAGTATTACAGTTTAAGAAATGTCAAGAACAAAAGAGAAGAAGAAATAGAGAGAACAGTTATTCTGCCTTTACATGCTTAAAAGACAATAGCAATATAGAAATTTAAGGGACTCTCCACCCCTCTGGGAAAGAATTAGTGTGTTATGCAAAACTCCCTAAACCTAGACTTCATTTTGTTTCCAATGTTTAAATCTACTTCCAGCATGAGAAATCATACTTACAAGTTTGTGATCCACCGCCGCATCCTGTCACTGCACTCCCTCTTCACTGGGGCTGCTGTGTTTTTTTTCTGTTCCCGAGCAGCCGCAGTCAAGCCGCGCCGCGGCAGTGGAGGCTGCTCCGGGAATGGCAGTCAGTGATTGGCCGTGATGTCACTGTCTGACTGCCTTACCCAGAAGTGGAATGGCAGTCAGTGATTGGCCGTGATGTCACTGTCTGACTGCCTTACCCAGAAGTGGAAAGAGGAGTGCAGAGCCACGGCGGTGGATAGCGGCGTTTGTAAGTATAAGATCTCTTGCTGGAAGCAGATTTAAACAAAACGAAGTTTAGGTTTAGGGGGTTGCATAACATACTCATTTTTTTTCCCAGAGAGGTGGACATTCCCTTTACAGCAGACTAAAGGAGGGTGCAGAACTGGGCCAGACCTGCAAAGGAAAGATCCTCACCCTGGGTACTATTAATGGGAGGAGGATGGTTTGGGAGTATATTTGGGATCCCTAGTATATGTAGAAATGTAATCTTTCACAAGGAACATAATTTACCAAAAAAAAATCTGGAGATTTGAACCTGTGACCTTTTGGACTGTTTGTTCTAAACCATGCACTTTACCAGGTGAGCCACCAATCAATGTAGGATCCAGGTACATTTAGAAGCTTTATCTTTTGCTAGGGAACAGAAAAATATTTTTAAAAATGTCAGCAAAATGACTGACTATTTTGTATTGCCCTGGAAAGCAGGTTTTTCAGCTTTTATTCATACTGGCTGATAAATTAACTGCAGGAAAACAAGCAACTTTCATAGTTTTATCAGGGACTTACATTTTGGTGTGTACACATCTGTATAGAAAATACTCTGTTCATAGAGACAGTTAATACAAGGGTCAGGGAGTGTGGCTCTTTGATGACTACGTGGGCTGTGGGGTGTACACAGTAGGGCAACTACATGGGGGCCTTCTTAGTTACAGAATCTATTACTTACATTTACAAAATGCATCTTACTTAAGCAGAATCTTACAATGTTTAGTTGTTCTGGGGGAAAAAAATGTTCACATTAGGATTTTAAATAAATAAGTTTAGTTCTCTTTAAGAAGTTATGGTGCTGAAAAAGTTAGCGTTTATTGCTTCTGCAAAAATATTTGCTTCATTATCAGTTCCCATCCCCTTGCTGTTGCAATTTTGTACTGAGAAACATCATTAAAATGACTTGTCTTTTTCTCTGTACATCGATTGAACAGTGACTGAGTAAGCATTGATGATGTGCAGTGTACTATTAATTATGATGGACTTCCTGTTTTTTCTAGCTGTCCAGAAGTCTGGAATGTACAAGCTTACACTGTAGGGATAGGGAATGTGCAGAGTTTTCTAGTGACATAACTCAAGCAAGGCCCCAGGCCTTTTAGGATATTCACTGTGTGGCCAATATCACACAGTGAATATATATAATAAAATATATATATAAATATATATACATATCACTATATTTGTGTCCACATACAGACACGTTTTATTCAGAAAGTAACAATACAGTGACATAGAGATGCAGAGAAATTAGAGCTTAGCAACAAAGCCCTGCATTTTATTACAATGACCCATGCTCAGTGCTAAAAATAAGAATAAAAGAGATTTTTTTTTAAATGATTTCCACCAATATGCGAGACCATCTAAATATCTGCACCTGTTTTCCCATGTTAAAACGTTCCCTTGTAAGTTTATTGAGGAAGAACAAGCAAACCAAATGGCTACTTCGGTGGGGTTTATTGTCACTGACAAACACCACAGCTGTAAACTCTCAGTTTTGTGGCCACTATAGCAAACTGCCTTTTTAAAAAAAAAAAAACTTTTTAAAATTTTTTTCGGCAAAATGTTAGTGTCCCCCCCCACCCCACTGATGCAGTACAGGTTGTAAAGTGACTACTGTGTTGTGGGAGTGTAGAAGGGAAATTGCATTGCCCTCATACTGTATGTGCATTTTCTCCATACTGGGCTTGTTATATGATTATTAGTGTGCAGAATTCTGAAGGGAATTTTCAAACATATTGCATTATATGCGAAGTGCATTATAATCGCTACTGAGACACATTTCATTTTTTTTATTATTTTTCTTGTTTATTCTAAGCAATGGACACACAGACTGCTGGGGTAATCTTAGCACAATTCATTTACACAATAATTTTAGGTCATTTGATTGTAGAAGGGCTTGTTTCTACGCCATTAAAGGGCATGTCCACCCCAAACAATAGTGTGGTCTCAGTCAATCACCGATGTAACTGCCGGTCTGTCCCCTTCTTCTGCTGTCTTGCACAGAAAAGGCATGGAGAGCAGCAGCAGAAAACAGCTGAGGGAACTGGTTATGGTAAGTATATTTAAGAACATTGTACACACTTTTAAACCTAGTGAAGTCTAGGTTTGGGGCAGTAATTAGGTTATATTAAAATTTATATTTGGGGGTGGACATGTCCTGTCATTTTTATTGGTGATTTAAAAAAGGCGAGCACAGCCAATACCAGTTTTGAGGCTGTTACCATGTGACAATTTAATGACAACTAATAGCTGTAAAATCGTCACTTAGGGTTAATCCCCTCTGGGATTTACCCAGAGCCGCAAAGCCACTATTAAGTCTCTGCAAGGGAGATATACTGGGTGTAGCTCTGGGTACATCTCCAACATAAAGATCAATGTTTACTCCCTTAATTTTTAATAACCTAAAAAGAAACTGGTGTGAGGCACAGTGGGTCTTAAAGGGTATGTAAACTGGAATTTATTTTTTTGTTAATCTGACCCGTTTCTTTAGATATCCAATCTGAAACATCTTAAGTTTTAACATTTCTGTAAGCAATTTTGCTGTAGCTGGAATGATTTGACAGTTGGTGTGCTGTATGCTGTTTGCATTTTTGACACTTGTTAACTTCCCACATTGTGGGAAGATAGTTAGGTCAGTGGTCAGAGCCTGCGTAAAAAAAATATTGCATTGAAGGCATGCAGCAACACACACATCTCAGAGTAAGTGCTACTTACATGTATGTATTTATAGCTTAAGACGCAAAGTAATTTTTTTACTATTACTATACATACACTTTAACAGTGTAGACTGTAAATTAGTTTGAGTGGAAAACAGTTCACTTCAACAATTTAAAGGAAGACACACAAATATGTCATCATCCCTAAGCCCTTTACATTATTAGGTATTTGTCACATTTCATGCCTTTGCATTCCACAACTTGCTGTAGAAACACATGTGCCACCCAGGCCCTTTCATACAGCTCAAGTGGTATGTAAACACTGAGTAATATAAAACACAATTTATTCAAATTTTATTTAAAATTGCACCTGTTTTTCTAAATACTGTAAATAAAGAGTAAGACATTGCAAGCACATTGCAAGTATTACAGCACATAGTATTTTTTTCCAAAAAAGTAAGGGTTATATTAAAAGCCTTTTTATCAAACTGAATCCTAAATCACATCTCTAGATAAAATTTGTGTGATGTTATTGCTAGAAATGTTCAGCAATATTACTTCCATCATTAATAGGCCAACCAGTCTCAGCTGTCAATTTTTCCCGCTAGGCACTTCCTGTTTTCCTCAGCATTAAATGATTTCACTCAACAAACTGGAAGCAGGAAATTTAAACATTTGCTGCACCATCATTTCTCACAGACTGCAGCCTGAGATAAAATTCATCAAGATCTAAAATGCTTCCATTTTCTATAGCGCAATATACAAAATATAGGACTTTATCTTATTAAACATGTCTGTAGGGTATCATACAATTGTGAGGAGCATCAGGCTTATCTCTTATTGGAAAGCAATGAGCGAGGGTCGCCCCCTTACTCAGGTGATCACGTCAATTTTCCCCTGAAACGTTGTGTAAGATGTGTTGTGGTCACTAATAAACGTTGTTGATTTTCATTGGAGTGCGACCCTTGCTCAGTTTTGAAGATATTTACATTTTTGTGTGTGATATGGCAGCAGCATCACCAGGTCCCCTGCACTTCCTGCTTTGAAACCATGTCAGTCAATCTGCCCGGTGTCTCCTCCTCCCCTTTGCAGCCCCCCTGGTTCCTCCCACTCATGGACTCCATGGTCCCTCCAGTTGCAGGCCCACCTTGGCCCATTCTCTTACAGCCCCATGTGGACCCGCCCACCCACTGGTGCCATGGCCCCACCTACCCGTGGGTGCCTAAGCCCAGCCCACCCGTGGGTGCCTAAGTCCTACATACCCACAGGTGCCTAAGCCCTGCCCACTCACAGGTGTCTAAGCCCCGCCCACTTGCGGGTGCCATGGGCCACTCAGGACTCCTCCCCTACAGAAAACTCTGTGGAAACAACCTTTTCAGGCAGAGTGAAGGTCTGTAGATTCCCTTACCTACTCTGCCATTCTCTAAGGAAACAGCCTGAGAGATTCAAACAGAAGATTTTAACATCATAAATAAATGGGAAACAAACACACAATTTAGATTACTTTCATTGCTGAGGTCTTAAATTGTAAGAGATTTATTTTTAGTTTTAATTAAATTAAATGTTTTGATAAACTAATGGCTATGGCAATATCATAATGAATTTGCATAAAGGATATATATGTTGTATTCAATTAGATCAACTGGACTTGAAGGTGTTCTTGAAGACGTTTCGCTAGTATCCGACTGGCTTTCTCAATTCAGAATGAACTTGTACAAGAATCTGTGGCAATTATGTACCCTGGAAAATCCCAATTAGCATATCACAGCCAGGTATCCTTTACTGCATAAAGGATGTATGTAGTAAGGTTATTACAGACAAGGATGTCAGTGTAATGACAAATCCCAGGTCTTTAAAGCAGAAAAGATAACAAGTTGCAGTAGCGCCACCCATGTGGAGTTAACTTACAAAATCCACAGTAGTGCCCATAAACCATAAGGATAAATAAGCCAATAATGTGTGAGGTCAAATAGAATGAATCGCTGGACCGTTGTTAGACCACAAAAATAATTGCTGTGAAAATAAAGACAACAATTTGCTTAATAATTGTCTGTGATTTTAAATTTGCCCCCAATTGGTTCCTCTCCAACGTTGTGAACTGGCATTGGCAAACACTGCAATTTATTTAATTAATGCCTACGGACTACATGGACCTCATAACTTACTGGGAAATTTATGAAGATGTTATGATAAAAGCTTTTTTCTTTTTCCAATTACATCTAAAATAAATATGCATCAGGGATTTCAGTCTTGCATTGTGGAGTATCAATCTTGCATTGTGTAGGTCTACAATAAAAAAGGTTGACCAAGAGGCACTGGAAAGCACGTGTTTAATCTTTTATTTCTCTCTTTACTTAAGATATGATATGATATTAAGATATGTCCCTTTAAGATATGTACTTTTGATTATTTAAACAGTTTATTTTAGTTGACAAGCTTTTGTCTATATGGTTCGAAAGTTCAAAAACTGACCTATTAAAGTCAATGGGAGTCAAATAAAAAAGTACAAATGAAATGCAATTAAAATATCAATGGTAACTTAATGTAAATGGCTGTGGGACCTGGGAAATGGTCTGGGGAACACGTTTGAATATCCAGGACTTTCGAAAAATCGATTTTACTCTCACGCGCGCTACTTTCGAGCTCTTGCATTTGAACATTCGATAATTATCCCATAAACGACTCGCATATTCGTTAATTTGATATTTACTCGCGTATTGGTATATAGACAGTTTACTCTCATATTTGTTAATTCGATATTTACTCGCTTATTGGTATAATAGACATTTTACTCGCATATTCGTTAATTCGATATTTACTTGCGTAATGGTATAATAGATATTTTACTCGCATATTCGTGCTCCTCGAACGTTCGAACATATGATAATTATTGAAAGTCTGGAAATTATCGAAAGTCTGAGAAATCAGGGCCCGGGATAGAGAAGCCCGAGTCCGAATAGTTTGGCTCGAACTCGAGCTCTAGTCCGTGTTCTAGTCCATCTCTAATTGTAAGGGTTATATACAAGATAAACGGTCACCCGAAGTAAATACAGTCCCAAAGTCCTCACCAGCCTTATTGATTTCATACTAAACCCCTATTTCTTTACATTTAACCAAGAAATGTACCTATAATGTATGGGTGTATCCATGGGAAGCAAAATGGCACCACATTGTGCCAACATATTCATGGCAGACTTGGAAGACAGGTTTCTGGACTCCCAAAACTACAAACCACATAGTTACTAACGTTACATAGATAATGTGTTTATGATATGGACACATGGGGAAGAACAGCTACAACATTTTATTCAGGATTACAACAAATTCCATCCAACAATTACATTTGAAATGTATTTTCTGAGGAATCCATACATTTTTTTGGACACCACAGTGTCCAAATATGTAAGCATTCATACATCCTTATACAGAAAACCCACTGACAGATACAATTATCTGCATTTCAACAGTTTTCATCCTAACCACACCAAGAAAGGAATCATATACACATATCACATAATATGATCAGAAACTGAAGAGAGAGACTGACACCTAGGTGTCAGGTACATCATTTAAACAAAAGAGATATCTACACAGAACAATAACCACTTACATAAACATATGCGAATGCCAAGGGATAACCTTCTACATTACAAAGAACAAAAAAGAAACACCTAGATACCCTTGGTAACAACATATAACCCGGTACTGGAAGGAATACATACAATCATGAAAGAACTAAAACCTATGATCAACCTTAAAAACTAGTTAGAATAAAGCTACACACGGATAATGAAAACATCACCCCAGGCACCAAACCATGCAGGGGTCCTCTGTGTAAGCAGTGTAACAATATTAACTGTGCCCCATCTGTAATACACAGGAAGGGGATATTTGATATCCAGGGATCTTACAGCTGCACATCCAGCAATGTGGTGTATTTAATACAATGTAACAAATGTATGGACATATATATATAAAAAACTACAGAAGGGGATGAACTCCTACAGAAGTAACAACCATGATGAGAAAAAAGCAGTTTACCTGTGGGTTATCATTTTTCTCAACCAGGACATTCCATGGAAAACCTTCAGGTCCAGATCTTGAAGGGACATTTCAGTAGCAACCAAGGAAGAAAAATATTAGAAGCCAAAATTATTCTATTATTTGACTCTAAAAACAATGGCTTAAACCAAGATATAGGATTCCTAGCTCACTATATCTGTTGAATACATTTGTGTGTTGTATGGATGTATGTGTGTATGAGTGTGTATGTTCTTGTGTGTCGGGAAGAGCCGCTACACACTGACGATAATGGGTAAAACCCATCGTTCCCCAGCGGGATTTACCCATTATCGTTTTCCCCCCCTCCCTCTTCTCTTCCCCTTTTCCATTCTGTTGGCCACCTTACACTTCTTATCTTATCTCTCTATTTTATTACCCCTTGCTCAGTATATTCTGGGGGGGGGGGGGGTGTTTGGGTGGTGGTGGTTGTTATCTTTATGTAATTAGCTTTTAACTTTCTGTTAAACCTTTGTTTCAATCAGTACTGCTAGACCTGATGAAGAGGGTAGATCCCTCAAAATAAACTGTTGGTCTATAAAAATGATCACAGTACTTTTTACTACATATATTGGACTAATGCGGCAAAACAATTTTTTTCTTTACCTTGATTATTTTTGCATCCAAATTTTATCAATTTTGGATTGTTTTCAATTTATCAGTTTTGGATTGATTGAATATGGTCTAAAGGCCCTTAAGAGGTTCTAATAAATAATTTCCACCATCTTCTACCGATACAGTGCGTTATTGTTACAGTACAACAGCGACTGTAAATGTATATCCGTTGTCATACATTTACACCGAACGTTCGGTCATAGAATACCATGCAGTATTCTATAGGGATCGTAAATCTATGATCGCGCTATCGCTAATTTACGATAGATCGAAAATTAACGATCGGTTGAACTATTGGTAAACTGAATGTTACAAGCGCAGTATTGCTAAAAAGCGATACCACGCCTTTATGAATATGGCCCCATGTTTCTACTTTCCATTCAGTTATCGATTCAAGAGGAAATGGTTAATTTAAAGGACCTAAATCAATCAGCCCTCACCACTGGGATTTGTCCTGAATCCCCATACAACCCCTTGAAGTAGTGTTTGTTCTCCCATCAGGCCTCACCAACTCCCTCAGTCCAGGGTCTGACCAACAAGAAGGGGAGGGGTAGTTTACGCAGGATAAACAATGGTGGAGGTGCACTCTACCCAACTGTGGGTGCAAACACCTCTGTAGGTTCTTCCCTTAGGAACCAGCAGTTTCACAGGAAAAAAGGTAACTGCGGGTCGCACTCCAAATCTTTAGAAAATTTTATTGTGAACCACACATATCCACGTCACAACGTTTCGGGGTACTTTACATTTTCTATAATTGCCCTTTATTATTAGTAATCTTCAAAATTCTAAATCTAGAAACTTATATAACTTTTTCTTAAAACTATTAAAATCTATTTTTGCTTTTACTTTGTAGACCTTTTGAAAAGATATATAGCCTGAACCTTGCAATGAATGCTACGTAAATATGCTAATATTTTGCTAATGCTACGTAAACATATGTGCAAACCATATGCCACAAAAATGTTTCATATAGGTCAAGCAGGTTAAGGAAGTGAAACATATAATTAAAAAATGACTTCAATCTAAATTATAAAATATAGTATTGAGACATTTCAATGCTCTTTGGGGAGATGTTGTCATGCAGATATTTCCAAAGTATAATTCATTCAGGACCTATGTGATTTTTACATTACGTCACTTTATCATAAATTTATTTACAAAATGTCGAGTAGAATAGGCTGTGAAACAAAAATAAACTAAGGTGATACCATATGTATCTCTATCTCTTATCCTGGGGGATTTCATTGTACCAATAAAGGAAAAGAAATCAAATTTAGTCTATCCAGATTATATATCAACTGCTTCCAGGTGACTGGCTCAAACACAATGCTGTTCTTAAGTTTTATTTTTTTAACATTGTGGTGTAATATTAAAGGAGAACTAGAAGGTGAAATATGTTTCTGACATAGACTACTAATTATAATGATGGGGCATATTTATTAACCCATACATTATCATTGTGATTGTAATTGTATGACACAGTAGTAATTTTACAACTGCAGTCGTAAAAAATAACTTGATAGGGCTTTATAAATATAGTCCCATGTATCAGTTGCCTAGCTGGTTTTATTTAAGAGACACCCTCCTTTCTTTCACTTACAAAGCTTATGCATGCATTCATTATCAGAAGAACCTGGTGGACATTATATTAACAATGAAAAATATTAATAAAACTTTCAAAATTTTTGAGTCAAGATATCCTGTAGCCATGAAAACTAGAGAAAAGCAGAGAATGGATTTTCAAGCCCCGTTTACTAGTAGGGTGTATTTTACATTAAATGCTCGAGATTGGGAGTACATTCTTGTTTTAATAACATTTCTAAATATATATCTATTTTTTCTTAAATTGTAATTAACATTTTAAGCTAAATTGGAATCTTACATTTTAGGGAGTCCATCAGATATGTTTCAATGGTGAGAATAACAAGGGTTGTATTAGTAGGTTTGTATTTAAAACAAACAGTCGAAGCAGGGATAACAACCTGTTGTTTTAATCTGTGAATGACAACATCCTTTCACTTACACTTCCAGTAACTAGGCTGAGGAAATGGCCTTAATGCTTCAACACACTCTTCCTTACATTCTTACTTTTCAGCACTCCCTCAAGACTCATCTTTTCAAAGTAACCCATCCTTAAACCTTGTAAAATGAAAGTTTTTGCTTCCTTGCTCTGTCTAGAAATTCCTCCTAAACTTAATGGATTGATCCAGACATATTCTAAATCATCCTGTTTATGTCAGAGCTCAGCTCCCACATCATCCTACCTTATTAAACAAAACTGGTATTTTCCCCTGTCAGTAACTGCTACCTACCAGTACCTTATATTTCATTACTTTTATTAGAAAAACTTGCAACTTTTTTTTTGCTTGTTTTTTCGATGTGGTAGGAATGGTGTGAAATTTGTCCTTAATGAAGATGGTCATTTTCCTTCTACAGTCCTTCTGTGTGTTAGCCTTCAGTCATGGCTGTGACATTACAGCCTCTGACTTACTGTGGCTATACGAGCCACCTCGTTTACAGCAGTGCTAGTTTGTAAATAGCTTATAAAGCCATCAGAAGAGGTGGAAACAAGCGGAAGAGGGACCAGCAGACTTAGGTAATAAGAATCTCCCAACAGAGATGCTGGGGAGACAGGTAAGTATTTTAGGGTTTGGCGGGCATGCCCTTTAAAGGGGAACTGTGGTCTCCATACAAGTTGAGTGACATTCCGAAGGCTGCTCCTCCACCTCGCCACCGGCGAGCACAGCCTTTAGATTTCAGTGACAGGACAGGAGACAGGAAGTCTCTCACCCTCTCTGATGTGTGAAGATCCCCACAGAGAAGGTAAGGGAATCTAGAGCCCTACTCTCTCACTATATGAAAACAGAGTACTCACTCTGCCTGAAAAGGCTGTTTTCATACAGTTTTCTTTAGGGGGGATCTAAGTGGCCCACAGCACCCGTGAGTGGGCGGGGATAATGCACCCACGAGTGGGCGGGGCCACATGGGACTTTAAGGGAAGGGGCCATGGGGGGGCTGTAAATGGAGGGGCCATGGGGTCCATGATTGAGAGGGACGTGGGGGGCTTGCAAGAGGAGGGGGACTGCAAGGGGAGGAGAAGACACAGGGCAGATTCATCCACTGACATGGTTTCAGAGCAGGAAGCAGAAAGTGTGGGGGACCTCATAATGTTGCTGCCATATCACACACAAAAATGTAAATATCTTCAAAACTATGGACCACAGTTCCCCTTTAAAGAGAAATGCTAAAATGTCCGTTTTTTAAAAACTGTATCAAAGTGATTAAAAATGCAAACTAATAAAACAAAATCATAAAATTAAAGAAAGGAAAAATTAATGTAGTATGTATTTGTTTTAGATTTTTTTAGATTAACAGCAACATGTAATGTCACACACCCCTCCATAATAGTTTAAAGAATTACTGTATAGTTTAAAGGTTCCTGAATGGGGTGATGAACACAGTGAAAGTAATTCAGGGAGATTCCATAAAAGTTCTTATCATTAAAAATGGCACTAATTGTGCCCCAACCAATCAGATTCTATTTAAAATTTGAAAGAACATCTGATTGGTTGGGTCAAAATTAGCACCATTTTTAACCATAAGAACTTTTACTGAATCTCCCTGATTGTTTTTTTTTTACTGTATTACCTGCACAATGGAAAATCACTTGGATTTTCTCTGAATTTGTTCTGTCAGTAAAATAAAATGTTAATTACTTTTCAGTAACAGTCTGATAAAGCATAAAAAAACAAATATCAGTCTTGAAGTAATCATACTATTGGCAATTAACAATGCAATAATTTACTGGCATTCTGATATTTCCATGTCTCTTCTAAAATAACAAATTTAGTAATAAAGTTGATGAACCGTTCATAGAGTTACAATAACTTTTAGCAAGATGTATCGTGAAATAAAAATTGCAAGCTGTTCCTAGTCCTCCGTGATGGAATGTAGGGACATTTTCCTAATGCACTGATGCACTGGGAAATTAGAGATTAGACCCTGTCAACTGGTAATATGGGAAAATATTGCAGATGCTTTTTTAAGGGAGGTCATTCAGCTGGTGGGTGGGTCTGTAAAATTTTCAGGGGGGGTTTGGTCTGGATTTTTTAAATTCCCTTTGATAACCCTCAGTTAGACAAAGCTTTACAGCTGAATTGGACCTGAGCTTTAACGAGAGGGATAACAATGACTAAACCAGTAATGAATGCATATTGGCTGGTCAGGTAATGTGTTACTAAAAGATCTTTTATTTTATCCCTTCCGCAGGGGTATGTTTAGGGGGGGATTACTGGTGCCTGGAATCCCCTCTTTTTGCCTTCTCAGTGCAGTCTACTGTTCTACTTCTCCTGGTGTCCATAGACTGTTACATAGATTGTTGCATAGACTGTTACATAGACTGTTACATAGACTGTTACATAGATTGTTACATTGAGCTGTGTGTGAGAAGCAGCATTTGTATGTTTCAAAATTGCATCCAGTCTGCCCTGTGATTGACAGCAGTATAGAGATCTGTATCAATATTAACCCTGCAGCTGCCTGAGGTGATTGCTTAGACTAAAGGTTCATACACAGGTGCGATCACAGGAGATGGCCCCGACTCACGATGTGTACGAATGCCCCAGTTTCAGCGGATAATCGGCCCGTGTATGGCACTTTATCAGCCGAAATGGCCGTTTTTGGGGGGATCGTTGCACGATCTGCCTGGACTTACCTTACTGTTTAGTAACAGGGTTGGCTGCTAGAAAATAGCCATTACCTGCTGTGACCAAACTGAACAATATGTTTAGATATCAAGTGAGATAGAGGTTATGGAAAGGTGCTCTGATTTCTAATTGTGTGTTGATAGTGTTTGTGGCTCTCACTTGCCTTGATTCAAAGCAAAGTTATGGAATGGAATGGGCATGGTATTGACTTAATAAAGAAAGGTAGTGATGCCAACACATGGCCCCTGGCCACACAAAATGGTAAATACCTACTTAGGCTATTAAAACTAAGCCCTGACTTTAATTTATGCTGTGGTGATTATAAACCCTCCAAAAAACGCCTGTGTTTCATAAGGCTCTGTGCACAACTCCTTGCCTCCACTTGACCCCAATCACCCAGTGAAACCCGGCAGAAAGCAGTAGATGCAAAGAATGCTGAAGGTACTCTGTTTACCTAATAAAATCTTTGACCCCTTACACAATAATTCCAACAGTTGTAGAACTGTATAAGCCAATCGAGAAAGACTGCGGGGATTTGCACTATGCATCAATGCAATATGGGCTACATCCCTAATCTAGTCTACTGTAGAAATGTATGGTCACACTGAGTTTTCAATGCTTTTATTTTGTTATTTTTGTTTCAAAAACATTTCCTTTTATTGTACACTATACAGAAAAAAAGCAGATGCACAAAACATACATTAAGAAAAAAATACAAAGGATACATTACATAGTAACATAGTAACTTAGGTTGAATAAAGACATACGTCCATCAAGTCCAACGTATTCACTTTTTTTTTTTAAACCCTCCCTTACAGTTGATCCAGAGGAAGGCAAAAAAACGAGCTAAAAAGGGGGGGGGAAATTCCTTCCTGACTCCAAACGGCAATCGGAAAGTATCCCTGGATCAACCAGATCTATATGTATTAATACCAGTAATTCTCAATATTTTTTAGTTTTAGAAACTTATCCAGGCCTTTTTTAAAGCTATTCAATGAACTGCCATTACCACTTCTGCTGGAAGACAGTTCCACAGCTTCACCGTTCTCACTGTAAAGAAACCTTTCCTAACCTGAAGATGAAACTTCTTTTCTTCCAACCTTAAAGGATGTCCACAAGTTCTCTGATATGACCTATTGGTAAACAATGCACCATAGAGTTCATTGTATGGGCCATTAATATATTTGTATAATGTTATCATGTCCCCACACAAACACCCCTTCTCCAATGTAAACAGCCTTAACTTGTCTAATCTGCCTGCATATTCAAGCTCCTCCATTCCCCTTATTAATTTAGTTGCCCTTCTCTGAACTGCTTCAATTTCCACAATGTCCCTTTTGTATATGGGATTCCAAAACTGCACCGCATATTCCACATGAGGCCTTACCAGTGCCTTGTAAAGAGGGAGAATAATATTTTTCTCTCTTGAATCTATTCCCCTCTTTATACATTGGCTCATTACATTGCACGGTGCATTGGGGCATATAAGAAGACTATGATTGTTAAAAGATCTAAACTAATTAATCTTTTTTCATAGTGAAAATTAATGTAATTTACTAAAAGTCTGATTAACATTAACATCTTGATAATGTTTATATTTTAACCATAGAGCCTAGACCTGTCTTCCATAGACTTATTTAAACCTCATTAATAAAGAGTAAAAATGCTCAAGTTAGTCAACTATGAATGTATCCACTGTTTTCTTATCTGGTCCTTTAATTAACGTAACTGATCACAGAATGTGCCCTAATAAGACCTTTACAGAGTAACATAGCTTCTGTTGTTTCAGCATCGCATACCAAACACAAAGCTACCGCTGCAAAGTCCTGCTGCAGTCTTCTTGTAATCCCGGGAGTGTTGGAATTCTCTTCATGAGTTTAGATGTTTAATTACAACACCTGCTTCAGTCGATATTGCTAAAGGAAAGACATCCATCCTTTACAGTCTATTTCAATTTACAATGCAGTGCTCTTCATTCTAGATCCTTCAACTGAGAGTCAAAAAATATACTATTGATGTAATCACAGGGATATTTAAATTTGCCACAATGTAATAAGTAGGCAGGGAAATTATTCTTAACATATTTTATCTATAATTTTATCAGTTTGAAGAATATTGAAAGCTTTTAGTTAATCATTGCTTTATTAGGTATCTAAGAAACACATTAGTGCATTGTTTAGTGCTCAGTAAAGATATATGGTTATTGGGGCAGTCTGATATGACCTTTTTATAATGGCAGCACCAATATCTGTGGGAGGCTGGTCATACATGAAATGTACTGTAGAAAAACAAAGCACCATTTAAGAAGGTATAACAAGTACTGGCTATTCCTGGTATGCTACATAAGGTCCTGTGCATTTCCCCAGCATTTAGTGACTAACACAGGGAAAGTTCCTATTTTAAGCAGCACATTTTTTTGCTTGCTGGCCTAGCTGCATATGAGCCATATAATTTCTAATCCATCAACAGCTTTTTTTTGATGGGGTGGGCTATCTAGCCTCTTGACATAAGTGATTACTAGAAATACTGTTAATTCCTGCACCTTTATATTGTTGTGTCTGTAGATATTGCTAGCAATCTAATTCTATCCAGGAAGTGCTGGGCTAGGGTGGCACAGACATGCTTTCCCAGATCTTGTTAATTGTATTTCCAGTTTACAGTAACTAAGTAATGTGTTGCTTCCAATATCTATAGCCCTATATTAACCTTTCTTAAGAACTGTAAACTTTCTTTTACAGTTTGTATCTTGAGTTTCTTCATAAATTATTATAATTTATTTTTATAGTGTGTTATTTTAAACATAAAATTCTTAAATTTAGAAATTATAAATTAGAAAGTTCTCTTTTTTTGTAAAGTATAAAAAATATTTTAATCATTATGCTAAATATATGGTGATTTCTCGATCAATTGCAAATTATAAAATGATTATTTTAACAACATATTTAAAATCACATTTCACACATTGTCTACCTTGGGGGTCACTTCATTTCCCTTTACAACCTCCAGTAATTAATCTTTGTTAACTTGAACATCTTGTGTCCACAGGACAGGGACAATAAGGGACTCGTAAAACCGTATTCATCACAATAAAGTTTATTAGCTGTGGTTAATTTGGTAATATGCACTCACTATTCAGAAGCTTGTTAAACTAAAACAGTCAACAAAATACCACACCCTACAAGGGATATATTGTGCAGCAAGACATTTGGATTGCGATTTATATTTAATGAGAACTGCAGTGTTTGCGTTAAAAAATCTTTATGTGTTGCTCTTAAATTGCAGCATATTAAAAATATATCTTTCATGTTAAATTGATTTCAACCCAGAGATGGTACAGCAATATCCAATGACATGGATAACAGAAAACCTTCATAATAGGTGAAAGTAAAGCAAGTAGCAAGTCATGGCAAGTTTTCCACCCTGTCAGTAGATAAACTATATTTTTCTATATTTTTACAACACATACTATATTGAAAAATAAATGTTTCACAATGTTTCACAGACAGTTTTGTTCAGTAATCATTTTTACAGGAACCACATGCTGTATATAATTTCTAGTTTGTGTTGTGTGTACGGCTATGTTTTCCTTTTTTCTCACATGTGTATCTTATACCTACCAGAGATACTGAATAAGCAAAAAATACACAATTTATTCATCATTAATTTAAGGTTGACTGTTCATGAAATTCTACCCTCCCATGTAAATCCCAGTGCCACTCAGATTTACAATCAGAGAACATGTCACCTTAACCAGTGTAGACAATGCCCCCTTCTCCACTGAAAAAACTAGAGGGTTAGCTTTACACAGGTGTATCACTGGTTGGGAAATACTCAGAAATGCTAGTGATATGTTGTTTTAATCTGCATTTTTTTCTGTCAGGGAATGTGTCTTAGCTTGAACTTCTAAACTAGTGCTTGACATTAGATCTTCAAAGACAAGCTCTAAATACTAATAATTCATTTCCTTCATTCAGTCTAAAGCTACAAATCCTCTTTGACTTCCTTGCCTTATAATGTATATATAATAATGAGAAAAATAAAAACTCCAAGCTTGGTGGCATATTATTAAGAGAGGAGACAGATGTTGTAGAAGTTATGTTACAGTATCTGTTTAGAAGGCAGTTGTAGGTTACAATAAGGGCTGTCCTACTTGTAGAGTTACTACTACTGTGCTAAATAGTTCTGTACAGAGGGATGGTGTGAAGCATCATAACCAACTATTAGCAATGTGGCAGCAATTATAGCATTTGTGAGTTATCACCCATGCTATTCATTGTTTCTCAAACTAATAAATAATTTACCTGCATTTGAGGTGTTTCACGGAGGGGTGACCATTGGTTGGGCCCACTGCAGTGAGTTAATTAGCTTTGCATGTTTACTCACCACAGCAGCTTATACTCTATATAGCCAATCAGATTCAGAATGGGTGCCCTTAAAGTTTGATTTGGTCATTGCTTTTTCTTATGCACATTATACATTTTTAAATTGTGAACTGTGATCATGTTACAAAGATTCAAAGCTGCAGCACTGTTTGTAAGGACCCCACTCCGATTATTTACAGAGTAAAAAAGGGACAATTTTAGTTTTTTTTTTCCCTTACTGCACATTGCATATATTCACATTCCTGGATAGATATTTCCCTCTAGAATACAACAGTGCTCAGTTACAAAGACGGCTACTGTTCTACAGAATAAGAGGAGGAGGGTGGAGACTGTGGCTAAAAAGAAAGGATAAACACCAAACGACTGGGGCAAAGCTAAACAAGAGGCCATCAACACTGAACATCATTTTGTAGCATAACTGAATTATCAATTAAGACAGTTTATGCTTAGCGACTATAAACATCCAAACATTGGGTTGAATTTTCATTTTAGAACTGTTTCTCTTGTTCTTAACACCCAGCTGGCGGCTACTCAGGGTGGCTACATTTTGGACCCTGGGAACAGAAAACATAGGGCACCTTCCTATTAAAAAAACTGCTGCGATTTATACTAGCGATTACTTTATTTAATGCTTTGGTGGCAGTCCCCACAAAACATGGTCAATGATCAAAGTTATTTTGAAACACGTAATGCTAAGTGGCAATACAACCATATTCAACATGGTTTAAAATTCACGATTCAAATGGAGCATATTGTAGTTCATGCTTTTTGCTGTTGGTTTACTTCTCTGTTGTAAGAACAAAATCCTGCTTGGATCGCTTGACATCTGTTAAAGTTGGATGAAAACATGAAGTATACCACGGAGTAAAATTTGTTTTAGACTGTCAAACTAACTTTGGTCCAACTGTCCAAATCACCTCACATACTCTGAATATGTAACTGATTTCAACAGATGTGAGATCTACTGTACAAATGGGATTTTTCACAACTACCTGCCTCGATGAGTTTATTTTTGCAAAAGGATATATACAGAGTAAATAAGCTTAGTCTAAAAAATCAACAGAATAAGGAAAATGCAGAGAGAATAAAGCAAAGGTGAAATGCACCTAAAGCAAAGTTTACATAATATATAACTGAATCGCTTACGCTGGGTACTATTCATGTCTTTGTTCAAAAGATTTCCCTGTTCTTCTCTGCCACAACACATTGATCCCCTCCTTGTCTTGTCCCTCCAACTCTCTCCTTATCATTTTGATACAAAAGGACTTTTTGCACACTGACATGGATAATTTGTGCAATATCTTTGTGATAGTGTGCGTGCAAAGGAAAGCTGAAAAGTCATGGGGACAAATGATCAAAAGAGAGGGACACATGATTAATAAAACCAATAAAAAGTGGCAGATGCATACCCCCAGACAGTTGCAGACAAATGAATGGCTTGTCCTAGAGCCCCAGACTACTTTGCTGTGTCCCTTGTGGGTGGGGCTTGGGTGGTCAAGAGGCAAGGCTGGGGCATTCTGGGAGTAAGCGATGTTTGTCAGGGTTGAGTGATCAAAGGGCATAGTTGTTTTGAGTTTAAATAGGCACCTTCCCTGGCACCCTGTCCCTGATGTTGGGAGGTATGCAGATGAGAAGGAGGAAATCTTTTCACTGTAGCCACGGACAGCACTCAGAATATGTGCAATCAAATGATTATTTGCATTTTTATTGATCCTCCTATGAAATAAAGCCATAGTGGCCTTATCACCATGTTTTAACTTTTGCTATTAACTGGTGATAAAATAGTGTTGCAGAAGTGCAGCTATATATATTATATCTATATCACATAGGTTGCAGCTGCTGGGTTACAAAAATGTTAAGAGGTGCAGCCTCCACAAAACCTTTTTTGTGTACCATTTGGTGCCTTCATTTTTCTGCACTTAAGTTGGGTACACATGAAGGGACTTTTTGTCCCAACCAAGCATCCTCTATTAGCAAGCACTCTGTCGGTACAAATGACTTTAGGTCACAGACTACAGTTCACATGACCATTTATGCGGTCCCATAGGCTGAAACCAGTACAGTTTTTCCAGCACAACCAACTGATACATGGAAGTATTGTCAATTGGGCCGAAAAATATGCCTGTGTATACCCAGCCTGAGTTCAGTTTATTTAATGTTTAATGCAAAATCACTGGGGCCTTTTGTTACTCATAAAGTCATTCCCCTACTGGTGACCTTGAAGAAAAGATTGAGGTCAGACCAAAAAGGCATCTGCTGTGTTATTTTATTGTCATAAGACGTAAAAATCATCATAAGATGTAAAATCTTGTTTTATCTTGGCTGATAAAAATGATCCATACTGTGTGTAAGTTAACAGCCTAAAAAAAAAAATCACAGAAGAAATTTCATTCTTGCAGTGACTCACTTTTTCTGCTTTTTCTGGGCAACCACTATCCATATAAAAATAATGTAGCCTAGAATTCTGGATTAGGGTTTAAGGTTGCATTACAAATTTACTAGTATTTCTTTTTTTTAACATTTGGACTGCGTGAAAGAAATTTAAATACTACATCAACATTGTAGTTGTATTAACCTTAGCCACTTTCAGTTATATCATTTACATGTGCTGCTTTGCAGCAAAAATAAACACCAAGTGGTATTTATGTCTCATATAACTAGATCAGTCCCTGATTTCAGTAAGCAACAGCTCTGTTTAACAGGGTATAAAGGGTAATAATCTTATCTCGCTTTAATTCACTGAATTATACTGTGACGCACAGGAAGTTACTTTGCAGCTTCGGTCCATTATGTATGAACGTTTAGTGAGAGCCAGTTGACTTTAAATATCTTGTCATTCTTTGCTTCTTGGAATGCAGAGTCATAATTCTATCATGTGGGCTGACTAGTTCTGCTGAGCATGAAATTTGTACAACACAGTAGTGAATTGGATACTCACTTTACAGGAAATCTGAAAAGGTCGTTTATATGTGTTCATTTACTTTGCCTTTCAGATGTTAGAAACTACAATGTCCATGATCTTTTGTTGTCCCATCTGTTTTATTCTTCTGTCCAGATCAGTTGCATCAACTGCGTGTAATCTGAATGTCTTCTAAATAATGTGACCATGTTTTACTAAAATTACAAACCATAATCACCATATTGGTTGTTCTAAGGGTGACAACTTTGTGACATTCATTGTCCTGTAAATTCTTCACTCTAGCAGGGCAATAATGTGACAGGAAATGTTTTCCAAAATGACAGTGCCAACTGGAGGTGGCATAGTCTCTCTCTACCAGTAAATAGGAAGGATAATTTCCAATTGGTCTAGGGGACTTAATTTCCCTGCTCAAGAGTAGACGAGTCTCTGAATCCAATACTACAATGCATCCAATACTACAGAAGGTATAGTTTGCCTGCTGAATTGCTTCCTAATAGTAAAACAAAGTTATCTATTAACTGATCTATTAAATCAGGAAGAACATTTGGCAACAAAAAATTTACCAGGAAATACAAAAGATAGTCCAACGCAGGAGACCTGCAAAGGGAAAGAATTGGGCATGGGGTTGTTGTTTTTTTCACCTATCCTATGATTATTCATTGGTGGGTAGAAGTGATTGCTCTTATATCAGCTATGTAAGACTGAGCTTATGAAGCTCTCCACCCAGCCTCACTCCTTCATCCCCTTTTCCCCTTACAAAAGATTACTACCATAATACTGGGCGGGCAGCAACATGAGAAGGCTCTGCTATGGTTATATCCATGAAAAGCTAAGGGGACCGGACGACCCTGCTGTAGTGCTAGGAAGGAAGGATTGACAGGGGACCAGGAACAGGAGTGAAGACCAGGGCAGTGTTAGGGCATTCCCTTTCCCTGCTTCAGCAGTGACTTACCTGGGCAGGGAGGCGTGTCTAGATGATGGGGGTAGAGCGGGCAGAGAGTGGCGGAAGTTTAGCGAGACGTAGGCGGAGTTGAGGGAGAGAGGTGAATGTCTCGTGGGACTTCTGGTAGTGCGTTAGGGCTGGAGGCAGACAGCTGGATCCCTCCCTCCCCCCAATTCTAGGATTGACACCTGGGTGGAAGAGGCAGAATGAGTAAGGGGGTGGTTAAGAAGGGGTTTAAGCGAGTTACGGCATTGATGTAGAGTAAGATGTAGAATTGGTAAGATAGCTCTTAAATATTGTTAATATATTTTGTTACCTGTTAATATGTTATTAATATATATATATATATATCTTATAGAGAAGAGTTTTGTAACAATGGAAATATTGTTGCTTATTTGAATATGTTAATTAAAGGGACAGTTCAGTGGAAATGATCAGTATTTCTTAAATTGTTAGTTTGTGTAATGTCTTCTTAGTTATTCTACATATTCTCTCCCATTTTGAAAAAATCAGTTGATTTCATACCCTTTGCTGTTCCCTGCTGTTGAAATTAGTGAGCTGCCATTTCAGGTTCTAACAGTCCTTCTTCCCAGGATGCACCACATTCTTGGAATGTTCCTAACAGTAATTTCTACTGGTTGGCTGTTGGATGGGTCAAAGATGCTCAGATCTCTACTGAGCAACTGAATCAACCCAGGCGCTGGGTCAAGGGCAAGACCATAACAGTCTCTATTAGGGGTCCTGCAAACAGGAAGTCAGTATTTCGGTTGCATTTATTTATACACAGACAAAATGCTGAATTGGCAGATTAAGGTCACTAGGATGAAAAAATACTGCTCTTTTTTCTAAAAAGCATATGTATTTGCACTGAACTTCCCCTTAAAGTAAAGGATGCTGTGGCCATTTCAAACCAACTTCCAGTGTGTGGTCTTTTATTGTGGGTGAACAAAAGGGGAGTAAGGGTCTTGGGGGTAGGCTGAAAGGAGTTAAGAGAGTCAGGAGCGACTCAGTTGACTGTTCCCTGTCATGTCGGATCTCTCATGTCGAATAATATGCAAGTTCTTTTAACTTGGAAAATAAAACTAATAAAAGTTTAAAAACTTGTGCTTGAAGTACATTTTCCTGGCATTGCTGTCTGCCCAATGTGCTGTGTATTTCTATTATCAGTGGATACTGTGAACAATCATATGTGCTGGTAAACTTTGATCGTTTGTGTATATTTATAGGTGCCAATATCAGGATATTAGGTCCCCATTCTTTGTACTCCTAGCCAATAGATTTCTGATCTCTGCATGGACAGATCTTTATATTTTATGTACCAAATGATTAATCATGTGAAATATCAGGTCGACTCTTGTATATTCCCAACCAGCAGGTCACTGATCTTCATATTAATCAGCCTATAGCTGGGATCCTTTAAGGTCGTCCTGTGTATACTAGGCCTTATGCTGGCCATAAACTGACCTAACGTTATGTCGATTTAATGGTTTGTTCCAACATTTCTAACTATCTGCCTTCTGTAGTGCGGTCACAAAATGATCCAGCCAGGTGGTTTTTCCAAATGTCTGGGGAACATAGGGAAGTGTAAACTTATGGGATCATTCTGTTTTTGCTGCTGACATTGGGGGAAATATTATTGTTATGAATATTATTGGTACCATTGAGGCTGAGGCCACACTACAACACAACGCACCAAAGTGGCACGCTTTCCATGCCTTCGCGTGCATTGTTTCCTGTTAACGCATGTGGTTTCACTATTTTCAAAGAGTAAACGCATGCGATTGCGCGAAAAAATGCTTGAATGCAAAGTGGAAACGGACGCGCAATCGCACGCGCATCGGAAATCGCAGGAATGTTTGCGTTCGTGTGATTTCCATGTTAGCAAAAATTGCAGGTTCAATTGTGTTTGCTGATGACACTAAATTATGCAGAGCTTTGGAAACTTCCAATGATGTGCAAGTGCTGCAAGCAGACCTAGATAGATTATCAAAATGGGCAGCAGAATGGCAGATGAGATTCAATGTTGATAAATGTAAGGTGATGCATTTGGGATTTAATAATCCCTGTGCCACCTACACCATAAATAACTCTGTGTTAAGTGCATCTGAAATGGAAAAAGATTTGGGGGTTCTGGTAGATAACAGACTTAGCTGTAGCAAACAATGCCAGGTAGCAACAGCTAGAGCTAGCAAGATATTGTCTTGTATAAAGAGGGGAATGGAATCAAGAGAGAAAAATATTATTCTCCCTCTTTACAAGGCACTGGTAAGGCCACATTTGGAATATGCGGTGCAGTTTTGGAATCCCATATACAAAAGGGACATCTTGGAAATTGAGGCAGTTCAGAGAAGGGCAACTAAATTAATAAGGGGAATGGAGGGGCTTGAATATGCAGGCAGATTAGACAAGTTAGGGCTGTTTACATTGGAGAAGCGGCGGTTGCGTGGGGACATGATAACCTTATACAAATATATTAATGGCCCATACAGTGAACCTCTGGTGCATTGTTCACTAATAGGTCATATCAGAGGACTCGTGGACATCCTTTAAGTTGGAGAAAAGAAGTTTAATCTTCAAGTTAGGAGAGTTTCTTTACAGTGAGAACGGTGAAACTGTGGAACTGTCTTCCAGCAGAGTGGTATGGCAAGTTCATTGAATAACTTTAAAAAAGGCCTGGATAAGTTTTCTAAAACTAAAAATATTGAGAATTACTGGTATTAATGCATATAGATCTGGTTGATCCAGGGATACTTTCCGATTGCCGTTTGGAGTCAGGAAGGAATTTTTTCCCCCTTTTTTAGCTGGTTTTTTTTGCCTTCCTCTGGACAACTGTTAGGTAGGGTTAAAAAAAAATAAATAAAAAAAAAAAAAAAAAAAAGTGAATAGGTTGGACTTGATGGACGAATGTCTTTATTCAACCTTAATTACTATGTTACTATGTTACTATGAGAGCGAAATACGCACTAATGTGGCCTAGCCCTAATAGATTGTAATACGGTGGCGTAGAAATAGGGGTGGGGTAGACCAGGCCCATGTTTCTGTGGGCCTCATAGATCTGTAGCTATGCTGAAATAGCTGTTTGTTTGGTTATCATTTCCTATGGGAGTTTTTCACTTCATCTAGGGTTCTTTTGTGAGTCATCATCTTCAGCACTATCTTTAATACAGAAATAGTCCAAAACTATCCTGGCAAATGAAAACTGTTGGTGCTGCAGCTTCTCAACAAAATGATATTGTGAGGTAGGAATAACCAATCCAACCTCCCTGCCCCAGGTATTTTGCATTGTATTAAAGTTAATTTTCACAGTATAGTTATCCTTTAAATGTGTGGTGGGAATTATGCCAGCACGTTGGTGGACCAATATGTGGTGTGACATAGTTACACATGCAGGGCTTTTATATATTAAGATGTGCTGTTTCTTCTAATAATCGCTTTGTGTGTTGCCTAACGATCAAACTTAAAGAATCAGTTTTTTGGAGGGTTGTTATAGGTACCAAATGGTTCCTTAGATCCCTATGCCACCGTTGGTCTTCCACTTAATTTCAATCACTCGACAAGTTCATCCTGTCACCCACTTGTGTCCAGAGGACCAGGGCCCAACCAATGTGTAGAAACGTTTCCCAAGAAGCGTGTCATCCTATTGGCCAGGTTTCCAGAATCGGAGTGGGTGGTGGAGCAAGACTGTACAGGCAGGGGTGTTGGATTAGAAGCCCACCAGGTTGCGTTCAGGGGCCCACCTAACATTTCATATCTCTATTATCACTTATTTAAATATCTATTTTACTAATACTGACTCCTATTATTTATTAAGACACATTTATTACTGTCCCTTTGGCTCTGTATTTTAAAATTTTTCTCTGTTTTCCGGTGGTGAATGGGCTGTGGGCCCCCATCGGTGGATTCTCGTCCGGCACGATGATTGAACATATCCTTTTGCGGCTCTTGCATAGCGATTGTGGGTTGGTTTTCGGTTGTGACAGTTTAATATTAGCCATGACGCCGTTGTTGAATTTTTGCAATAAAGCTGCGCAAAATTTATTTTGAATTGGGCTTCGTCTGAGTGGTTCACCCCCAGAAACCGTCCCAGCTGCTGCAAACCCTCTAGACTTTAATAAAACAATCTAGCCCAGTCCATCTGGGTAAATGAGCCCAGTGCAGATTAAAGGCCCATATGAACAATACCAAGTTACATTTCCCTGCAATCATGGCATTTCCCTATTAGTCATTTATCTCTCCTGGTCCCTCCACCTCTCTCCTTCCAAGTTCCACTTCTGCTTCCACAGGACCCCTGGCTTTGTTATTCTGCATGTCTGATTAGCAGGAGCCTGATTGGCTGGCTGGTGGGTCATAGAGAGATTCCTTTGACCCCCCCCTTGTACACACGCCCCTTGGCAGAGGGAAAGCGAGCGGGGCCGGTGTGTGTGTGTAGAAGCTGATAGGCAGGGGGCTTGGAGCTCTCTCTCAGCCACAGTGTTGGATATGACAGCGGCTGAGCAGAAGAGAACTTAACAACTCACTCCTAGTCCCATTCACTTCGCGGCAAGGATCCAAGCATGGAATGCAGCTGTGGGGCAGTCTCTGGCACTCTGCTCCTGGCTCTGGCTGCCTGCCTCCTGGTAAATACCCCTCTACCTTTACTGCACAGCATAGTGGCCTTAATACGGATGGATAAGGGTTCATTTAGGTTGGGTGCTAAAAGTGACTTAGAGTTTTGCATCTCTGCTTTCTCAGTGTGTTATAGGAATCCCAGGGACTGTGTGATGGGAATGGTGTGGGAGTCACAGGTGTGCACAGGGAACTTTCATAGGATGTCGCTCATTAGAAATACAGTGATGGCTCTGGCAGGTTATAGTTTGGAATAATTGTACATTGTGTGATTCAAATACTGTGTCATCTCTAGTAGATACATTGAATCCAAGCTATCTATTTATCTGTCTGTCTATATATATCTATCATCTGTCTGTCTATCTATCTATCTATCTAGACTTTATCTATCCATCTATCAATCCATCTGTCTGTCTGTCTGTCTATCTTCTATCTAGCTTTCTGTCTATCTATCTATCTATCTATCTATCTATCTATCTATCTACCATCTATATATCTACTCTATCCATCTATTATCCATCTAATCTATCTATCTAGCCTTTATCTATCCATCTATCTATCAATCTGTCTGTCCATCAGTCTATCTATCTATCTATCTATCTATCAATCTGTCCGTCCGTCTGTCTATCCATCCATCCATCTCTCTATCTATCTATTTATCTATCTATCTATCTATCTATCTATCTATCTATCTATCTATCTATCTATCTATCTATCTATCTATCTATCTATCTATCTATCTATCTATCATCCATCTATATATCTACTCTATCCATCTATTATCCATCTAATCTATCTATCTAGCCTTTATCTATCCATCTATCTATCATCTGTCTGTGTCTATCTATCTATCTATCTATCTACCATCTATCTATCGATCTATCTATTTATCATCTATCTATTTATCTACTCTATCCATCTATTATCCATCTAATCTATCTATCTAGCCTTTATCCATCTATCTATCAATCTGTCTGTCCATCTATCTATCTATCTATTATCTATCTATCTACACACACACATTTTTTATCCATAATCCATCTAAGTATATATCTGATATATAAGTCTGAATGTCTTTCTATCTACTATCAAGAATTGAGTAATATAAATGCAGAAACTGATCTACTGATATGCAAAATTAAAATAAACTGAAAGCAAGCTGTCTCTCTATCATATCTATTTATCTATTTACCAAATATTATATATCTATTATCTAACATCTTTTAATATGTGCATACACAAATAAAGGATCAATATAGGTGAATAGATATACAGACAGATAAAACAGATTGGTAAATAGAATGATAAAAAGAGAGAATTGATTGATTGATAGATAGATAGATAGATAGATAGATATATTAGAAAGATAAAGAAAAATAGTTTCATTCCCTCTTGAAGTTTTCTATTGCTTAAGTCAGTAGTAGTGCAGTTTCTGCATTTGTCTGACTCCATTTTTACTGTTGCTGTGAAGGAGTTAATGGGCTCTTGGAATGTCAATGTCGCACATTGTTTTGGGTCAGTTGTTGTTTACAGGGAAATGTGATATGTACTCTGCTATGGTAAAGACACTGCACTACCAGGTACGCTTTATATTTTGAATGAGTTGTACCTGCCAGTGATTCTTTTTACATGTTATACTTAATTAAAAGGGGGGAATTATGGGCATTTTAAGAAAAACATTTTTCATTGTATGGCTTCAGTTTATGTGTTGCTTATGTTATAGGTTAGTTCAAAGAAAAAGAAAAAAATAGCATGATCCAGGAGTGAGCCATGTGTTTGCTATAGGCTTGAAAGTGTTGTTGATGACAGCATTTTTCCATAGCCAAATGTTGGAAGGTTATACACCATTGTAGCTGGTTTGTGATGTATGGACAATGAAAACAGCTCTAGTCAGGTTGTAGGACTGTAATACAGACCACTTATAGCTAGATTTGATTACAGTGTGGACCAAGGGATATGCTGCAGGGAGTTGTAGTTTAACCTCAGCTTACGTTTGTACAGTTACTGTACATCTAACATTTATTGCTTACATAGTTGAAGTGACCAACAGAGCCCATTTAGAAATTAGGTTACATTAGGGAAGTGTGTTAGAAAAAGTAAATATCATGTATAATTGGTTACTGTAGGCTACTGCCTGGAGAACCAGCATTCAATATTAAACATCACTATGTGTTTCCAAAGAAAGACTCAGTGGTACCAAATGGCTCATCAGCTGTAGTTATCATTGCCTGAACTCAAACAGTACAGGATGGAAAGTACTTACTTATCCTAATGAAGCACATCGCCTGTTAACCTATTGAAAACAAATAAGAAAAATAATAACAAATGAATACATATCAATACATGCATCCGCTGTGAGTTGAAATTTCTATTATTTCTTTAAAGATAGCTAAAAGGAAATTTAACATACATTATGCGGGTTTAAACTGGCTTTTGGGATTTCAAACTAATTAAAGTCCAGTCTGCCATCCATACAGTCTGATATATATATATATATATATATATATATATATATATATATATCTATATATATATATAAGACTTATCTATCTTATCTCTATTATATATCTTAATAAATGGGAGTGTGAAAGTAATAAATGCTTAAATAATAGATAGAATCATTACATAACTATCAATACATGATGAATCAGCCCCTGTCCCAAAGAGCTCACAATAATTGCTTAGTTACTTTCTACATTTTACAATGTTTCTTTCAATGAAAGTACTTTGTAGAGATGTGTTTATTTGATACCACATTTGTATGCAACATGTCAAGACAGATCTTTGGGTTTACTGCAACGCAGAACAATGGTACTGTTAATTAATTGTGTAAATTGTGTCAAAGTTGTTTTGTAGAAAAGACTATTGCATGAAAATATCACCCCTTCCCATGGCTCTATAATTTTACAAGGGGTAAAGTTGTTCCTTGCAATCTGGACCTTTCCCCACAAATTGTCCTTATGCAGGCTGATCCACAATCAGGACATGCTCAGAGCTTCTATGAAATCATTCTAAAATTGTAGAATCAAGTACTGTAAGAAGATGGCATTTTTTTATAAATCCCCTGAAGGGCTAGGTCCTACTCTCATGCACAGCAGCGCATGCAGGATCCTTGCAATGCGCTGCTGTGCATGATTAACTATGTGCGCCGCGACCCTGTACCCATCATTATTGTTAAAACGCATACATTACTCACAAAAAGTCATGTGTTCCAATAACGCATCATGCAAAGTGGGAACACTCCAATAACATTGCATTAGCAATGGTTAGCTGTTTGACTGGAATTTTGTTCTCTTGAGGCACATGTTGTGTCAGTTTGGTGACACAGCAGCATGTCAAAAATGTTAACTCTCTGACCCCTTGATTGCTGGAATGGACTCTGGACAAGGCACAGAATAGTCGGTAAACTTGTCAATGGACAGAATGAATATGTGACCTTCTGAACTGTCTCCTTTTTATGGAGAGCCTTCTGTGGCACTGCAGGAGTTTGAAAACCACCCAATGAACTGAGCAGTATACTGCTGTGGTTTATTGTATGCCAACTGTTTTAGATTTGATATACTGTAAGGACAAACAATACTGGACAGGTGCAATTTTAACAGATTTGTCAAACTAAAACTGTCATCTTTGACTCACATAAGATGTAGGTCAAATAAATCAGCATGATTACATTTACGTTTTGGGTGATGCTGTGTTTATACAGTTAACATTAATTTCCTGGGTGCATACAGTAATGAATACGCTGTTGATACAATTTTTATTCCATGACAAAAACATAAGGTTTGAAAGTGAGCCAAGTATGAATACCAGCAAGCAATTATGCTATCTAATAACTGTTAAGTGGTGTTAACTACAGGTTACACTTCAGTTTACACTAAATGTATATAGATGGAGCCTTTAAGTACAGTAAAATGCAAACAAGTACACCAAGAGTGTTTATAGGTTTAGACGCAAATGTGCATTTCAGAATAAATGAGGCTAGTTTATTGCACAACTGCTGGAAATTCTATTATGCTGAAACAGATGTAGATATTAACTATAAAATGATATGGGCTCTTGCATGAAAGAATGTACTATTATTATAAATAGTGGTTAAGCATTGTTGACAGCATCATACTCTCATCTCTGGATTTACACTTCTTCTCCCAGAGATCCCAGAGGAATACAGTTTCCACTACTTTTATCATTTTTAAAAGAAATAGTTTGTTTACATTTCTGTGTATTTTACAGGTATGAAAGGTATCTACACCACCTTTTAGTTTTAAAGGCAGGGGCAAGCACAGTATTAACAAAGGGGGGATTCAGGTAAAGTTTTTTTGGGCAGTTGCGCAATCAGTGTGCCACTAAAATGCTAGCCACACCCACATTCACTTTTAAAGGCCACTCCCACATTAACTTGTGAAATGTGTGTATATTCCTTACCTTTACAAATGCTTGTTTTTATATTAATAACTGTGAGAGCCAAAGGGAAAGGAGAGCATATCTCCCTGACTTACATTTCAGAGGTTGTCTTCTCTATTGCAGACCAAAGGACTTCCTGCTGGATGCAGGAAGAGGGGGAAGGATTGTTAAAATCCCAGACTGTCCCGTAAAATCTGGGACACTTAGACCTTTGCTGCCTGGGGTGAAAGCCAAAATATAATACTGTAGCTCTTTTGTTACAGATGGGATACCTCATGTCTGTGTATAAATGCTTGCTTAGCACAATGGGCAGTAGCTTTACTGAAGGGGATCATTGATATATGAAACTCATATTGAGATTTATAGGACAATTATACTCACCTTTTCCCCAATCCATAGCTGCAGTATGTACCCAGGGTGAGGATCAAAATCACTAAGTCCTCACCTCTGGTTACTTACTTAACTAACTCCTACAATACTTACTCAAAGGGGCATATTTATAAAGAATCGATAATATCGCAAAAAAATTACCACCACACATCGCTGCCGCGAAAATAGCGCTATCGCCGTATTATAACGGCGAGCGCTATTCCCGATACCTATCGCGGCCGCGATGTGCTGCGGTAATTTTAAGCCCCTTCGCGGCGATACGGTATAGTATCGCCGCGAAGGGACTTAAAATCCCTTCCCGACGCCGCTCCTACCCCGCCCACACCCCCCGCGGCGGCAGCCGCCGCGCTTCCCAGCAGCCCCTCCCAACCCGTTCCCCGTTCGCGGCAATCTCGGAAGGGAGACTAGGAGGGGCTGCCGGGAAGGGGCCGCAGCAGGTGGTCGCGACCACCCGCCGCGCGCAACCCCTCCAAGCCCCCCGCCCCGGCCGCTCCCGGGAGGGGACGGAGGGAGCCGCTGGGGGTGGAGCTCCCCTCCACGGGGCCCTGAGAAGGCCTTTTGGGGCTTAGGGGGTCCCGCAGCTCGAACCGGGACCCCCCTCCCAGCCCTTACAAGGGCCCTTGCGGCACTGACAAGTGCCTTTGGCGGGGGTCCCGCAGCTGAAACCGGGACCCCCCAGTGCAGCTCTTAAAAGAGCCCTTGGGCGACGTCTTCTTTCTTCCAGTCCCGCGACACCAGCTCCGCCGAGCCGCCGACCCCCGAGAGGTACCCCTGCGCCGCCAGGGGTACCCCCCGGCGGGCGCCGGCGACCTCAACGAGGCTGATGTTGCCGGCGTCTTGATCCGACGCGACGTCTTCGGGCTGGCGACACCCAACCCCACTCAGGTGCCGATGCCAGGCAGACTCACTGCGGCCGCCAGTGAGCCTGCTGGCACCACGCCGGCCTCAGCGAAGCCGATTGTTGCCAGCCGCTTCTTTTTTCTTCTTCTTCAGCCATCTACTGCGATGGCATCTGAGTTCCCGGCGGAAAGCTCCTCTTTATATAGGTTTGCAGAAATCCATAATCCGTTTCTGATTGGTCAATTTTTATACTTGCTTTACATTAACCAATCAGATTTCAGAACTTTCCAGAAACTGATTGGTTAATGTAAGCAAGTATTAAAAATTGACCAATCAGAAACGGATTATGGATTTCTCAAACCTATATAAAGAAGCTTTCCGCCGAGGAACTCAGATGCCATCGCAGTAGATGGCTGAAGAAAGAAGCGGCTGGCACACATCGGCTCCCTGAGGCCGGCGGTGCCAGCGGGCTCACTGTCGGCCGCAGTGAGTCTGCCTGGCATCGGCGACCTGAGTGGGGTTGGTGTCGCCAGCCTAAGACGTCGCCCAAGGGCTCTTTTAAGAGCCGCACTGGGGGTCCCGGTTCGAGCTGCGGGACCCCCGCCAAAGGCCCTTATTAGTGCCGCAAGGGCACTTGTAAGTGCCGCAAGGGCCCTTACAAGGGCCGGGGAGGGGTCCTGTTTCGAGCTGCGGGACCCCTAAGCCCCAAGGGCTCTTGTTAGAGCCGCAAGGGCACTTGTCAGTGCCGCAAGGGCCCTTATAAGGGCCGGGAGGGGGGTCCGCGTTTCGAGCTGCGGGACCCCTTAACCCCAAAAGGCTCTTGTCAGAGCCGCAAGGGCACTTGTAAGTGCCGCAAGGGCCCTTATAAGGGCCGGGGAGGGGGGGTCCCGGTTCGAGCTGCGGGACCCCCTAAGCCCCAAAAGGCCCTTCTCAGGGCCCTCGCTGGAGGGAGCCTCCACCCCCCCAGCGGCTCCCTCCCGTCCCCTCCCCGGGAGCGGCCGGGGCGGGGGGCTTGGAGGGGTTGCCGGGGAGGGGGTGCGCGGCGGGTGGTCGCGACCACCTGCTGCGGCCCCTTCCCGGCAGCCCCTCCTAGCCTCCCGTTCCGAGATTGCCGCGAACGGGGAACGGGTTGGGAGGGGCTGCTGGGAAGTGGCGGCGGCGGCGGGTGGTCGCCGCTGCCGCCGCGGGGGGTGTGGGCGGGGTGGGCGTGTCTCCCGGGGCGGGTGCGACCACCCGCCGCGGGTTGCCTGCCCATCCCCGCCGCGGGAGTTTAGTATCGGCTGACTTCGCCTCCTTCAAGGTGGCGAAGTAAAACAGCCGATACTAGCCGAGCGAAACCAGTACCGCCGCTTTATAAATAGAAGCGGCGGTAACAGGTAAGTATCGGCGCGAAAAGTTAACGAACCTTTATAAATATGCCCCAAAGTGTCACTTCATCCCTCTTCTCTTCCACTGTCAGTGACAGTCCGCAATGTGGCTAATGGGAAGACACACCTCCTTGCAGTCCATGATGCAGCTAATGGGAAGACACACCACCTTGCAGTCCGTGATGCATCTAATGGGAAGACACACCACCTTGCAGTCCGTGATGCAGCTAATGGGAAGACACATCTCCTTGCTGTCGATGATGCAGTCAATGCATGTTTTCCCATTGGCTGCATCGCGGTCTATGACTTACAGGGGAAGAGATGAGGGATGGAGCACCGAGGGAGACTTTGAGTAAGTATTTTAGTAAGTAGGTAAAGTACCCAGAGGTGAGGACTTAGTTCAGATTCTCACCCTGGGTACTTTGTAGCTATGGATTGAGAAAATGTGATTATAATTGTCTTTTAAGACATTGATGCTAATGCTGGTACCAGGAAAAAAGGCCATAAAGGGGACAAATACCTATTTTTGGCATTGTGTGGACTCTATTACTGTCAGTGTGAACAATTTCACACCCGTCCTTAATGGCACTGCTTTTGTTAGGCAATGTGAAAATAGGTCTGCTGGCTTGTGAACAAAGTGTGCTGTGTTTCCAAAAGCCAGCCAGACACCCTCTTGCTTGCTCCCAGTCTTCCTTCCCAAAATGTATGGTGGCACAGGGTTGAATATAGCAGCCCTGGCAGTCCCAGTCAGGTAGTTTCAGTTCACAGACCTTGAAAGTAAAGCAGTGCCTGCTGCAGTACAGGATTTATTAATTTACAAATTGGTTTGAACACTTATATTACCATTTTCTGCTGGGCAGACACTTACACTAACATCCTCTGTTTGGGGGCACTTATATCACCATTTTTGTGTGTGCAGGCACTTATACTACCTTTCTGCATGTGTGGGCACTTATATTACCAGTCTGTGTGTGGGCGCTTATATTTTAATACATGGGGCACTTATATTACCATTCCCTTTTCGGCATTTATATTACCAATTGTCTGTGTGTGGGCACAAATTTTACTAGTCTCTAGGCCATATTTGTAAAGGCACAGTATCGTTTTTTTAACAATTGACCTTTTACATACATTTGCGATAGTAATTGTACGCTGGCCTATACAATACCATTGTGGTAGTCTACTACCACCCAATATTGTACAGCTGATCAATTGTAAAAAGGTTTTCAATACCACAGGTGAGTGGCCCTCGGTTTGGTGCATATAGTACTACTCTCTGTTAAGTCAGCCCTCCAGTTCCTCAGCCACTGTTAAGTTACCCCTTAATTAATCCCCACAGTGTTACAGTCAGCCTTTCAGTTCACCAGCCAGTGTTTTAATCCTCCTTACATTTCACCAGTTAATGTTAGTCTTTTAGTTCACCTGCCACTGTTACATTCAGACCTCCAGTTCACCAGTCATTGTTATAGTGAGCCTGCCAATTTACCAGTCATTATAAGTCAGCCCTCCAGTTTACCAGCCACTGGTAAGTCAGGCCTCTATTTTACCAGTCATTGTTACAGTCAGTCCTCCAATTCACCAGGCATTGTTACTGTCAGCCCTTCACTAGCCAGTGTTACAGACTCCCTCCATTTCACCAGCCAGTGTTATAGTCAACTCTCCAGTTCACCAGCCACTGTTAAGACAGGTCTGCAGTTAACCAGTAATTGTTTCAGTCAGCCGTCCAATGTATCATTCATTGTTACAGTCAGTCCTCACTAACCAGTGTTAGTCAGCCCTCCAGTTCACCAGCCAATGTTAATTCAGCTCTCCACCAGCCAGTGTTAAAATCAGCCCTCCAGTTCTCCAGCCAGTGTATCAGTCAGCCTTACAATACAAGGATTGTGGAAGCACTCCAATTAGGCGAATTTACAACTACATTTAGCGTAAGTGCTACTGATCTGGTCAAACATTGATACAAACATAGAAAAGATAATCAATGCACATTCCTAGGCCCTATACAATATCATATTATCTGCACACTGGCATACTTTTTAAACAAAGGGGTTTACAACTACATTTAGGGGAAGTGCTACTGATCTGGTCAAACATTAGTATACATTACTGTGATCACATGAATGAAAAGCCTTCCTACCACATCAAGGTAACCCCAGTCTGGAAGGTCCTAACTTCTAGCCTTTTTTAATTTCTTTTACTTGAATTACGATTAGCAAACTTTTGCATTTCTCATTCTTACACACTGGATCCATATAACAGGCTCTATCATTTCCCCCCAGCCCTTTGGCTTTTTAAAATGAGGGAAGAAGCCATCCAGTGCTTTATATTAAAGGCATAGGACCTCCTATAAAAGGGGTGTGTTGGGGGTGCTATTACCACACGGAGGCTTGACCAGGCCTTCCAATAAATACATACAATACAAGGATTGTGGAAGTACCCCAATTAGGCTAATTTACAACTACATTTAGCGGAAGTGCTTCTGATCTGGTCAAACATTATCTGCCAGTGTGCAGATAATATGATATTGTATGGGGCCTAGGAATGTGCATTGGTTATCTTTTCTATGTTTGTATTACAGTCAACCCTCCAGTTTACCAGCCTGTCTTTCAGTTAGTCCTGCAATTCACCAGCCAGTTTATGTGGTGGCATGCTTTGCAGGAAGATACTGTATATGGTGCACCTTTTAAAAGTAAAAAAGCTAGCTACTAGCTACTAGCTGGGAGAATCCAAGTGTGAAGATTTTTAACATAATATCTGCCAGCAGCTGACTATAAGCAAGCAAAAGGGGGGATTTTGGGCACCAGTAAATATTTTTTTTTTTGGTTTTCTAATTTCTGTGGAGTTTTTTTTATTTTGTTAACAATGCCTACAGATCACAATGCCTACAGATCTTGCATTTCTGATCTTTTGTTGTTCCATTATTCTTTTAACACACAGAATTCGCTTGAGTGTATAATTAATAGGTGAAAATACTAGGAATGTAATGGGATCAGGTGAGTCCCAGCTATGATATGCTGTAATTTAATAGCATAATGTGATGTCATGCTGTGAGCAGGAACAATCCACTTAGCTTTCTTACAGTCTGTGCTAAGAGAAACTAGGAATCCCGGATCTGTCATTGGTATTCTCCTATACAAATAAGCAAAGAAATTAAAAAATGTAAATAGGGCATAAAGGTCTAATTCCCTGGTTTTCTGTTTTTTTTATTTTGATGTTTTTTAAATCTTTTAAAGAACATCTTTTAATGGACCCCCAAACCCTGAGATTGTAATACTGATATTTTCCCCTGCAGTCTGTAAAGCAATGTATTCTTCCCAAACTCCAACAGTGTAACACTGACCAATTCTTGTCTCGGCCACAGAGGAGGTGTGCTGGTAAGTCATTGATGAATGAAGAAAATAGCACTTCATGGGGACAAAGGTAATAATCATAGGCTTTGGGGGCCCTTAAGTTAATTATGAATTGGGTAGAAATTAAATTTAAGTATTCATGCAAAATCATTAACAAAATAAACCAGTTACATAATCATTTGTCCTATTTAATGAAACAAATGCTTATTGTTAATACTAATTGTTGATTTCTGTGGCCATTTTTAGCAGACTATGGGGGGGAAATTACCAAGGAATTTTATTACGATATAAAAGGGCAATGCCACAGGTCAAGTGCTTTTATATTGATCACGGATGTCCATGGTTACTTCTTATATCTTTATTTTTTTATATATACTTTACATTTTTAAATAGAAGATGCACTATTAAATTAATTCACAGGTTTATTGAATAATGTAACACAATTTTGATGACTAATGACATAACTGAACACTGTTTGTAAGGCTAAATTTTAAGGCATATTTTTGCTCGTATTTAGTGTATTACATACCCATAATTTATTATCCATCAAAAGTGAAGACTACCTGGCAATTGACCTTTTATAATTAGGGTGCAAAAGCAATCTATTATAGTAGACTGCAGCATGAATAATTGGATCTGATTGCTCTATGGTTATACTTTTATAAGGAATAATATTCCCTGCTATTCATGTGATTTTGTCTATTTCCTTGTTAGGAAAAAAAAACTACTTGTCTTGCTTTAGCTGATGAAAACAGTGTACTTGTGTTTTTCATAAAATACATAACTAGGGCTATAATAAATAACCATGACTTTACTGTTTAAATAATAGTAATATAGTTTTGGTAACACTAGACCTTAAAGTACTAACAGGGAGATTCAATTAAAGTTCTTATCGTTAAAAATTGTGCTAATTTTGCCCCAACCAATCAGATGTTAGCTTTCAAATGTTAAACAAGATCTGATTGGTTGGGGCAAAATAAGCACCATTTTTAACGATAAGAACTTTTATTGAATCTACCTGTTAGATTTACAAGTCATATTACTCAGTTATTGAAAGCAGTAACTGTAGTTATTTAAAGTAATTGTGCCTAAGACTTACACCAGATAAGGGTTCCTAAGGCTTGTACATGGGGGTCATCCATTGGGCAATATATCAACTATGCGTACTAGAAGTTCCATTTGACATTTATCACACCTACCATGCACCCAATAAACTTTAAAAATGCCAATACAGGGGCTTAAATCCAAAGGGACACAAAGAAACCACCACAATATGTAACTGTATGCTTCAGGTGGATAACTGGGTTGTTCACTCTAACCATATAGTGTGGGACCTTCAAAGTGCTTTTAGTTTTGATTTCATAGCATTTCAAGAAGAAGTAGGCCTGGATATTTTCGCAACTGCAAATGTTTTCTTCTTGTTTCTGCACTGGCAGGTTTGTGCCCATTTTATACATATGGGTACTCATTGATGTGTCATTTAAACTACCTGGTGGTAATAGGCACACTTTCAAAACTTTAAAGGCCTTTTTTTCCCATTTTGCCAGCTTGGCAGTGGTACACAAATGCTACTGGAGTTTGCTCAGTTCCAACAAATAAGTGATTATTTAATTCTCCATGATAACATTCATTATTGTCCAAACTTGGCGTAAGTTAAATACAATACACTTTGATTAAACTGATCTTTTCAAATCTGGAAACACTGGATCAAAATAATTGCAGTATATTAGCCAGCTATGTAGTGTTTCTGCCAGCATGATTACACTAGTCTTTGTTGTAACCAGCAGTTCCCCTTCATGCTTGTTCTCTACTGTATATAAAAACAGAAACAAACATTCATTCTATACTATAAGGAAGTATTTTTATAGATTCAAAACTTAGAGAGCCATAGTTATTACATTGTTTAAAAATGTTAACAGGGGTAAAAAAAAACAATAATTAAAAGTATTCAAATATATTATACTTAAAACTCATTTGATCCTGCTGATGAATTATTTGTTATTTGATGATTATTTGTTTCAGTGCTGGCATAGTGCAATACCATTACCATAAACAATGGTTTAACCTGTGATCTATAACTATCTTTCACTGGCATTGTTTAGAATATCCTTCAAGTGATTGTCTTTTTCCCTTTCATAATCGTGGGAGTTCTCAGGTTTGAGATAAAGATTGAGTGGAATAACAGGACACACATAATAAGAAAAGGAGCCAAACGTATATAAATGAAGCCCACTATTCCTCTGGGGACTTTCTGTCTAAACAAAACCTGTAAAATACCGTTATGTTCTTTAGTAAGAAGATACCATGTGAGAATGAGGGACACACAAATGGACAAAGGAGGCCCACTACTGTGATCATTTTTAAGGGAACCACTTGTGATAAGTGTGTCCAATTATTTTCGATTCTTTTTTCTCAAAAAGGAGACACCTTTATACTTTTTAGAGCTATGGCATTTATTTAGTAGTAAATGCAATATAGTTGCAGGTGTGAATGTACTTGGAATCAGAACACCCATTTCCAGACAATTTATTGGCAACACAAAGTGTTAATTATGAAGAAAATAAAGGAAACCCAAGTTTCGTGTATCTAAAGAAAATGTCATAAAAATACCAGGTAATGATCCTCCTGGGCCAACAAATGCATAGGTAAATTAGATCATTTTCCAACAATACCAGATCAGAGATAAATGGATTGGCCTACAATTGCACATCACAGAAACATGGTTGTAATATATTGTGAAATGAATCATTTTATACAAATTGTAAAATCGACACTGTTAGTGAAATGTCATCGCTAATTCTACACCATTAGGGAGATTCAATAAAAGTTCTTATCGTTTAAAATGGTGCTAATTTTGCCCCAACCAATCAGATCTTATTTAACATTTGAAAGCTAACATCTGATTGGTTGGGGCAAAATTAGCACCATTTTAAACAATAAGAACTTTTATTGAATATCCCTGTATATTTTTAAGCTGCTTTGTTCTTTGTCCTTGCGGATTACCATTTGCTTTACATGTTCTGGAGAGGTGAGCAGATGGCTCAGACCATTCTAGTTAACATCTCTATGGCAGCCACATGAACAGACTCCTAATTGAAAGGCCAGTCAGCAATACGGCATGTACGGCATGTGAGTGCTCAAATTATACAGCATTCTTTGTCAAATGGTCAAGAAAAAAAAAACATGGGGAAGAAACAGAAACTAACAATAAAAAGTAGTTTTTATTAGATTGTACTTTTTGAAGAGCTTGTATTGAGAGGCTTCCAAATTACTCAGACTGCAGACGTCTCAGAGAAACCAATTTGTATGTAATGCAAACCCTTTATTACCCTTTATCAAAGCAAAAGGGTAAATGTTGCTAAACATTTCTCTAGTTGAGCAGTGGGTTGTTAAGCATGGTATATAATTTAGAGATCATAGCTGTGATCAGAGTCAGTGTTATTTAATGCTGTTCAAAGTTTTTCAACCTGTTTTTCCAAACTTGTCTCTACTGGGCAATTAATAATTTGGTGCACACATAGCTTCTCTGTAGGGTAAACTGTACACTTGTCTTTTATCATTTTTCCTATCTGAGGGCATAATAAGAGGTGCAAAAGTTTTCTTATGCCATTAAAGTGGAAGTTCAGTGCAAATACATATGCTTTTCAGAAAAAAGAGCAGGATTTTTTCATCCCAATGACCTTAATCTCCCCATTCAGCATTTTGTCTGTGTATAAATAACTAAAACCGAACTACTGACTTCCTGTTTGCAGGACCCCTAATAGAGATCGTTATGGTCTTGCCCTTGACCCAGCGCCTGGGTTGATTCAGTTGCACAGAGAGATCTGATCAACTTTGACCCATCCAACAGCCAATCAGTAGAAATTACAGTATGCATTACACAAACTAACAATTTAACAAATATTGATCATTTCTACTGAACTGTCCCTTTAATTTGCAGAAACCAATCATATGTTAAGTTTTTTTTTTCACAAGGTTTCTGCTTTACGATCGCTTCTGATTGGTTACTGCAAATTCATAGCACGGGGGAAACTTTTGAATCTTTTATTACATCAGCACCCAATTTAGTGTCTTTAAAACAGTACTATTTTTCTAATCTTGTGAGAAAATCCTCCATGATGACTCAGTTAGGGAGGATTCACTCATTGTTTTATTTCCCTGTGCTAAGCATTTACCAAATGTCAGTCCGGAAACATCCCATTATCTATCCCACTTACAATTTCAAGCAAAGTGATAATCCAACACCTGGCCTTGTCTTTTAAACAAAGGCTTTGATGTGTGACAACACAAATATACTAGATAGATATTATCTTTATCGTATTTAATCTTTATCCATGAACGCAACACAAACTTTGTCTTAGTAACTATGTGACATTTCATTTTACACAACTTAAGTAGAGAGAAGTACCCTCTTCAGGCTATTGCATAAGGGCTTTCCAACTGTGGACACTGAGCACATAAGTTTATTTGCATCATTCAGTTCATTTAAATTATCAGAAAATTGCACACCTCCACTTTGTGAAGTCCTTTAACCTTGTTACAGAATATTGTATACCGTGTATATTGCATATTGGTTAGTCATTACATGGCTATATAGTACAATATACATTATTAGCTTAAACTAAATTACTGTATTAGCTATCAGAACAAAGAACATTTAGGGCTAGGCCACACTGGTACGGTTTCTCACACGTTAACAAGTACACTTACGATCTGTCAGTGCATGAGAATTGCAGAGAAGCGCATGTCAATGTGAGTGGCCACATTTCATGTGCTGCAATCACTTTTTTTGTTGATCACATGCACTTTGATTGCGGACATTTGGACGGATCACAGCGCAAATGGATGGATGGTAATGCACATGAAACGTGTTGCTTCAGCTTTTTTTTTTTATTTAGTTTTTTTGTCAGCATTATTTACTATTAAAATATTAGTTTGCCTCTTGCTTTTTTTTGTATTCCTAAGCCAAAAATGTTATTAATACAGTAAAGAAAAGAAAAATACATACAGTGTGAACAAATATTCTGTTAAAATGATGGCACAGAGCTTTATACTGGAGTGGCTGTCTGTCAGCTGACATAAAGGCATAGCCACATAACAAGTAAATTTAAGAATAATGCCTTAGGCGATTAGGTAATAGCAATATAAAAGGAAATACACTATTTACTGTAAGCAGGTTAATTGGAGTGTTGTTTAATGGAATAGAGGGTTTTTTTGCTATTTGAATTCACTTAAGGTACTATTGGAAAACACATTTCCTGAGCAAATGTTTACAGTTATTGTAAAATTGAGGGGAAAATCAAGGCTACCGAATGTATTATGGAGTTAACGTGGGTTTTTCAGTTACTTTGGCCTTGTGTAAAAATTCAAAAAATGTTGGACAGCGTACCAGCTTGCAATACACTTCTAGTTAATTCTGCAGTACATCGTACACTTTCAGGGGGGGGTTATTAGGGTTAAAGTTGCACTTACCGATTCAATATCAGTTAACGCGACTGGGTTGCGGTGGCTGCGTGAGTGTCAAAAGAGACACATGCACAGCCAGCAGTGCCAGCACAAGCTTTTTTACCAATGGTTGTGGGCTCTTTTATCATGAGGGTTAGATTCACCCAGAGCCATGCAACATCTAGCAGATCTCTAGCAGATCTGTGTAATGGATCTGAATGTTAACCCAACACACGGGTTTGGTAGGTAAGTAGTGCTTCCAAAAAATATTTCTTCTCCCTGTTAGTCTGGTGAAAAACCAGTATGACATGCGTAATATGATTGAGAGGTGCAGTGAAATGTATAGAGAGCCACAAAATGCAAATTTTCTTGCAGAAATTTACCAGGGGTAACGGATTTTAAATGTGTTTTGCAGTGACCCTATCAGCTCCCTGGTGCAACTGCACTGATGATTTTATATACACATTGCGAACCATTGTTTTACCATTGTGGGGCAGCACGGTGGCTCAGTTGTTAGCACTGATGCCTTGCAGCACTAAGATACTGAGTTCGATTCCACTCTGCTAGGAGTTTGTATGTTCTCCCCGTGCTTGCATGGGTTTCCTCCGGGCACTGCGGTTTCCCCCACAATCATAAAGACATACTGATAGGTTGTATGTGTACATAAAGTGATTTGAATATAAGCTCTTTGGGGCAGGGCCTGATGTGAATTGTAAAAAATGAGGTTGCATTAAAAACTGCCACAATGGTTAAACATTATCTGTATATAACAATGCTTGTGACAGCTGCATGGTTAACTTCTGCATTATCCACCTGGAGACTGATGTAAGCAAGGAGATTAAGTCATGTTAATCTATATTCCATTGGTTATTGCAAATTCAAATCCATTTCCTAGGGCTGTGTATCGCCCTACAATTCTTTAACACTTTCAAAGATTAGAATGGAATATCTGTATTATATTTTATTATTATTATACTATTATAATAGTATAATAGTAATAGTCTTTCTGGCGTTTGTTACCATACAGGTCTCTTTTGAGACACCCTGAACGATCGGGTCCTTTAAAAATATCTTTGAAAATGATAAGTCAAATCTAGGCAAAGGTCATACTGTAACATTTTTACAAATGTACTGGATTACTCACTCTACCAAGTAGAAAAAATAATTACGGTATTTAAATAGAAGGAAATAAAGCTTCCACTGATTTTTTATACAGTAATTTTAAATACATGTTAAGTTAAAAATTGTCATTCTTTAATCAGGCTTTCTTCGCTCCTAAGAAGAACTCCCTAAGTTCAGTTTTATAAGATTTCCTTATTTTATAGACACAAGGGGGCTCAGTCGAGCTCTCTTTTCTAAGACCAAGGGGACTACTTTTCCAAATAAACGGCCAGGATATTTTACTGTATTCCTCAGAATTTCTCTTTGTACACTGTCTTATAGACATTTCCAGTGTTTTTTAAACCTGTGCACTGTGTACCCTTTTTTGCCCTATAAACTTTATAGAGTAGGATTGTCAGACGTGAACGCGATCAAAATGTTGTTTTAAAAAAACTAATAAACTTTTATTATTTTAATTGTGTTTTAGAATGGCAAAACCATAACACTTCTGGTGCAGTTAGCATTTTACCTTACGGAAGGTTGCCAACTCATGTATTGAGACATATATGAAATTCTGAATGGAATTTTGGCTATTTGTTAACAGAGATCTGAACAGTACTAAAGGAGAAATAAAGCTAAAATGTAAATTGGCCTGATTTAATCTCACAATTCCTAACTAACAGATAGCTGATAGCTATAACTCTCAATTCTGAAATCAGCAGCATCAGGGAGGAATAGACCTTTCTCAACTGTTTTTTTAGGGGTAAGCGCAGGATTTTCAATGGAGAGATGTATGTACATCACATACAATTAACATAGCTATACATAGGGGACAAAGCAAACAAGGTGATAGGACCAGGAATTTAGTTTATAGTTTATACATGCAAATAAAGGTCATTGCCCTTATTGAGGCCCCCTGGTGCCAGGGACCCCAACCTATAAACCCACCAAACCTCCCGTTGTTTTAGTTTTAATTGTCTGTCTGTCCGTCCCCCACTCAGTGTGGTAACATCTTCCAAAACTATAAACATTCAACTGGGATTTGGTGTGGCTTTTTTCTACAAAATGGGATCTTAGTATCCAGGATAACTATCATGTGCATAAAGTTTTTTGTTTAAGATTCAGTTAAAATGAAGTACTTGGGGCAGGGATATAGGATTGGTAATTCCTACCTCCCAATATTGTTTCTGTGAGGAGCATCAGTCCAAAGAAAATGAAAAGTCTTCATCCTGGCTTCAGCACTATCTTTAATAAATTATTATTCCAGGAATAAAGTGGCAAATTAAAACTGTACGTCCTGTAGTAATAATCAATCCAACCTCCCTGCCCCAGGTACATTCCATTTTTAAAAAGTTAAATTTTAGAGTATCATTATCCTTTAAGTCTGATACTAGACCGATGTTGGAATATTCTGGATTTCATTGACTGTGTAGTCTCCCCTACATAAAAGGGGCACCATAATATATATAATGCAATGTTGATAGTCGGCTATACAACCACCTCCAGGATTTTTTTTAATGAACTCTATTCCTGCTCACTAAGCTCCATCACAGTGTAGTAGGTACAGTCATTAATGTATATAAACCCAGTCTCAGCAATCACCTCTCTAGCAGCAGCTGCAGGGTTAATATTGATACAGATCTCTATGCTGCTGTCAATCACAGGGCAGACTGGATACATTTTAGAAACATACAAATGCTGCTTCTCACTCACAGCTCAATTAACAATGTAACAATCTATGTAACAATCTATGGACTATGGACTTCTATGGAGAAGTAGAACAACAGACTGCAGGCAGAAAGGGGGGATTCCAAGCACCAGTAATCCCCCCCAAAACATGCCCCTGGCTCGGTATTAATTACAGAGAGGTCACGCAGTAGTTACTTTAAAGCTCTGTCAAAAAGGGAGTTGTGAGTATGTGCAACGCTGTATATGAATCTTATACCCACTCTCTGAGGGCTAGCGCACCACTTAATCCCACAAAAACCCTTGGTAAAAGTAAGCATGAGTTTAAAATGAAAATCCAGTGCTTGCGACTGTATGAGTTATAGTTTATTTGGTTAACATTGGATTTAGTAAACTGCCACAGAATAGCACCTCTTTTGTGAGCTCACATGTAAGAGCAACGTAACCAAAAGCAGCATCATGATCCCTTATATCAGTACATGCAAGTATCCCAAAATAGATAACCGTAGTCAACAATACTTGCTATTTAAAGGGCATGTCAACCCCCACTACTGGTCCCACTGTGTAGTTTAAAAAAATCCTCACCTTACATCTCTGCTCCTTATGGTTCTCCTGCAGTGCTTGTCCAAAGTCCAGAAAACTGAAGAGTAGGAGCTGTCTTCCTGTATGAAAGGTTTCTGCTTCCTCTGGATCAGAGTGCCACTGGAGCGAGGGGCTGTAAATACTGTTCAGATTCTTTTTTTAGAAATCTAATGAGGGTGAAATACCTTTTAAGTATTTAAAGAACATGCTGTAATAATAAAGTCCAGGAAACTGCTGTGTAGGAGCAGTGTGTGACTCATGTTGTGCCTGAGTCTGCTTCAACCTCGTCAAGGTTTGAGGCATGCTCAGTGCAGCCCTCCCTCTCCCTCCCGTTTTTCTCTCCCTCCCCCTAACGTTAAAACCTTTGGGTATGCGGTAGGGCGTGCTCCCCCAGCCCCAACCGCATTAATATTAATGCAAAAAAGTCCCCCTATCTTTACTTACCTTCCCTCTCTCCTCCGCTGTTCAGAACTCCCGGCAGCCGCGACCGTGATTGGCTGCCTCTCAACCAATCATGGACGCGGCTGCCAGCACCGCCCCCTGCTTGCTATTCCATGCAAGCAGAGGGCTGGTACAGTGCGGCGGAGGAAAGAGGGAAGGTAAGTAAGGATCGGGGGACTTTCTAACAATAATATTAATGCGGTTGGGGCTAGAGGAGCATGCCCTACCGCATATCAAAATTTTTCAAAAGGGGTGGACATGCCCTTTAATATGCACACCCACTGGGAGGTTATGTTGTAATGTACTGTGCTGGGGGAACAGCAGAAGAGATGGTTCCTGTATAGCGTTACCATCTCTTCCCTTTATAAAAGTAGGCTTTCCTTGGAATAAAAGGCTTTTATCCTTTGTTTTCCTTTCAACTGGTCAAAATGTGTTGGTGATGTGTTAGGCCTAGAACACACCAGATGATATGTGGGCCAACCGACCATTTGCTACAATATTTTAGTTGATCAGGTCAAAATATCAATGTAAATTTTTTGCGCGGTCTTGAATGGGTTGCTCAATCGGTCACCCGAAAATAACAGCACTTCCAATGATTGTTTTATTGGTCGTAGTCTGTCAGTCCGATAAATAGTGTCTTGGTACACAAAAAGGTTTGTGTACCAAGTCATAGTGTAGTTATTTGTACAACTTTTCAAATATTTTGGTTGTTGACATTTGAAGTATATGCAAATTTAAATGGATAAGTTAAAATAAGGGCTTTAAGCTGTAGCTGTTTGCAATTTGGTGAACTCAGGTGGTGCGAATGATTCAGGGAAGGCAATTTAGTGCAGTCTGAGAAACCCTGCACCTTGTTTAATACAATCAGTGAGAACATTGGGATCCTTGATAGCTTTATGGCATACAGATCCTTTGATGAGGGCAGAAAAACAGTAATATATGAGTATGCCCCCTGGGCTTGCATGCACAGGTGGCACATTCATTTGTTCACACAGCATTTAGGTTTCATCTTCATGATGGCTATTTCTGAACTTGGTGTTATCTGATGCATTCAGTGAAAATGTATAATAAAATCCTTATGCTCATTAAAGATTATTTCTCACAGACATTCAGCACATATGTTTAAAGAAAAAGCAGGAATGTGGCAGTGTTATTGTAATACTGGAGTTTTTGTTCTTGCATTTTTGGCTAAAAATACAGCTCAGTTAAGGAATAATGTGTACAGAGGAAGATTATGTATGTGAATAGTCCATGAACACAATGCTTTTTACTGTGATAGGATTGGGAAATAATAATAATTGAATTTTATGATCAAATGGAACCCACAACTAGGATCTTGTTCATACTACACAAATCAATCACACAGCAACAACGTTATGTCGTTAATTTTCCTGTGCATTTTTTTTATTTTTATAGTTAAATTGGAAACACAGACTTTATCAAACAGAAATGCATTCAGCATTGAATTGTATATATATACTAGCAAAAGTGTGCCCATTGGTGCACAGTGGGAATTATGTGTGTTTATGTTTATCTATGTGTGGATACAGTTGATATAAAATCTTTACACACCCTATAAGATTGCAGGCTTTTGTACAATTTTATTAGTTGTTTTGGATTAGAGTCTATCAGATTGGTATATCTAGACTTTGCCTACTATTCATTGAAATAAGTACCATATGGTGGTCAAGGGATCATCTTCCCTTTTCACTTTTCAGGCAAATGTCACAATAAATAAGTAGAAAAACCATTGGACATCTCTTTGGTGGGAGGCTATGGAGAGCCCAATAGATAATTTGTATGGAAATTCTCACAATTAGAATTCTAAGATCTAAAAGATGACCCAGACTGTCCCTACCTGATATGTCATTTTTCATAAAATCTTTTTTCTTGAAATTCTGTGGTGGTCAGACCGTCTTCCCCTTTCGGTCTTCCAGCTCAACTGAGGGGCTACCAAGAGGGGATCCAAAGGGCCTCCCTTTGCCACAAGGCTAAGAAGGACCTCCAATTCTGCCCTCCCCGTCAACCCCCAGCTGCCACCAGGAAATCTTCAGGAATGGTTTAATTGGGAAAGCTGAGGTTCCAAAAAGGACCCAGCCTGTCCTGCAAGAAAAAAGGGTGTCAATTAAGGCCTAAGCAAGTAAAGGCAAATAAATTACCTGGCCCCATAGAAGGGAACCAGGTTGTGAAGGGAATAAAACCACCTGCCCATTGTAAGCAGTAGTGCACAACCAAGGCACAGGCTTTCATTCACTTCCAGCTTAAGGCTTCAACCAAATTGCGTAGCGTGCAGATCACCCCCCTCCATCTAGGGGCTCTCAATCCCCTCTAATCAGAACAGATTTTTTTAATTGAAAGCCCAGTCACTGCTTTCTTGCCTTACTCCACAAGTGAATACACAAAGTGCTTGTGTGGTGGTGGGGATAATATTACCCTGTCGGTTGGCCAGCCGCAACTGAACCTACCAAGAGAGGATCCATAGGGCCTCTCTTTGCCAGAAGTCTGCGGAAGTCCCTCCAATACTGTCCTCTCTGTCGACCTCCAGCTGCCACCAGAGAGTATCCAAGAAGGGTTCAATTGTGAAAGCAGAAGATCCTAAAAAGGACCCAGCCTGTTCCATCACAATATGTAAACAAACAAAACGAAAAACAAACATTTAGTGGGGGGTAGGGAATAAGTGTAAATAAATAAAGGTGCCATTTATGCAAGGCAAATTAATAGGGGTGGGCCAATAGGGCGAGCCTCCTCCGGAAAAGGCAAAAAATGTATGTAGTCCCTTTAAATAAGGAACCATGTGCAAGGAATAAAACCTCCATGGTCCATGTGTACAGAAGTGCACAGGGACAGCTGGGCTTCCATGCCACTTCCAGCTTAAGGCTTTAACCAATATGTATGTGTTGTGTGCAAACCCCATTCCTACCAGGCAGGAAGGCTGGGGAGAGAACCCCCAAAGACAACCTAGAAAGACCTGCTAAGGTCTCCCAGGGCCATTTTTATAAATGTGCAGTATCGCACATTAGCCTTGCTATGCAGGGGACACACTGGGGGCCATATTTATAAAGCAATTGTGCATTTAGCGATTGCTAAAACCATTTTTAATTTACGATTGTTTTAGATCCCCATAGAATACTATTGCAGTGGTTTACTACCGCATGGCATTCTACGACCGAACATTCGTAAATTAACGAGCGCTCAGCAAAAATGTAAGATTGCACTCGTAGATTTATGCCCAACATTGTAATTTACAGATATCCACCTTATTTTCATGGCTATGCAGAGCTCTGGAGACATGTAGAACAGTGATTCTGCTTTTGTCTGCATGCTTCTTTTTATATCAGGGATAGGCAACCAGTAGCTCTTCAGATGTGTGCAAAACTACAACTCCCAGCATTCCTCTACAAACAGAATGTAGAGAATGTTGGGAACTGTAGTTTTCACTTATTTGTGTACTTTTAGTTGTATATCGCTGTTCTATAACCTGCTTATACTGTTAGAGAATATATAATCATATGCTAATGTGTAGGGGGCGACCAACCTTAATGATGACAAATATCCATGGTCAGCATTATGGTCGATCATGAAAGATGGAAATCTCCGATACCATCGGCTCATGTATGGAAAAGTTGTCAGATCCAAGTGTGTAGATCCCTTCGCAATTTGCAGATAATAATGTGATTTGTCGGCACATTGTGATGGAAAACTAATGTGTATGGTCACCTTTAGGGGCAGATTCTTCCACTATTCAACAATTCTAAAGCTGGGTACACACGATGAGATATTCGGTCCAATCGACCGATAGTTCAGTGTATCGGTCGATCGGACCGAAATTATCGCATCCGAATGCGCCCATGTCCGACCGACCGTTCGTCCGAATCGGACGATCAGACATGGTGGAAAACCTTGTCCCATCGTGCGGTCCTCTATGGACCGCACGATCGGTTGTGGTAACTATCGGACGCGGCTGCTTTTACCGCGACCGACAGTCCTTCCTCCTGGATGACCGGTCGAAAGTATCGAACGGTCGGTCAGGAGGAAAAATCGCTAGGTGTGTACCTAGCTTAAGATGCAGGGGGTCGCAATCACCCTGACAGTGGAATGTGCATTGGAGATAGGATTGATCTGCTTTAGATATTTAACAATATTTAAATGGCACACACACACCCTACATACTTTTGTATTTATAAAAATCACCACTCCACAAATAGCCCACCTTACCCTCCAGTCTCTCGCTAGTCGATTTAGCGCTTCCACGTTGCAGCTGTCTGTCATGGCCAATGACTAAGGCTGGGTACACACCATTTAATAATTTGGCCTGACTGACTGACATTTCAGTGTTAGGGTCGATTGGGCCGAATTATTGGTTGCTTTTCCAGGGCTGGCTGTGACTGACTGCCAACCTTTCAGACGAACAGACATGTCCGAAAAACATGGCCGATGTTGCAGACCACATGAACTGTCGCGGTGAACTCTAGACTGTGGCTACTTTTGCTGCGAGCGAGTCCTTCTGAGAGTCCTTCCAACTGGCCGACTGGTCAGAAGTGCCAAATGGTTGGTCAGGAGGAGGGATCTAACCATGCGCACCCAGCTTTACAACGGCTGAACAGCTCACCTGCCTTAGAGCTGCGGAAGCTCACTTAGAGCTCACAAAGCAATAAAAGGCAGTAGAGAACAGTGAGTGACTAGGGGAGTTTAAGTACTCAGAAGAGCTGGGGATAAATGTAAGTACTGTGCAAACGGTTGATTGTACAGATAACGGCCTGACCTGATTATTTTGCACATTTGGTCACTGGGCTTTTTAGATAATTGGTGTATTGGCCATACACTATATATATTCGGTTTCACTGGTAAAGATTCAACTCCCTAAAGGCTTCTAAGGTAATTATGGGTGGTAAGATTGACCCATTCTGAAAAAATTAGTCTTTTAGTCGCTCTACATTCTATAGCCAAGCATATTTTTACCACTTTTCCTATGGAAAATTCCTGTTTGAGGGCACGGCCACACTGCAATGCAAATGCAATCGCACACGGAATTGCATGCGATTTCATTGCGTTTGCGCATGCGTTTTTTTCATTAAGTATTGAAAAACTCATGCGATTGCGATTTAAAATGCGGAACGCAAATCGCAATCGCAATGCACCCGAAACCGCTCGTTTTCGGTGCGTTGCTGCGTTTTCAATGATCTGAAAAAACGCAAGCGCAAACGCAAAAAAAAACCTGCAGCAGTGTGGCCTAGCCCTCATGTACGGTACAAATCTATGTGTTGTTTTATTAAGCAAATTCAGCTTTCCAAATATTGGATATTTAAGGGAGTGTTACCTGTATAGTTTTTAAAGGTATGGGGTTATAAAGAAAAAAAACTGGAGAGAGAAGGTGAACATTTGTATGATGTTTTTAAACGTTAGCAGAGGAATCTTCATTTCCCCTTGTTGTTGTCCTGAATTCTATGGGGCATAGAGAAGGACTATGGTTAGATTGAATGTTCCTAACAATACTGGCTAAGTCTTCCAGAACCTATGGGGTTGATGCTATTAGAGGTGAAAATGTTTACCCATACTATTTATTTGCATGGCTCTGGGTGAACCTCACATAATTATTTAATGGCAGCTATCAGGTGGATTTAAATACTTCCTCTAAAGGAGCCATGCAGCCTCTGGTAAATAGGCTTGCAATGGCTGCACTAGTGTCTTTTCCAACACAACATAGGGGTTAAAGTCGTGCTTAATGATATTGGATTGGTTAGCTCCCTTGTAACCCTAAAATAGCCTAAGGTAAAAGTTATTCATGTGTATTTCTATAAGAGAATCTGTAAGAGAAATGGATGGGTTCATTTTACTTTTTTCAATTTATTAGCACTACCGCATTAAACAAAACTCATCAGTTTTTTTTCTCTTAACATTTTTGATTTATTTTGAAAAATTGTTTCTGAATTGTCCAAGCCTGATCTAGATCAGGTAATGGAGTAAACTAAGATCTAAAAAAATCTTTCTGCTCTAGTTACATATTGAACTGCCATTGTGTTTTTTTCATCATAAATCTTAATACCATCTTTCATTGCATACTAATAGAATCTTGTTGAGCGTGCCAAGTCTTTTCAATAATAACAAAAGTGGACAGTTAGAGGCTGATGCAAACATTTAACTAACATTTAACTAAAACATTGACAAATGGGCAGATGGGACAAATGCAATAAAAGGAACAAAAGTTTTCCCATGCTATTAATCTGCAACAAACAATCATATTTGATTGATGCAGCTTCAATAACATTTGTTTGGTTTCTGCAGATTAATGGCATAGGCAAATCTGTTGTATTCAATTAGATCAACTGGACTTGAAATGTAGTTCTTGAAGACGTTTCGCTAGTCATCCGACTGGCTTTCTCAATTCAGAATGACTTGTACAAGAATCTGGCAATTATGTACCCTGGAAAATCCCAATTAGCATATCACAGCCAGGTGTAAGGGTGTGATTAGATAGTGGCTAAGAGGTGTTATAGGAACGCCCAGAGTAAGGTGTTAAAACAGCATTGTACATGGCAGACAGTTGGTGTCAACCCCCCCACCTCTATTTAGGCTTGTTTTCTTTATTTCACATAAATGGCCTCCTTAACACCTCTCTTGAACCAGTCCACTTCCTTCGCCATTATGTTAACATTACAATCTTTCAAAGGTATGTCCTTTATCCTTAAGATGCAGATACACGGCTGCTTCTCTGTGCTGGGCCATACGTTGATGCAGTTGCTGTTTGGTCTCCCCCACATACAAATCAGAGCATTCTTCACTGCACTGCACTGCATATATGATGTCGCTTTTCTTGTTTTCTATATGGACTCCCAAAGATACATAAGGAAGGGGCCCCACTAAGACCTATAGTCAGCAGCATCAACTCGGTAACATACAGGTGGCAAAATATCTAGCTAACATCTTAGGACCTTTGGTGGGAAGTTCTAAGCATCACATCCAGAACTCTCAGGATTTCACCAACAAGATTGAAGATATAGTACTCGGTGTAGAAGAAAACGGGTGTCCTATATGTGACATCTCTCTTCACTTGTATACCCACCAAGGAGGCTGTTGACATGGTGAGAAAACGGCTGGGCCAAGACAGCACTCTTACCAGCAGAACTGATCTCAACCCAGAACAGTGTGTTCCTTGTTGGACTTGTGCCTGAATACCACCTATTTCAAATACAGGGATAAGTTCTATAAGCAAAAACATGGATGTGCTATGGGATCCCCAGTTTCACCTATGTTGCCAACCTTTACATGGAGGAGGTAGAAACACAGGCGCTTAATACCTTAAGGGCATAGCACCCAGCCACTGGTTCAGATATGTTGATGACACCTGGTTAAATCCACCAGAAGGAAGTACAAGCTTTCACAGAACACATTAATGCGGTGGACCAAAACATTAAATTCACAAGGGAAGAGGTACAAACCAACAAACTGGCTTTCTTGGACTGCTTGGTTAGAAGTTAAGAAAATGGTAAACGGAAGTAGAGGTTTACAGAACCAACACACCACAGATCATATTTGAATGTTTGACTCCCACCACCCTTTAGATCACAAGCTGGGTGTCATCAGAACCCTGCAACACAGAGCCGAGAACATCCCCACTAGCACAGAGGCGAAGGCTAAAGAAATGAAACATCTCAGAGGAGCCCTTAAAAATTGTGGATATCCAGACTGGGCCTTTGTCAAAAGAAGTAGAAGGAAAGAAAAGAACACGAATACCAACAGTGAAGGGAAAAGCAGACGAGGAAGCGACATCATATATGCAGTGCAGGCAGTGAAGAATGCTCTGATTTGTATGTGGGAGACCAAACAGCAACTGCATCAACGTATGGCCCAGCACAGAAGAGCCAATTCCTCGGGTCAGGACTCAGCCTGTATCTGCATCTTAAGGATAAGGACATACCTTTGAAGATGTAATGTTAACTACTGGCGAAGGAACGTGACTGGTTCAAGAGAGGTGTTAGGAGGCCATTTATGTGAAAATAAAGAAACCAAGCCTAAATAGAGTGGGGGGTTTCGACACCAACTGTCTGCCATGTACAATGCTGTTTTAACACCTTACTCTGGGCGTTCCTATAACACCTCTTAGCCACTATCTAATCACACCCTTAACACCTGGCTGTGATATGCTAATTGGGATTTTCCAGGGTACATAATTGCCACAGATTCTTGTACAAATCATTCTGAATTGAGAAAGCCAGTCGGATGACTAGCGAAACGTCTTCAAGAACTAAACTTCAAGTCCAGTTGATCTAATTGAATACAACAGATATACCATGACCTGGATGAATGAGAACCTTCACAAGGCATGGGCAAAGTTTTGCACCTTTTATTGTATTCTGTGTTTGTTGCACCATCAGAGCAGAAGTAAACGCTATTGACAGCTATTTATAGCAATTACCCATGTGATTATTATCTATACATTTAAAAATGAATTCACTTAAATGGACACTAAACCTCCAAAATAACCCTTGCTAAATCAAAATTATAATTGTAATGGAGACAGGATTGGCCCGTATTGACTCCTAAGCGGAGAGCTCACTACTTACCAAATCGCTATCCTGCGGCACTGCTGTGTCTTTCCTGTAAGCTCCCCTCACCCTCCTGTGCATGCGCACCTATGTCATAACAAATGTTAATAACATATATTCATTGTTATTAGCATTTATTTGTTTTTCATTTACTTAATAATTTAACCCAAAACTAATAATTTAACCCATTACTTGGCCCCACCAAGTATAGCGGTTGGGGGTTGGATAGGGAGGGTGGACATGCCATTTAAACACGGCATCAGACAAACACAAATTTGTCTGATTAGAATTTATATGGCTGCACTGGCATGGCCCATTTTAAATTCATTTCTACCATGTCTTATCTATTTTTTTCTCTGATTTTCACAAAAAATGCTGCAAAAAAAAATTAATCTGATGCTGTGAAATTTCAGTTGCAGTGGACAAATATTGGGTACAGATATTGGGTGGTGTGTATCAATAGTACACCTTTAATGATTGGTTTAACAATCTTTAAACTGATCATTAGTTTAGGATCAGTTAAGCGGTCACTAATTTACAATCATAAATTAGTAAATTAACGATAACGATCATAAATTACTGAAAACGATCATAAATCTACGATAATGATTGTAAATCTAGGATAACAGAATCGTAGATTTGCGATCCCCATAGAATAACTTTGCGGTAGTTTACTACAGCATGGTATTCTACAACCGAACGTTCATTAATTAATGAACTTCGGTGTAAATGTACGATCGCGGCTGTAAGCGCAGTATCGCAATATATATCTATGGCCCTTAGGGTGGCTTATTCTGAAAGCTGAAAAGGATTTAATTGGCAAGTAATGCAATATACAGGAAACATACAGTATTTCAAATGTAACTTTGGTCTTTACTTATCCTTAAATAAAGACAATTTATAATATGTGTTTAGTCCTCTTGCCTGTAAAGAAACTGTTGTGGTTAAATCGTTGGGACATCTCTTTCTATAATTTAATCTAAAATAAATGAACCCAATTTAAGTTATGAGTAAACATGAAGTTTGGCTATGTTTTTGGTACTCTCTAGGGGTGTCTTAAGGGTTTTTGCCACCTGAGCCAAACCCTGAATGCCGCCTATATGCCGGTGTGAAGAAGTGGGCGTGACTTTGTGTGGGCATGGCTTGTGTGTGGGCGTGGCTTTGTTGGTGGGAAGAGCTAGCCATTTTCTCATTTTGAACTTGGCACCATTTATTTGTAGTTTCTTTAAATTGACATTTATCCACACCATAGTTCCAGAAGAATAAAGAATTTTGCCCAAAAGAACCTGCCACCACATCAAGGTAGACTCTTTTAACAGGACCTTAACATACAGTACCTAACTAATCTAACCTAGCCTAACAAACTATCTAAAGCTAATCTAACAGTATGAAATCCATTTTAACAATATCATAATAACACATATTCAGTAAAGAAAATATGAAAAAATAACATCTGCAATCTACCACTCATACAGTGAGAACAGACAGTAAAGGTCCCATACAGCAAGTACAGACAGTAAAGGTCCCATACAGTAAGATCAGACATTAAAGGTCCCATACAGTGAGAACAGACAGTAATGGTCCCATACAGTGAGAATAGACAGTAAAGGTCTAATACAGTGAGACCAGACAATAAAGGTCCCATACAGTGAGAACAGACAGTAAAGGTCCCATACAGTGAGAACAGACAGTAAAGGTCCCTTACATATTCTATCCTCTATATCTAACATTATCTCTCTATCCTGCAGTCTCTGTCCTCTATCTCTCACACACTATCTCTCCTGCAGTCTCTATTCTATATCTCACTCTCCTGCATTGTATCAACTTTCTCACATACACTAAACATACTCTCACACATATACTGTACATACACACTCACACATACTGTACAATATACACTCTCTCTCATACTGTACATACACATGCTCTCCCATAATGTACATACACACTCTCTCCCATACTGTACATACACACTCTCTCCCATACTGTACATAGACACTCTCTCCCATACTGTACATAAACACTCTCTCCCATACTTTACATACACACTCTCTCCCAAACTGTATATACACACTCTCACACATACTGTACATACACACTCTCACACATACTGTACATACACACTCTCCCATACTGTACATACCCACTCTCTCCCATACTGTACACACACACTCTCTCACACATACTGTACATAGGAGGGGCATAGGGGGAGGGGAAGTAGACGACCCCCTACAATGGAGGATTAGATTGTATCTGGGGGAGGATCATGGGTAAAATGGTTAGAGGCCCCACTCAATAAAAGTTGTAGTGTTGTGATTGGACTACAATTCCCAGCATGCTCAGATGATCTGGATAACACAAGGCTCCCCTGAGTAATTTCCTATCCCAGATCCTTCACTTTAACCCCCATAACAATGTCCCCGCTTACCTTCCCCGACAGGACACACAGCATCAGCAAGGCAGGCAGGAGTAGCAGGGACTCCGGTTCCTCAGACACAAAATACCAGTCACAGTGCGTGTGGGCACTTACAGGGGATGAACTGGATGAAGGGGGAAAATCTCAGCCCGGCTGTGACTGTCTGGTGGCATGGCCCCTCCAGGGTGCAGATAGTTTAGGTAGTTTAGCGTCTGGGTGGTCAGGCGCACATTGAAGGGTCCACAGTAAAGGGTCCTTACAAAAGCTCCTCCTCTCACATGCGGCGCTTCCTCCCTCTCCACCAGGCGCCAGTAAGATTGTTTTTTTTTAAAACTTTGAAATGCCGCTTTTAAACCACAGAGACAAAGTGCCGCTCTGCTACTTTGTCTCAATGTGGTTCATTAGCGAGACGGCCCTGTTGGTACTGGTACCCATGGGTAAAAGGACAACTAAAGCCTCAGAACAACATTGAATCAGAAGGGAGAGCACCTTTATATAAAAGCAGCAATATGTGTCTCACCTCTCAAATTGATATGGTTGTTGAGAAATTTACCTTTTTTGAGTTTTATTTCCCAACATTCCAGTATCAGACCATGAGGTCCTAAGATACCGCAGGAACTTGTTACAAATGGTCAAACCCACTAGTAGCCTCTAGGCAATGCGTTTAGAGGACAGATTAGGCAAAGGAACATGTGACTAAGGTCAGAGGAGTGGCCAGTCACTGTACATACACACTGTTATTTCATCCAGTTCTTCAGGTGGGCTACATTTACATTAATGCTATACAGTTTCTGACAAAAGTCTTGTCGCCTGTGTATTTTGCAGTAACTCTTGCTAACCTGATTTTTAATTGATCAATTGGTGTTAGAAATAGCTCATATGAAAAGCTAAAGCCCTCCCAAATAATATTAAATGTACTGGTGAAAAATAGTCTTGCATGCCTCTCAGAGTTCATCAATATTCTTTGGTTTCGTCTTCCATGCTTCCTTTCATCCTACCCCACATATGCTCAATGATGTTCATGTCAGGCGACTGGGCTGGCCAATCCTGGAGCATCTTGATCTTCTTCGCTTAAGGAACTTTGATGTGGAGATGGAAGTATGCGATGGAGCACCATCCTGCTGCAGAATTTGGCCTTTCTTATGGTTGGGAATATATAAGGTAGCTAAGATTTCTTGGTATTTTACACTATTGATGTTGCCTTCCATGTTGCCTTCCACCCTGCAGATCCCACGCACACCATACTGGATGTAACCCCAGACCATGATTTTGCCTCCACAAAGCTTCACTGTTTTCTGAGTAAATCTCGGCTCCATGCGGGTTCATCTGAAAATCCACCTTTTGCCACTTTTCCGGCATCCATCCTTTTAGCAGGCTGTGGGACTTGGCAAATGCCACACGGTTTTTCAATTGTCTTTTGTTTAGTGCTGGCTTATGAGCACTGATTCAGCCATTGAGGTCATTTCGAGACAGAATCCAACAAACTGTTCTGGTTGACACAGGGATTTCAGGTGACCAGATCTCCTGGAGCTCTGCTGCAGTTGAAAATGGACTTGCCTTGAATTTTCGAGCCAACAAATGGTCCTCTCGAGCAGTTGTCTTGTGGGGTCTGCCTGACCTGGGCTTGTCAAAAACTTCTCCAGTCTCTTCAAACCTTTTCTTTATCCTCTGAACTTGACGCTGAGAGACATTGAAGGTGTGCGCCACATCAGCAGTGGATTTGGTCTTCAGTCTCTTGATTATCAGCACTTTAGTCTCGTGGTGAATCAGGGTCTATTTGCAGTTGATGTGAAGGTCTGTACTGCGGTTCTTTTTATACACACCTGACACCTAATTGATCCATTATTAGTATGTCTTTGCAAAAATTGACTCAATGGGCTTTACCAAGCTGTGAATATTAGAATACTTTGTTAGTTTCGTTTTGCATTGAAACATTATTACAAAAGCTGTTTGGGGTAAAATGAACCATTTCTTGAAACAAAATCTGCATTAGAATTATTGTTAAGAGGCACTTCAGGTCTATTTGTACACAAGCAACAAGACTTTTGCCAGAAACTGTATACTATGGTAGGATTTTACAGTTTAGTGGTGTTTTTAGAGGGGATACTTTCAGATTCTGGAGTATAAAATTTGGGTTTAGTTCTCCTTTAAGTTCTATAATTGAAGCATTTATTGTTTCCATCGATTTAGAGTTGCTTTAGCTGATTACATTTACAGGTCTCTCAGTTCATAAAAAAGGTATATAATTAATTAAATGGGATGGCAGAACTTTTAAATTTCTATCTCTATATAATTTGTATTGTAATTCAAGCACCTAAATCTTTTTTCAGTCTCTAAAACAAGTAATAATAAATAATATACTGCATTGTGTATATTCAATAGAATATGTCCGGTTGTTCCTAAATGTACCAGGCTGTGAAAATTAGAGCTGCTCTGTCTGTATTTCCTACCCTGATTACACATATTTCAACCTTTATGTCACCATTTTTGTAATACTTTATAAATTTGAATAAACAGCATCCAAAAGGTATTAGCCAATGCTGTCCAATGCCACCACTATCAAGGGTTATGGAATTCTATCCATTTTTTCTTACTTGATATGTATCATATGTGAATATGGTGGATTGCTACATTTTATGAAGTGTTGTTATAAATTTTTTAACATTATGGGTCCTAATAAATGTTATAGTGAGTATTTCAACACGCTGAGCTATTTACCAATTTGTTTGCCAAAACCTATTTGGCTTGTTCAAACTCATTCCCTCTTTGCATTGTTCCAGCATCTTTTTAAACAAGTAGTGGACATCCAAGGACTGAGATATTGGACTTCTCTATTTTGTTTGATCTAAGACTTTTAGAGGGGTAGAGTGGCTAAGGAAGAGTTAACAAATTACTGTTATATTTAACTTTCCACCAGCTTATTCTATAATATACAGGGAGGTGGGATACACTAATCCCACCACTGGTACTTACATTGGTAACTTGTACTAAGCTCTATAGTTTGCTCTACAACAGCCCATCCTCTCCTAGTGCCCGCCTCTCCTCAATGTTCCTTGTTAACTATATAGGCACCAGAGGAAGGAGAAGAAGCTCTCGCCTACCTAATAGGGATGGACTAGAACTTGAGCCTGAGTTCGAGCCGAACTTTGTGAGTTCGAACGGACTCGGACTTCTCGAACTATCCCGGACCCGGATTTCTCTGACTTTTGATGTACTGAATGTACTGGATAGTGTACTGGTTAAAGGCACTGCCTTTGACATGGGAGACCAGGGTTCGAATCCTGGCTAGGGGCAGCTATACAAATGTTTGGGTTATTATAATACTCTAGTAATATAATAACCTAGTAATATAATAACCATATGATAACCTAGTAAAATAATAACCATATAATATTACTAGGGTATTATAATAATCCGAACATTTGTTCTAGCCAGGATTCCCTGGTCTTCCATGTCAAAGGCGGTGCCTTTAACCAGTACACTATCCAGCCACTACATTATATCATTATAACCTACCCCTGTGGTGGATTTCTATGGGAGGAACTGTAAGATTATAGCCTTATAATCTTACAGTTCCAGGAGGAGAAGAAACCAGAAGCCAAAAAGGGGTAGGTTATAATAAATAATGCACCCCCAACTGTAAATTATAATTATATTAGAAGTCACCTTGGAGTTCCGTGCCCTGTATAAAAGGTACTCGGCCTGCGGCCTCGTACTTTTATATGGTCATGGAACTCCTCGGTGACTTCTAATATCCTTATAATTTACAGTTGTGGGTGCATTATCCACTATATTATATTACTAGGTTATCATATACTTATTATATTATATAGTTATTATATTACTAGGGTATTATATTACTAGGTTATTATATGGTTATGGAACTTCTGAAAGTCCGTTTTCAAACTATATGGAAAGTTCGAAGAAAAGAAACCCATTAAAGTCAATGGGAGTCAAATAGTTTGAAAAGTTCTAATGGAATACAATTAAATATTAATGGTAACTTAATGTAAATGGCTGTGGGACCTGGAAAATGGTCTGGGGAACATTTAAATATCCAGAACTTTCCAGAACTTTCAAGCTCCCGCGTTTGATTTTCGATAATTATCGCATCCATATGGACTCTGCTATCCTCCTGGTGGGCAGTTTTGGGACTTTGGGGGGAACTACAGGAGAACCTTATGGAGCTGGGATGTGATGTAAGGATTTTTATTTACTACTGGGGCCAGTAATGGGGGGGATTATAGTTTTGGGGGTGCTTCTAAGCATTACAAACTCACCATTAGTTTACTTGGCACCATCCCTCACTCCAATGCTTAGTCTGATCTATCCTATGGGAAGAATCACTTTGTGCATTATTCCCATTGGTTTTAGACCATGAGCTAAAAGGTGTGTGTCTGTGTGTGGGGGGCGGCTGGCAGAGCAAAACTACAGGAACTATATCAAATAATGTAAAAATTACACCATGGTGAGATGAAATAATTTTAATAGATTTCCTACCTTTGGTTTAGTAACGGTTCTTTTATTTCGTCAGGTTATTTTATCTACCCTCGGCTATGATTCCTTGAAACAACACTAGCCTTTTAGTTCAACTGTGTCACTTCCTGGCAACGGATTCAGTGTGGTTATTTATTACAATAAAAACAGATTTCATGTCACACTTTTCTCTTAGTAACACCAGGCTTTCAATGGACATACACCTTTTATTTTTGGTTTATTGCCAAATATTACATCTATCACATCTACAGGGTAAAGGTTAGATAAAAATAAAGTTCAGGTGGCTCTAGAAACAATGGTGTCATTTATATAAACAGGAATTTGAAAGATTAGGATTTAGCAGAAAACAAAAAGGGAGTAACAAAATATTTCTTATAACTAAACCCTTTGGAAACTAATTTTAAGGACATTCGTTATTTTTACTGTCATCAAACCAGTCTACATCTACATTCAGTTTCACCAAAATAATTCCCACAAAGTAAATGATCTACCGGTCCTCTTACAAGGTATTATAAGCAATATTTTCTTGTGGTCAGTGTTGACAAGATATATTGCCTTATTACCAAGTCATTTATATAAGCTTTGTGCACTGTTATGATCACACAAACACTTATGAATGTGCCGAGCGACCAAGAAAAAGGCAGATTTGGTTTCATTAATAGATAGAGCTTTTATAAACAAGCTCCATAGATCTATGAAGCATAACCAGTAATAAAAAATGATTTCATTCTGGAGCCAAGCAATAAACCTTGGCTAGCAGACCAAGTTTGATATAATTGCTACAGATTTTGTTGCAACTCTTTCCCAGAAAAGATAAGTTAAATAATGAGCAAATTCATTTTAGACCAGGTAAAACAATCAATACAAAAATGATACACCCCCCGGCCAGAGGGTTAAGGAAAGGATCCCTACCTATGCACAGGGAAATAAAATCCCTGTGGTACTCAACCACCATTCAGCCAATATGAATGTAACACAGCTAACAGGGGTATCCTACAGCCGGACAAACAATCAGGGTTATTCAATAAAGTGCATCAGATTTAGCTTTTAATATTAACTAAGATCTGATTGGTTGGGACAAAATTAGCACCATTTTAAACTATAAGAACTTTTATTGAATCTCCCTGAATAGATAGATCCAGTGGTGTGCACATAACCTTTATGACACAGAACACAACATACTATAAACACTAGAGATAAAAACCATTAAAAACATGTGGGGCATGGAGTAAGATTCCTGTAAGAATCCTGTCCAATTTCCAATTGGGATTCTATACGCAGACCTTTTCTTTGATATATGTTCTCTGGGCACCACCTATTAGTGATTATAGTATGGTGTGTTCTATGTAATAAAGGTTATGCGCACACCACTGGATCCATATACATTGTTGTCTGGCAGCTAAGCATAGGATACCCCTGCTAGCTGTGTTACATTCATATTGGGTGATGGTGGTTGAGTGCGACAGGGATTTTACCCCCCTGTGTATAGGTAGGAATTCTTTCCTGCGACCCTCTGGTCAGAGGGGTTTATCCTATTTGTATTTTAATTACCCCTACCCAGTATTTGGTGCATACCATACATCATTTAGCTACTTAATGTAACAATTATCAATATAGGTCATTCAGAAAAGGCAGATAATAATTCTAATTTCTCGTGTACCAACTTACTTCTAAGACTTGATTTAACACCCTGCAGAAAATGTAAACCTACAAAACATGGGGATGAAGCCTCAGGTTAAATGCAAACATTTTTTCTTTAATTCCTTGAAACATACCACACTTTCCTAATCTTTACTAACACCTTATAAATCTTACTGATCATAACCTCATTAATGTTGTATTTCAGAAATGAATCTTTGTATGGGGGAGAGAAAAATAAAATAATGTTTAATATGCTAAACTTTTATTGAAAATATGTTCCCATGTGGTTAATATAGTCATTTTAATTATGTTCAGCTCCATGGATTTATGGGTGATCAAAACTTTCTTTCTTTGGCTCAGTACCAGAATAAACAATCATTAGTTAGGAAGAAGAGCTGGCACGGGTCTTGCATCTGATTTCTGATCTAGAAACCCAGATTTAAATCCAGATGGCAGTTTACCCATGTTTAAAAGGACACAAAAAAGACATAGAAATAATTATAACACAACCTTGGGATGTGTGTGAATACTTTTTATGTTTTTTTACCTCTTTATACACCTTGGACAAGTATCCACATTCTTGGTGCCCTAAGTATACTTACAGTATGATGGTTGGCTTGGTTTGTAAATGATCACAGAACCAAAAGATCTATCTAAACATGTATACTCAGCTTTCCAAAAATGCAAAAGGAGACTTCCTTCAAAAAACATTTTAATACCAGGTATTATTAAAAGAGAACTAAAGTGTCCGACAACATTATCCCAATAGACAGAGCACATTCACAAACATACAACAAGCTGTGTCTCACCTCTCCATTTGCTGTGGAGATTTATGAAAAAACTGTGAGTACTAGGGGGTCAACTCCCACAATCCACCTTAGCGGGTAAACCCCCAGCTAAGTGTCTGAGCGCAGGACAGCTCTGTAGTGCTCAACAGATCAAAACAAGGACGTTGCAGCCTTGCTTCTTAGAAGCTGACAGCCAATCACAGAGATCCCCCCTCTCCCTGACACAGAACAGGGATTTCAGTTTTTTGTTTTCAAACAATTTAATGTCCTGTCCTAACAATCTATAATGCTTTACTTTTCATACAAAAAGAAAAGTAATCTTTGCAATGTATTTCATAGATAGCATGGATATAAGAAAAGAATACTACATTTCAGCAAAAAATAAAAAAATAAAAGTAAGTTTGGGAATAGAACCTGCAACTTGTACATTACTCTGTCACAGTATATAGGTCACTGGTACATGTAGAATCTTTACTATGAACATATTGGAAACAAAAAATAAATCTAAGTCTGGGGATTCGAACTTGCGACCTTATGAACTGTGTGTCTCTCATACTGGCATCTACCATCCCTGAAAAAGCTGAAGATATACGTTCATTTAGAAGCTTTATCTTTTGCTTAGAACATAATAAAAAAAAAAAGGAAAATCTGGGGTATTGAACTTGTGCCCTTCCAAACAGTTTATTTCTAAACCTGGTCGCTTACCTGGTGCGCCAACACTGAATAAGCAGAGTATACATTTACATTTGGAAGCTTTATCTTTTGCTAGGAAAATAATTTTTAAAATGGATATGAAGTCCCTGATAAGACTTTGAAAGATGCTAGTTACCCTGCAGATTATCTACCAGCAAATTACACAGACTGGTAAATAAATTGCAGGGCAACAAAGCAGCTTTCAAAGTCTTTTCAGGGACTTCCATATTGGTGTGAGACAACTGTATAGAAAATACTTTGTGCATAGGGACAGTGAATATTCGGGTCAGGGGGTGTGGTTCTTTGATGACTTCATGAGCTGTGGGTTGCACAAGCAACAAGATGGAAGCCTTCTTATTTACAGAATCTGTACTAAATGCAACTTGCTAGAAAGAATCTTACATGTATAGTCTTCTGGGGAGAAAAGCTTTTACATTAGGTTATAAAAAATGTAAGTTTAGTTCTCCTTTAATTAATCAATAATGAGTTGGTAAGGTTTTTGCTAGATAAAAATGCAAAACCTCCACTATACTGGGAAGAATATTCAGTTTCCATCATTCCTTCACTTTTATCCTTAAACAATAGAATTTCTGTACACAGGCTTATAAAAACTTCTAAATAGAGTAAAATTCATTTAAAAGATAACTACATTCTAAAAATAACTAATTAGAAATCTTAAGTACCTTGGGCAGGGAGGTAGGATTGATTATTCCTAGTCACAATTCTTTTTCGTTGAGGAGCTACAGCACGTATCGTTTGCCAGGTTGTCCTGGACTAATCCTGTATTAAAGATAGTGCTGAAGCCAGGAGAAAGACTGGTATATTGAGTTTTCTTTGGTGGTGATCCTCACAGAAACAATATTGGGAGGTAGGAATAACCAATCCTGTATTGTATCCCTGTCCCAAGTACTTTTAGTTTAACTGTTTTTCAAAAAATCTTTATACACACGATAGTCTCTTTTAACCTGAGTACAGTTGGAATAAGCTAGCTATTCTAGATAAAATAACAGCATTTCATTAAGTGAGTGACTTGGCAATCCCTAGCCATATAGTATTATTAATTGATAATTAATAAATATCAAAATGTCACCATAAGCAAACTCCACATTTGTCTGCAAGACCCCAATAAAAAAACCAGCAGTGTTAAAGCGACCCCTTTTCCAGATACCATTTGGACTGGATCATTGGAATCACATGTTTCCCATTACTAGACCTGAAGCAGCACAGTTAGACATATTGCAATTGGAGAGGGCAACCAGCGTTCAGCTTGTTTATTATCTGCTCATAGTTAGAGGTCTTAGGTTGAGGTCTTGATTGCATTAAAACATTAGCAGCGATTCAAAGAAACATGCAAAATATCTGGATGCTTTACACAAATTAGCATATGCGCACCCGCTGATTTGCGAATGACTGCATATTTTAAAGTATACAAAACTATATTCTCCAGTCACCTCATGTATTACAGATGTGTTGCCAGGATGAATACATAGCATTATATGATCAAATGGTTGCATCGAAATATAATATTTCAGAGCTGTTAGACTGAACACATGTTTTAACAATAAAGACATTTTTACTACTTTTCTGATGTAGCAGTTGTAAGCTTAGGTTTTATGACAACATTATCCCAACAGAGTTCCACATTCTATACAAGATCAATGGTTTTCTATTGTGTAAGCAAACCCATTCTATGCTTTAAAACTAAGGAAAATGAAAAGCTTTAAAATGTTCTTTCTGGAAAAACTTCACGGCTCAGAATGTATATGGGAATATAATGTGTAGCCTGCAATCAGAATTTTTTGGCAATCTTGCTTTGTCTTTTGAATGGATACCTTTAAAGCCTTGGTAAATGTACCAAACCTAGAAGTGTCATGGCTACTTGTAAATGCTATAGAACATGGAATAAATATAACTGGTTTACACAAACCGATTTCATTGGTCATATACTTTAAGGTCTTCATTGCAAATAATTGCAAAATAAAATGAACTAGTTGACAACAAAATATAACCAGCTAAACAATATCATTTAGAAAACACATGCAAAAGAACAGCTTTATAGGACATTTCCACCTCCCAAACACAAACCTATATTTTACTTCTACCCCCCAAACCTCGGAGAGATTATAGTTACTTAGCTATCCATGGCCCTTAAGCTGGATCCTTTGTCTCAACCGACCATTCGACACTTGCAACTGGCCAAAGGACTGTGGGATGCAGCAAAAGTAGCCGCAGTGGCAGTTTGCTGTGACTGAGTTACCTGTAGTTTTTCACCCCATCCGATTGCCCATTACTACAATTGAAAAAACGACTGGTCGTACATCGCTCATGGCCAGCCCAGGAAACCTAACATGTGGTTAGGTTGAAAATGTTTCAACATTTACAGCGCATGAAATGTGCCCATCCACATTGACATGACTGCTCTGAAATTCATATGAGCTAATGGATCGCAAACATAAAATTTAGTGCGTGAGAAAGGCGTATTGGGGCCTAGCCCTAATGGTATCCCTTTAATAAACATTATCAGTAGCTCTCAATGGTTGAAGGAGCAGTAGAGGAACAAATATTTTCATACACTGCCTCAACTTTCAAAATCTTATAGGGTTTGTCCATGCACATCTGCCTGGGGTTATTTCCAGTGAAAGCTCAGTAGAGCATATGCTAAACCTCTCTGAGCTTTCACTGCACTGAACAAAAACGAATAACTTTCTGGTATCTATCTTTTAAATATCTCGGTTTAGGAACTGATCTGAGGTCTGTACTGTTTTGGGTTTGGGGCGTGTTCCTACTAGGTTATTAAAATCTTGTTTGGGGAGGGGGTACATGCCCTTTAAAGTTGGCAAAGCATAGCTAATGAAAGGCAATTACCTTTGAATCTGACATAATTGCTGATAATTTGGCTTTCTATGTAGCAAAATCTGTCTGATCCTGAAGCCATCGAACTACTACTGGTGACAGAGGGATTGGTATGCCATTACTGAAAATTTCTATGGTCTCTTTATTTTAGAAGCCTATGCTTTGTATTGGTTGGTTGTGTTGTCAAGGGGGGCAGTTGCAACTTTAAATAAACTTAAACTTAACTAAAGTTATACAGACAGTGAGGTGTTTCCATCAAACTTATTCATCAAGACTGACATTTTTAGTAATATGTATCAATTAGAGTAAAAAATATTTTATGTATTTGTGTGTTTATTGATTAAAAGTGTATTCTTGCCCTTTACTTATTGGTTAGATAGTGTTGGCGTTTTTTTTTTTTTTTGCAGTTGGCGGGCTGCAAAATATGAAAATATCTTACTGTAGCCAAGTTAATTATTTTTGATATGTGAAAGACACGGCTAAACATTTCTTGGAGAAATTGAATAGACAGATTTGTAACCAACTAAAATATTTTGTAAAGAACATAACATATTTAAGAAACTAAAAACCTTCCAGGTGCCGTAATTTCTCTGCTCGTACAGTATAGAATAAGAATGATATATAACAAAACTATATAATTTTGGAATCAGGACAGAATGACCATGGGGTTCTTGATGGCATTACATTTATGCCTCATTTGTTTAAATGTTTTGGTGCCAACAGCAATATACTGCAGGTATTAAAAGTTCTGTGTTGCTAAAGGCCACATAAAAACAGAAAGAGAGGAGGAGAGTTATATATGATTTATTGGTTTTACACTGATTAACGGGACCATACGAACTGGGGGGCTTACACAGAGATTCATTAGCAACTAAGGCCTATTGAAAAAAATGGAGCACCAGGACAGAAGTATAGTTAAGCAGACCCCTATTGACTTTTCTCTCACTTTAGAGATATTTGTTACTATAACAGTTTCTTTAGCACACAGCAATTACTTTTAATAAAGCATTTAATCCTTACCCTAGTTCTCTTTGGTGATTGTTTGATGTTTGCATATTGCATATAATGTAGAGGAGGAGAAAACTTTGTACAGTAATAAAGACATGATATTATTAGGAAGTTTTTCTTTCTGCTAAAAGATAAAGAAAACCCCAAATTACAAAAATGGATTTTTACATCAAGACAACATTTTATTTATTTTTTTCAGTTATTATTTTTATTATATATAATAATAAATAATAACATATACATACAAAATATGTTTCTAGTTTGATATATATATATATATATATATAGTAATATGTTTGTATGCATGTTTGTATTATATAATATATAATATATATATATTATAGACAAATGGATAGATGGAGCACTCGTGGGACTGTAATTAGATCAAACAATTTATTGTGACAATCGACGTGTTTCGGCAAACACAGTAGCCGTCCTCAGGATATGACATCACTACAAACAAAGGTGGTATTTAACAATACTAGTGAGACCCAAATACCCTAAATATATATATATATAATATATATATATAATATAATATATATATAAATAAATGTTCCACAATGTCAGCGCTACTCGGGTTCTTCAATCAGTGCTTTATTCAAAGTGCTTTTGAGCAAACATTCTATAAAGTGCAATAAAAGCAACGTTTCGGCCGTTATCTATTGGCCTTTATCAAGCTCAAAGTATTAGTGCATTTGTACATCATTATATATCCATTCTCATTAGTGGTTAATTGTAAAACACACCTTACATGACATCTCTCCAAGATTTAAAGTGACAGTGCTATATTAACATACTAAAATCAGGTGATCCTTATAAGTGCTCTTGTGCTTACTTGTAAAAACAATCGTTATACACAACTATTAAAAATGAATTCCACATTTCTATATAATACATCATTAAACTATATTAAAGTATATTAGAATACATTAAAATATATTAGCCATATCCCATAGATTTAATGTATTTTAATGTATTCTAATATACTTTAATATAGTTTAATGATGTATTATTAGAAATGTTAATTCATTTTTAATAGTTGTGTGATAACGAGTTGTTTTTACAAGTAAGCACAAGAGCACTTAGCTAAGGATCACCTGATTTTAATATGTTAATATAGCACTGTCATTTAAATCTGGAGATGATGTCATGTAAAGGTGTGTTTTACATTAACCACTAATGAGAATGGATATATAGATGTACAAATTCACTAATAATTTAGCTTGATAAAGGCCAATAGATAACGGCCGAAAGTTGCTTATTATTGCAACTAGAATGTTGTCTAAAAAAGCACTTTAAATAAAGCACTGATTGAAGAACCTGAGTAGCGCTGACACTGTGGAACATATTTATATATCTTGGATATAGTCGGCAGAGAGTCTAGACTCACCACCAACCCAGTCTGGAAGGTCCTAACTCTAACCCTCAGACTGGGTTACCTTGACGTATTAGAGTAATGATGAAAAATAGTCTAACACCCCCCCCTGGACATTGTTAGTATTAAGAAAACACTCTACAATGTATGACACCTTCCAAGGATCCACTGGCATGGCAAATAAATGGCCAAACACAAGAAAATTTTGATCACAATGATAATGACTTTTTGCCGTGGCAAAAAGTTACAAACATTTATAAATATGCTCCAAAATATTGACTATTTCTGCATTGCAAGGGAACAGTTGTTTGGATTATTATAAAACCCTAGTAATATAATAACCATATAATAACCTAGTAATATGATAACCTAGTAATAGCATAACCTGTAATATCCTAACGATATAATGTAGTGTGGCTGGATAGTGTACTGGTTAAAGGCATCACCTTTGACATGGGAGACCAGGGTTTGAATTCTGGCTAGGGGCAGCTACACAAATGTTCTGATTATTATAATACCCTAGTAATATAATATCATATGGTTATTATATTACTAGGTTATCATATGGTTATTATATTACTAGGTTATTATATGGTTAATATATTACTAGGTTATTTTAATAATCCAAACATTTGTATAGCTGCCCCTAGCCAGGATTCGAACACTGGTCTCCCATGTCAAAGCAGTGCTAAGTAGTACACTATCCAGCACTACATTATCTGATTAATATATTACTAGGTTATCATATGGTAATTATGTTATTATACTAGGGTATTGTATGGTTATTATATTACTAGGTTATTATCGAAAGGTAATTCGAGGTTGGATAGTGTACTGGTTAAAGGCACGCCTTTGACATGGGAGACAAGGGTTCGAATCCTGGCTAGGGGCATAGTAATACAAATGTTTCAATTATATAATACCTAGTAATATAATAACCATATAATACCCTATATTATCTGTGTAGATAATTGGTGTAGTGGCCATACATATTATATTCGGTTTCACTATGGTAAAGATTCAACTCCCTAAAGGCTTCTAAGGTAATTATGGGTGGTTAAGATGGTGATGACCCATTCGAAAAAATTAGTCTTTTAGTCGTCTCTACATTCATAGCCAAGCATATTTTACAACTTTTCCTATGGAAAATTCCTGTTTGAGGGCACGGCCCACACTGCAATGCAAATGCAATCGCACACGGAATTGCATGCGATTTATTGCGTTTGCGCATGCGTTTTTTTCATTAAGTATTGAAAAACTCATGCGATTGCGATTTAAAATGCGGAACACAAATCGCAATCGCAATGCACCCGAACCGCCGTTTTCGGGTGCGTTGCTGCGTTCAATGATCTGAAAAAACGCAAGCGCAAACGCAAAAAAAACCTGCAGCAGTGTGGCCTAGCCCTCATGTACGGTACAAATCTATGTGTGTTTTTATAGCAAATTCAGTTTCCAAATATTGGATATTAAGGAGTGTTACCTATATAGTTTTTAAAGGTATGGGGTTATAAAGAAAAAAAATGGAGAGAGAAGGTGAACATTGTATGATGATTTAAACGTTAGCAGAGGAATCTTCATTTCCCTTGTGTGTCCTGAATTCTATGGGGCATAGAGAAGGACTATGGTAGATTGAATGTTCCTAAAAAACGGCTAGTCTTCCAGAACCTATGGGGTTGTGTATTAGAGGTGAAAATGTTAACATATTATTATTTGCATGGCTCTGGGTGAACCTCAATAATTATTAATGGCAGCTATCAGATGATTTAAATACTTCCTCTAAAGGAGCCATGCAGCTCTGGTAAATAGGCTTGCAATGCGTGACTAGTCTTTCCAAACACAACATAGGGGTTAAGTCGTGCTTAATGATATTGGATTGGTTAGCTCCCCTGTAACCCTAAAATAGCCTAAGGTAAAAGTTATTCATGTGATTTCTATAGAGAATCTGTAAGAGAAATGGATGGGTTCATTTTACTTTTTTCAATTTATTAGCACTACCGCATTAACAACAAAACTCATCAGTTTTTTTTCTCTTAACTATTTTGATTATTTTGAAAAACTGTTTCTGAATTGTCCAAGCCGATCTAGATCAGGTAATGGAGTAAAATAAGATCTAAAAAAATCTTTTGCTCTAGTTACATATTGAACTGCCATTGTGTTTTTTCTATAAAATTTTATACCATCTTCATTGCATACTAATAGAATCATGTTGAGCGTGCAAGTCTTTAATAATAGCAAAAGTGGACAGTTAGAGGGGTGATGCAAACATTTAACTAACATTTACACAAACATTGACAAATGGGCAGATGGGACAAATGCATAAAAGGAACAAAGTTTTCCCATGCTATTAATCTGCAACAAACAATCATATTTGATTGATGCAGCTTCAATAACATTTGTTTGGTTTCTGCAGATTAATGGCATGGGCAAAGTTTTGCACCTTTTATTGTATTCTGTGTTTGTTGCACCATCAGAGCAGAAGTAAACGCTATTGACAGCATTATAGCAATTACCCATGTGATTATTATCTATACATTTAAAAATGAATTCACTTAAACGGACACTAAACCTCCAAAATAAACCTTGATCAAATAAATCAAAAAATTAAATAAATTATAATTGTAATGGAGACAGGATTGGCCCGTATTGACTCACTACTCACTACGCTATCCTGCGGCACTGCGTGTTTCTTTCGTAAGCTCCCCTCACCCTCCTGTGCATGCGCACCTATGTCATAACAAATGTTAAAAACATATATCATGTATTAGCATTTATTTGTTTTTCATTTACTTAATAATTTAACCCAAAACTAATAATTTAACCCATACTGGCCCCACCAAGTATAGGGTTGGGGGTTGGATAGGGAGGGTGGACATGCCATTTAAACACGGCTCAGACAACACAAATTTGTCGATGATTAGAATTTATATGGCTGCACTGGCATGGCCCATTTTAAATTCATTTCTACATGTCTTATCTATTTTTTCTCTGATTTTCACAAAAAATGCTGCAAAAAAAATTAATCTGATGCTGTGAAATTTCAGTTGCAGTGGACAAATATTGGGGACAGATATTGGGTGGTGTGTATCAATAGTACACCTTTAATGATTGGTTTTAACAATCTTTAAACTGATCATTAGTTTAGGATCAGTTAAGCAGTCGCTAATTTACAATCATAAATTAGTAAATTAACGATAACGACATAAATTACTGAAAACGATCATAAATCTACGATAATGATTGTAAATCTAGGATAACAGAATCGTAGATTTGCGATCCCCATAGAATAACTTTGCGGTAGTTACTACAGCATGGTATTCTACAACGAAAGTTCATTAATTAATGAACTTCGGTGTAAATGTACGATCGCGGCTGTAAGCGCAGTATGACAATATTATCTATGGCCCTTAGGGTGGCTTATTCTGAAATCTGAAAAAGATTTAACTGGCAGTAATGCAATATACAGGAAACATACAGTATTTTCAAATGTAACTTTGGTCTTTACTTATCCTTAAATAAAAGACAATTTATAATATGTGTGTTAGTCCTCTTGCCTGTAAAGAAACTGTTGTGGTTAAATCGGGGGACATCTCTTTCATAATTTAATCTAAAATAAATGAACCCAATTTAAGTTTGAGTAAACGAAGTTTGGCTATGTTTTGGTACTCTCTAGGGGTGTCTTAAGGGTTTTGCCACCTGAGGCCAAACCCTGATGCCGCCTTATGCCGTGTGTGAAGAAGTGGGCGTGACATTGTGTGGGCATGGCTTGTGTGTGGGGTGCTTTGTTGGTGGGAAGAGCTAGCCATTCATTTGATGACCATTTTGTTGGTGTTCTTTCTTATTAATTGACCATTTATGCCTACACCATAATTCCAGAAGAATAAAGAATTTTGCCCAAAAGCACTGCCACCACATCAGGTAGACTCTTTTAACAGGACTTAACAACAGTACCTAACTAATCTAACCTAGCCTAACAAACTTCTAAAGCTAATCTAACAGTATGAAATCCATTTTAACAATATCTAACACATATTCAGTAAAGAAAATATGAAAAAATACATCTGCAATCTACCACTCATACAGTGAGAACAGACAGTAAAGGTCCCATACAGCAAGTACAGACAGTAAAGGTCCATACAGTAAGAACAGACATTAAAGGTCCCATACAGTGAGAACAGACAGTAATGGTCCCAACAGTGAGAATAGACAGTAAAGGTCTAATACAGTGAGACCAGACAATAAAGGTCCCATACAGTGAGAACAGACAGTAAAGGTCCCTTACATATTCTATTCTCTATATCTAACATTATCTCTCTCTCTGAGTCTCGTCCTCTATCTCTCACACACTATCTCTCCTGCAGTCTCTATTCTATATTCACTCTCCTGCATTGTATAACTTCAATACACTAACATACTCTCACACATATTACTGTACATACACACTTCACACATACGTACAATATACACTTCTCATACTGTACATACACTGTCTCCCATAAGTACATACATACACACTCTCTCCCATACTGTAACATAACACATCTCTCTCCCTAACTGTACATAGACACTCTCTCCCCCATACTACTATACACACTCTCCCAACTGTACATACAAACTCTCTCCCAAACTGTATATACACAACTCTCACACCTACTGTAATACACACTCTCACACATCTACATACACACTCTCCCAACTGTACATACCCACCTTCCCATACTGTCACACACACTCTCTCACACATACTGTACATAGGAGGGGCAGAGGGGAGGGGTAGTAGAGACCCCTAAATGGAGAGTAGATTGTATCTGGGGGGGTCTATGGGTAAAATGGTTAGAGGCCCCCATCATAAAAGTTGTAGTGTGTGATTGGACTACAATTCCCAGCATGCTCAGATGATTGGATATACACAGGCTCCCCTGAGTAATTTCCTATCCCAGACCTTCACATTTAACCCCCATAACAATGTCCCCCTTACCTTCCCCGACAGGACACACAGCATCAGCAAGGCAGGCAGGGTAGCAGGGACTCCGGTTCCTCAACACAAAATACCAGTCACAGTTCGTGTGGGCACTTACAGGGGATGAACTGGATTAAGGGGGAAAATCTCAGCCCGGCTGTGACTGTCTGGGGGCATGGCCCCTCCAGGGTGCAGATAGTTTAGGTAGTTTAGCGTCTGGGTGGTCAGGCGCACATTGAAGGGTCCACAGTAAGGGTCCTTACAAAGCTCTCTCCTCTCACATGCGGCGCTTCCCTCTCCCTCCCCCGGGCCAGTATAGATTGGTTTTTTAACTTTGAAATGCCGCTTTTAAACCACAGAGACAAAGTGCCGTCTGCTACTTTGTCTCAATGTGGTTCATTAGGAGACGGCCCTGTTGGTACTGGTACCCATGGGTAAAAGGACAACTAAAGCCTCAGAAAACATTGAATCAGAAGAGGAGAGCACCTTAATAAAAAGCAGCAATATGTGTCTCACCTCTCAAATTGATATGGTTGTTGAGAAAATTACCTTTTTGAGTTTTATTTCCCAACATTCCAGTATCAGCATGAGGTCATGACCAGCTTACACATGTAGTCCTAAGTACGCAGGAACTGTTACAAATGGTCAACCCACTAGTAGCCTCTAGGCAATGCGTTGAGAGGACGATTAGGCAAAGGAACATGTGACTAAGGTAGAGGAGTGGCCAGTACTGTACATACACATGTTATTTCATCCAGTTCTTCAGGTGGTACATTACATTAATGCTATACAGTTTCTGACAAAAGTCTGTCGCCTGTGTATTTGCAGTAACCTTGCTATTAACCCTGTTTTAATTGATCAATTGGGTTTAGAAATAGCTCATATGAAAAGCTAAAGCCCTCCCAAATAATTTAAATGTACTGGTAAAAAATAGTCTTGCATGCCTCTCAGAGTTATCAATATTCTTTGGTTTCGTTTCCATGCTTCTCTTTCATCTCACCCCACATATGCTCAATGATGTTCATGTCGGCACTGGGGGCCAATCCGGAGCATCGTATCTTCTTTCGCTTAAGGAAATTTGATGTGGAGATGGAAGAATGCGATGGGAGCACCCTGCTGCAGAATTTGGCCTTTTTTTATGGTTGGGAATATATAAGTGAGCTAAGATTTCTTGGTATTTTCTATTGATGTGCTTCCATGTGCCTTCCACCCTGCAGATCCCACGCACACCATACTGGATGTAACCCCAGACCATGATTTTGCCTCCACAAAGCTTCACTGTTTTCTGGGTAATATCGGCTCATGCGGGTTCATCTGAAAAACACCTTTTGCACTTTTCCGCGTCACCTTTTTAGCAGGCTGGGGACTTGGCAAATGCCACACGGTTTTTCAATTGCTTTTGTTTAGTGCTGGCTTATGAGCACTGATTCAGCCATTGAGGTCATTTCGAGACAGAATCCAACAAAACTGTTCTGTTGGTTGACACAGGGATTTCAGGTGACCAGATCTCCTGGAGCTCTGCTGCAGTTGAAAATGGACTTGAATTGAATTGAGCCAACAATATGTCCTCTCCAAGTAGTTGCTTGTGGGGTCTGTCAAAAACTTCTCCAGTCTTTCAAAACTTTTCTTTATCTTTGAACTGACGCTGAGAGACATTGAAGGTGTGCGCCACATCAGCAGTGGATTTGGTCTTCATCTCTGATTATCAGCACTTAGTCTCGGGTGAATCAGGGTCTATTTGCAGTTGATGTGAAGGTCTGTACTGCGGTTCTTTTTATACCCACTGACACCTAATTGATCCATTATTAGTCACAGTGCCATAGTATGAAAATTAGCTTTGCAAAAATTCTCAATGGGCTTTACCAAGCTGTGAATATTAGAATACTTTGTTAATTCGTTTTGCATTGAAACATTATTACAAAAAGCTGTTTGGGGTAAAATGAACCATTCTTGAACAAAATCTGCATTAGAATTTTGTAAGAGGACATTCAGGTCTATTTGTACACAAGCAACAAGACTTTTGCCAGAAACTGTATACTATGGTAGGATTTTCAGTTTAGTGGTGTTTTTAGAGGGATACTTTCAGATTGGAGTATAAAATTTGGGTTTAGTTCTCCTTTAAGTTCTATAATTGAAGCATTTATTGTTTCCATCGATTTAGAGTTGCTTTAGCTGATTACATTACAGGTCTCTCAGTTCATAAAAAGGTATATAATTAATTAAATGGGATGGCAGAAATTTTAAAATCTATCTCTTATATCATTGTATTGTATTCAAGCACCCTAAATCTTTTTCACTCTCTAAAACAAGTAATAATAAATAATTACTGCATTGTGTATATCAATAGAATATGTCCGGTTGTTCCTAAATGTACCAGGCTGCTGTGAAAAGTAGAGCTGCTCTGTCTGTATTTCCTACCTGATTACACATATTTCAACCTTTATGTCACCATTTTTGTAATACTTTATAAATTTGAATAAACAGCATCCAAAAGGTATTAGCCAATGCTGTCCAATGCCACCCTCTATCAAGGGTTATGGAATTCTATCCATTTTTCTTACTTGATATGTATCATATGTGATATGGTGGATTGCTAAATTTATGAAGTGTTGTTATAAATTTTTTAACATTATGGGTCTAATAAAGTTTATAGTGAGTATTTCAACACGCTGAGCTATTTACCAATTGTTTGCCAAAACCTATTTGGCTGTTCAAACTCATTCCCTCTTTGCATTGTTCCAGCATCTTTTTAAACAAGTAGTGGACATCCAAGGACTGAGAATATTGGACTTCTCTATTTTTGATTCTAAGACTTTTAGGGGTAGAGTAGAGTGGCTAAGGAAGAGTTAAAGGGTATGTCCACCCCATAAACTTATTTTTATATGCTGCCTCCCCATGTCCCCCAGCCCCAACCGCATAAATATTTTTCAGAAAGCCCCCCAAACTCTTACTTACCTCCCCTCGTTCCTCCGCCGACTGCCGGCCCTTGCTTGCATGAATGCAAGCAGAGGGGCGGGAACCGGCAGTCGCGTCGTGTGATTGGCTGAGCGGCAGCTGAGCGGCAGCATCACGGAAGCGGCTGCCGGTCATTCAGTGCGCAGGAGGAAAGCGGAGAGTGAAGTAAGTAGAGTTTGTGGAGCTTTTTATGAAAACAAAAAAATATGCGGTTGGGGCTGGGGGACATGGGGAGAGCAGCATATTAAGGGGGATTGACGCTAGGGGGGAGGGATAGTAGAATGGGAGGGAGAGGGAGGGAGGGGGGAGAAGGGCTGCAGGGCGCATGGCAAATCTAACGGAGGCAAGATAGCAGGCAGAGCCCTGTATCCTCCTGGTGGTTAGTTTTGGGACTTTGGGGGGGGGGGGGGGTTTATAAGGAGAACCCTGGAGCTGGGATGTGAGGGGTAAGGATTTAAACTACACTACATGGTGGGGCCAGTAGTGGGGGGATTATAGTTTTGGGGGTGGACATGCCCTTTAACAAATTACTGTTATATTTAACTTTCCACCAGCTTATTCTATAATATACAGGGAGTGGGATACACTAATCCCACCACTGGTACTTACAATGGAAATTGTACTAAGCTCTATAGTTTGCTCTACAACAGCCCATCTCTCCTAGTGCCCGCCTCTCCTCAATGTTCCTTGTTAAATATATAGGCACCAGAGGAAGGAGAAGAAGCTCTCGCCTACCTAATAGGAGGACTAGAACTTGAGCCTGAGTTCGAGACGAACTTTGTGAGTTCGAAAGGACTCGGACTTCTCGAACATCCCGGACCGGATTTCTCTGACTTTTGATGTACTGAATGTACTGGATAGTGTACTGGTTAAAGGCACTGCCTTTGAAATGGGAGACCAGGTTCGAATCCTGGCTAGGGGCAGCTATACAAATGTTTGGGTTATTATAATACTAGTAATATAATAACCTAGTAATATAATAACCATGATAACCTAGTAAATAATAACCATAAATATACTGGGTATTATAATAATCGAACATTTGTTCTAGCCAGGATTCCCTGGTCTTCCCATGTCAAAGGCGGTGCCTTTAACCAGTACACTATCCCAGCCACTACATTATATCATTATAACCTACCCTGTGGTGGATTTCTATGGGAGGAACTGTAAGATTATAGCTTATAATCTTACAGTTCCAGGAGGAGAGAAACCAGAAGCCAAAAAAGGGGTAGGTTATAATAAATAATGCACCCCCAACTGTAAATTATATTATATTAGAAGTCACCTGGAGTTCCGTGCCCTGTATAAAAGGTACTCGGCCTGCGGCTTACTTTTATATGGTCATGGAACTCCTCGGTGACTTTAAATCCTTATAATTATACAGTGTGGGTGCATTATCCACATATTATATACTAGGTTATCATATACTTATTATATTATATAGTATTATATTACTAGGGTATTATATTACTGGTTATTATATGGTTATAATATAGGGTATTATATGGTTATTATATTACTAGGGTATTATATAATTGAAACATTGTATTACTGCCCCTAGCCAGGTTACGAACCCTTGTCTCCCATGTCAAAGGCGTGTGCCTTTAACCAGTAACTATCCAACCCTCGAATGTACCTTGAAAACCCTGAATATAATAACCAACAACCAGAATAAAAGTAACAATAATTACCATATGATAACCTAGTAATATATTAATCAGATAATGTAGTGGCTGGATAGTGTACTACTTAATGGCACTGCCTTTGACATGGGAGACCAGTGTTCGAATCCTGGCTAGGAGCAGCTATGCAAATGTTTGGATTATTAAAATAACCTAGTAATATATTAACCATATAATAACCTAGTAATATAATAACCATATGATAACCTAGTAATATAATAACCATATGATATTATATTACTAGGGTATTATAATAATCAGAACATTTGTGTAGCTGCCCCTAGCCAGAATTCAAACCCTGGTCTCCCATGTCAAAGGTGATGCCTTTAACCAGTACACTATCCAGCCACTACATTATATCGTTAGGATATTACTAGGTTATGCTATTACTAGGTTATCATATTACTAGGTTATTATATGGTTATTATATTACTAGGGCTTTATAATAATCCAAACAACTTGTTCCCTTGCAATGCAGAAATAGTCAATATTTTGGAGCATATTTATAAATGTTTGTTAACTTTTTGCCACGGCAAAAAGTCATTATCGTTGTGATCAAAATTTTCTTGTGTTTGGCCATTTTAATTTGCCATGCCAGTGGATCCTTGGAAGGTGTCATACATTGTAGAGTGTTTCTTAATACTAACAAGTGTCCATGGGGGGGGTGTTAGACTATTTTTCATCATTACTCTAATACGTCAAGGTAAACCCAGTCTGGAAGGTTAGATGTTAGGACCTTCCAGACTGGGTTGGGTAGCTGCCGACTATATCCAAGATATATAAATAAATGTTCCACAGTGTCAGCGCTACTCAGGTTCTTCAATCAGTGCTTTATTTAAAGTGCTTTTTTAGACAAACATTCTAGTGCAATAATAAGCAACCTTTCGGCCGTTATCTATTGGCCTTTATCAAGCTCAAAGTATTAGTGAATTTGTACATCATTATATATCCATTCTCATTAGTGGTTAATTGTAAAACACCTTTACATGACATCATCTCCAAGATTTAAAGTGACAGTGCTATATTAACATACTAAAATCAGGTGATCCTTAGCTAAGTGCTCTTGTGCTTACTTGTAAAAACAACTCGTTATACACAAACTATTAAAAATGAATTCCACATTTCTATATAATACATCATTAAACTATATTAAAGTATATTAGAATACATTAAAATACATTAAAAATTCTATGGGATATGGCTAATATATTTTAATGTATTCTAATATACTTTAATATAGTTTAATGATGTATTATATAGAAATGTGGAATTCATTTTTAATAGTTTGTGCATAACGAGTTGTTTTTACAAGTAAGCACAAGAGCACTTAGCTAAGGATCACCTGATTTTAGTATGTTAATATAGCACTGTCACTTTAAATCTTGGAGAGATGTCATGTAAAGGTGTTTTACAATTAACCACTAATGAGAATGGATATATAATGATGTACAAATCACTAATACTTTGAGCTTGATAAAGGCCAATAGATAACGGCCGAAACGTTGCTTATTATTGCACTTTATAGAATGTTTGCTAAAAAGCACTTTGAATAAAGCACTGATTGAAGAACCCGAGTAGCGCTGACATTGTGGAACATTTATTTATATATATATTATATATATATATATATATTATATGGGTATTTGGGTCTCACTAGTATTGTTAAATACCACCTTGTTTGTAGTGATGCATATCCTGAGGACGGCTACTGTGTTTGCCGAAACACGTCGATTGTCACAATAAATTGTTTGATCTAATTACAAGTCCCACGAGTGCTCCATCTATCCATTTGTCTATAATATATATATATATATATTATATAATACAAACATGCATACAAACATATTACTATATATATATATATATATATACAAATAGAAACATATTTTTGTATGTATATGTTATTATCTTTATTATTATAATAATACAACAATAATAACTGAAAAAAATAAATAAAATGTTGTCTATGATGTAAAAATCCATTTTTGTAATTTGGGGTTTTCTTTATTCTTTTAGCAGAAAAAGAAAAACTTCCACTAATAATATCATATCTTTATTACTGTACAAAGTTTTCTCCTCCCTTACATTATATGCAATATGCAAACATCAAACAATCACCAAAGAGAACTAGGGTAAGGATAATAAATGCTTTATTAAAAGTAATTGCTGTGTTGCTAAAGAAACTGTTATAGTAACAAATATCTCTAAAGTGAGAGAAAAGTTCAATAGGGGTCTGCTTAACTATACTTCTGTCCTGGTGCTCCATATTTTTCAATAGGCCTTAGTTGCTAATGAATCTCTGTGTAAGCCCCCCAGTTCGTATGTGTCCCGTTAATCAGTGTAAAACCAATAAATCATATAGGTTAACTCTCCTCCTCTCTTTCTGTTTTTATGTGGCCTTTAGCAACACAGAACTTTTAATACCTGCAGTATATTTGCTGTTGGCACCAAAACATTTAAAACAAATGAGGCATAAATGTAATGCCACTCAAGAACCCCATGGTCATTCTGTCCTGATTCCAAAATTATATGAGTTTTGTTATATATCATTCTTATTCTATACTGTACGAGCAGAGAAAATTTACAGCACCTGGAAGGTTTTTTAGTTTCTTAAATATGTTATGTTCTTTACAAAATATTTTAGTTGGTTACAAATCTGTCATAATTCAATTTCTCCAAGAAATGTTTAGCCGTGTCTTTCACATATCAAAATAATTAACTTGGCTACAGTAAGATATTTTCATATTTTGCAGCCGCCAACTGCAAAAAAAAAAAAAAACGCCAACACTATCTAACCAATAAAGTAAAGGGCAAGAATACACTTTTAATCAATAAATACACACAAATACATAAAATATTTTTTACTCTAAATTGATACATATTACTAAAAATGTCAGTCTTGATGAATAAGTTTGATGGAAACACCTCACTGTCTGTATAACTTTAAGTTAAGTTTAAGTTTATTTAAAGGTGCAACTGCCCCCCTTGACAACACAACCAACCAATACAAAGCATAGGCTTCTAAAATAAAGAGACCAATAGAAATTTTCAGTAATGGCATACCAATCCCTCTGTCACCAGTAGTAGTTCGATGGCTTCAGGATCAGACAGATTTTTGCTACATAGAAAGCCAAATTATCAGCAAATTATGTCAGATTCAAAGGTAATTGCCTTTCATTAGCTATGCGTGTGCCAACTTTAAAGGGCATGTACCCCCTCCCCAAAACAAGATTTTAATAACCTATAGGAAACAGCCCCAAACCCAAAAACAGTACAGACCTCAGATCAGTTCCTAAACCGAGATATTATAAAAGATAGATACCAGAAAGTTATTCGTTTTTGTTCAGTGCAGTGAAAGCTCAGAGAGGTTTAGCATATGCTCTACTGAGCTTTCACTGGAAATAACCCCAGGCAGATGTGCATGGACAAACCCTATAAGATTTTGAAAGTTGAGGCAGTGTATGAAAATATTTGTTCCTCTACTGCTCCTTCAACCATTGAGAGCTACTGATAATGTTTATTAAAGGGATACCATTAGGGCTAGGCCCCAATGACGCCTTTTCTCACGCACTAAAGTTTATGTTTGCGATCCATTAGCTCATATGAATTTCAGAGCAGTGCATGTCAATGTGGATGGGCACATTTCATGCACTGTAAATGTTGAAACATTTTCAACCTAACGCACATGTTAGGTTTCCTGGGCTGGCCATGAGCGATGTACGACCAGTCGTTTTTTCAATTGTAGTAATGGGCAATCGGATGGGGTGAAAAACTACAGGTAACTCAGTCACAGCAAACTGCCAGCTGCGGCTACTTTTGCTGCATCCCACAGTCCTTTGGCCAGTTGCAAGTGTCGAATGGTCGGTTGAGACAAAGGATCCAGCTTAAGGGCCATGGATAGCTAAGTAACTATAATGCTCTCGAGGTTTGGGGGGGTAGAAGTAAAATATAGGTTTGTGTTTGGGAGGTGGAAATGTCCTATAAAGCTGTTCTTTTGCATGTGTTTTCTAAATGATATTGTTTAGCTGGTTATATTTTGTTGTCAACTAGTTCATTTTATTTTGCAATTATTTGCAATTGAAAGACCTTAAAGTATAATGACCAATGAAATCGGTTTTGTGTAAACCAGTTATATTTATTCCAGTGTCTATAGCATTTACAAGTAGCCATGACACTTCTAGGTTTGGTACATTTTACAAGGCTTTAAAGGTATCCATTCAAAAGACAAAGCAAGATTGCCAAAGAAATTCTGATTGCAGGCTACACATTATATTCCCATATACATTCTGTAGCCGTGAAGTTTTTCCAGAAAGAACATTTTAAAGCTTTTCATTTTCCTTAGTTTTAAAGCATAGAATGGGTTTGCTTACACAATAGAAAACCATTGATCTTGTATAGAATGTGGAACTCTGTTGGGATAATGTTGTCATAAAAACCTAAGCTTACAACTGCTACATCAGAAAAGTAGTAAAAATGTCTTTATTGTTTAAAACATGTGTTCAGTCTAACAGCTCTGAAATATTAATATTCGATGCAACCATTTGATCATATAATGCTAGTATTTCATCCTGGCAACACATCTGTAATACATGAGGTGACTGGAGAATATAGTTTTGTATACTTTAAAATATGCAGTCAGTCGCAAATCAGCGGGTGCGCATATGCTAATTTGTGTAAAGCATCCAGATATTTTGCATGCTTTCTTTGAATCGCTGCTAATGTTTTAATGCAATCAAGACCTCAACCTAAGACCTCTAACTAATGAGCAGATAATAAAACAAGCTGAACGCTGGTTGCCCTCTCCAATTGCAATATGTCTAACTGTGCTGCTTCAGGTCTAGTAATGGGAAACATGTGATTCCAATGATCCAGTCCAAATGGTATCTGGAAAAGGGGTCGCTTTAACACTGCTGGTTTTTTTATTGGGGTGCTTGCAGACAAATGTGGAGTTTGCTTATGGTGACATTTTGATATTTATTAATTATCAAATTATAAATACTATATGGCTAGGGATTGCCAAGTCACTCACTTAATGAAATGCTGTTATATTTATCTAGAATAGCTAGCTTATGTCCAACTGTACTCAGGTTAAAAGAGAACTATCGTGTGTATAAAGATTTTTTGAAAAACAGTTAAACTGAAAAGTACTTGGGACAGGGATACAATACAGGATTGGTTATTCCTACCTCCCAATATTGTTTCTGTGAGGATCACCAGCACAAAGAAAACTCAATATACCAGTCTTTCTCCTGGCTTCAGCACTATCTTTAATACAGGATTAGTCCAGGACAACCTGGCAAACGATACGTGCTGTAGCTCCTCAACGAAAAAGAATTGTGAGCTAGGAATAATCAATCCTACCTCCCTGCCCAAGGTACTTAAGATTTCTAATTAGTTAATTTTTAGAATGTAGTTATCTTTTAAATGAATTTTACTCTATTTAGAAGTTTTTATAAGCCTGTGTACAGAAATTCTATTGTTTAAGGATAAAAGTGAAGGAATGATGGAAACTGAATATTCTTTCCCAGTATAGATGGAGGTTTTGCATTTTTATCTAGCGAAAAACCTTACCAACTCATTATTGATTAATTAAAGGAGAACTAAACTTACATTTTTTATAACCTAATGTAAAAGCTTTTCTCCCCAGAAGACCTATACATGTAAGATTCTTCTCTAGCAAGTTGCATTTAGTACAGATTCTGTAAATAAGAAGGCTTCCATCTTGTTGCTTGTGCAACCCACAGCTCATGAAGTCATCAAAGAACCACACCCCCTGACCCGAATATTCACTGTCCCTATGCACAGAGTATTTTCTATACAGTTGTCTTCACACCAATATGGAAGTCCCTGAAAAGACTTTGAAAGCTGCTTGTTGCCCTGCAATTTATTTACCAGTCTGTGTAATTTGCTGGTAGATAATCTGCAGGGTAACTAGCATCTTTCAAAGTCTTATCAGGGACTTCCATATCCCATTTTAAAAATTATTTTCCTAGCAAAAGATAAAGCTTCCAAATGTAAATGTATACTCTGCTTATTCAGTGTTGGCGCACCAGGTAAGGCACCAGGTTTAGAAATAAACTGTTTGGAAGGGCACAAGTTCAATACCCCAGATTTTCCTTTTTTTTTTTTTATTATGTTCTAAGCAAAAGATAAAGCTTCTAAATGAACGTATATCTTCAGCTTTTTCAGGGATGGTAAGATGCCAGTATGAGAGACACACAGTTCATAAGGTCGCAAGTTCGAATCCCCAGACTTAGATTTATTTTTTGTTTCCAATATGTTCATAGTAAAAGATTCTACATGTACCAGTGACCTATATACTGTGACAGAGTAATGTACAAGTTGCAGGTTCTATTCCCCAAACTTACTTTTATTTTTTTTATTTTTGCTGAAATGTTAGTATTCTGTTTCTTATATCCATGCTATCTATGAAATACATTGCAAAGATTACTTTTCTTTTTGTATGAAAAGTAAAGCATTATATGATTGTTAGGACAGGAGCATTAAATGTGTTTGAAAACAAAAAACTGAAATCCCTGTTCTGTGTCAGGGAGAGGGGGGATCTCTGTGATTGGCTGTCAGCTTCTAAGAAGCAAGGCTGCAACGTCCTTGTTTTGATCTGTTGAGCACTACAGAGCATGTGCCTGCGCTCAGACACTTAGCTGGGGGTTTACCCAGCTAAGGTGGATTGTGGGAGTTGACCCCTAGTACTCACAGGTTATTTTCATAAATCTCCACAGCAAATGGAGAGGTGAGACACAGCTTGTTGTATGTTTGTGAATGTGCTCTGTCTATTGGGATAATGTTGTCTGGACACTTTAGTTCTCTTTTAATAATACCTGGTATTAAAATGTTATTTTGAAGGAAGTCTCCTTTTGCATTTTTGGAAAGCTGAGTATACATGTTTAGATAGATCTTTTGGTTCTGTGATCATTTACAAACCAAGCCAACCATCATACTGTAAGTATACTTAGGGCACCAAGAAATGTGGATACTTGTCCAAGGTTATAAAGAGGTAAAACAAACATAAAAAGTATTCACACACATCCCAAGGTTGTGTGTATAATTATTTCTATGTCTTTTTGTGTCCATTTTAAACATGGGTAAACTGCCATCTGGATTTAAATCTGGGTTTCTAGATCAGAAATCAGATTGCAAGACCCGTGCCAGCTCTTCTTCCTAACTAATGATTGTTTATTCTGGTACTGAGCCAAAGAAAGAAAGGTTTTGATCACCCAAATAAATCCATGGAGCTGAACAATAATTAAAATGACTATATTAACCACATGGGATACATATTTTCAATAAAAGTTTAGCATATTAAACATTATTTTATTTTTCTCTCCCCCATACAAAGATTCATTTCTGAAATACAACATTAATGGGTTATGATGCAGTAAGATTTATAAGGTGTTAGTAAAGATTAGGAAAGTGTGGTATGTTTCAAGGAATTAAAGAAAAAATGTTTGCATTTAAGCCTGAGGCTTCATCCCCATGTTTTGTAGGTTTACATTTTCTGCAGGGTGTTAAATCAAGTCTTAGAAGTAAGTTGGTACACGAGAAATTAGAATTATTTTCTGCCTTTTCTGAATGACCTATATTGATAATTGTTACATTAAGTAGCTAAATGATGTATGGTATGCACCAAATACTGGGTAGGGGTAATTAAAAATACAAATAGGATAAACCCCTCTGACCAGAGGGTCGCAGGAAAGAATTCCTACCTATACACAGGGGGGTAAAATCCCTGTCGCACTCAACCACCATTCACCCAATATGAATGTAACACAGCTAGCAGGGGTATCCTATGCTTAGCTGCCAGACAAACAATGTATATGGATCCAGTGGTGTGCGCATAACCTTTATTACATAGAACACACCATACTATAATCACTAACAGGTGGTGCCCAGAGAACATATATCAAAGAAAAGGTCTGCGTATAGAATCCCAATTGGAAATTGGACATTCAGCATCAGGAATCTTACTCCATGCCCCACATGTTTTTAATGGTTTTTATCTCTAGTGTTTATAGTATGTTGTGTTCTGTGTCATAAAGGTTATGTGCACACCACTGGATCTATATACATTCAGGGAGATTCAATAAAAGTTCTTATAGTTTAAAATGGTGCTAATTTTGTCCCAACCAATCAGATCTTAGTTAATATTTAAAAGCTAACATCTGATGCACTTTTATTGAATAACCCTGATTGTTTGTCCGGCTGTAGGATACCCCTGTTAGCTGTGTTACATTCATATTGGCTGAATGGTGGTTGAGTACCACAGGGATTTTATTTCCCTGTGCATAGGTAGGGATCCTTTCCGTTAACCCTCTGGCCGGGGGGTGTATCATTTTTGTATTGATTGTTGTTACCTGGTCTAAAATGAATTTGCTCATTATGGTAACTTATCTTTTCTGGGAAAGAGTTGCAACAAAATCTGTAGCAATTATATCAAACTTGGTCTGCTAGCCAAGGTTTATTGCTTGGCTCCAGAATGAAATCATTTTTTTATTACCTGGTTATGCTTCATAGATCTATGGAGCTTGTTTATAAAAGCTCTATCTATTAATGAAACCAAATCTGCCTTTTTCTTGGTCGCTCGGCACATTCATAAGTGTTTGTGTGATCATAACAGTGCACAAAGCTTATATAAATGACTTGGTAATAAGGCAATATATCTTGTCAACACTGACCACAAAGAAATAATATGCTTATAATACCTTGTAAGAGGACCGGTAGATCATTTACTTTGTGGGAATTATTTGGTGAAACTGAATGTAGATGTAGACTGGTTTGATGACAGTAAAAATAGAACGAATGTCCTTAAAATTAGTTTCCAAAGGGTGTGAGTTATAAGAAATATTTTGTTACTCCCTTTTTGCTAAATCCTAATCTTTCAAATTCCTGTTTATATAAATGACACCATTGTTTCTAGAGCCACCTGAACTTTATTTTTATCTAACCTTTACCCTGTAGATGTGTATAGATGTAATATTTGGCAATAAACCAAAAATAAAAGGTGTATGTCCATTGAAAGCCTGGTGTTACTAAGAGAAAAGTGTTGACATGAAATCTGTTTTTATTGTAATAAATAACCACACTGAATCCGTTGCCAGGAAGTGACACAGTTGAACTAAAAGGCTAGTGTTGTTTTCAAGGAAATCATAGCCGAGGGTAGATAAAATAACCTGACGAAATAAAAGAAACCGTTACTAAACCAAAAGGTAGGAAATCTATTAAAATTATTTCATCTCACCATGGTGTAATTTTTACATTATTTGATATAGTTCCTGTAGTTTTGCTCTGCCAGCCGCCCCCCACACACAGACACACCTTTTAGCTCATGGTCTAACCAATGGGAATAATGCACAAAGTGATTCTTCCCATAGGATAGATCTCAGACTAAGCATTGGAGTGAGGGATGGTGCCAAAGTAAACTAATGGTGAGTTGTAATGCTTTAGAAGCACCCCCAAAACTATAATCCCCCCCATTACTGGCCCCAGTAGTAAATAAAAATCCTTACATCACATCCCAGCTCCATAAGGTTCTCCTGTAGTTCCCCCCAAAGTCCCAAAAACTGCCCACCAGGAGGATAGCAGAGTCCATATAGGATGCGATAATTATCGAAAATCAAACGCGGGAGCTTGAAAGTTCTGGAAAGTTCTGGATATTTAAACATGTTCCCCAGACCATTTTCCAGGTCCCACAGCCATTTACATTAAGTTACCATTAATATTTTAATTGTATTCCATTAGAACTTTTCAAACTATTTGACTCCCATTGACTTTAATGGGTTTCTTTTCTTCGAACTTTCCATATAGTTTGAAAACGGACTTTCAGAAGTTCAGCCATCTCTACTTATCAATTACATTCTTGTTGTCCGGTTTAGTTTACAAGGCAATCATTTTATAAGCCGGATGCCAGTCACACATAAACCAGTTATCTTAATATTCCACCACACAACCAACTGGTTAATTAACCAAATAGAACCAATATTAATATTGTCATCTGAAAAGATGATCCCTATGCAGCAGGTTTTTATATAACATAAGTAGGTTCAACTGTGTGTAGAGGGCACACCAATCCTCAAACTTTATAATATGAAAAGTAGCATCACAAGGAACCACATTTGCAGTGCTTCAGTGATTCTTTAATAATATTATTGCACCTGAAGAAAGACCTGTTGGTCTGAAACATGTTGTGCCACATCTCCAATTAATAAAGAATCACTGAAGCACTGTAAATTTGGTTCCTGTGTGATGCAAATTTTCATTTTATATTGTCATCTGAACCTGGTATATTAGGATTCTTGTGTGGAGAACTGGAGCAAGATGTGCTGGTCTTTAGTTTATTGTTCCTCAAGGGGAATATACAAACAGTGATTGGTGTACAAAATGAGTTTCCTGACTTGTATGTGAATAGGACTAATGTGCTACATACGGTAATGAAATTTTGATGTTTAAAAGTACTCCCACCTTTTTGTAGCCTGGGTTCTCTCATTTCAGATTGGTCTTGCCCGTATGCCACATACCTGCAACAGCTGGCAGCTGATTTGCTAATTAGTCAGAATAGTGTGATGTGTGGGAACCTGTCATTGTTTTTTTAATCTCATCTGTGAAGCATGTTTGCTATCAAACATGATAACAATAAGTGTAGTCCCTTGAGCTGTAAAGCTTCTTACACACGTGTAATCACCGGAGCTAACCCGCAATTTGCATGATGTGCATGCAAATTGTGCCATGCATGGGCACTTTGTCAGCCGAAACAGCTTGCCCAACTGGCTGGGCAGATCATTAACCAAACGGCCGTGCCTCACGGGTTGGTCCCTGCGATCGCACATCTGTATGAAGCTTAATGTGAAAGGTGGTAACATTCTAAGGGAGTGATATAAAACAGAGTGTTTTGCTCATATCTTCCATGTACTTTTAATGTAGAAATTACTTACTGCATCACATTGATGTAGAAAATAATGTGCACTACTATGAATCCTCTGTTTTGCTGTTAAATTATGTGCTAAACAAGTGATGTCGAACCTTGGCACTCCATATGTTTAGAAAATGCAACATAGGCATGCTGGGAGTTGCAGGATCTCTACCAACACAGTATAAAACTTAATTGTATTAAATTGGGAGCGCCAAGTTGTTTCCAATATTTTTTAGAAACGCTACAGGTCCTGCAAAATAAAGCTAAAAATCGCCGCTAATCCAATATTACATATGGTAGCATGATTTTTCAATGGTTTTGGTGAAATCACCCCAATATTGCATTGCCCCCTAAAACTGTTAATTTGCATTTATTTGGGCCCTTTGTATTTCTTCTTCGTTTTTTATTTTTTTTAATAAATCTCTTGCTTCTTATTTAATGTTATTGCTGGATATGGCTGTATGGATTAAAGGGAAGTACGCCTTAAAGAAGCAAGACATATGATACTCCTTACTGTGAAATGCCACTAGTGATATTTTATATATATTTTATCCAGCAGTAGGTGCATAAAGGGAATTTCAATATTTTAATTGTTAGTGGTAAATATCCAGAGAGATCCATAACTTAAACCTAAATTCCTAAGCACACAATGTGTTGGGGGGGGTACTGTAGTGATGAGGTTAGTGAAAGGTTAAATTACAGATTGCTTTTCTGTGATGAGGGAAAGTTATGACAGATTGTACGGTTATGAATAATTTATGTGCATCTTATTCCATATTTAGAGTTATTTGAGTTACTGTAGTTAGTGAGAATTTTTGGTAAGTTAGGTGAACATCGTTAACTAGTAAGGTAAACCAACACTTAATATAAAGATCTAGAAGTAGATGGACACAGAATCCAAAAGGAGCCCAAATGAATAATCACCATAATGAACCATGACCAGCTTTTGTGAAGGCAAAACTATAAGAAGCACAGAAGAGAAAACAGAAGAACTGGCCAGGTTTGAATGCCTTTCCTTAAAGGCATTATATACTGGGAAAAGCAATACTTTCAGATACTTGAGATGAACACAGCAAGCTGAGTGCTATAGAGTCTTTGACCTTTGCATTGTGTGTTCCGAATAAGCGGCATTATAAAGTGAAATCTCTAAAGTAAATATGCAAATAACTTGCAAATTTACCATTAAACTAAAACCTCGAAGAAATTGGGTTAAATTCTAATAATAAAAATAGTTTAATAGAATTTGTATTGTTCAAAGGAAGAAACTGGTAGCATAAACACGTTTATGGGTCAATGCACCAGAAAACTATACGTCTGAATAGGACATTTCGTTTCATCTACACATCAGTGGATTTCATTTTGTATGTATGCAAATGTCTGAAATAGACCATACAGGCATCTGGGCAACGTGTATTAGCAAATCAAATTGTGCTGTGTATATTCTAATCAATAGGGGAACTCTTTCAGTGAAATACTTTACTTTGTGCTCTTTCTTTCAAATTTCTTTCTTTGTCTGTTCTTTTCTCAGATAACTGAAAATGCAATTCAGTGGTGGGAATGAGATCGATACAGTCAATACAGGGTATGCAGGGTATAATTTACAATACTCTCTATATTTCCTTATACTAATTGTATTTAACAAAAGACACTGACACCAAGAGTTGGGTAAACAGTTTATAAAAGCTCACAAGCAACACAGGCAATCAAATGATTTTAGACAATTTAAGATCATACTTTGGCATTACTAGAGCTAGGATGGGTTAAATACAAATACAAAATAGAATCTTAGTGCATATCCAATTTAAAACAATTGCCTTATTGAAGTTGTAATGCCACTTTGAAATCCTGTCTTTCTTAATTGATAAATTAAATCAAGTTCAATAACTTATGCCCAGCATGGTACAATCAGTGATGTTTTGGTCTTACTACAACCTTTATCAAGCTTGATAAAGGTTTTAGATCAACAGCTATACCTTGGTGCTAAGGGTAAGGTAATATTACTTGTTCTAATTTTGCCATTGCTAAATGTAGTCAAATTAGTGATCACTGTTCATCAAATTCACAAATAATGTAAAAAAAAAGAAAACTCTAGATAGATTATTAACATTGTATTTACATTTTAAACTAGAGTTCTCGTACTGCTCGATCGGAGGAGGACCGGGACATCTTGTGGGATGCTTGGGGTCCTTGGAGTGAATGTTCTCGGACGTGTGGGGGTGGAGCTTCATATTCATTAAGAAGATGTCTTAGTAGCAAGTAAGTTTTGAGACTTTAATTTTTAAAGATATGAATCCAAAATATTTTATCATTAATCTTATCTCTACTACAAATGTTTATACAAACCATAACTTGTCACTGCTGTCAAATCCTACAGGTAAGCCCGTTTTAAGTAATATATCTTAAACATGTGCTTCTTAGTGTGTTAGTATTTAAAGGATAAGTACACTGTAAAATGAAGTTATGCTCAAAAATACATTTGCCATATTTTTTCTTCCCCTACTCCCGCGCGTGCATGACATCATGGTTCATGCAACGTGACGTCAGTGCGTGCACGACCGGGCATTAACAATTGTGGCTGACCATTCAGGAGGCAGCTAAAAAAACTTGGAGGGACAGAGCTAACTATACACCTAAAGACAAGCAAGATGTCAGTAACTTTAAAACCTACAAAGGTAGGCTCTGGAGGGGCTTAGGGGGAAAAAATATGGCAAATGTATTTTTAAAGCGGCAGCTTCCAATAGAGCATAACTTCATTTTACAGTGCACTTATCCTATAAGAAAATGTATGTATTTAACCACAACTCAGATGGATCCAGGCCATGGGCTATTATGACTATTTGGATCAGCCCTGGACAGTGTCATGCTTCAATCACAAGATTTTAGCCCTGGTCTTCCTCAAAAAACTTTACTGTGTGTAGTGGGATTAAATTTCACTTTTGAACTCTGAACTTCTCCATGTTTTGCCTGGCAACCATGATAGCAACAAATATAGTTCTGAGTGGAGAATGCTTTGGGTATGATAGTGAATGTTTCCTCTTTGATTATGATTCTGTTGCAATGCTTAAAATAGATGTTGTGATTCCCATGTAGTTTACCTTTAATGTATGCTAGGTGTTTTAAAAAGGAGGTCAAATTATAATATAATTATATTACAGCTCTCAGTATATATTCCAAAACCTGGGCACTTCCCAGATAGAAATGACTTAATCAGGGGTGGATTTTTTTTCTTTTTTTGCATTGTATGCACCCCTTTTAAGTAATTGCTATGTAAAATCCAGCAGAAGTCCATGCCTGCTGACCCATGGTGGTTTAAAATCATGTGTATTCAACTTGACTTTAAATGTGCTAATATTGCTTTTCCCTGTTAATTTATTTATTATAATTTTTTTTTTATTTTATTTTTTTGTGTGTTGGCTGCAAACCTATGAAGGCTTGTATGGTTTTATTTATGATGTCATGCAAGTTCTAAATTGTAATAATTTTGGCCCCACTCTGCTGGCATGACTAGAGACAAATTATCTGAAATCAAGACCGATTTCTGGGTATTTATACAGTAAGTTTGGATGGGGTCAACTCTCTTCTTGCCTAAATACATATGCTTGTTTATTTCAGCCTGGGATGTGGAAATTTGATTCAGCAACTAGGAATTCCTTTAATGTAGATACTTGCAGTGAATTCAATTAAAGTTCTTGTGATTTGGGAAAATTTGCATGTTTTAGGTCTATTTCTGTCAACAGTACAACCTTTTTTTATAAACATGTCAATTGTGTGTTTTTTTAGTTTACTGATCTGATTTTCCTTTTGTTGCTCAATGCTCTGTTCATTCCAAATATATTCCCTCCACAGAGGTTTCAATTCTCTCTTTAGATAGATTTAGAGATATGCTTGCTTTTCTGATAATGTGCAGTATAAAGCTGGAGCGATAACTGTGTTGAAAGTGTTATATGGTTTAGTGCTTTGGACAACTACATAAATGTAAATGTGAGTATACACAGTACCAATCCTTGAAAGAGGACAGACAGAATCTGTAAGCTTCTGTCTGTCATCTTTCAAAGATGTGGCTACACATCATCCTCCCTATATAATAAATAGGAAGGTCCTTCAGGACTGCTTCAATCCCTGTGACAGAGGGAAACTTTGGAGATATAACAATGGGATTATCTTTTTATTGGTAATGTATGTACCCAGCCTAAGTCTCTGGTATGGAAAGACTTATGGTCTGTTTAGTAATTGGACAGGTTAGCCCTATTGGTCTTAATTTTGGGTCTATGTAAAGGGGTTGGTTTGGGACTTTTTATTTATCTTTAAGGGACAGTTGGTCTACTGATGGATGCTTCAAGTCTAAGATGGATCAACACTTTAAGGCGGCAATTAGGTGTCAGGAACATGGAAATGAGCAAAGCCTTACAAATCTATGGCCACTTTATATTAAGTTAGATATTGTTCCAACAAGCACTAAAAGCTTACATTCAAATCTCTCAACTGCTAGCCTAGTCGTCAGGGCTGACCTCAGACATGTGCAATAGAGTGAAACACAGAGGGGTGGCAACCAGCCTTTACTTGACCACCCCTGACTCCCCCTGGCACTGTTTCCATAGAGCAAACTTTAACCTTAGTCATAATTAACCTGTCACATTGAAATACAAATTAATAATTAGGTTGACTATAGCTATTCATTTTACTGATACTAGGTAAGCTTTAAAAGTAATAAGCAACATACATACATAATATGTATATTGTAAGTTTTATGCTTCATCTATTTAGGCACTGAGTCCTGAATGCAACCATGCCATAGTAAGTAAGTAGCCCTTATAAAGAGAATCAAAATGCTTTAGTGAGCAAATATTAATGGGGAGTATGGAATAGAGCTAACGAGTAGATCAAGCAGGAACAGTAAAAACATATTTGTACCAAATGAGACATGTATTATGCTTGTGAAGGTTCTCTTTCATCCAGGTCATGGTATATCTGTTGTATTCAGTTAGATCAACTGGACTTAAAGTTTAGTTCTTGAAGACGTTCTTCAGCGTCTTCCAGAACTAAACTTTAAGTCCAGTTGATCTAATTGAATACAACAGAGATACATGTATTAAATAATAAAGAATGTGATTAGTGCTTAAGGAAAATAATTCAATACAGGGAAATGAAAGGCACAAAATGTGTTAAAGAAAAGTGCAGAAAGTGCTGTACAATCCCTTAAATATATCCCTTAAATCTGTAAAGCATATCCTCTTAAATACAACATTTTTCCAGGGCACAATATTCACTTTTCCCTGCCATAATTAATAGCATTTGGTATTGCTCATTATATTAAATCTTTGCTTCAATTTTTCAAACATAATTATATATTTGTGGTTTCACATTTGGATCATATCCTAAAATTACTCCTACATTGCCAAATCCGAGATGCTTAAATAGAAATTGTACAGGACAGTTGTACCCAGGCGCAATATAGCTGTTTGCTAAACAAACAGGATTTGGAAATTAACTCAGATACAATGTTTTCTTTGTTTAGTAAGTGTGAAAGTTATGTTCAGGACTTGGTGTTTTATGGTGGAGACCCCACTCTATGTTCAACTTGACATAAATACATTCGAATTGTTCTCTGGAAGGTGATAAATGATTTGATCTCTGCCTAATTTTAAAAGACACTGTAAGCTTGATTAAACAAGGTCCCCGGGTCACCTATTAATCTGCGGGTGGGTAAATTAGATGGAGACTAAATGTGACAACTCAAAAGGTTACAATGTCTGAACATGTTAATTACACAGTTTGCTAATGTTGACATGAAAAAATACCTATGAATTAAATTGTTCAAGACCATCCATTCAGTATGATAATTAGCTATCAAAGTCATAATGACCACCTACGGTTTACAGGGTAAAAAGATATACAGTTTTACCCTTTATTGTCAATTCCTGCATATCTGGACATTTCTTAAGCCTATTTTTAAAAGCAAAGTTTCACCATTTTGGGTTTCAACTATTATCATGGTCTATTAATAAATTAATGCCCAGGTTAAGTGGACTAAAGGAAATAACATTTGTTTACAAACTCCATGAATGACACAGAGTTTGTGAATGAAAGTGTAATGTAACTGCTTAATACTAAATGCATGCCACTGAATACCCATAGTGTTTATTAAATAGTAAGGAAGGAAAGGAATAATTCCTCACAATAACTAAATCATGAAACTGTTGAAAGGGGTCAAGGGGAACTGTACTGTGTGCTTTCTGATTCCCTGTTTCAGAGGGGTAATTTCCTTAAAAGTAAAACCTTTTGTTAATGTGGTTGTTGGAAAACACATTAATGATGTATGTATGTATATAAGTATAGTTTATTTATAAAATACCACTTGGGACGCAGCTTTGTACAATAAACAAAATACAAAAAAGTCATACAAGGGGGACAAAAATGTAAATACAGTACATAAATAGTTCAGTACATAATTAAATACTTTATGTAGATATATTAGTACAAGAGCCTTGCCACAAGAGGAAAGGAGGTCCCTGACCCATAGAGCATACAGAGCTTTTTTTATTTGTGTTTCGTTAAAGGTGTTACCGTGCAGACTAAATATTTCATTTCCATAAAATGGACTGATATAAACATTACATGAAAATGTCCTGTGATGTGTTTTCACACTAAAGACAACATAATGGTAAAAATCAGTACTGTAAGTACAGTATATTTGCCAAAAAACAGAAATACGGAGCGTCTCTGGCTCTAACATAGCTTCCTATTCCACAGTCAATACTTCAACACCATTAAAAGTCTGACATAATATTCAATCATTCTGTGCAGAATACGAATCCTATAAACTGGACATGAATCGTCTGCAAGTCATAAAACCGGCAGACATATGAAACCCCTAGGTCTTGTTTTCATACAGTAATTTCTGCAGTCTAGTACCAAAAATACAACTTGTATGGTAGCTGACATTAAAATGACTGTACTCACGCAATGATGTAATTATGGTGTGTCCTTAAAGCCGGTAAATTTTTATTGCATGGAAGTCAAATAGTCTGCAGAATTCTGCAGTGATCTACAGCAAAGTGTAATCTAAAATGATTTAACAAGCCTAAGCAAACTGAGGAAGGAAACCTGCAGCACTTCAGTTGCTGTGTTTTATGGATGGAAGCAGGAACTTTTTACTGGGAATTGAGAATTGTATAAAAAGCTAAGGACTTTCTCAGTATTGAAAGAACAAATTGAAATGTTCCATTTAAAGAACATGACGTAGAACGGTTCATTAAAAAAAAAAAAAGACTTAAGCAAATGGGAAATCCCCCATTTGCAGATGTTTTAGTACGTGAGCTCAAAGGTCAAAATCCACCATAGTTTGTTTCCTTGAGGAAATCCTACATTAACTCCAGGACAGGGTGAAGCTAAGGGCGTGGATGGTTGAAAAGTGTAAAAATGAATGTCACCCTGCCAAAATCATATCTTAAAATACTTAAAAGATTTATTGGTAAATACGTGTGTGGGAGTATTTTTGGCTAAGGTAGAAGAGAAAGGTCTCACACAAATGTAACAGTCATTCACAGGACAAGTCATGCAGCTGTTTCTCTATTACTGTTAGGGAACTTTGCCATGTGTATAAGTATCCAATTGGCCAAAAGCGGTTCAGTTTATTGGGGAAAGTTTAGGACCCTCTATACAAGCCATATCTTTGGGGAATCCATTAGTATTGTTCTGTTTTCTTTCTTGCCTCGTTTCAGTCTTGCAAGTCTTTTTAGTAACCTAAACTAAAATGAAAAAAGTAATGTAAAAAACACAAATACTTTTTTTAAAGATCCGCCAATGCATAGTAACATCATATGTAGAAATGTAAAACAAGATATTTGGAAAGTTCATTCTAGGTATTTAGAAGTTAAGGTTTGTACACACATATGATGTGTGCACTGAGCCATGGCCCCCAACCATGACGCATTCTTCGCACGAAGAATTGCACGTGTGTATGCATTCGGTCAGGGGTCATTCCGCCAGGCGGATCTAAAACCACCCCCAACTGAACGCATACATTAACTTTTGTTGCCCGCAGTTTATAAATGAATGACTTTGGTAAAGTTATTTTGAGAGAACAGCACATTTACACTGTTATACAAGCTGTAATAATAATAATAAAGCTGTACACTAACTTTACATTGCATCGAAGTCTCATAACTTCAGTATTGTCCCAAGAAAGGAAATAATTTTTTTTTACAAAACTGTGAGGGGTGTACTAACTTTTGTGACATACTGTATATACCGTATATACTCGAGTATAAACTGACCCGAGTATAAACCGAGGTACCTAGTTTTACCTAAAAAAGGGTAAAAAAAAAAAACAGACTGACTCGAGTATAAACCGAGGCTTTATTGTTGGGAGTTGTAGTTTTCAAACATCTTAAGTGGCAAATGCTTGCAAATAGGGGTAAATCCTCCTTTATTTGTGCATACAGTATGCACAAATAAAGAAGGTTTTACTCTTATTTCTAAGTATTGTGTGCTCTGGTGTCCCTGTGGTATTCTCCTACCTTGTCCGGCGGCCGCTCGCTCCTCATCCTCTGCGCTTCAGGATGATGTCACTACTCGGCGCCGCAAAGTAGTGACACTGAAGATGCGGATCGCGCGGCCGCCGGACAAGGTAGGAGAAAGATTGACTCGAGTATAAACCGAGGTAAGATTTTCAGGCTTTTTTTAAAGCCTGAAAACCTCGGTTTATACTCAAGTATATACAGTATGTATTTGTGTGTGTGTTTCTGCGTGTGCGTGAAACTGTTTTGTGCCAACAGCGGTCCCTTTTAATGGTTTCCATTTTGAACATCCAAAAATCTATTTTGAACCAAAGTGAATAGGAATTTTTCATATTTTTTTATCAGTTTTCAGAATTTTAGATTTTTCAATCTAATTTTCGAATAATTGGTTTTTGAATGGTAAGTTCTGGGTTTGAAAACTTAGAAAATGCCGGCAGTTCTAAATCAAATCCAGCTTTGTTTAGAAACCGAACTTATCATTATTGTGTAGAGATGGTCGAACTTTCGAAAGTTTGGTCCGTTTTTGAACTTTCAAACTATATGGAGAGTTCGAAAGTTCGAAAACAGACCCATTAAAGTCAATGGGAGTCAAATAGTTTAAAAGGTTTGAATGAAATACAATAAAAATATCAATGGTAACTTAATGTAAATGGCTGTGGGACCTGGGAAATGGTCTGGGAAACACGTTCGAATATCCAGGACTTTCGCAAATTTGATTTTACTCACATGCGCTACTTTTGAGCTCTCGAGTTTGAACATTCGATAATTATCCCATGAACGACTCACAGATTCGAGAATTCGATATTTACTCGCATACAGGTATAATAGACATTTTACTTGCGCATTCGAGAATTCGATATTTACTCGCGTGTAGGTATAATGGACATTTTACTTTTGGATTCGAGAATTTGATATTTACTTGTGTATAGGCATAATAGACATTTTACTCACTGATTCGATATACGATATTTACTTGCGTATAGGTATAATAGACATTTTACTTGCGGATTCGATAATTCAATATTTACTTACGTATTGGTATAATAGACATTTTACTCGCATATTCACATGCTTCGAACGTTCAAACATTCAATAATTATCGAAAGTCCGGAAAATATTAAAAATCCGGGTCCGGGATAGTTCGAGAAGTCCGAGTCCGTTCAAACTCAAATAGTTCGGCTCAAACTCGGGTTCGAGTTTGAGTTCTAGTCCATCTCTATTATTGTGTAGTAGTGCACTATGTTCCCACTATGGAGTAAGCTGGACGATGGGGGGATGAATGATTTGCAGGTTTCTATTAATTGTTTTTTACATCAATTTTTAATATTGTAAAGACATGCATACACCGTGGAAAGTATTTAAATGTTTCATTCTATTTTTCTTACAGAAGCTGTGAAGGTCGCAATATTCGATACAGAACTTGTAGCAATGTGGTAGGTTTCAATTTATTCGATATAGAGACAAAAGTTATCTCCTGCACTCCTATATAAAGGGCAACTGTGGTCTCCAAACAAGCTAGGGTTAAATGAAAGCCTGCAGTATTTCCTGTAAAATGAGATGACAATCACATCTCTGGCTGCAGCCTGTGAGAAATTATATTGGGGTGAATGTTCAAACTTCCTGCTTCCAGTAGGTTGTTGAGTGGCATTACCTGACCTCAGGGGAAATGCATGCTCAGTTAAGACATAAAGGATATGTACACTGTGAAATTTTTTTTTTTTTTAATTTTCTATTACTGGAAACCATAATTTTTAATTGATCTGTCCCCTGTTTCTTTACATATCCAGTCTGAAAAATCTCACATTTCAGCTGTCAATCAAATGCCTTAGTATCATGAACTCTTCTGTTATGTATAGTTTTGCTGTAGCTGGAATGGTAACAGTTGGTATGCCAAATGCATGGAGGGAAATTCCCTCTACCATTGCTGCCTCATAGGAATTACTGAGCATGCTTGCCCTCACAGAAACTCTGGCAGGGGTCTGGGGGACTGAGCTTGAGCAAATTACGTACTGCATTGAAGTCATGCAGCAACACAAACACATCAGAAGTAAGTGCTGCTTGTATGTATTCATTTATAGATAGAGGCCACGTAAATTTTTTCAGTGTACAATTCCATTAATACTGGAGAAAACAGAAAGAACCTGGGGAAAAAATTAACAGTTGAGAAGGGGAGCCTATTAATGCAGGCAGAGGCTGGTCACATGACTACAAGCTAGTCACATGGCTGAAAGTAATATTGCTGAATCTATCCAGCAATAACTTCTTACAAATTTTATCTAAAGATGTGATATGAGTTTTATTTTGTAGGTATGATAGAAGGCTTTTTAATTAATTTAATTCTTACTAGTTTGAAAGAACTGGAGACTACAGTTATTCTTTTAGATGTATAATGGGTGCCACTCCTGATACTGTAGCTGGTGGTAGACATATTCAAGAAAAGATGAAGTCCAGAGTGCACAGCAGTCTTGCAGGCATATAGTTTATTTATTAAACACGTTACATTTACGGTGTCCGTGCAACACCTTCCCCATTACACTTGAAAAAGGGTTGAGCACCCGAAATATGTTGTGTGTACTGTACTAATAAATTATTAGCAGTTATATGCCTTTTGGTCTTCATGCTTTGGAATATTAATACCTTCCACAAATGTCTGAGGAAGATGTCGCATGGACACCAATACATCACCTGTTTAATAAATACCCTATTTTCCTTCAAGACTTGTGTGCACTCTGGACTTCATCTTTCCTTGACGATAGGTTAGTAGTACAACTTGTTTTGATTTGGTGTAGTAGTAGTAGAACTAGTTTCAATTAGATCAACACTGTTCTTAATGCTTGACTTTTGTGTAGTAAACTTATAAATGATGTATATTTTACAATGTTCTACTGTCATATCATTTAAATATATTAAATGCAGTGTAAATATACAATAGACTAGATTAATTATATTACAGTATCTATTTTTAGACAGGACAAAAATGACATTTAGTGGCACACTTATTGCAATGTCACTGCACACAGTCTGAGAAACTGTGACTTAACGCTCTATTGAATTTGCAGCAGATTCATTGCATGAAGACCTCCCAAGGTTTAAGTGTTTCTGTAAAAAACAATTTATTGTGACACATTGACCTATAATAATGCCATTCAGCTGTATACAAGTGGGAGTACATCCTGAGAACCTGTGTTTGTTGGTCATACTGATTGAGCTCTGCAGTCCATAATTCAGAGAAAGGCACTTCTTTAGCTATCAAAAATTTATTTATAACGAGTAATCAAAACAGGAAACTTACAGTGGATGCACATGTTTGGAAATATCTCTGATTAGAATTGTTTACCTGATTAGATCTGTAAATATCATGTTCTTTTGCAATAGACAGTCTAGGTAAACCAATGAATCACATGCTGAGACCAATTACTATTTATTCTTGGAATTTGGCACTTAATGACACTGGCACATCTCATCAACATGTGTTGTCTTTATACATTTTTATATCAGCAGATAGAATATTCTTGGAACTCGAAGTGAGATTAACACCCACAACTTGTAAATATTCTGACAGAATTATTAAAGGAATAGTTCAGATAGAATATTTTCTGAACTCAACTTGACTTGACCAGGATCCAGGATTGTAGGTGAATGAATTTTCCTCACGCACGACCCACCTCAGCTCAGTTAACAAGACCCAACTACTTCCTGGTTTATTTTCACTATAGCGTGCATGCGCAATAATGCATAATTGCGCATGCAATAATGCAATAATGTTAACTAAACCAGGAAGCGGTCGGCAATTTTCAACTGAGCTGCGGTGGATCATGTGCGAGGTAAATATACTTACCTTCAATCCTGGATCCTGGTCAAGTGATTGAAGAACGGAAGGTAAGGAATAGGTCCTTTACCTCCCAGTCTTCATACGCTGCTTTAAAGGAGTAGTTCACTTATTGTGTGAACTATTCCTTCAAATAGTCAGTATGCATGCTGATTAATTTAATGAAAAAAGAATATCGCTAATACACATATGTTAAAAAGACATATTAAGAACACATATTTTGAAAATACATATTAAAAATACTCCAGTATCAGCCTATACATATCACACACTGAAATATATATATAATAAGTGCAAAAAAGGGCAAAATGTATTTTTAAAGAATATGTAGACTGGAAAATAAGTTTTGTTTTTTTTAAATTGTCCATTACTGGAAACTATAATTCTTTCTAATGATTACTGTACTATTTGTTTGTTAATCTGTCCCATATTTCTTTAGATATCCAGTCTGAAACATCTTACATTTCAGCTGTCCATCTGCCTTAGTATCATACATTTTTCTGTAATGTATAGTTTTGCTGTTGCTAGAATGGTGACAGTTGGTGTGTGAACTGCAAGGTGGAAATTTCCCTTTCCCAATGCTGCCTCATAGGGATTACTGAGCATGCTTGCCCTCACAGAGAGTCAGATAGGCTGGCTGGGGGACTGAGGGGCTGAGCTTATGCAAAATAAGTACTGGATTTAAGTCATACAGCACATCAGAGTAATAATTTTTACAGTGTACAATTCCTTTAACCAGGGCCGTTTTTTAGTCTCTTTAGTGCCCTAGGCGCCCTCCCACCTACGTGCGCCACCACCCCATCCTCCCCCCTCCTTCCTTCACCTTCAGTTCATTTGCAACATTTGTTGGTAAATAGAGTGTGTGGAGTTCAGGCTCTGTACTAAATACAATGTTACAAATTACATCAGAACAAGGAGAGCAGTTCTGACACAGCAAGTAAAAGCCGAGAGGAAGATGGTAGGGAGAAGAATAGGTGCCCTAGTTCTTCGCCTAGGTGGCCTATGCCTAAATATTGCCCTGCCTTTAACATATGCGTATTAGATATAATTCTTCTAATTAGATGAATTAGTATACATACTGACTAACTTTAATTCTTATAGTACAGTATATCTACAAGATGTGGTGTTTTTCCCACTTTGAGTTCACTTTTGTAGTTTCCCTTTGTCGAAAATACTGCTGTAGATTCTTTACTGCTTATTGAAAGTGCCATTTAGATCAACTTTATTCTCATATATATGTCTGAATCAGCTGCCCTCCCCTTCCTGAATCTAAAATCAAAATGTCAGTTAAAATTATTTGGCTCAGCAGTGTGAGGTTTAATTGTGTGCTCTGGGATTCTATTAATGCAGATTTACTGTAATATTTATTTAGCAAAATATTCGTAACCAATAAAGTAGAACTACAAACATTATTTGCCAAATCTAACATTGGCACTGTCCTATTATATATGTAGATCTTTTTTTTTTTTTTTCCTCCAGCAATCATACGTAGGTATTGCCAGCCTAAAAAATTCAATTTTGACTGACTTTCCCAACTGATGTATATTTAAGTAGCGGTTCTGTCCTTTGAAGAAAAGTTTATCCCCCTCAACAGTTTCTGCTGCCAATTCTTTGCATAATGCAACCCAGAGCAGTGTGACCCCCACAACAATCTCTGCTGTAAGAGAAATGAAAGCCAGTTTTCAAAGGTCAACAGTTTTCCTGGCAAGATTCATACAATGCTCAACTTTCTGCTATTCCAAACTTTAGAAATGTGCTTATAAAACTGTCATTGAAAATATAAGAACATTCAATGTACTTATTCCAAACAGATATTTCACATCCATTCCCAACTGTATAAATTGCTGGCTACATACTGTTTAAAGGGGCTTCTTGTTTGCAAAGATAAGTCAAAGGCTAAAAATTCAAGTAAAATGACACAATGATAAATTGCAGGAAGCATTAGGTTACAATTATTGTGTAAAAGAAAACTAAAAGCATAACTAAAGCCTATATACAAAAGTTTCTATAGGGACTGATATAAAAAGCTTAAATATAGCAATTATGGTAAACACATAACACAAAGTAGAAGTAGAGAAACATTGTCTCAACATGAGTAAAAATAATTGTGAAGACCTTTTACTATGTACTTGAGATGAGAGGGAAAAGTATGTCAATCAAATCACTAATGGGGCTTGCAAATCAAACATTTCTATCATGTTTAACTGATCTTGAGCTATAATAGACAGGGGAAATATGCCATTTCATTCATTTTGCTATGGTATAGAGAGAATTTATCTGGTTTGTATGGGTGGGGGACATGATCTAGCATCTTAAGGGACACAAAAAGTTTTAAATACGTTACAGTAGATGTGCAGAAAGTGCTGTACTGAGTAACTTTTTCTTAACCATTGGGTTTTTTTTAATAAAAATAAAGTAAACTAGGAAAGGGGCAAATTTTTTTGAACTCCTGCATTGTCCTTTTTGGGTGGTGCTATAGGGAGTTGAAAAAATATAGCAACAGATGAGACATTTACTGCATCACGATGAAGTAAAGAGCTCAGGATTGCCACCTCTCTTCAGGACATGTTATGTTTTGTGCTACTTAAAGTTTTCCTTATTGCATCGGCAATTGGTCTCTTATTGCATTAGAAATATGCAAAGGATAGCAAAAGAGAACACAAATTATATATAAAACACAAATGATTTATGCTTGTGAAGGTTCTCATTCATCCAGGTCATGGTATATCTGTTGTATTCAATTAGATCAACTGGACTTGAAGTTTAGTTCTTGAAGACGTTTCTGAGACATTCTGAATTGAGAAAGCCAGTCGGATGACGTCTTCAAGAACTAAACTTCAAGTCCAGTTGATATAATTGAATACAACAGATACAAATGATATAGTCTTCAGATAGGAACCAACAGTCCTTAGCAGCCCTATTTTAATCCAACCCAAAGTTTGCAGTTATTTTCATTTAAAAAAAGTGCTGTTTTTGCAGTCGCATTAAAATAAGAGGTATAACAGTAATATTGGTCAGGGTTTTATTAATGATCTGTTTTTGAATCTTAGGATTGTCCGGCTGAATCAGGAGATTTTCGAGCTCAGCAGTGCTCCGCTCATAATGATGTCAAGTACCAGGGGCAGTATCGTGAATGGCTTCCAGTCCATAATGACCCAGAGAATCCATGTTCTCTAAAGTGCCAAGCAAAGGGTACATCTCTTGTTGTGGAATTAGCACCCAAGGTTTTAGATGGCACCCGGTGTTATACTGAATCATTGGATATGTGCATCAGTGGTTTGTGCCAGGTATGAAAATATATCTAAATGCATGTTAAAGTATATGTCGCCCCCCAAAACTAAAATTAAGCCCACTACTGGCCCAACTGTGTAGTGTTTAAAAAGCCTTAGCTTACATCTCTGCTCTAAATGGTTCTCTTATAGTGCTTGTTCAAAGTCTCAGAAAGTGTAGTGTAGGAGCTGTCTGTATGTCATATGGTCCCTGCTGCTTCCTTGTTCTTATTGAGGTGTTTGACAAGTGCAAGGGTGCCCTCCCCCGCCCGATCGATCTGTGTTAAATGGTGCCCTAACTTTAAATCGTTTTTCTGTAGTGTAGGGCACCCTTTCCAAGCGCCATGCTTGATGGTCGAAAAAAAGATGAGAACTGTACTTACATCGCTTCGTTCCCCCGGTGTTCAGCAAAGCTGTCAGCCGCGTTTGTGATTGGCTGCCATCTCAATTACAGACACGGCTGCCAGTCCAGCCCTCTGCTTTTTTTTTGACAAACAGACCTGGTGTTTGGGGGTAGGATAGGGTACCCTACACTACAAAAAAAGGTTTTGTTAAGGGTGGAAATACCCTTTAACAGTAAAGAGAGTAAAGTGAGTGATTTATTTTATTTTTTATAAAATAAACAAATGAAATTGCATACAGTCTGTATATTTTCTGTTGCAGTCCTAGAGTGGTAATGACAATGCTGTGTAATGTTTGTAGAGTAATAATAACCCTACAAAATAGTTACTGGATTGATAGGGTTATGTCAGACCTACCTGACACAATTCACAAAAGGTACAGTAGCTATGGACCCAAACAGCAGGCCAGTCCAATGGAGTCATGTGCTGCTGAGTCACTCTGCTGTTGGTGTGCGTAGCTACCTTTTCTGAATTGTGTTTAGTTGGAAAGTTCTGTTTTATCAACTGTCTGGGGCTGTTGCACCCAGATTATTTGTATGGAGAGGTGAGCAGAACATTGATATATATATTCTTTCACCTATATTACGTGTGTTTATTGAGTTTTTTTTATCAGCCCATGTGAACCGGGAGCACCTGAATTTAAATGTAAGAGGTACTGTTTGCTATTTACATATTGGGGGTATCCATATATCTTTCAAGATCCATAGTATAGTGCAGATTGAAACATTATTGCTAAAGATGTTTCACCATTAATTAAATTGTTTATGTCAGACCTACAATTTAAAATGTGTGCTGTCTTAGGCCATCTAACTGACTCCAGAAACCAAAGTCATGTATGATCCTATTAATCCTGTCAATGCTAGCAAATTTTTCAAGTGGCAGAAGAATTTCAGTATGCAGTTATGGGTTTACAGAAAAAAAAGGGGAACTAAACACCACAGATAAAAATGATAAACATTTAAAGAGCATGTTCACACCCCTCACTCACAGCATTTAATAATTTAATAATTAGGACCCCCCCCATATGTTTGCAATACTAATCATACTCTAGGACATAGCAGAAGGAAAATCTTCAGGTTCACGCCTCCTCTGTGTGCTTTTCAAGCTTGTTACAAGCTTTCACAGTCATAGAGGAGCTGATTTGGCAAACAGCCATAACTCATTAGCTGTGAAATTGATGTCATGACCTTGACAGACAGCGGCTACCTGGAAAAAGAAAATAGAAGAAGCATGTTCCTTCTGCAACAATCTGGTGAGTGGTAAGTTTTGCGAACTTGGGAATTTGGGGGGGTTGGGATCCTGGTTGTAAATATTAAATGTTGCTGAGAGGGTAAACATGCCATTTAAGGGTATATTGATATATCTAAAAGTACAGATGCAGATCTTTTTATAACTTTGCACTTTTACCATGAAATTTATTTAAAACAAATAATCCCCACATCAAGTAGATAATACCTTCAACATTTTTTTTCAAACATTTTTTCAAAGTTTAAAAGGGATTGGTGAATGTAGTTAAGCATACTTTAACTCAAAAAGCTAGGGGAGGGGGCAGTAACTGCAGTTATCTCTATACTAACCTTTATGTCCAGGAAAAAGTATTTTAGGATAAGCATCCCCTTTAAATATAAGTTATGGTAAACAAATAATAGAAATTAAAAGGCATGTAAACCTCCAAAAGAAAATTGTTATCTAACCTATATCTATTCCCAAAAACCTAGTTCTTGCTAAGTTTAAAAGTGTATACAAGGCTTTTCGAAATATACTTAATATTTGTAAAGATATAGGTGTTTAAACCCCATCAAATCCATTTATACACACCAATAGGTGTGGGTGCTGCGAATTTAGAGATAATATATACTAAAAGAAATAACCGCACAAGAAATGGCCACTGTACTCCAAAAGGAGGCACTCAAACTGGATAATAAACTAGGGGAAATACACAGTATCCTCTCTCCATATATACAAGTGGAGTGAGCAAATAAATCTAAACCAAGTAGGCTCCACCAAAAAACATTATACATTTTATTAACCATCACATCCACAATAAGGACATCTTTACTAATAAAAGGCAAAGCCCTCACTCACTCACTCACTCATCACTAATTCTCCAACTTGCCGTGGAGGCAGACGGCTTAAATTTGGCAGGCTCATTCATTGCACCTTACTTACAAAAGTTAAGCAGGTTTCGTTTCGAAAAGGCGAAGCCCTCACTCACTCACTCATCACTAACTCATCACTAATTCTCCAACTTGCCGTGGAGGCAGACGGCTTAAATTTGGCAGGCTCATTCATTGCACCTTACTTACAAAAGTTAAGCAGGTTTCGTTTCGAAAAGGCAAAGCCCTCACTCACTCACTCACTCACTCATCACTAACTCATCACTAATTCTCCAACTTGCCGTGGAGGCAGACGGCTTAAATTTGGCAGGCTCATTCATTGCACCTTACTTACAAAAGTTAAGCAGGTTTCGTTTCGAAAAGGCAAAGCCCTCACTCACTCACTCACTCATCACTAATTCTCCAACTTGCCGTGGAGGCAGACGGCTTAAATTTGGCAGGCTCATTCATTGCACCTTACTTACAAAAGTTAAGCATGTTTTGTTTCGAAAAGGCAAAGCCCTCACTCACTCACCACTAATTCTCCAACTTGCCGTGGAGGCAGACGGCTTAAATTTGGCAGGCTCATTCATGGACACCTGTACTTACAAAACTTAAGCAGGTTTCGTTCGAAAAAGGCAAAGCCTCACTCATCACTCACCATCACAATCATCACTAATTCTCCAAATTGCCATGGAGGCAGATGGCTAAATTTGCAGGCTCATCATTGCACCTTACTACAAAAGTTAAGCAGGTTTCGTTCGAAGGGCAAAGCCCTCATCACTCACTCACTCACTCCTACTTACCTCCAATTGCCTTATCACTAATTCTCCAAGTTGCCGTGGAGGCAGACGGCTTAAATTTGGCAGGCTCATTCATTGCACCTTAATTACAAAGTTAAGCAGGTTTCGTTTCGAAAAGGCAAAGCCCTCACTCACTCACTCACTCACTCATCATCATAACTCATCACTAATTCTCCAACTTGCCGTGGAGGCAGACGGCTTAAATTTGGCAGGCTCATTCATTGCACCTTACTTACAAAACTTAAGCAGGTTTCGTTTCGAAAAGGCAAAGCCCCTCACTCACTCTCACTCATCACTAACTCATCACTAATTCTCCAACTTGATGGAGGCAGATGGCTTAAATTTGGCAGGCTATTCATGCACCTTACCTACAAAAGTTAAGCAGGTTTCGTCGAAAGGGCAAAGCCCTCACACTCACTCACTCACTCACTATCATCCTCCAACTTGCCTCACTCATCATAATTTCCAAGTTGCCGTGGAGGCAGACGGCTTAAATTTGGCAGGCTCATTCATTGCACCTTACTTACAAAACTTAAGCAGGTTTCGTTTCGAAAAGGCAAAGCCCTCACTCACTCACTCATCACTAATTCTCCAACTTGCCGTGGAGGCAGACGGCTTAAATTTGGCAGGCTCATTCATTGCACATTCTTTACAAAAGTTAAGCAGGTTTGTTTCGAAAAGGCAAAGCCCTCACTCACTCACTCATCACTAACTCATCACTAATTCTCCAACTTGCCGTGGGAGGCAGACGGCTTAAATTTGGCAGGCTCATTCATTGCACCTTACTTACAAAAGTTAAGCAGGTTTCGTTCGAAAAGGCAAAGCCCTCACTCATAACTCATTCATCACTAATTCTCCAACTTGCTCACTCATCACTAATTCTCAACTTGCCGTGGAGGCAGACGGCTTAAATTGGAGGCTCATTCATTGCACCTTACTTACAAAGTTAAAGGTTTCGTTTCGAAAAGGCAAAGCCCTCACCCATCACTCACTCACTCTCACTAACTCATCACTAATTCTCCAACTTGCCGTGGAGGCAGACGGCTTAAATTTGGCAGGCTCATTCATTGCACCTTACTTACAAAGTTAAGCAGGTTTCGTTTTCGAAAAGGCAAAGCCCTCACTACTCACTCATCTAATTCTCTACTTGCCTCACTCATCACTAATTCTCCAACTTGCCTCACTCATCAAATTCTCCAACTTGCCGTGGAGGCAGACGGCTTAAATTTGGCAGGCTCATTCATTGCACCTTACTTACAAAAGTTAAGCAGGTTTCGTTCGAAAAGGCAAAGCCTCACTCACTCACTCACTCATCACTAATTCTCCAACTTGCCGTGGAGGCAGACGTGCTTAATTTGGCAAGCTATTCATTGCACCTTACTTACAAAGTTAAGCATGTTTGTTTCGAAAAGGCAAAACCCTCAATCACTCACCACTAATTCTCCAACTTGCCGTGGAGGCAGACGGCTTAAATTTGGCAGGCTCATTCATTGCACTTACTTACAAAAGTTAAGCTGGTTCGTTTCGAAAAGGCAAGCCCTCACTCACTCACTCACTCATCAACTAACTCATCACTAATTCTCCAACTTGCCGTGGGGGCAGACGGCTTAAATTTGGCAGGCTCATTCATTGCACCTTACTTACAAAAGTTAAGCAGGTTTCGTTTCGAAAAGGCAAAGCCCTCACTCACTCACTCACTCACTCACTCACTCATCACTAATTCTCCAACTTGCCATGGAGGCAGATGGCTCAAATTTGGCAGGCTCTTCATTGCACCTTATTACAAAAGTTAAGCACGGTTTTGTTTCGAAAAGGAAAGCCCTCACTCACTCACCCTCAATCATCACTAACTCTTCACTAATTCTCCAAGTTGCCGTGGAGGCAGACGGCTTAAATTTGGCAGGGCATTCATTGCACCTTACTAAAAGTTAAGCAGGTTTCGTTTCGAAAAGGCAAAGCCCTCACTCACTCACTCACTCATCACTAACTCATCACTAATTCTCCAACTTGCCGTGGAGGCAGACGGCTTAAATGGCAGGCTCATTCATTGCACCTTACTTACAAAAGTTAAGCAGGTTTCGTTTCGAAAAGGCAAAGCCCTACCTCACTCACTCACTCACTCACTCACACTAACTATCAATATTTGCCAACTTGCCGTGGAGGCAGACGGTTAAATTGGCAGGCTCATTCATTGCACCTTACTTACAAAACTTAAGCAGGTTTCGTTTCGAAAAGGCAAAGCCCTCACTCACTCACTCACTCATCACTAACTCATCACTAATTCTCCAACTTGCCATGGAGGCAGATGGCTTAAATTTGGCAGGCTCATTCATTGCACCTTACCTACAAAAGTTAAGCAGGGTTCGTTTCGAAAGGCAAAGCCCTCACTCACTCACTCATCACTCACTACTAACCCAACTTGCCTAATCATCACTAATTTCCAAGTTGCCGTGGAGGCAGACGGCTTAAATTTGGCCGGCTCATTCATTGCACCTTACTTACAAAAAATTAAGCAGGTTTCGTTTGAAAAGGCAAAGCCCTCACTCACTCACTCATCACTAATTCTCAAATTGCCGTGGAGGCAGACGGCTTAAATTTGGCAGGCTCATTCATTGCACCTTACTTACAAAAGTTAAGCAGGTTTCGTTTCGAAAAGGCAAAGCCCTCACTCACTCACTCACTCACTAATCACTAAATATCACTAATTCTCCAACTTGCCGTGGAGGCAGACGGCTTAAATTTGGCAGGCTCATTCATTGCACCTATTACAAAAGTTAAGCAGGTTTCGTTTCGAAAAGGCAAAGCCCTCACCCACTCAATCACTCACTCATCACTAACTCATCACTAATTCTCCAACTTGCCGTGGAGGCAGACGGCTTAAATTTGGCAGGCTCATTCATTGCACCTTACTTACAAAAGTTAAGCAGGTTTCGTTTCGAAAAGGCAAAGCCCTCACTACTCACTCATCATATATTCTCCAACTTGCCTCACTCATCACTAATTCTCCAACTTGCCTCACTCATCACTAATTCTCAAAACTTGCGTGGAGGCAGAGGCTTAAATTTGGCAGGCTCATCATTGCACCTTACTTACAAAAGTTAAGCAGGTTTCGTTTCGAAAAGGCAAAGCCCTCACTCACTCACTCACTCATCACTAATTCTCCAACTTGCCGTGGAGGCAGACGGCTTAAATTTGGCAGGCTCATTCATTGCACCTTATTACAAAAGTTAAGCATGTTTGTTTCGAAAAGGCAAAACCCCTCACTCACTCACCACTAATTCTCCAACTTGCGTGGAGGCAGACGGCTTAAATTTGGCAGGCTCATTCATTGCACCTTACTTACAAAAGTTAAGCAGGTTTCGTTTTGAACAATACAAGGCAAAGCCCTCACTCACTCACTCCTCACCACTAATTCTCCAACTTGCGTGGAGGCAGATGGCTTAAATGGCAGGCTCATTCATTGCACCTACTTACAAATGTTAAGAGGTTTCATTTCGAAAAGGCAAAGCCCTCACTCACTCACTCACTCACTCATCAATAATGTCCCAACTTGCTGTGGAGGCAGACGGCTTAAATTTGGCAGGCACATTCATTGCACCTTACTTACAAAAGTTAAGCAGGTTTCATTTTGAAAGGCAAAGCCCTCAACTCACTCATCACTAATTTCCAAACTTGCCGTGGAGGCACACGGCTTAAATTTGGCAGGCTCATTCATTGCACCTTATTTACAAAAGTTAAGCAGGTTTTGTTTCGAAATTCCACCTGTAACGGTGAGTATCTGACATTGCACAGACTGGTTGGTCCGATTTCAACCAAATTTGGTATGCATATACTCCTTTACAGTAAAAGGTTAACGAAATATTTTTTAGGGTGGGGGTGAATGGGGGGGGAATAGAATTTGAACTTCTGCACACTAAAGGCTGGACGATTTTTACCAAAAATTTAGGGTGGTGCGGGGATGGCTGAGATGTAAGGGAAGGGTTTGGAGGGTGGACAGAGAGGAATAGTGGGGGTATTAGGCGGACGGGGAGGGGTGGTGGGGGTTATTTTCACCAAAATTTCATAGTTGAATAAAAATAAATATTAAATTAAAGTTAATGAGTGTTGCATTATCGGAAAGGTATTGAATTGTCTTTAATATATCAAGTGCCGAGTAATTACAGCAATCTTGATACATTATTACTTTCTTACTAAAAACGTTATTTCAATACATCTACGCTGCGAAGCGTGGGTATTTTGCTAGTATATAATATAAGGGATAATGCGCCCCTTACAGTGTAATATATAAGGGATAATGCGCCCCTTACAGTGTAATATAAGGCTATTATGCAACTGAGGAGTTCCCTGACCATATAAAAGCACACAGGCCGTAGGCCGAGTGCTTTTATAAGGTCAGGAAATCCGAGGTGGCATAATAGGTGTATATTACACTGTAAGGGGCGAATTATTTCTTATAATACACAAGTCTTATTTTAAATAAGTACAGTGATAGTAGCTGGTGAAAAGAATTTATTTAACTTTTTTTTTTTCCAAAGTTTGTTTAGTTTTTCAATTGCATGTTGCATGTAATGTTTTTTCTTTTTTATACATAACATTAAAAAAACATTGTTAAACATTTTAACTATTATTTAAAATCTTTATCTTAGATATATGTTTATGTTATATATGTTTCATTGTTCAAATGTTAATAGTAATTTAGTCAGAATCAGATGTTTGTTTTAGGTTTATTTCACTTGTTTTTTAGGCTTTATGTTTACCGCTGTTTGTTAATTTTGGTTTATTCCGTTTTGTTCCTGTCTCTTTTTTGTTTGCATAATGCGTGTGTGTTGGTATTGATTTCCTCATGTGCCATAATGGATGGTAATGCGCATGCGCGCCAGGCTGTTCTGTGTCGTGTATACACGGCTGATCCATTCCTGTCCAGCTCTTAGATTTGTGATTGTGTGAAATGTTCGATTCTGGGGTGGCTGGATAAGAGGTAGGACAATGTCATATTAGGAATGGAGAGCTGCAGTGGCACTAATAATTGAACTAATCACTCAGTGACATCACTGAGTGATTCTAATAAGGATTCTCGCCACTGCAGCTCTCCATTGAAAATACAGAGACTTGTGTATTATAAGGATATTATGCCACCGAGGAGTTCCCTGACCATATAGAAGCACAAGGCCGTAGGACAGGGACAGGGAACTCCGAGGTGGCGTAATGGCCTTATATTATAATGTGAAGGGGCGCATTATTTCTTATAATACATAAGTATCGGATTCCTTCTCCCCATTCGCATTTTAAATTCTAGCCTTGTCCCTATTTCCACCTTAAATCCCCAAGCAACCTTCTGTAACTTAAACCAGTAGAAAGGAACATCCCAGCCCAGCATCTATGCGTTTAAACAAATCTTTGTGGAGGAGGAGAGAGACATTGGTTATGAAGTGTCAGGAAGCAGTTCCAGCAGGTTCTGTTAGTGAAGTTAAACACAGCAAAAAATGCTGAGTCATTGTCCAGGCACGAACACTGAAATGGGAGTAGTGAGTAGTGGGATATAAGAAATATAAGAAATGAGTCACTTAGTGACATAGCTGAGTGATTTTTATAAGGATATATACCACTACAGCTCCCATTATAAAATATCACACTTATGTATTATATATAAATACAAATACAAATGTAATAAACCCTAACCCTTTATCAAACACCACAACTGAGCGACCCCAATATAAAAACATAAAATACTCGTAGCTGTGCGTGGTAAAAAGCATGTATACAATCACAGACATAGAGAGAGATAAAACAGGTGCCCCTCCAAGCAACACACTTGCAGCTTTTATTACTCAGGGTCGGGGTAAGCACTGTATAGTCTCTCAGAGGGATGAATGCAAGCCCTATTTGTGATCCAGGCAGCATGCAAATTAAGCAAAGCATAGTAAGCAAGTAAGCATAAATAGCATCAACGGCCACAGTATGTTAAATTGCTCTAGCACGTTACTGCAAATCCAACCAGCATCCGAATCAGTAACATATAGCAAGCAGGTAGGTATAGCCAGGACTGGCCTTTGGATAAATAGCACCCTGTGCAAGATTTGTTACTGGCGCCTAGCACCCCTCCAAAAGACCCCCCTGAGCACACACAATATGCGGTGGAATACTGCTTGTATATATCGTGCGTGTATCATTACATAACACCTAACATACTAAATGCACAGACAGAAAAGCACAGCATACAGACATCTTAAGTAAGGCTTATGTGTGTTGGGACTCAGTATGTGGGATGGTGCTGATACATTTATTTGATATGCAGGATCGTAACTGGAGGGGCTGTGGCACTGATGCACAACTTTTATTTACAGGTCCATGACCTAAGACTCCTGGCTGGCGCCCCCCTTGGTAATGCAACCTGTGTGGTCGCACAGGTCGCCCATATCAAAGGCCGGCCCTGAGTATAGCTGGTAAATACAATCGCAGAGCATCCAATTGCATAAATATGCTAAAATATCTAATTTATACAATACCACTTTGTTCATCCGTAACTATGCAGCACTCCTTCCATAACATGTCCATATTACCTGCCACAGCCAACCTCGCCTTTGACCTTTGTACGTTTCGGAAGTTTGCCTTCCTTCTTCCAGGTCCTAGAATCATGTGTACAATCTTTCCTTCTAAGACGGCGTAAAGTTTTTCACATAAAATAGCATCCTATATTCAACCAAACGCCACACTTAATTTCCGTTTCCGCCATACTTATCCTATCACATCCCAATGTCTTTATCTTTCCAACATAATTAGCCTTCTTATCAATTATCAAAATAATAAAAACAGAGACACAAAACTTACATTTACAAAATTACATAACTAAGCAAATAAGGATGTGTCCAATACTATGCACTAATTTGCTTGTTACAATAAGTATAATGGGATGGCTTCCAATCAACCAATATTGCAACATTATTAGTTGCCTCATTTACTTGATACTTATATATATCATTGTTTCTAACATCAGTAGTGATGTTTTCCCTATATACAATTTCTTACAGGGGCATTCTAATGCATATCGTTCCAGTAATTGTTCCCTGTGCTGTCTTCTGTTGCTGCTCCATGCCTTTTGCTTGCACGGCAGCAGCAGCAGTGTCAGTGATTAGTGGAAACATTGAGTCCATTCCAGCCCCTTCTGCTGCTGTGCACAGAAAAGGCAGAGTGCTGAGGGAATGCTGGTAAGTATATTTAGGAGCCCCATACACACTTTTAAACCTAATGAGGTCTAGGTTTTGGGGGGTAATTAAGAAAGATTTAAATTTTCCTTTGGGGTGGACAAACCCCTTAAAGTCTCTAAAGAGCCGTTTGTAAACAAACTTTATTTCTCCTCAAAGGGAGCTTTAAAACGTGCTGGAGAGATTAGGATTACAAATAAATTAATTTTCATCCAAAGGGAGACCAACCAGGTAGACCTAAACTGACCACAGCATATAAAATCCAGTACAGTATATCAAGCTAAACTATTTACAAGGCAGAAAAGAAGCCGCATCCAAGATTTTAAGCCAGCTGAACTAAGAACAGCCTATCCCAGCTATTGTAACTACAGTGAAATGATTAATAGCTAACGTCTGCTTTCATTGGAGAAAAGTTCCAATGCAAGGCCATATTAAAGTGGAACTAAACATTTAGCTCAAAATGAGCTGAAGTAAATTAAATGAAATAAAAGTGCTGTTATATCAATATTTTAGTACCTTCTTGCATTGGTGAAAGGTTAATTTTGCAAAAGGCTACTTCAATTAGGCACTTTCTGCATAATGAGATATCCACATTACTAATTTGCCTGGTTATGTGTGGTTCTGGGAGAATGAAAATAATTTGTCAAGTCAGAGGCTTTGATCATTATCTTACATTGATGTGGTTGTTAACAGCTATATTGAACTATACACAGATTATTAGTTGTCCATATTAAATAACCAGTGAGAATTGCAAATAAAGCATTGCACAATCTTTAAATTGCTCTCCTGAGTATTTTTGCAATTTACTTTACGTACTGTTATTTTTTTTTTCATAGTTTTGAATATATTTACATTTTTATATGTGATATGGTAGCAGCAGCATCATCAGATCCCCTGCACTTCCTGCTTCCTGCTCCAAAACCATGTGACAGTCCATCTTCCCTGTGTTTCCTCCTCCTCATGGGACCTGTGGCCCCTCCCATTGCAGTCTCCTTGAAACACGCTGTGCCCCTCCCTCTACTCCTTCAGTCACCGTAACTCGATCTCTTCCCGGTTTCTTCTGCTTTCTCCTGAACTGAGCATGTGCCAAATGCAGATTAGAGGAGGAACTAGTATTTTAACTGCAAATTCAGAACCTTCCACCCCCTAACTTTGTGATCAGTGATTTCTTCATATCTTGGGCTGTGCAGCATGTAGAGAGGTGGTTGATGGTTCGTTATAAAGGTAAGAACATGGCCTATCATCATCTTGTTTGGAGACCACAGTTCCCCTTTAAGTGATCTTGATATATACTTGATAGGGGGGGTTGTCCATGCATGTACAGTTGTAGGTCCTTATGAAAAGCCTTCTAATTGTGGCCACTTGACATCATAGACTTTTATTGGGAAGGTACAGAGAACATGCCTTTACACACTATTCTTCATTATGGCATTTTCTTTACATTGGAAGTATCCCCTACTGCCTCCATCAAAAAATACCTGCTTTTAGATTGTTCTACTCCCCTACTTTAAAACTGTATAATGTTCTTTGTTTTATAAAGATGTGTATATATTGTCTGTTTTTGTCCATTTTAATTGTTCAGTTTTGTACATTTGTTGAAAGTAAAAGTTACTCTTTATCAAGCATTTAAGTTCTAGAACTAGTGTTTATATGTTTCATAAAAGATATTTAAATAATTTTAGATTCTTAGTCATATGAACGTCTTCTCAGTAGCTTAGAGAAATTAGTATATTATTTTTTGGAAAGGCTAAATAGCTAAACTTATTTTTTTTTTAATCCCCAGAACACCTATACATTGTAAGATTCATCTCTAGTAAGTTGCATTTAGTACATGTGAGAAATAGATTCTGTAACTAAGAAGGTTTCCATGTTGTTGCCAGCACAACTTACAGCCCATGTAGTCTTCAAAGAGCCTTGTGAGCTCTATGCACAGAGTAATTTCTATACAGATGTTTCCACACCAGTATGGAAGTTCTATCTTTAGAAGCTTTATCCTTTGCTAGGAACAGAATAACATTAATAATAATAATAATAAAAGGTCAAACAGATGTCTACACTCCAAAATAAAAGTCGACAATAAGACTTTGAAAGCTGCTTGTTACCCTGTGGTTTATTTACTAGCCAGTGTGAGTTTCTGGAAAATAAACTGCAGAGTAACAAGCAGCTTTAAAGTCTTATCATGGATTTCCATTTTGGTGGGTAGACATCTGTATGACTTTTTTATTATTATTCTTCTGTTCCTAGCAAAGGATAAAGCTTCTACATATACCAGGATCCTCTGCTTATTCACTGGTGGTGATAAAGATTCTTCACGTACTAGTGTTCCAGATAGTATCACTGCCTAGAGGAAAGAGCTCTGCTTTTAGCAAGACAGAGTAAATGTACAAGTTGCCGGTTCAATTCCCCAGACCAATCTTTATTTTTATTATTTTTGCTAAAATGTTGGTAATTTTCTAAATCACAGAACAACCACAGCAAAGGTAGAGGTGAGAAACAGCTTGTTATATGTTTGTGAATGTGCTCTATCTATTGGGACAATGTTGTCTGTAGACTTTAGTTGTCCTTTAAAATAGTTAAATGGTACCCGTGGTCTGTAAACAAGAAAGGGTAAATTAAAACCTGAAGTATTTGGGCTTGTTCATACAAACAGGGATTTCAGTGAAATTTCAAAAGAAGAAAACAATGGCAAACACAGGGAGAACATGTATAAACTCCTTGCAGATATGACCAAGGAAGGATTTGAACCCAGGACTTCGTTGTTACATGGCATTAGTGCTTACCTGCTTTTTGTCCATTTCACAAATGTAGCTCTACTTTAAGATATGTGATAAAGAACTGGATAAATGCATACAATATTTTCATATTGTTGCACACTTAACACATGTTTAAAATATGCCCCTTAAACACAGGGAAAGGCAAGATTACTGGATAGTCAAAAAATATTATTATAAAGAGGACTTGTTCACTGTTGGAGTCCTAATTGCCTAGGGAAGAAATCAACTAAGACACAAAATTCATTTTTACTTAAAACAATACCATTGAGAATGAGATGTTTTTAGACATCTCGCCTTTGTAGATTTTGTATTGCTGTCAGCATCCCTCTAGTTCCTAGATTATCTGGGCAGTGACTCCTGTGAAATGAGGTTCCCTGGAGCACTGTACCACTGTTTAATATGGAAATTAGCCCCAAGTTGTTTGTTTTTACTTCAGCTCCATTTCCTTTGGCAATGATTTTGTGAGTTGATCCAATACCACTGGCCATTCTGTATAGGAAAACAATTCATTTGGGATAATCAAAGCTGCCTGTGCAAGTGCTATTGGTATGCAATATACACCATTTCCTTTGCTTATTTTATATTCAGGGTACATATAGCCATTACACCACCACTTTTCTCAATAGCCCCTTGAGCTTTGGTAATACCTCTTTAAGGCAAGCAGAAAGTAAATGCAAGACCAGGTTAAACAAAGAGACATAGTTGGAGAGAGGGAATATTAAAAACAAAGCTTGCTTCATGCTGGGTCTTTGAGAGCTCTGTCTTTTCTTATCCTAGAGCCTGTTTGGTTCAGTTTGGCAGTTTGTCTTGTTAGCAACTGTCAAGAATTATTTCTCTGGCAGAGTTTGTAATGTGTCAACTTGCGTAGCAAAGTAGCAGACATACCAAAGTGTCCCTTTACATATAGACTTGCAGATAATGTGCAGAACTCATCTACTTAGTTTGTCATTGTAATTAGGCATGCAACTTGTAAGGACTAGTTAGGATTGTACAATTACCTCCCATTTAGCTGTACCCATGTCACTAAAGAATATAACAGAAAGCTTTTTCCAGCATGAATATAAAATTTAAGCTAGAGTGATTTTGCCAATAGATGGCGAGAGACAATCCTTCCAAGATAACATATGCCCACCAGACAAAAAAATCTAGGCTTTTGCCAATCAGTAATTGCATTACTGTACATTATGGAATAGATGTTTTATGTATTAGAGATCAATGTATGTTGCAAACAAATTAACAGTGCACACGAGCACTACAAACTAAGCATGGACTAACACATGTAATAAGATGTTAGGCCTTCTAAAATGGGTCTGGGAACAAAAGATTTCCAGTTTAATCAATTGATATATTCACTGGCACATACACTAAGGCCCAGGAACCCCCTGGCCTGACTGGAATGAGAAGGAGGAGGACTATGGACCAATGTACCACAGAGAGAAAACAATAATCTAAAACAAAACATGTGTTTTTGATGTAGATATTTGTACTAAAAATTAGCGATGAAGGAACTTCCCCCACATTTGCATAGGACATCAAAATGGTCAGAAACAGCACTTTGTATGCTCTAGTAATAAAGACTTAACATGTTTAAAACCTTATACTAAAGTGGAAAAACAATTACTTTTTTTTAGGTAATTGTCTTCTGTTTAAACCACACTTTCCAATATTTTCTATCCAAAAATCAATTTTCTAAGAACTGTGTAGCTATAAAAGACTTAAGTAGATTGTAACCTTGTTAAGTACGTTCCATGTAAAAACATTCTCGTGTGCAATTATATGGTTTATTATAACATGACAAATTCATTTGTGACAACATCTGTTTTGTGTTGAATTGCAGTACATTACTGGGTTGTCATATGTAATATGTCAAACCAGCCAAGGATGACATGGAAAATGGGCAAACAGCATGAGGTGTACATGTCAGTATCAGTCTATGAAAAATGAAGGCAGATTATATTTGAAACTTATTTTAAGGCTCATTTGACCTACACAATTCCACAGCATCACAAAGTTATACTGTGATTTAATTTCAAATGTGAACTGTTAATACCTGCATTGCTGACTATCATGAGTATAGGTTATTCATTTTTATTCTGTTTATAAAAGTGGGGTTATTAGTTCATGTTTTTGTTTCATAATTACCTTATAATCTACCCCCTTAATGGATCCCTATGGGACCAACTGTCCGATGATGTACTTATTACTACGTAGTAGCACATCGATTATAACCAGGAAGTCCTTAATTCGAGCCTCACCCGCCATGATCTGCTCTGGTGCCGCACCGGAAACTTTACTGTGCAAACTATAGCTGCGGTTTGGTTCTCTGGACTCCTCTTCCCTTAAAGGGCATGTCCACCCCCAAAACTATAATCCCCCCAACTACTGGCCCCATCATGTAGTGTAGTTTAATCCTTACCTCACATCCCAGCTCCATCTGGTTCTCCTATAGTCCCCCCCCCAAAGTGCCAAAAACTGCCTACCAGGAGGCTAGCAGAGTCCATATAGGACACTGCCTGCTACCTGGCCTCCGGTAGATTTTTGCCATGCGTACTGCAGCCCTTCTCCCCCCTCCCTCCCCCTCCCTCTCCCTCCCTCTCCCGATTCCCTCCCCCTATCGTGTTTTCTTTAATATATGTGATTCCCCCTTGGCTCCCAGCCCCAACCGCTATGTTTTTTTTTCAGAAAGCTCCCCCACTCTTTTACTTACCTCTCCTCTTTCCTACGCGGAAGTAAGCTGCTGGCAGCCGCGTCCGTGATTGGCTGCCGCTCAGCCAATCACAGACGCGGCTGCCGGTCCCGCCCCTCTGCTTGCATTTTCTCGCAAGCAGAGGGCCGGGAGCGCGGCGAAGGAAAGAGGGGAGGTAAGTAGAGTTTGGGGGGCTTTCTAAAAAAAAAAAACATAGCGGTTGGGGCTGGGATCCCAGGGGGGTTCACATATTAAAATTTGATATTTAGGGTGGACATACCCTTTAATCATGTGTGCAATGGGTTCCCGTGGCAGCCACTTATTAAGGCGGCAAAAAGGGGGATGCTGGAAAAAACAGAATGCAGCTACACTTTCTACAGTTTGTTACTGGTGCAGTTCCCTTACCTTATTTTATATTTCCACCTGCCATCCCTTGGTTACCTACAGTCTAAGGTAATGGGGGATTCTGAGGGGATGGGAGGGGTGAGGGGGAGTGTAACTGTCCAGCAGGGGTGACCCTGGGGCAAGGTATCCTTGATCCAAACAAGGATTTTTCACATGGAGGGGGGGCCCTGTCACAGTCTGCCATTACATTGCAGGTAGACTCTTTAAATTAGAGGAAGGGGTAGATTATAATTGATAATGCACCCCCTTCTTTAAATTATAAGGATATAAGAAGCTCCCTCCTGAGTTCCGTGCCCTGTATAAAAGCACTCGGCCTGCAGACTTGTGGTTTTATATGGTCACAGAACTCCTCGGAGACTTCTAACTTATACCCAACTTATATAATTCCAGAAATATATTTTTAAATATGTACGCTGGAATTTTTTTTTTTAATTACCCATTACTGGGAACTATAATTCTTCCCAACTACCACTGCACCATTTTTTTAACTGTCCCCTATTTTTTTTAGATATCCAATCTAAAGATAAGATGCTTCAGCTGTCAGTCAAGTACCTTATAATAAACGTCTGCTGTGTGCAAGTACTGGATTTTGCTGTAACTGGAAGGGTGTAACTTTAACTGGATTGGTGACAGTTGGGTAATTCCATCTCTCGGTGCTAGATGATAGTGATTACTGAGCATGCTCAGTTTTTAAAAAGTCAGGTCAGAGGAATGGAGGAGTGGGTTAAGAGAGGGAGGAGGGATACTGAACCTGAGCAAAGCAAGTACGGTATTAAAGGCATACAGCAACACACACCTCACATATTCATTATTCATTATTTAAAGGGCATCTATAGTGGGAATTTTTTTTTCCTTCTTTCTATGTGTTCTATAATTTCCCCCAACCCCCAGAGTACCTTTATTTTTTTCAGATTCCAGATCAGTCCTGAGATATACAAGTTAAAAGAAGTGAAGATTTCAATACAACACTCCTGCTTGAGCTGTCAATCAAATCACCTAACAGCATGCTGGTGTAGTGTATAGGCTTACACAGAATTTACAGCAAGTCTCCCAATGACTCCTTCCTTCTCAAAAATTCTTGGCAAATGTGAAGAAGAAGTCCCCCTCCTCCTCCAGCTTTCACGATTTATTGCCTGTCAAAGGGAGACCAGGCTGCAGTGATTCAGTACTCGGTCTCTCCAAACTCCCCCCCCTTCCCCACTCACTTTCCGTACCTAGCGCTCATATCGATCTCGGAAAGGACGGCACAGCCTCCTCTCTACAGTATTTTATACCCAGGTTTTTTTTTTTTTTTTAACAAAGGTTAGAGTGATGTGTTATGTGTAGGAGGATTAATGCGCATGAGCGGCTTGTTTCACAGCCTTAAAAGACAATTATACTCACCTCCCCCTCGTTCCTTCCCCCCCACTCCTGCAAAGTACCCAGGATGAGGACCTAAAACGCTAAGTCCTCACCTCTGGTACTTTACAAAAGTCCTGATGTACTTACTTGTAATCTCCCTCGTTTCTCCGGTCCGATCCCCCCCATTGGCACTTTGAGTGACAGGTCGCAATGCAGCCAATGGGAAGATGCGCCCTGAAAGGAGGCGTGTCTTCCCATTGGCTGCCTCCCGGACTGTCACTGACAGTGCCATTGGGGAGGATCCGACCGGAGCGACAAGGGAGATTACAAGTAAGTACTTCAGGACTTTTGTAAAGTACCCAGAGGTGAGGACTTAGCGTTTGCAGGAGTGGATCGGGGAAATGGTAAGTATAATTGTCCTTTAATTTACAGCTGGACTAAATGAACGGGGTAATGACCAGAGAGGGGAGGGGGGAGTCCTGCAGTAAATCAGACAGTAGGCAAACACGGAGCCACAGAGGAAGTTAAGAATATGGAAGAATACATTAACCTTTTATCAAGTCTGGATTGGAGCATTATATAAATTTCACTATAGATGCCCTTTAAAATTGTTTCTGTCACATATTGGCTTCTCTGTGCTGTTGATTAAATCTAAATGTCTTTATGTACTTTCAACCAGTGTTGATTTCTGCCAAGTAAAAACAATGTGTTAGTAATGGCTTCCCAACAGCCTAAATATTATGAAAAAGATTGAACAAAGTCAAATCAGCCATTGTATATGGGGACATTAGCATAAATAATTGTACAATTTTGGTTAAAAAAAAATAGCTTGCTGATGAAACAGTCCCAGGACATTACAAACAGATCTGTATATTTTTCTCTGCATACTAATTAAAATAATATGTGAGTAGTAGCTTCCTAACAGCGTACATATTAGATAATACATGTTTGAGGTTTCAGCAGTTGTCTTACTACCCAATAATATTGTGATATGCTGTTTAATGACTGACACTGACATATATTCAATGCTGCTATAAATAAGGTGTACAATTCTGCCAGCGCTGTTAATCTGATGCAACTAATCAGATGCTATCAAATGTTTTGTAACTGTATTATACCAGTAAACACTTATGAGTGTAAAAGCCACTTGCAATAAAAAATCTAATTGCAGTTATGCTGCCGTTTGCCTGTCTGTTATTCCCCTCATCTGCATTATTTGGATTATCTTCAACTGGGTGCACACTGGATGGATGCATAGAGTGGGGTAACTAAAGTGCCTGACACCTAAGAGTGGATGACGAATATATATCCAGTAAACAGATATCAGCTGATTGGCTGCCATAAATTAATAACACAGGCAAATTTGTACACCGTTTCAACCACAAAAAGCCACTGAACATCTAATGGCGTGATTTCATATATACTAGTTGAATAGTAATTTTGTCCTGACTTGAAATGTAAAAGTGAACATAGTAACACACAGATTTTAAAATGTTAAACTGCATGCCATATTTTTCATGGGGTTCTCTAGGTTTACCTTTATCTACCTTTTTTTTTTCGGGGGTTCAGTATCAAGTTTCATATCATCATCCGCCATGGCAGATTGCTGAATAACACCCGACCGAACGTATAAACAGGTTCGATTATCGGCCAAAAAGGCCGCTTGTCACGCATGTGCACACGTTCAGGGGTCGTTCGTTGGCGATAAGATCTTACGTTTGTACAAAGCTTTATACCTGCAATTGCCCTTCTATTAAATTGCAGTAACAATTCAGATATTATCTTACTGGGTTAAACCTTTGCATCAGCCGTTTAATTTGTCTAATAATTTCATTGTAAATTAATCATTGTACAGAATTTTTAGCATTGGTCTTGTGCTAAAAGTTACAAGTCTCAGAACCATTGGTCATTTACAAATTAACCTTATTGTACTAAATAAATTAACATATTTTAGCCATTATGGCCATCTTCAGGAGTGAGATTAGATAGAAAAATTGATTCTGAATGTTATGTCCAGGGATTGAGGAATTAGCATGTCCCACTGAAGGTGAAGTACTATAGGTTATTATGTCACATCTTCCAGATGATACCCTAAAAAGGAGACAAAGAACTAGCCACACACTGTCTCAACATTACATCAATTTGACATTCAATCCCACCTGAAAGTTGAACCAATTGTAATGTTGAGCAAAACATCAGTTTAATGCTATACTATACATCTATATAGATTGATACATTTAATGTTAAATCTTCATATCTATCAAATGTCTAATGTAGCCTTACCTTTTCCAGCAGTTTCACCTCTTGATGTTCTTGCAATGTTAATTTGGACAGGCATCTGCCCCGACATTGGTCAACCATCTTGGGAACTTCTTAAAGTAAAGAAGCTACTGTATGGACAGCTTTACCTGCCAATGCTTCACCAAAACTGAAATTGATACCAGTATCATAATCTTTCCAGTAAAAGGATTTGCTAGAGTATACTACTGGGTGTAGACATTTGTAACAAGTATCTGCAGTAATTTAGGAGTGAGCATGTATAAAGAACATAATGGCCATTGATCAAACTATGTGTTACTAGAATGCTGGAAATAAATCACAAATCCCATGTAATTAGCTAAATTTCCCAGCAACCATATCAAAATGGGAGATACAACACAGATTGCTGCTTTTATGTCAATGTGCTCTGCCTTCTGATTCAGCATTGTTCTGAGGCTTTAGTGGTCCTTAAAATGCACCGACACATTATAGAGAAGGAACATTAAGCAGAGGAGAGAACTGGTGGTTAAAAAATTACATACAATACATTACAGGGGATAGAACAGGAACCTGAACATGTTTGTTTACATGGTGGAGAATGCAATTGTAATTTTAAAACTGAAAGTAGAACACAATATCATGTTTGTGGCTCTGGGTTAATTCAATTTTGTTATACCCAATAGCGTGACTTTAACCCAATTTATTTGCTGTTGTTAAAAACTTGTGCTAGAAATACAGCAAAAACAATTTTGAATTGGCTGTGGCAGCTGTACAAGTGACATTTTGTGAGACCCGCACAACCGATCCTAAGCAAGTTAAGAAGAGATGCTCGGTAGTGGCTTTCCATATATGAGATACAGAATGTAGTAGATTGCTCTCCCTTCGGGGCTGTGCGTTGGTAAAAAGCAATGTGATCATTTACAACGGCCATATACTACATAGAGAGGGAGTAATAAACTAGAGTGCCCCCCCAAGCAAAACACACAATTCCTTTAGAATTATGTTTTTTGTTGCCTTCTTTTCAGTATCCATTCGCATACTACCTATTTAGTGCTGTTATTTTACAATTAATTTAAAATTCATGTTTGCACGACATTTTGTAGTTCGCTGGGTCGATGTGTAAAGCACTGATCAGTTGGGGGGGACACTCTGCGATGGATGAATGCAAGCCCTTATGTGATCCAGGCAGCATGCAAATTAAGCAAAGCATAGTAAGCAGTAAGCATAAATAGCATCAACGGCCACAGTATGTTAAATTGCTCTAGCACGTTACTGGCAAATCCAACCAGCATCCGAATCAGTAAACATATAGCAAGCAGTAGGATAGCCAGGACTGGCCTTGGATAAAGCACCCTGTGCAAGATTGTTACTGGCGCCTAGCACCCCTCCAAAAGACCCCCCTGAGCACACACAATTGCGGTTGGAATACTGCTTGTATATATCCGTGCGTTGTAATCAATCCATAACACCTAACATACTAAATGCACAGACAGAAAAGCACAGCATACAGACATCTTAAGTAGGCTTATGTGTGTGTGGACTCAGTATGTGGATGGTGCTGATCACATTTATGTTGTATGAGGATCGTAACTGGAGGGGCTGGGCACTGATGCACAAACTTTTTTTACAGGTCCATGACCTAAGACTCCTGGCTGGCGCCCCCCTTGGTAATGCAACTGTTGGGTCCGCAAGGTCGCCCATATCAAGGCCGGTCCCTGAGTATAGATGGTAAATACAATCGCCGGCATCCATTGCAAATAATAGTCTAAAATCTAATTTATACAATACCACTTGTTCATTCCGTAACTATGCAACACTCCTTCTTAACATGTCCATATTACCTGCCACAGCCAACCTCGCCTTTGACCTATGTACGTTCGGAAGTTTGCCTTCCTTCTTCCAGGTCCTAAATCAATGTGTACAATCTTTCCTTCTAAGACGGCGTAAAGTTGTTTCACATAAAATAGCATCCTATATCAACCAAACGCCACACTTAATTCTCCCGTTTCCCGCTTACTTATCCTATCACATCCCAATGTCTTTATCTTTCCAACATAATTAGCCTTCTTATAATTATCAAAATAATAAAACACAGAGACACAAAACTTACATTTACAAAATACATAACTAGCAATATAGGATTGTCCAAATACTATGCCATAAATTTGCTTGTTACAATAAGTATAATGGATGGCTTCCAATCAACCAATATTGACCACTTATTAGTTGCCTCATTTACTTGATCTTATATATATCATTGTTTCTAACATCAGTAGTGATGTTTTCCTATATACAATTTTCTTACAGGGGCATTGCTAATGCATATCGTTCCAGTAATTGTTCCCTGTGCGTCTTTCGTTGCTGCTCCATTGCCTTTTGCTTGCACGCAGCAGCAGCAGTTGTCAGTGATTAGTGGAAACATTGAGTCCATTCCAGCCCCGTTCTCTGGCTGTGCACAGAAAGGCAGAGTGCTGAGGAATGCTGGTAAGTATATTTAGGAGCCCCATACACACTTTTAAACCTAATGAGGTCTAGGTTTTGGGGGGCTAATTAAGAAAGATTTAATTTTCCTTGGGGTGGACAACCCCTTACAGTCTCTAAAGAGCCGTCTGTTTAAACAAATTTTATTTCTCCTCAAAGGGAGCTTTAAACATGCTGGGAGAGATTAGGATCACAAATAGAATTAATTTTTCATCCAAAGGGAGACCACCAGGTAGACCTAAACTGACCACAGCATATAAAATCCATTACAGTATATCAAGCTAAACTATTTACAACAGAAAAGAGCCGCCTCCAAGATTTTAAGCCAGCTGAACTAAGAACAGCGCTATCCCAGCTATTGTAACTACAGTGAAATGATTAATAGCTAAGTCTGCTTTCATTGGAGAAAAGTTCCAATGCAAGGTCATATTAAGTGGAGACTAACATTTAGCTCAAAATGAGCTGAAGTAAATTAATGAACTAAAAGTGCTGTTATATCAATATTTTAGTACCTTCTTGCATTGGTGAAAGGTTAATTTTGCAAAGGCTACTTCAATTAGGCACTTTTGCATAATTAGATATCCACATTACTAATTTCCTGGTTATGTGTGGTTCTGGGAGAATGAAAATAATTGTCAAGTCAGAGGCTTTGATCATAGTAACATATACATAGTAACATAGTAACATAGTAACATAGTAATAAGGTTGAATAAAGACATTCGTCCATCTCAAGTCCAACCTACTTTTTTTTTTTTTTTTTTTTTTTTTTTTTAACCCTACCTAACAGTTGATCCAGAGGAAGGCAAAAAACCCCACTAAAAAGGGGGAATTCCTTCCTGACTCCAAACGGCAATCGGAAAGTATTCCCTGGATCACCAATCTATATGCATTAATACCAGTAATCTCATATTTTTTAGTTTTAGAAACTTATCCAGGCCTTTTTTAAGTTATTCAATGAACTTGCCATTACCAACATCTGCTGGAGACAGTTCCACAAGTTACACGTGCATACCGTTCTCACTGTAAAGAAACCTCTCCTAACTGGAAGATTAAACTTCTTTTCTTTCCACCTTAAAGGATGTCCACGAGTCCTCTTGATATGACCGTATTAGTGACAATGCACCAGAGAGTTCACTGTATGGGCCATAATATATTTGTATACGGTTATCATGTCCCCCGCAACAACCGCCGCTTTCTCCAATGTAACAGCCCCTACTGTACTTGTCTAATCTGCCTGCATATTCAGCCCCCCATTCCCCTTTAATTTAGTTTAGTTGCCTTCTCTAACTGCTCAATTCCAAGATGTCCCTTTGTATATGGGATTCCAAAACTGCACCGCATATTCCATGTGGCCTTACCAGTGCCTTGTAAAGAGGGAGAATAATATTTTTCTCTCTGATTCCATTCCCTCTTTATACAAACAATATCTTAGCGTCTAGCTGTTGCTGTTTGCCTACCGCTGGCATTGTTTGCGTACAGCAAGTCTGTTATCTACCAGAACCCCCAAATCTTTTTCCATTTCAGATGCACTTAACACACGAGTAGTTATTTATGTATGTGTAGGTGGCACAGGGATTATTAAATCCCTAATGCATCACACTTACATTTATCAACATTGAATCTCATCTGCCATTCTGCTGCTGCCCATTTTGATAATCTATCTGGTCTGCTTGCAGCACTTGCCACTCATTGGAAGTTTCCAAAGCTCTGCATAATTTAAGTGTCTCTAGCAAAACACAAGACCTTGCTCTCAATGCCCCTTCTAAGTCATTTATAAACAGTATTAAACAGAAGCGGGGCCCAAGTACAGAACCCTGAGGAAACTCCGCTTAGAACTTTAGCCCACATGAGCTCCATTAACCACCACTCTCTGTTTGCGGTCCAATAACCAGTTCTCATCCATGAACAAATGTTTTCTTCAAGGCCAACAGTCCTCAGTTTATACTTAGTCGCCTATGTGGCACAGTATCAAAGGCTTTTGCAAAATCCAAATATACCACATCCACAGCTGTGCCTGAATCTAACTTCTTACTCACTTCTTCATAAAAACAATTAAATTTTCTGGCATGATCTATTTCTCATAAATCCATGCTGACTCTACTAATAAGAGATCTCGGAGACAAAGTCAAGGATATGATCCCTTAACAAAGTTCCATCACCTTCCCTACCACTGATGTTTAGGCTACAGCTATAGTTACCAGGCTGTGAACGACTACCTTTTTGAATATGGTATTACATTGGCTTTTTCCAATCCAGCGGCACATCCCCAGACAAAAGCGAATCTGAAAATATGAGACACAGTGGTCTTGCTAGAACTGAACAAGCTTTTTAAAATCCTAGATTCCCATTACCTTCATCTCTCAAATGAGCTTCTGGTTATTAGATATCACCAGATCCAACAACGCATTCTTTCTAGTAGTGACCTTCAACCATCTGTGAAAGAAATGCTCATATAGGAAATTTAGAACTTTATAACCTTTGAGGTGCTGGCAGTTCCATTACTCCAATCTATTTCAGGGTATTAAAATCCCCCATAACCAGAACATGCCCCATTACCAGCAGCCTTCGCCAACTGCATATGGAGATTCATTTCCACCTTCTTCCCCGGCATTTGCGGGCTTATAACACACTCCAACAATTAATTTACCCACCTTCTTGCTTCCTGTAACACAGTTCCACCCATAATGTTTCTGCCGCGATCATTTGCTCCCCCCATCTATTCCATCTTTGAAATTTGGCTTCATTCCTGTTTAACATACATACATACTCTCCTTCCTTTCTTATTAACTCAGTCATGTCTAAATAAGGTACCCTTCAATATTTACTGTCGCGTCGTGTGAATCATTAAGCCATGATTCTGCTATACCAATACATCATACCTTTTTCCTTTAAAGCTATTATTCAAGTTTCGCCGGTTTTTCCAGCCAGACTCCTTGCATTTGTAAACATACATTTGTAGATTATCATTGATTTACTTCCCATACATGGTCGTACATGCCTCCTTATCCTCTATGCTCCCCCCTCCTCTTCTCCTCCTCCGTTGTGTTACTACCCCCAATCCCTAACTTCTCATCTACCCCGTGTAGTTAAACGTTCCTCCCCCATCTTACATTGATGTGGTTGTTAACCAGTTATTGAACTATACACGATTACTAGTTGTCCATATTAAATAACCAGTGAGAATTGCAAATAAAGCATTGCACAATCTTTAAATTGCTCTCCTGAGTATTTTTGCAATTTACTTTTACGTACTGTTATTTTTTTTTCATAGTTTTGAATATATTTACATTTTATATGTGATATGGTAGCAGCAGCATCATCTCCCCTGCACTTCCTGCTTCCTGCTCCAAAACCATGTGACAGTCCACTTCCCTGTGTTTCCTCCTCCTCCTCCATGGACCTGTGGCCCCTCCCATTGCAGTCTCCTTGAAACACGCTGTGCCCCTCCCTCTCTCTTCAGTCACCGTAACTCGATCTCTTCCCGGTTTCTTCTTGCTTTCTCCTGAACTGAGCATGTGCCAAATGCAGATAGAGGAGGAACTAGTATTTTAACTGCAATTCAGAACCTTCCACCCCCTAACTTTCTGATCATGATTTCTTCATATCTTGGGCTGTGCAGCATGTAGAGAGGTGGTTGATGGTTCGTTATAAAGGTAAGAACATGGCCTATCATCATCTTGTTTGGAGACCACAGTTCCCTTAAGTGATCTTGATATATACTTATAGGGGGGGTTGTCATCATGTACAGTTGTAGGTCATTATGAAAAGCCTTCTAATTGTGGCCACTTGACATCATAGACTTTTATTGGGAAGGTTACAGAGAACTTGCCTTTACACACATATTCTTCATTAGGAATTTTCTTTACATTGGAAGTATCCCCTAACTGCCTCACAAAAAATACTTGCTTTTAGATTGTTCTACTCTTTCTCTCTACTTTAAAACTGTATAATGTTCTTTGTTTTATAAGATGTGTATATCTTGTCTGTTTTTTGTCCATTTTAATGTTTCATTTTTGTACATTTGTTGAAAGTAAAGTTACTCTTTTCAAGCATTTAAGTTCTAGAACTAGTGTTTTATATGTTTCATAAAAGATATTTAAATAATTTTAGATTCTTAGTCATATGAACGTCTTCTCAGAGCTTAGAGAAATTAGTATATTATTTTTTGGAAAGGCTAAATAGCTAAACTTATTTTTTTTTAATCCCAGAACACCTATACTTGTAAGATTCATCTCTAGTAAGTTGCATTTGTACATGTGAGAAATAGATTCTGTAACTAAGAAGGTTTCCATTTTGTTGCCAGCACAACTTACAGCCCATGTAGTCTTCAAAGAGCCTTGTGAGCTCTATGCACAGAGTAATTTCTATACAGATTTCCACACCAGTATGGAGTTCTATCTTTAGAAGCTTTATCCTTGCTAGGAACAGAATAACATTATTATAATAATATAATAAAAGGTCAAACAGATGTCTACACCTCCAAATAAAAGTCCACAATAAGACTTTGAAAGCTGCTTGTTACCCCCTGCGGTTTATTTATAGCCAGTGTGAGTTTCTGGAAAATAAAACTGCAGAGTAACAAGCAGCTTTAAATTCTTATCATGGATTTCCATTTTTGGTGGTAGAACATCTGTATGTACTTTTTTATTATTTTTTCTTTCCTAGCAAAGGATAAAGCTTCTACATATACCAGGCCCTGCTTATTCACTGGTGGTGATAAAATCTTCAAGTACTATGTTCCAGATAGTATCACTGCCTAGAGGAAAGAGCTCTGCTTTTAGCAAGACAGAGTAAATGTACAAGTTGCCGGTTCATTCATTCCCCAGACCAATCTTTATTTATTATTTTTGCTAAATGTTGGTAATTTTCTAAATCACAGAACAACCACAGCAAAGGTAGAGGTGAGAAACACTTGTTGTATGTTTGTGAATGTGCTCTATCTATTGGGACATGTTGTCTGTAGACTTTAGTTGTCCTTTAAAATAGTTAAATGGTACCCGTGGTCTGTAAACAAGAAAGGTAAATTAAAACCTGATGTATTTGGGCTTGTTCATACAAACAGGGATTTCAGTGAAATTTCAAAGAAGAAAACAATGGCAAACACAGGGAGAACATGTATAAACTCCTTGCAGATATGACCAAGGAAGGATTTGAACCAGGACTTTCGTGTGTTACATGGCATTAGTGCTTACCTGCTTTTTGTCCATTTCACAAATGTAGCTCTACTTTAAGATATGTGATAAAGAACTGGATAAATGCATACAATATTTTCATATTGTTGCACACTTACACATGTTTAAAAATATGCCCCTTAAACACAGGGAAAGGCAAGATTACTGGATATCAAAAAATTTATTATATAAGAGGACTTGTTCACTGTTGGAGTCCTAATTGCCTAGGGAAGAAATCAACTAAGACACAAAATTCATTTTTACTTAAAACATACCATTGAGAATGAGATGTTTTAGACATCTCGCCTTTGTAGATTTTGTATTGCTGTCAGCATCCCTCTAGTTCCTAGATTATCTGGGCAGTGACTCCTGTGAAATGAGGTTCCCGGAGCACTGTACCACTGTTTAAATGGAAATTAGCCCCAAGTTTTTGTTGTTTTACTTCAGCTCCATTTCCTTTGGCATGATTTTGTGAGTTGATCCAATACCACTGGCCATTCGTATAGGAAACAATTCATTTGGGATAATCAAAGCTGCCTGTGCAAGTGCTATTGGTATGCAATATACACCATTTCCTTTGCTTATTTTATTTCAGGGTACATATAGCCATTACACCACCACTTTTCTCAATAGCCCCCTTGAGCTTGGTAATACCTCTTTAAGGCAAGCAGAAAGTAAATGCACGACCAGGTTACAAAGAGACTAGTTGGGAGAGAGGGAATATTAAAAACAAAGCTTGCTTCATGCTGGGTCTTTGAGAGCTCTGTCTTTTCTTATCCTAGAGCCTGTTTGGTTCAGTTTGGCAGTTTGTCTTGTTAGCAACTGTCAAGAATTATTTCTCTGGCAGAGTTTGTAATGTGTCAACTTGCGTAGCAAAGTAGCAGACATACCAAAGTGTCCCTTTACATATAAACTTGCAGATAATGTGCAGAACTCATCTACTTAGTTTGTCATTGTAATTAGCATGCAACTTGTAAGGACTAGTTAGGATTGTAACATTACCTCCCATTTAGCTGTACCATGTCACTAAGATATAACAGAAAGCTTTTTCCAGCATGAATATAAAATTTAAGCTAGAGTGATTTTGCCAATAGATGGCGAGAGACAATCCTTCCAAGATAACATATGCCCACCAGACAAAAAAATCTAGGCTTTTGCCAATCAGTAATTGCATTACGGTACATTATGGAATAGATGTTTTATGTATTAGAGATCAATGTATGTTGCAAACAAATACAGTGCACACGAGCACTACAAACTAGGCATGGACTAACACATGTAATAAGATGTTAGGCCTTCTAAAATGGGTCTGGGAACAAAAGATTCCAGTTTAATCAATTGATATATTCACTGGCACATACACTAAGGCCCAGGAACCCCCTGGCCTGACTGGAATGAGAAGGAGGAGACTATGGACCAAGTACCACAGAGAGAAAACAATAATCCTAAAACAAACATGTGTTTTTGATGTAGATATTTGTACTAAAATTAGCGATGAAGGAACTTCCCCCACATTTGCATAGGACATCAAAATGGTCAGAAACAGCACTTTGTATGCTCTAGTAATAAAGCTTAACATGTTTAAACCCTTATACTAAAGTGGAAAAACAATTACTTTTTTTTAGGTAATTGTCTTCTGTTTAAACCCACTTTCCAATATTTCTCATCCAAAAATCAATTTTCTAAGAACTGTGTAGCTATAAAAGACTAAGTAGATTGTAACCTTGTTAAGTACGTTCCATGTAAAAAACATTCTCGTGTGCAATTATATGGTTTATTATAACATGACAAATTCATTTGTGACAACATCTGTTTTGTGTTGAATTGCAGTACTTACTGGGTTGTCATATGTATATGTCAAACCAGCCAGGATGACATGGAAAATGGGCAAACAGCATGAGGTGTACATGTCAGTATCATAGTCTAGAAAAATGAAGGCAGATTATATTTGAAACTTATTTAAGGCTCATTTGACCTACACAATTCCACAGCATCACAAAGTTATACTGTGATTTTAATTTCAAATGTGAACTGTAATACCTGCATTGCTGACTATCATGAGTATAGGTTATTCATTTTATTCTGTTTATAAAAGTGGGTTATTATTCATGTTTTTGTTTCATAATTACCTTATAATCTACCCCTTAATGGATCCCTATGGGACCAACTGTCCGATGATGTACTTTTACTACGTAGTAGCACATCGATTATAACCAGAGTCCTTAATTCGAGCCTCACCCGCCAGATCTGCTCTGGTGCGCACCGGAAACTTTACTGTGCAACTATGCTGCGGTTTGGTTCTCGGACTCCTCTTCCCTTAAAGGCATGTCCCCCCCAAACTATAATCCCCCCACTACTGGCCCCATCATGTAGTGTAGTTTAATCCTTACCTCACATCCCAGCTCCATCTGGTTCTCCTATAGTCCCCCCCCCCCAAAGTGCCAAAAACTGCCTACCAGGAGGCTAGCAGAGTCCATATAGGACACTGCCTCTACCGGCCTCCGGTAGATTTTTGCCATGCTTACTGCAGCCCTTCTCCCCCCCTCCCTCCCCTCCCTCTCCCTCCCTCTCCCGATTCCCTCCCCTATCGTGTTTTCTTTTATTATGTGATTCCCCCTTGGCTCCCAGCCCCAACCGCTATGTTTTTTTTCAGAAAGCTCCCCCACTCTTTACTTACCTCTCCTCTTTCCTACGCGGAAGTAAGCTGCTGGCAGCCGCGTCCTGATTGGCTGCCGCTCAGCCAATCACAGACGCGGCTGCCGGTCCCGCCCTCTCTTCATTTTCTCGCAAGCAGAGGGCCGGGAGCGCGGCGAAGGAAAGAGGGGAGGTAAGTAGAGTTTGGGGGGCTTTCCTAAAAAAAAAAAACATAGCGGTTGGGGCTGGGACCCAGGGGGGGTCACATATTAAAATTGATATTTAGGGTGGACATACCCTTTAATCATGTGTGAATGGGTTCCCGTGCAGCCCACTTTAAGGCGGCAAAAAGGGGGAGGCTGGAAAAAACAGAATGCAGCTACACTTCTCCAGTTTGTTACTGGTGCAGTGTCCCTTACCTTATTTTATATTTCCACCTGCCATCCCTTGGTTACCTACAGTCTAAGGTAATGGGGGATTCTGAGGGGATGGGAGGGTGAGGGGGAGTGTAACTGTCCAGCAGGGGTGACCCTGGGCAAGGTATCCTTGATCCAAACAAGGATTTTTCACATGGAGGGGGGGCCCTGTCACAGTCTGGCCATTACATTGCAGGTAGACTCTTTAAATTAGAGGAAGGGGTAGATTATAATTGATAATGCACCCCCTTCTTTAAATTTAAGGATATAGAAGCTCCCTCCTGAGTCCTGCCCGCTGTATAAAAGACTCGGCCTGCAGACTTGTGGTTTTATATGGTCACGAACTCCTCAAGACTTCTAACTTATACCCACCTTATATAATTCCAGAAATATTTTTTTTAATATATACGCTGGAATTTTTTTTTTAAATTACCCATTACTGGGAACTATAATTCTTCCCAACTACCACTGCAACCATTTTTTAACTGTCCCCTATTTTTTTAGATATCCAATCTAAGAGATAAGATGCTTCAGCTGTCAGTCAAGTACCTTATAATAAACGTCTGCTGTGTCAAGTACTGGATTTGTGCTGTAACTGGAAGGGTGTAACTTTAACTGGATTGGTGACAGTTGGGTAATTCCATCTCTCGGTGCTAATGATAGTGATTACTGAGCATGCTCAGTTTTTAAAAAGTCAGGTCAGAGGATGGAGGAGTTGGTTAAGAGAGGAGGAGGGATACTGAACCTGAGCAAAGCAGTACGGTATTAAAGGCATACAGCAACAACACACACCTCACATATTCATTATTCATTATTTAAAGGGCATCTATAGTGGGAATTTTTTTCTTCTTTCTATGTGTCTATAATTTCCCCAACCCCCAGAGTACCTTTATTTTTTCAGATTCCAGATCAGTCCTGAGATATACAAGTTAAAAGAAGTGAATATTTCAATACAACACTCCTGCTTGAGCTGTCAATCAAATCACCTAACAGCATGCTGGTGTAGTGTATAGGCTTACACAGAATTTACAGCAAGTCTCCCAATGACTCTCTTCCTTCTCAAAAATTCTTGGCAATGTGAGAAGAAGTCCCCCTCCTCCTCCAGCTTTCACGATTTATTGCCTGTCAAAGGGAGACCAGGCTGCAGTGATCAGTACTACTCGGTCTCTCCAAACTCCCCCCCTTCCCCACTCACATTCCTTACGTAGCACTATCTTCATCTTCAGAAGAACGGAGAAACCTCCTCTCTACGTATTACATACCGAGGTTTTTTTTTTTTTTTAACAAAGGTTAGAGTGATGTGTTTATTGTAGGAGGATTAATGCGCATGAGCGGCTTGTTTCACAGCCTTAAAAGACAATTATACTCACCTCCCCCTCGTTCCTTCCCCCATCCTCCACTCACCAAAGTACCCAGATGAGGCCCTAAAACGCTAAGTCCTCACCTCTGGTACTTTACAAAAGTCCTGATGTACTTACTTGTAATCTCCCTCGTTTCTCCTCTCGTTCCGATCCCCCCCATTGGCACTTTGATTGACAGGTCGCAATGCAGCCAATGGAAGATGCGCCCTGAAAGGAGGCGTGTCTTCCCATTGGCTGCCTCCCGGACTGTCACTGACAGTGCCATTGGGGAGGATCCGACCGGAGCGACAAGGAGATTACAAGTAAGTACTTCAGGACTTTTGTAAAGTACCCAGAGGTGAGGACTTAGCGTTTGCAGGAGTGGATCGGGGAAATGGTAAGTATAATTGTCCTTAATTTACAGCTGGACTAAATGAACGGGGTAGACCAGAGAGGGGGAGTGGGGAGTCCTGCAGTAAATCAGACAGTAGGCAAACACGGAGCCACAGAGGAAGTTAAGAATATGGAAGAATACATTAACCTTTTATCAAGTCTGGATTGGAGCATTATATAAATTTCACTATAGATGCCCTTAAAATTGTTTCTGTCACATATTGGCTTCTCTGTGCTGTTGATCAAATCTAAATGTCTTTATGTACTTTCAACCAGTGTTTATTTCTGCCAAGTAAAAACACATGTGTTAGTAATGGCTTCCCAACAGCCTAAATATTATGAAAAGATTGAAACAAGTCAAATCAGCCATTGTATATGGGGACATTAGCTAATATTGTACAATTTTGGTTAAAAAAAATAGCTTGCTGATGAAACAGTCCCAGGACATTACAAACAGATCTGTATATTTTTCTCTGCATATAATTAAAATAATATGTGAGTAGTAGCTTCCTAACAGCGTCATATTAGATAATACATGTTTGAGGTTTCAGCAGTTGTCTTACTACCCAATAATATTGTGATATGCTGTTTAATGACTGACACTGACTATATTCAATGCTGCTATAAATAAGGTGTAAAATTCTGCCAGCGCTGTTAATCTGATGCAACTAACAGATGCTATCAAATGTTTTGTAACTGTATTATACCAGTAAACACTTATGAGTGTAAAAGCCACTTGCAATAAAAAATCTAATTGCAGTTATGCTGCCGTTTGCCTGTCTGTTATTCCCTCATCTGCATTATTTGGATTATCTTCAACTGGGGGCACACTGGATGGATGCATAGAGTGGGGTACTAAATTGCCTGACACCTAAGAGTGGATGACTATATATCCAGTAAACAGATATCAGCTGATTGGCTGCCATAAATTAATAACACAGGCAAATTTGTACACCGTTTCAACCACAAAAAAGCCACTGAACATCTAATGGCGTGATTTCATATATACTAGTTGAATAGTAATTTTGTCCTGACTTAAATGTAAAAGTGAACACTAGTACACACAGATTTTAAAATGTTAAACTGCATGCCATATTTTTCATGGGGTTCTCTAGGTTTACCTTTATCTACCTTTTTTTTTTCGGGGGTTCAGTATCAAGTTTCATATCATCATCCCGCCATGGCAGATTGCTGAATAACACCCGACCGAACGTATAAACAGGTTCGATTATCGGCCAAAAAGGCCGCTTGTCACGCATGTGCACACGTTCAGGGGTCGTTCGTTGGCGATAAGATCTTACGTTTGTACAAAGCTTTATACCTGCAATTGCCCTTCTATTAAATTGCAGTAACAATTCAGATATTATCTTACTGGGTTAAACCTTTGCATCAGCCGTTTAATTTGTCTAATAATTTCATTGTAAATTAATCATTGTACAGAATTTTTAGCATGGTCTTGTGCTAAAAGTTACAAGTCTCAGAACCATTGGTCATTTACAAATTAACCTATTGTACTAAATAAATTACATATTAGCCATATGGCCATCTTCAGGAGTGAGATTAGATAGAAAAATTGATTCTGAATGTTATGTCCAGGATTGAGGAATTAGCATGTCCCACTGAAGGTGAAGTACTATAGGTTATTATGTCACATCTTCCAGATGATACCCTAAAAGGAGACAAAGAACTAGCCACACACTGTCTCAACATTACATCAATTTGACATTCAATCCCACCTGAAAGTTGAACCAATTGTAATGGTTGAGCAAAACATCAGTTTAATGCTATACTATACATCTATATAGATTGATACATTTAATGTTAAATCTTCATATCTATCAAAGGTCTAATGTAGCCTTACCTTTTCCAGCAGTTTCACCTCTTGATGTTCTTGCATGTTAATTTGGACAGGCATCTGCCCGACCTTGGTCAACCATCTTGGGAACTTCTTAAAGTAAGAAGTATACTTGTATGGACAGCTTTACCTGCCAATGCTTCACCAAAACTGAAATTGATACCAGTATCATAATCTTTCCAGTAAAAGGATTTGCTAGAGTTATACTACTGGGGTAGACATTTGTAACAAGTATCTGCAGTAATTTAGGAGTGAGCATGTAAAAGAACATAATGGCCATTGATCAAACTATGTGTTACTAGAATGCTGGAAATAAATCACAAATCCCATGTAATAAGCTAATTTCCCAGCAACCATATCAAAATGGGAGATAAAACACAGATTGCTGCTTTTATGTCAATGTGCTCTGCCTTCTGATTCAGCGTTGTTCTGAGGCTTTAGTGGTCCTTAAAATGCACCGACACATTATAGAGAAGGACATTAAGCAGAGGAGAGAACTGGTGGTTAAAAAATTACATACAATACATTACAGGGGATAGAACAGGAACCTGAACATGTTTGTTTACATGGTGGAGAATGCAATTGTAATTTTAAAACTGAAAGTAGAACAATATCATGTTTGTGGCTCTGGGTTAATTCAATTTTGTTATACCAATAGCGTGACTTTAACCCAATTTATTTGCTGTTGTTAAAAACTTGTGCAGAAATACAGCAAAAACAATTTTGAATTGGCTGTGGCAGCTGTACAAGTGACATTTTGTGAGACCCCCGCACAACCGATCCTAAGCAAGTTAAGAAGAGATTGCTCGATAGTGGCTTTCCATAAATGAGATACAGAATCTAGTAGATTGCTCGGTAGTGGCTTTCCATATATGAGATACAGAATGTAGTAGATTGCTCGATAGTGGCTTTCCATAAATGAGATACAGAATCTAGTAGATTGCTCGGTAGTGGCTTTCCATATATGAGATACAGAATGTAGTAGATTGCTCTGTAGTGGCTTTCCATATATGAGATACAGAATGTAGTAGATTGCTCTGTAGTGGATTTCCATATATGAGATACAGAATGTAGTAGATTGCTCGGTAGTGGATTTCCATATATGAGATCTACAATGTACAGTAGTAGAATAATAAAGTGGTCAGTCTGCATAATCTGCATAATGAAGTGGAAAAGGTGCATATTTATAAGTTTTTCTATCAGAATTGTCCACAATTTTCCCTGCTTTTTTTTTTTCAATTAATAAATAGGCAAAAATTATGATTATACATTCAAAGACTTACTTTTAATTTGTAAAATAAAAGTCTAACATCTCTAGGACACTGTATTTTGGGGGCCCATTCCTGCAGACTCTGTAGCCTGGGGCAGACCTGGATAAGTTGTTTCCTAGGGTTTTTGGCACCTTAGACAACTTGATGATGCCTATATGCAGACAGGGACCACGATAAAATTGGTATGCTTTATTGGGAAAGTGGGATTGGCTTGTGAAGGGGCCATAGTTTGTGGAAGTGTGTGTACTTAACACTGGCTGTTGGACTGGGGGGCTGACTTTATACTCACTGGGGAATTGGCCATAAGCCATGTTTCAGTTTGCTTCATGGTAGGGGCACCCCCTGTCTTCTTTCTAATTTTTCATATAGACTGAAATACTGCTTTGTAACACCATGTTGTCATTCAGGAAAGCCTGTGTTTATCAGTGTTGTCTTTCCACATCTGCTGGTCAGAAATACAGTGAAATGTGAATAGAATGTATAGTGAATAATAATATTAAATTAATAAAACTATTTAAAATAAATGATGTAAAACAGTTGTGCAAAAAAAGGGGTTGCTGTCTCAGTGAACTGAATTAACAGGCAACATCATCATCACTACTATAATAATCCCTCTCTGGCTATGTGTCATATTTCAATGTTTGCAGCGGTATCAATGTTTGGCGAATATACTCTTTGCTCCTTTCAGACAAACAAAGAAAATTAAACAATTTGCTGTTATGTTCCAAATTATAATTAAAACAAAAGGCATAAACCACAGTAAAAGGAATGTGACATAAAGCAATCAAGCAATTGCCTTGTAAACAGTTGTGTTTGTGGTTTTTATAGTAATTGGATGCATCAAAGGCAAAAAAAACAGCATTCTGCAGTCTAACACTATACAAAAATCCCTTGAATAGCTGAAGTACATTGATATGGACAGACAGAATGCAAGTGTCCATTTAATTTAACTACCACCCCCACAACAAGCCCACAACCGTGGCAGAGCCCGCTACAAGCCCACAATCTCTGCTGCAATCAGCTGTTTTTAAACAGCTGATCGTGCTTATGAAGGTAACATACGTGCAATCAGCTGTTTAAAAGACCGGACCCGAACTTCCAGAAGCAAACCGGAAGTTCGGGTCCGGTCTTTTAAATGGCTGATTGCTCGTATGTTTCATTCATACGCATGATCAGCTGTTAGAAAACAGCTGATCATGGAGGGGGTTGGGTCAGGGGCCCAGCCTCCAATGTTATGGGGGGGGCCCGGGCCCTGCTCCACAGGTCATGTAAAGATTCCATTGAAATTATTTTTAAGCAAGAATCAGATTCAGGTCTAGTCCACAGTAATGTGATTTTAAGCGGGATTCATTTGCGATTTTAAAAGCAGACACTAGTGTGGCCCAATTGATGCACTTGCAATCCATTAAACGAAGGACATGCGTTCCCCATTTTTGGTGCAATCGCATGCACTCCAATTGCGCAACATTGCGCAATCGCAGTGCATGCGCATGGCAACCTGCAGGAGCACGCCGGAAACATGCGTGCAATCATGTTATTTACATACTTTTCTTCATGATTAGGCCATTACAGACCACTGTTTCAATATAGTAATTAGATATGCCAACCATATGAATAATCAGTGACGGACTGGCCCACATAGTTACAGGGGAATCCCCCGGTGGACCCAAGGCCCAGTTAAGAAAACGCTAAAATTTAAATACAGAGGGACAGTAATAAATGCATTTTAATAAATAACAGGAGTCAGTAAAAGTAAGATAGACATGTACATAAGTGATAACAGAAATACGAAATGTTAAGTGGGCCCCTAAACTCATGCTGGTGGGCCCCTGGTCTCAGATTTCCTGGTTTGACACTGGGAATAATGTTAATAAGGTTAACTGAGTAAATTAGTGGGTTAGTTTTGCAGGGGAATAATAGTATATGGCATATACTAAATTCCAAAAATGTGATAAAAAGAAAGAGTTTCAATAGTTTATTTCATTATCAATTAGTTTATTGAGGGCATGTCCACCCCCAACCCACTACTGGCCCCACTGTGTAGTGTAGTAAAATCCTTACCTTACATCTCTGTTCCAAATGGCTGCCCTGCAATGTCCCTACAAAGTCCCAAAAAACAAACAGCAGGAGCCTGCCTGTGTCCCATTCTGTCTCTGCCTCCTGTCTCTCCTCTGAGAGAAGTTTGCCATGCACACTGAAGCCCTCTCCCCCTCCCTCTCCCTCCCGTTTTGCTCTCCCTCACCCTTGCTACAAACCCCTTTTCTGCAGTGTAGGGCTCCCTTTCCCAACCCCAAACCGCTATAGTAATTTGTCTAAAAACTCCCCCGATCTATACTTACTTTGCCTCTTTCCCCCGACATTCTGTACAGCCGGGAACTGCATCCATGATTGGCTGCCTCTCAGCCAATCATGAACGCGGCTGCCGGTCCGGCCCCCTGCTTGCAGTTTCATGCAAGCAGAGGGCCGTAACAGAACGTCGGAGGAGAGAGGCAAAGTAAGTAATAATCGGGGGAGTTTTTAGACAAAGTACTATAGCGTTTAGGGGTGGGAGAGAGAGCCCTACACTACAGAAAAAAATTTAAAAAGGGGTGGACATGCCCTTTAAATGAAGTGCACACAATTTCTATATCAGTGCTCGTAATTAATAGTAACAGCAGCAACCTCATTCACACTATCAACATGCTGTAACATGTTATGGAATGCATATTCATTATAAACCTTTTTTTTTTTTGATAAAATGATAAATGTGATATTTGAAAAAAAATTATCTTATTTTTTTGTTTAAGATTTAGAACCCTTTGTTCCCGCGGCGCTCTCTGTTGAGGCAGCTGCGTCTGTGATTGACTGCCTCTCAGCCAATCACAGACGTGGCCCATGCTTGCAAATTCCGGCAAGCAGGGAACCGGATCAGTGCGCTGTAAGATCAAGGGGCTGTAAGTAACATTCTAACAGGGTTATTCAATAAAAGTTCTTATCATTTAAAATGGTGCTAATTTTGCCCCAACCAATCAGATGTAAGCTTACAAATGTTTAATAAGATCTGATTGGTTGGGGCAAAATTAGCACCATTTTAAACGATAAGAACTTTTATTGAATCTCCCTTTAAATCTTTTTTTAACGTTCTGACATGGCGGTTGAGGGTGGGCAGTGGTGCCCTACATTATATAAACTTTTTTTATTAGGGTGGACATGCCCTTTAAATGTTTCAAAAGAATTTGTAGAATTGTTTATATTGTATACTATTGTATTTGATGATGGTGGTCTATTCTAATAGTGGCATGAGATTAAAATACATTATTGTGTTTAGAAAATATGCAACATTTAATGTTGCATTCCTGGGTGCTCAGCTTAGAAAGCTTCTACATGTAAATAAACCCTTCTCTGTATTAGAGTTCAAACTGCCAAAGAACAATCTTTTGCTTTGAATTTATTTCCTTTTTCCAGATTTTCAGCTTGTGTCTCTTTTTTTTTCTTGGGGTTCTATGAAATATAGCAAAGTGTTGGAAAGGCATTGCTTTTTGTTAGTATCATTCATGAAAGCATGGAACTGTAACTATTTTCCATTAATTATATAATTTAAGTTTACTTGAAGCAGACTTTGTACAGACTCAGCATAATAACTTTCACTTGTGCTGGCAATTTCCCCATCACACTTTGTTTTGTGAGTAATACTAATTGCCAAGTCCATTGTATTCTTGCTCGGTAGACACTCAGATCAGCAACCAAAAGATAATTGAGTCACTAGAGATGGCCGAACTTCAATTTGATTTTGAACATATTCTGCTCCATTTCGGAAAATCAGTTAAATTTATACCCCTTGGTATATTCTGTTGCTGACATTAGTGAGCGGACATTTCTGGTTCTGTAATGGTGCTTCTACTTCCTAGAATGCACACTAACGTGGAATAATTTCTAGTGATTGGCTTTTGGATGGGTCAAACATGCTCAGATCTCTACTAAGCAATTGAATCAACCCAGGCACTGGGACAAGTGCAACATCTATTGGGGGTCCTGCAACCTGGAAGTCAGTATTTCGGAAGCATTTAATTATACACAGACATAATGCTGAATGGGCAGGGTAAGGTCATTAGGATGAACAAAAACCTGCTCTTTTCTTCTTAAAGTATATGTATTTAATTTTGCAACCACTTATAAGAAACCAGGCAAGCTTGGCCCCTCTGAACATACCCCGCACCACATTGGCTTCTCTCCCTTGGAGTATGCATTGTGCAAGGGGAAGTGGATGGAAGGGTAACATATTTCAATCACAAAGTGCCCGTCAAGCTGTTCTATATACCCAGGGGGTTGGCACTGCTAAAAATAGCTATCATTTTTTAATTTGGGACATAATAAACTGTCATTTTCAAAATTTGGGAAAATTTTCAATTCGAAAGTCCGAAATCTGGAAAAGTTTGAAAAGATTGGGTTCATTCGAACAATTAAAGTTTGATTTTAACTCGGGCACGAGTTTGGGTTTTAGTCCATCTGTAGTCACCAAGTAGTAGCCTCCTGACTAATGCTAGCATGATACTGACTTATGTTTCTTCAGTAAGGTATCCACAGGGTAGTGCCATAGAAACTGACTCACGTTTTGCTTAGTCAAATTTTACAACAGGAAAACCCACAAGAAAACCCACAAGAAAAAGAGAATATCATATATTGTGTTTTTTTAGGACAAATTGCACTTTATGTTTGCCCTTTAACTTGCTTTATGTTTGTAGGTCTACATGTTCTAAGTCTGGGGATGCAACATAAATAGCATTGCCTCATCCTCCTCCTTCCTTTATCATTTCTAGAGCTGTGGGGGTCAGCCAGGGTGCAGCAGTAGCTAAATATGTGGAACTGCCTAGGGCTATAAGTAACAAAATCTTCCCTTAAGCACAAAAGCTTCTGGCCTGTGACATACAGAATAATGCTGTATGGAGTTTATTTCTGAGAGCCAACGTTACTGCACAACTGGTATGTGTGCTGTTGCCAGCAACAGCTGTTTGACCTTAACATTTTTGATTTTGCTATAGTAGCCAACAAATATACAAAATAAGGGAAAGAATTTCTGTTAGGCATGTTTCTATTACACCTAAAATATGTGCTTTATTGCTTATGACACAACACACCAAACACCACTTATCTGTAATGCTCTCAGTTTTAATAGATTTGGTTGAAAAGTATGCAATCAAATATGACCATTACCAGGGTTGACAAAATGCACTCAGTTACCTCTTACTTTAATGTGGGTGCATGCATATTGCAACTTATCTGACTTTTCTGATCTTCTGGAAGACAGTTCTATAGTTTTAAAGGACCCCACAACTTAAGACTGAGAATATCTTTTGGCTAACAATCACGCAGAGCATATGCATTTGTATAAATTAACCCTATCTCCATGCAACACCTCTTCTCCAGTATAAATAATCCTAATTCGCAATATTTAGTCCGTCTTAGTAGTGAAGATCCTCCATTCCTTATATAACAAACAACAATATATAACAGTGAGCCCTTGTCAGGGAGTCCCAGTGCGGTATAAGACGGTTTGGTACCACTTTGTATGTTCGATCCTCCATTGCTTGTAATAATTCAGTTGCCCTTCTCAAAACATTCTTTCTTTAATAGCTTTCTTTTAAATGTATATGAATACAAGAAAAGACGTTGCTAGCCCTTGCTGATGCTTCCTGGTACTGTTTGCTAAACCTGATATCTACTAGAATTCGTAAGGGCCTTTTCCAACAGAGATTCGCTTAGAAAAATCACAGACATATTCATAGTATGGTAGCATAAGAATTTTTTAAACTTGAAAATAGTGAGTTGTTTATTGATATTCCCTGCACTGCAGGTAAAGCAAAATACATTTGTAAAGATTTCTTGTAATTAATAGCTAAGGAATAAAATTGATATTCTTATTTACAGTGGGAATAAATGCCTACAGAATAAACTATTGTCTGTTTGCCCTTATGCTCCACTAAAAAAAAGATATGAATCTATAAAATACTGTTAATGCTAATCATCTGAGCCGTTAATCCTCCAGTACTTGAAATTCTGTTCTGCTTCCTTAAGTACGTGTTTTTATAACAGTAAGTGCCAGTGCTTAGTCCCCAGTAGCCTTTAGATTTAAGTACACTATGATTGGGCCTTGTGTTACAGCAACATTTATGGTGCATTGTGAAGGCACAGCTGTGTTTTATGTTTTCATCTTTTTTTATTTGCATCCAAGTCTGTTTTATTGTGAACTGGTTCTGCATTCAATAATATTTCCCTGGAAGCCCATGAAGTAAGTAGTAAGTTTTCCAGTAAATGAAAACTGTATGTATTTCAGTATGGCCTGGTAAACTCATTCATCTCTTATAGAGCATTCAGATCAACGTTGTTCATTCAAGTCTCTCTTCTTAGTCAAGCTGCTCAGTGCCTGCTATAGCTGAAAATGTTGGCTGGAGAAGGCAATGGAACTTTGTTATAAGCAATTATCAATCAGATCTTTTATAAATTTGGCAGATTGTTGGCTGTGATCACCAGTTAGGAAGCACGGCCAAGGAGGACAACTGTGGTGTCTGCAATGGAGAAGGTTCCACCTGCCGTCTGGTGCGAGGACAATACAAATCTCAGCTTTCTTCAAACAAATGTAAGTAGTAAACCAGAATACAGACATATGGGGTGCAAAAATTTTGCCCGTACTCCTAATCTGCAAAAGTAATCAGACGTCATTAGATGTTGTAGACCAGTAAGAATTTTTACATCTGATTGGTTGCTGCAGAGCATGGGCTAAATTTTGTACCTCCTATTAAAAAAGCCCAATGGGTTTTGTATTTTTTTTGTCTTAGGCAAAGTAGAATGGCTCCATTTACACTGCTGTATGCATTTTGTCTACAAAATTATATGGCTTAAAGGGGAACTTTGTCCCTATACAAGTGGCCTTTAAAACGACTCCATACTTCTAGCTGTTGTCTATCCAAAGTTACAGCAGTAAAAGGGTTATTTTTCTTACTAGTGCTGTAATCTGTGATATCACCAGAAGTTTAAGTTCTGCCTCCCAGTTTAAGGTTGGAGCATGCCCACTGCTGGGACAGAGCATCATCAGCCGTATCATAAGCACCGCCCCTGATGCTTTTTCAGATAGTGGCGCACTTGTCAATGCAAATGTATCTTGAAGCACACCTGTATATTATGTTGTAATTAACATTATTTTATGCACAGTGTATATTATTTTTTTAACCAATGTACTGTAATGTTACTCTAAATTGACTGTGTTGAAATTTTATCATAAAATATATTTTTTGCAAAATATAACAAAAATGTAGGTTATACTGGTGAAAATATTTTGACTACCAAAATTTTGAGGCACACCACTGCATAGCTCCCTACCGTCCCGGTTTCACCATTATTGTCCCGTTTTATGGTGACTGACATGGCATACCGTCACATACTGTGAAATCCTGTGATGTCCTGCAATGTCCCAGTAACTGAAAGTAAAAAAAAAAAACGTAAAAAAACAGAAGTGCATATGGGAGGATTTCCTGTAAGCCTCTGGGGTCCTGCCTGTGAGGAGCTCGAGCCAAGACTAAGCTTAATTACAGCCTAAGCTGTAATTTGACTTACTTTTACCCCTCCGGAGTTCTGAGTGACAGTGATGCATGGCTGTGTGTGCTGAGAGTTAAGTGGCAAAGCTGGGAGCTAAGACATGAGCAGTCACAGTCAGAGTGACAGTCAGTGTCTGTTAATAAATTATCACATCCTCTGCTTGGTGTTAACTGCTGTTTAACCTTGTGATTAAAGTCCACTTCCATTTTTTTTAAATTAACCCCCATTCTCCACACAGAGCATCAGCTTGGGGGTTAAATTTGGGGGTGAACTTGCCCTTAAGTCTGAGGGTTTATGGTGGATTCAAACTCAGGACCTCAGCGCTGCAAGGCATCAGTGCTAACCACTGAGCCACTGTGAGAGTGTGAGAGTGTGTGTGTGTGTGTGTGTGTGTGTGTGTGTGTGTGTGTGTGTGTGTGTCAGTATGTCACTGCATGCTTCTGTGATAGAGAGATATAGGAGAGATAGACATAAAGAGAAAGAGAGAGATAGAGGGACTTATAGAGAGATGGGAAGATAGATATATAGTCTGACCTGGCTAGAAAAATAGATACAGACAGACACAAATAAATAGATAAACACTTATACTGGGTGGGGGAATATGCCATATTTTTAAAAGTGTTCTCTTTTTTTGAGGGGAATTTGTCTTTAAATTGGGTGTAACCTTTGCAAAGTGGGTGTGGCCTAGCAAATGTGGGCATGGTCAAATTTGCCGCAGGTACTAACGTGCTCGCTGCCTTTTAGTCTCCCACTTTCACATTTTCAATTGTTTGGAGGTATGCTTGGCTCTTTGAAGTCACACCAGTGTGCGTGCCCCGGCACACCCTTTGAGAAACCCTGGGATAGAGAATGGTTGCAGGTCTGTAACCAGCTTCAGAAAAGATCGATTTTTTGGGGTGGGGGGCTTATGACACAGCTCATAACACATGCCTGTCATTTTATAAGCCTATAACTTATGACCCAGAGACGCTATAAACATTGTCCTAGGCTTGTTTGAAAGGTATGAGAGAACTCTTTTAAGGGCATTGTATTCATGGAGAACAATATTCATATAAAGCAGATTATACAATATTAATAAAAGTGATTTCAATCAGTGTATCTATCATTCCTCGAGAATTGTTATTGCTCATTCAACAAACCACTTTCTAATTCTTTCTCATGTCTGCTATTAAATCGTCATGGTTAAGAGTTCATGCCAATGAACTAAATGATGGGTAATGGATCAGCAACGTGAAATCAGAAAATTACCATTATTTTTAGTTCTGTGGTCTAAAGCAGGGGTTTACTTAAAAAATTAAATAAGAAGAAATGACGATCCTGAAAAACACACCCACGCACAGTGGCCAATAGAAAGTAAGCTGTCCTGGAGACACGGATCTCTCAGTGTACTGCTAAAATACGTTTTTACTTTTTGTGACCCATCATCAGTCAGTGAAAGCTATCAAGAAGGGGGGTCAAGCAGGGGGGGTATCTCCCCCTGCTAATGCTTTTATCTCTAAGTTTATTACAAAGCATGGAGGAGGGAGGGACTTGAGCAGGGAAGAGGATTTGATTGACAGTACAAGTAGGATTAGAGGAATGCAATTACTATTCTTCTAACTGGTGTATCTCAGGACAGAGAGGGAATCTGAAAAATGTGAAGACACTCTGGGAGTTGGGGGGAATTATAGAACTCATGGAAAGAAAGAAAAAAAAGTTAATTTTCCCACTATAGATGCCCTTTAAAGAGGAACTGTGATTCTAAATTCTAATTAACATACCAGAAATGCAAAATTAACATTATAATTACCCAGAAGTCTAGTTTCCCCTTATTTACTTTGTAGTCTCAAAACAAGTTAGGGTTAAATGAAAGCCTGCAGTATTTCCTTTAAAATGAACATCTCTGGCTGGAGCCTGTGAGACATTACATTGGAGTGAATGTTCAAACTTCCTGCTTCCGGTAGGTTGAGTGACATCACCAGACCTCTGCCCCGCCCATCCGCCCCGGGGGGAGAAGCATGCTCAGTTAGGACTTAATGCTGGGGAAATCAGGAAGTACCTGTAGTGAAAATTGACAGTTGAGAAAGAGAGCCTATTAATACAGGCTGAGGCCTGATTTAGGTTTTATTTTGAAGGTACAATGGAAGGCTTTTTATATAATCCTTACTAGTTTGGAAGAATTCGAGACCACAGATACCCTTTAACTCTCTTGACTCCTTGTAAATCTTATTTTTCAAAGCCCAGAATGCACAGAAGCTGTCTGTTTACACATGAATACCAATATTAAATATATTTAGTGGTATGCAATAATTTTGATGGTCATTCATTGAAGAAAAAAAAAATGAAAATGTTAGAACTGCTACCATGCCATGGCTTTTCTTTACTGTTAGAAATTGTAGCAAAGTATTTGACCAGAAAAAAAACAAAATCAGATTTCTTGCGCAGTAATTAAAAAAATTTTTTTGATAGGGCCTGCTCCAAAATAACATAAGCAGAGAAATACCCAGCATTCCACTCTAAGGGCTATTTTTATAAAGGTGCGGTATTGGTTTAACGATCGATAAAAAAATGTAATTTCCGATCGCTTTAACAATCTTTAAAAATGATCATAAATCTACGACTGCGATCGTAGATTTACAATCCCCATAGAATACCATTGAGGTGGTGTACTACCACATAGTATTCCACGACTGAATGTTTGGTGTAAATTTACGATTGCGGTCATACATTTACGGCTGCCATCATAAATTACCAATAACGTGCGGTATTGCTAATGTACGATACCTATACCTTGCATTTATAAGCAGTAAAGACAGCAGTGAGCATGCTCCAACCCTAAACCCAGGGGGCAGTGCAGATGATCTGGTGATCAATGGCAGCCTCCATAAGGCACATATGGAATGGTGGACCCCAGTTCCCCTTTAACATGGCCTATTTATTTATGCACATTTATTCAGAACACTCATATCAAAATAAAGGGTATCTAAGTTTATTTTTATTTTGAATTAAAATCTGTATTTGCCAAGGAGGTAGGAGAGAATACTCCTACCTCCCATTCTGCAGCGGCGCATTTTCAAAAATGCTGCTCAGCAACAACTGACAACTTCATTAGTCTTTCCCCAATGGTGACTCAAAATGTAGATTGGAACCCGGCAAAACATGATGCAACCTTAATAAAATGTAGTATAGAGATAAAAAGGGAGATTTACCCAGAGCTGCCATAACTCTGGGTAGATCTCCCTTCCGAAATATAGCATCTTGGCTCGTGGTTCCAAAAGGGATTTAACCTTTGCGGGACTTTTATGGCAGCTATTTTGTAAAACCCATGCAGCTGGTGCAGGTAAGGGGTTAAACTTTTTCTAACTGGTATTGAATAGGTTAGTGCCTTTATCCAGTGCTGCTGTTCTGCATGAATTGGGCCAAAAGTGTCTGGTTGTATTTGTTATGTTTATACCAGTGAATATCAGTATATCGTGTGCTCACTAGAGTCTGTTGTTCTATTTTTGGTGCATCCATATGGCTGAAATTGTGTTGCTGAAGTTTGATTGAGGAAAGCTGTTGCCAGGAAAGGTGTGTTTTGCCAAAATATTTTTGCCACAGTTCTTTCCAGTTTTTTTTTTACACCGGCAGTCTCACATCTGTTTGCATTTCCACAAGCATTATTTTGATGTGAACACACAAGTTCTGCTGAGTTTGCAACCCGTTAAACGTTGGCTTTAGAAGTATAATACGTTACATATACTATGGTGCTTTAATTATCTCTCTATTATACAGGGTTTGATTTGAATGCATAAAGTTTGCCAAAAATAATATCTAAAAGTAACAGGATGCATTCAAATAAAAAATGGTCGGAAACATACACCCTTGCAAAAACAAACAGCTTCCACAACAATCTATTATTAATTGATAGTGAGAAAAGCAATCCAAATAAAAGTGTATAAAAATGAGAAAACATTAAAAAAAATGTTTTACACCATGTTAACCAAGGAAAATGTGTTCATTCGTTTTTAAAATTTTAGTGGCTAAATGGCCAACTAAACATTGTATGATGACAAGCATACACAGCTCTAGAAGAGATAGATTTGACTGAAGGAGATTAGATCTCTCAAAGCTTGCAGTTTTAACTTTAAGATATGTTATAAAAAAGTTTATCCAAAAACTAAACAAATAAAAAGAGAGTTCACATACATTAGAACTCACCTTCCGACATTGTTGCCAATTTCATTTCAGTTAATGTTCATACAGGGCGATGTACCAAGAGGGGCAATGCTCCTGCTCTGGAGTTAAATTCACACTTTCCAATGTTATATCGGTTTGACAACTTTAACTCCTTCATTGCAGTGTGGCTGCGTGACACAAAAGTTAACCACACAGTCACCGCAATTAATGTATATTTATAAAGCTTCACTCTATTTCAGCACTTTTAAATGCCACCTGGCTGGCGTTAAAAGCACCAAAGTAGTTAATGCCTTTTTGTGATGCACTGAGAGCTGCTATCGACATTCAGCATAGTGCCTCTAGGTGTATTGTCCCCATAGAATCATATCATTAAAGACACTTCTATTTCATCATTAGTTTTGGGACTTGTCTTGAACATTACTAGAAATTAAGATTTTATAGCATAAATATTTTTATACCTAATATATTTTTTACACCTGGATTAAGGGATATAACAGAAGGGAAGACACAAAAGCATTTGAGCTAGTTACTAGAGTTAAGTAACTCCACAGGCCAAAACAAGTCACTATGTACTGAGGTTTATTACAATAAACAGAGATCCATTTGTACAATGGATGAAGAGTCATAGATAGATAGCATTCTGGGGAAAATTTTAGCAAAATAATCTGTTTTTGATTGGGAGCACAGATGCTAGAGTAACAATATAACAGGCAATGCTTTTAAGTTATGCATATCATAGCATTTTTTTCCCATGGATATTGGTTGTGGAATGTTTATAGTTTTGGGAATGGATCCCATTCATATGATTTGTTTATTATACAATAAATTTGAAGTTGGATATGAAAAAAAATAGGTAAGCTCCTATTTCTCGCTGTACAAACCCTGCTCTGTGTAGAACCGGAAGGAATGACTGGCATGTTTCTATTTCATGTAAGGACTAATGTAAACCTTGTGAACAGCTAACTATTTTTATGTTTCCCTAATTTAAGACAAATGCAGGGGCCTAAAACCGCAGATAGTGTAAAACGTTGAAAGCCTTTCTTGGACCAGTCCACGAAACCTGCAAAACTGCAGAACCCTTCTGGGAGCCTTGAAAGTACAAGTGCACATTTAGTCTAAATCTTGGAAATCGAGAGGACTAGTTTTTTGAGGATGCTTTTTGACCTTTCAGTGTCAGGTTGTTTTCTTAAAAGATGCTTTTAATTATACTGTTTCCTTATGTGATCAGAATCAGTGTTTCCAAGTTAGAAAAAAAAAGTTTTAAGTTTTAACCACATCCTTGTTTGTTTAAACGGAGTATGGTTTAGGATTCAACCACCAGCTGTCCCCTAGATGTGTGATTATCATTACTGCATTAAATGTGCTTTTTTGTCTGTGGCATGATGCTGATATATATTGAAGAGGAGACTTTGCTCCGCTGACCTGTGTTAATCTTACCCTCTCCTTTCTTTAACAGTGTCTTTTTCATAGAAATGAGATGCTGATGGCAATATGGGATGTCATGCCAATGCTTTTGTCAGCAAATGTCTTTTGCATTTTAACCTGAGCAATTTAAAGGATAAGTGCACTGTAAAATCAAGTTATGTTGATTTGGAAGCTGCAGCTTTAAAAATACTGTTGCCATATTTTTTTACCTATGCCCCTCAAGAGCCTAGCTTTCTGCATTGAAAGTTGCTGACATCTTGTTACTGGTTTGCTGAATGTTAAGCTCCGCCCCTCTGAGATTTCTTCTGCTTTCTCCTGCTTGAGCCTCAAACGATAATGCCTGTGAGTTCTGTGCACACGCACGTGCAGAGAACTCACAGGCATTACTGTTTGAGGCTCAAGCAGGAAAGTGCACGGAACTCACAGGCATTATTGTTTTCAGGCTCAAACAGGAGAAAGCAGAGGAAATCTCAGAGGGGTGGAGCTTAACATTAAGCAAACCAGTAACAAGATGTCAGCAACTTTCAAGGCACAAAGCTAGGCTCTGGAGGGACATAGGTAAAAAAAAAAAAATATATGGCAACGGTATTTTTAAAGCTGCAACTTCCAAATCAACATAACTTGATTTTACAGTGCACTTATCCTTTAATGATAGACAGAAATCTTAAATCTGGTTACTGGCATTTAGAGATGGCCACCCGAACCTGGATCCGCCGCGGATTTATCATGTCTGCGAACGGCGGATTATTCCGGATTTTCCGCCTTCCGAACCGCGGATTTTTTTTTTTCTTTTCGAAAATTTTCGAAAATACGAGTATCTCCGTAATTACGAGAATCTCCGATCTTTCGGGACCCGGAAAAATTACGCGGATTCTCGTAATTACGAGAATTTTCGTAAAAACGAGAAATTCTTGTAAATTCTCATTTTGGGGATTATTTTCAAGACGGAGCAAGCCACATGACCCAAATTAGCCAATGGCAGCTAACATGATTATTGCCAGCCCCCTGGGTATAAAAGGCTGCTTCACAGGCGACATTTTGTCAGTGTGTTGGAGTGTGTTTAGTGGAGACCTGACAGTGTAGGAGTTGGAGAGAGATTTTTGCGCTTTTTGAGCTTTCTGTGTGTGGATTTCAGTGTGGTGGTTTAGCACTTGTTGTTACCAACCCCTGTATTCACACATCTTGAGACCCAACAGTCCTTTTAAGGACTAACCTTCCTTATAAGTCCTTTGAACAAATTTTGTGTTAGACCTTTTAGAGGTCTAGGTGTCCTGTTTTTTTGTTTGTCTTTCTGTATCTGTGTGTCAGTGTCAGTGTGTTTTGTGTAGCTGACAGTGCTACTCTGTGGCTAATGTTTTCAGCTCTGGTTCAATCCTGCCTGGCCCGAGAGCAGTACTCCATATTTGTTCTTCCTTCTCTCTCCATGAGGCACCTTTGTGGTGTCACCTACTCTGACCATCTCATACAGCCGCAACAGCTACTCTGTGGCTAATGTTTTCAGCTCTGGGTCAATCCTGCCTAGCCCGAGAGCAGTACTCCATATTACAAAGTGTGGGCCTGCTGTAACTCAATGGTGCTGTTCCTACCCATTCACCTGCTTTCCCTTGCACGAAGCATACTCTGAGGGAGAGTAGCCAATGGGGTGAGGGGTATGTCCTGTGCTGTAATTTGGCCTTGGACAAATGAAAGATTTAGAAAAAAAAAATTTTTTCAATAGGCTGCACTTACATTCTTCCTCTGGCGGGGACGGTGTACGTGTTTCTAAGGACATTACCCAGGTCCCTGAGTGATTAAGTGTACATTACCAAGGCTATTTAGACCACTTTTAATGCGGATTTTGCCGAACTTTCATTTTAATACGTTTTAACGGGTCCGCTCGCGGATTTTCGAATTTACGGATTTTTTCGAAAATCCGCGGATCCTCGCGCGGACCGGATTTTTCGAAGTTCGGACATCTCTACTGGCATTGTATTGTTTTTTGTTTGTTTAATGTTTAGCTTGTAATTTTTTAGATCGATAAACTCGTTATTAGCACAAATCCAAAAGATTCACAAATAAAGTTGTTACCTTATTGATGCCGTAAATGTAAATTTGATATGGTAAACTTGGTGAAGAAACACAGACAAAATGTAATGTGTTTTTTTTCTTACTTTTTGCAGCAGCATTGCAGTGAATATGACTGAAAACACTGCTAAGGCTGTATACCGTATATACCCAAATATAAGTCGTTCTGAGTATAAGCCAAAGTACTTATTTTTAGATGAAAAATGAATAAAACTGATTGACTTGAGTATAAGCCGAGGGTAAACATTTACCACTACTGCAAACCTGTAATTAACAAAAAATAATGCACCTGCCCACCTCTAAACACCCCCTATAAGTAGAGGCACTGGTTCTTATCAGCTCCACTGTCAGTCACTGCTCCACTGACAGCTCCACTACCAGCTCCAATGACAAGAAAGTCCAGATGAGTGGCAAGGTTCAACCCATTGGACTTTAATCTCATTAAACCCAGACACATGTTCTTAACAATTAATTAAAATTGTCCCCAGGGAACAGAATAAATGGCTTATCAGCTATGTGGATTTCGCCTTCGAGTTCTCTTAAGTTCGTCTCAACAGCCCATTGGTTTTTCCCCCATACCTATTTTATTACCATAGGTGGTTTCTTCAGCTCTTATGCACACATGTAACACGCAGACGAATAAGGCAGCTACCGGTAAGAGGAATCCTGCACCGTGTCACCACTGCTGAAGGAGGCGCGTACGTGTCTCCACATGTAAGTACCATAATGACTCGGGTATAAGCCAAGGTCAGCATTTTTGGGTCATTTAAAAGAATAAAAACCTTGGCTTATACTCAAGTATATACGGTATTAATAAAATAAACATCACTGCATGTTACATCCCTCATAAGTCTATATGTTTATTTAGAATGGCCTTAGGTTTGCCCAAGTCAAACACTCCATTGTAAAGAGAAAACCTTTGTTATAATGATTCTAAATACTGTAAATAGAAATGTGACATGTCATGGTTCCACAAACACACATTGATCCAAAAATGTAAATGTCAATAAAAATGTAGATTATGCTAGGCCATAAGGGAATGTCCACCCCCCAAACCATAATTTAATATATTATTAGCGATTATTTTAGCTTTAAAGGGCATGTCCACCCCATTTTTCAACCTTTTTCTGTAGTGTAGCCCCAACCGCTATAGTAGTTTCTTGCAAAACTCCCCCGATCATTACTTACATTGCCTCATTCCCCCAGCGATCTGTCACTGCCCTCTGCTTACATGAAACTGCTTGCATGAAAGCAGGGGGCCAGACCGGTAGCTGCGTCCATTATTGGCTGACAGGCAGCCAATCACGGATTAGCTTAATGAAAAAAAATGCACGCACAAACGCAACAAAATCGCACATGAAATCGCATGTGCGATTGCGTTTGCGTTGCAGTGTGGCCGTGCCCTAAGGCAGATTGTTATGGCTGTTTGCTTGCACAGTTAAATCAATGATCATATGTATTAAACATTTATTAAAATGCAGTTAATTACAGGCCCTGGGTGAATTTTAAGTTTCCTTAAAGCAGCATTATCATCCCAAAAATATTGATTTCCCATAAACCTATTTATTGATAAACAATTCTATATTTGCCCATTTCTCTTATGCCGGCCATACATATATTAGACTTATGTTCCCTTGACATTCTGGAAACCCACACGTCCCAGTTTCTTAGTGACTAACAAACATTACAGGCTTAAAGACATTGTCTAGGTCGGGAACATCGAAGGCCCTGTCCAGACATTACTGTCTATTTGGATCATACATCAAATTGATATAACATTTTGCAGGTGTATAGCTACCGTTAGGAATAGGCCGCATGTTTAAAAGAATGTGCATTACTGCACATTGATGTCCGCTCGCCCATGCAATTTGCCCTCATCTGAGCGCATACAAATCGCACCAAAAATGGTTATTGCATGCTCTTTAATAAGCGGATCGCAGCACTCGGATGTGGTGATGTGGCCACCCCATAGGCCAACACTACTGTGTGCCTTTAAAAGTGTGAACAGATCGCAATCGGGTAAAAGCGCAGTAATGTGGCCTAGCCCTGGGTACATACAAAGGGATATTTTGTCCTGACTGGGCAGGACAAATCACTCTCAGTCGCGGCAAAAGTAGCACCATAGGGAACCATACAATCGCCTGTGATTTACCAACATTTCCAATCCGGACGAACGGGTGACAGACATCCATCACGGCTGAAAGCAGCTTAAATTTTTCGCAGCTTAGATTTCACGGAAGTATTGGTCGACTGGGCCAAAAAATCTGCCCATGTGTACCCAGCCTTAGTCCTATTGTAATCGTTTCCGGGTTTATTGGAACACTGTTATTTTTTTATGAACTACGTAAAGGGAAACTGTGGTCTTCAATCAAGTTAATGTGTAATAAAAGCCTGCCTCCAGTAGCCTGAATGACATCACCTGACCCTCTTATCCTACCCTCTGCCCAAGGAGCAGAGCATGCTCACTAAAGACTAAATGCTGGGAAAGACACAAAGTCTTGATAGTTGTGGGGGTTCTATTAATGCAGGCAGAGATTGTTCACGTGGTTACTGGTTAGCTGGTAAAAGTGAATACAAACAATAGAATTCTAGTGCACAAACAATTCTAATTGCATATTGGCTATATCTCCATTAAGTTGCTGCTTCTAAGAGCCTGCCATAAACCTTGGATAAATAAAAGCAATTAGTTTAATAAGTTGGCTGGTAAAAGTGTTCAGGAATTTATATTACTAAACCTTTCCAGCAATATAACTTCTCACATGTTTTACCCAGAAATGGGTTTGTATTCCAGGGTTCATTTTAAAGAAACAATGGAATTAAAGTCCAACATTTGCGTTTGTTAAACGCGAGAATAAAGATTTTTTTTACTTATTTGTAATTACTTTGTAGATAAATTCTCTTCCTCTTTTATAAAAAAGCTAGTCAAATTCTTAATAGTTTGTTGAGTCTTTTGCCTCCTCTTACATTTGCAGCCAGTGGGTACAGGCAGGTTTTCAGGACCTATAAAGTCTATGGAGGGATTTAGTTACCGTCAGAAAGATTTTCTATGCTGTCCTAGCAGCTTGGCTTGTTATTTATATAACCTGCTGCGATATGTACATAAAATGGTCAGAAATATGGACATAAATTTTTGTTCTAGTTGACAGACCTTGGTTGATTTTTCTTCCAAATCAGATGAAAGTTTAGTTGGTCTGTAAATATTGATTGATCACACAGACCTCAATGGGACACGCAGTCTTTAACTGAAAGACTACTGTTTTTTATTTACATTTTTGCTATTGTCATTTACAGCTTTATATCCTCATAAAAGTCTCATAAGTTGCCACATTTGTGTTTCTGGCTCAAAAATAAAAGTGGGTTTATGTCTTGAATAATTTATGTCATTGTAGTAAATTATATTAAATGCATACAAGGTTTGTTAAAAAATCTTAATTGTGAAATTACTGTCAGACCTATCTGTGCGTACAGAATCATACATGTTCTGGGCTCACAGGTTTTTCACAGGAGTTAATTTGTCTGGTCTAAGGTGCCTGTGTCTCTCAACTTCCATTCTATTCTCCTGTGGGATTGAAAGCAGATTCCAAGACTGTGGAAGCTCCTGCCAAGACTATAACCAAGTTGTCAAGGTTGAATAAAGACATGCTTTTCTACCATGTTCAGCTCTTTCAGACCAATTGCTTTCTAAAAGTTGTTTCAGAGGTTGGCAGAAACATTTGATACCACATGCATTTTGTCCTAGAACATTAAAAAAAAATCTCCTACTAACTCCAACTGGATATGAGACGTGTTAATAACAAGACTTGTGTTAATAACAATATCACTTTTATTAGATTATTAGATTAGAGTTTTAACTGACATCACAGATTTTATTGCCAAGCCCAAATCATTTTTTAGTAATCGTATCACTTTTTATTATTTATTGCAGAGCACATAGGGCCATATTCATAAAGGTTAAACCGATCATTTATTTCTGATCGGTTTAGCGATCGTTAATTTATGATTGTTATTGTGAATTTACGATAACATTCGTAAATTACCAATACAATCTTAAATCCACGATTGTAGATTTACGATCGCCATAGAATACCATTGTGGTTATTTACTACCGCATGGTAGTCTACGACTGAACGTTCATTAATTAATGAACGTTTGGCGTAAATGTAATGTCATACATTATGGATAAAACGTGGTATCGCTAAATTGCGATACCTTGCTTTATAAATATGGCCCAAGGTTCTATACATTGGCCTGCCCACCCAGTGAAGGGGACAGAGTGTAGTGGCAGCTTGGGATTAAGTACTCTAACTATCTGCTATAGGGGCTATTACCTAGAAATGTGTGGCCCTCATACTGGGTACAGCAAATTGGAGGGGTATTAATCAAAGCCTTTAGATCCCCTTTAACTTTCTAACTTTATATTTTACTCCCTTGAATATATACCTCATTTAATATTGTATAATCATCAGGACCCATCTAGGTCTGCTATCTTGATGTCCCTCAGTTAGTCCCTCAGTTAGCACCCTCTCTTTCTTTTTCCTATAGTTTGGGCCAAATCCGGGCCCCTCTGGCCATTTTTTGTGACCCCCAGTTACTGCACCACATCCAAGACTAAACCGCTATCCATTTGTGCAGTCCCAAGTAGCAGCGTAACTATAGATCTGCCTGCTAAATACCATGATCAGCTGTTTGAAAACGGTATCTAGTAGGCAGATCTATAGTTAAAACGGTGCTTAGGGCTGCACAAATGGGACTTGCACAAATGGATAACAAAATAGTACGGCTTGGATGCAATCACCTCTGTAACAACTAATCGCGTATCTAGTCTGGTGCTGAGAAGGGGAGGGAGGTGTCACGAAAGCATTCCATTGCAGTTGACCACTTCATTACTGCTCCAAAATAAGGTGGGTGTTTCATATTAGCACATGATTGCTCCATAGGCAGAGGTCCAAGTCCAAAACAGTGTGCTTCACACCCTTTCGCTGACAAGGCACAACACTAGGGTCCTTCAATAAAAATAAAATTTGTCCTACCACTTTTTATTAAATGAACAAGTAACTAAGTAGGATATACTGCCTGTGTAAACCATGCTGCTTAGACAACATTATCATATATTATATATTTAATCTTTGTCACAAGGACAGGATTTGGAAACAAAGACTTACAGTTTTAGAATTCAGTGCAATATAAAAGCCAAGAAAAATGCATTATACCTCAGTGGTAACTTTTTGTTTTCTTTTTAGTGGATGATACTGTGGTTGTTATCCCCTATGGAAGCAGGCATGTACGACTTGTGCTTAAAGGACCTGATCACTTGTGTAAGTATTAATTTGCATTAACCTGAGTTTTTATTAGACATTGATCCCTTAGGGCTAGGTACACACTGGTCACTTTTTCCATGATATTCCTGCCAGGCAGCAAATTTAAGATTTTTAGTCTGCTCATTGGGAAGATGAGCTGTGCCGCCAATATTTCTACCTGTGTGTACTTATCCATTGTCTTATACTGTAGGTAAGTACTGTTTGCATTGCTTAGTTATTAATATAATAGAAGGTGAGATACCAGCATGAACTCATTTCAGTCACTTTCATGTGCAAAGAGGGAATATCTATGTCAAAGATAAAGATACCAGCAAATATTTAATCTCTACAGGACACACACAGGAAGATTCAATAAAAGTTCTTATTGTTTAAAATGGTGCTAATTTTGCCCCAACCAATCAGATCTTATTTAACATTTGAAAGCTAACATCTGATTGGTTGGGGCAAAATTAGGACCATTTTTAACGATAAGAACTTTTATTGAATAATCCTGACGGTCCCCAAATGTTACATCTGAAACCTTTTGGAAAAGTAAACAAAATATTCCAGAGATATGCTGACTATTCACAGATAAAACTGCAAGTGCTTTCATAGAGATTTATTATCTAGACTGTAAGCTCTATGATGGAAATTATTTTAGATTAACCAAAATGTGTTATTAAGAGTTTTGGGTGGAAATTAGTGCTAAGTGTAAGATTTCTGCCAAGTTTTTATTGGGAGGTATGTTTGCCAATAAAAGAGAATGGAAACAATATACATAGCTCAGGGGTAAAGCTATATTATGTTTAGAATCTGATGACAATATTTCCAGCAAATCTTAAATGTTTACACCTTTTCAAAATATTTTAACAGTTAATAATGAGGAAATATCTGCCTTGCAATGAACATCCTATGGGAAGAAGGGAGTCATCAAATTAGGTGGATGACAGAAGGGAGGAGATTTGCTGTAACTGGTAATTTACTCCTTAAAGGGCTGAACCGCTCTGGCAGGGAATTATTCTGAGCGCACTCTATCTGTTAAATTTACACATTCGTTCCAATCTGGCACTCTGGACTAGAACATTTTGCAAGGATTAGCACCTTGTAATCACTTGAGTCTTTCTGATAGCTGCAAGGGCAAGGTTAAATATTCTCAGCCTAACCATGAAAATGAAGCATTAGCATTTATTGCCCAAGTATCAACTTGCAGTTCAGCGGCAGATTAATGGCAACAGTTTATTTTTTCTGTTTTATTTTAATACATTTGGTATATCCTTTATTCCTTAGGGCAAACATAGTTTCAGTGCATCCATACAGCATTACATTTAATAAATAGATACTTACCCTATGTGTGTATGTAGGTGTTTGTTTTAACATGGAAAAAATAGCAATCCTAGCTATGCAAAAGGAGAAATACATGCTTCCCCTTCAAATTGAAATTAACTTCATCAGGCACATCACCTGCAGTTGTAGAGTTTGATGGTAAATAGTATGAATGTCTTTTTATTGTTCGGTGCTTTCTAGGCTGTTAGATGTTATCAGTCATATGAGAAATCAAGGTAAATAATATCACGTAGCAGTTTCATAAACAAGTGCAGGGGGAACCGTGTTTGTAAAAATACAACACAATTATGCAGTGAATTGCAGTACACATTAAATTTTACCTTGAAATATAAATTCATGTGATGACTAAAGTGCTCTAAAACTGCTGGACATGTTGAACATTTAAATTAAAGGGCTACATTTATTTTAAAAAAAATTCTGTGAAGACTGAAAATAAATAAAATGTATAGTACCTACAGCCCTGTGTTAATGCACACAGAATGTTCATGTTATAGCAGGTATTTGCAGCCTGTGGGTTCCCCGCTGTTTACAAATACCTGCTTCTAGCATAGGAAAGGCAGAGGCTTAGGAGTAAAAACAGGTGCAATTGTTTGCCCGTGTCATTAATTTGCAGCAACCTATCAGATGTTAGTTTTTTACTGGGTTACTGTGGTTAGATAAGACCAATACCACCATGGATGGTGAGAAGCAAGACAGCAGAAAGAATGTGGTCAACATATACATAGCGGGGGTATGAGAGAAATTAAGGAGAATTTTCAAGACCGTATCTCGACACCGAATCCCAGTCTGCTTTAAACTGAATAACACACAAATGGAGACAGTGTTGTATCCAAAAGACATAAGACTGAAATACAAAAAGAGTAACATCATATATGCAATACAGTGCATCAAGGAGTTCTCTGATTTGTATGTGGTGGAGACTAAAGAGCAGCTGCACCAATGAAAGGCCAAAAGCGCTTCTAGACCTTTTGGCACCTGAGCCAAACTTCTAAAGCTGCCCCCTATATCTTTGTGCGGTGTGCAAAAAAAACATTTGTGGCTTGTGAGTGTGGTAACAGCTTGTGGGTGTGGGTGGGCGTGTACATACAAGTTTACCACAATGCCTGGTACATACTAGTTGCCCACAGTGACTTGGCCGCACCCTGGGTGAGTTATTCCATCACATCTATCCAGCAGAGAAAAGCCAATTTTCTCAGGTCAGGACTCAGCCGTGTACCTGCATGTTAAGGGAAAAGGACATGTGTTTGTAATGTTAACATCTTGGACATAGAACAATACTGGTTTAAAAGAGGTGTCAATGTGGCCATTTATGTCAAAATAAAGAAACCAACCTGAATAGAGGTGTTTGTTTGTGTATGTGTGTGTGGGGGGGGGTGGAGTGCTGACACCAATTGTCTGCCATGCACAATGCTGTTGTGACGCCTTACCCAGGGCAGTTTAATAATACCTCTAAATTGCAATCAACACCTTGGATTTAAGTGGTCCCTGACACCTTGCGGTTACATGCTGATTGACACTAAAATGAATGAGAAACTTCACATGCATATGATTGGTTGCTAAATATTGCTAGCATAGGAAAACCTTTGCACATTTTATTGCATTAGCCTCTCAGTATCTGCAATGTTTATTCTCTTTATTATCAGATTTGGAAACCAAAACATTACAAGGAGTCAAAGGTGAGAATAGTCTGAGTAACACTGGCTCCTTCTTTGTGGATAATACTAGTGTGGACTTTCAGAGGTTCCCCGATAAAGAAATCTTGAGGATGTCAGGTCCTCTTTCTGCAGACTTCTCTGTAAAGGTAAGAGACTGATCTTTTACCATTAAAGGTTATTCCCCTGAAACATTGTGATTGATGTTGTGGATCATAATAAATTTACTTTTTTAAGTGTGACTCCTTGTGATTACATATCTCTGGACTAAATTTACCCATGCAGTTGGGGTACCTATCCAGGACAATGCACTGTGTGTTGTAAGAAATAAACACATCCATTATTGTTCCCCTACTTTGGAGAGAATTAGAAGGTAATATTATTATTGGTCGAAATTAGTCTTCTCAAAACGATTGACCCACGTACCTATGTTTAAGCAGTTTTTAGTATTAAAAGAATATCCCTACAATGTACTCTTATAGTTAATCTTTGACCTCTCAGTGTGCAAATTGTTTCTTGAAATAACTCTTATGATGGTTGTCATTAATTCTCTTTACATAAGGTCAGGGATGTCACATTTGCAGTCCTCCAGATGTTTTGAAAATTACAACTTGAAAACAGAATGCAGTTGCAGGCAGGGAATGCTGGAAGTTGTAGTTTTCAAACATCTGGAAGACTGCAAGTTTGACATGCCTGACCTAAGGAAAAGATAATGTTAAAAGATGCACATTGATTTAGACTTTCCAAAACCTTTTACTAAAAGCCTCATATTTGCATATTATGCCATTTTAATACACCTTCAAAAGTTTAATACCTTTATATGGGTTTTTACATTTTACTGTAATGAAATTTTAAAAGGAAAATTAATGAAAGGGTTATGGTTGGTAACATATTTTGCCCATTATTCGATTCCAATTGGCAGTAATTCTAACATCAATATATTTTGGCAGAAATGTGACAGTTTATCATTGAATTGTAATTCTTCATACAGCCTGCCCTATGCGTGCTATGTTTAGCCATTTAGACAAAAGGAAACTTTATTTTGATTGAAATAACAAACAAAATTCCACAGAAGAACAGACAATTTTGTGCTGCATCAAAATACATAATTACAGTATCATGTCCATAGCAAAATAAACAGTACTTCAAGTTATTTTGCTCTACTTTACAAACTTTCCCTTTGAAAGTCTTGTGGTTTTCAAAAAAGAATCTAGCCAGCAGTGTACTGAGTTAAACAGTAATGTAAATATTTGTCAAAGCAAATGTGTTTAGCCAGGTAGTTTATTTTACTACTGCAGTTAGATAACTTTTTGTTAGGTTACTGCAGTTGGATCTGATTGGTTACTGCACAGGCAAACTTTTGCACCTCATCATCAGCCCCTTAGCTCATCCTATCCCTATCCTATCTTTATCTCTGCCTTTCTTCTTCCATCCAATTATCAGTATTCTTTCATACTATATCAGCACTTATAAAATGCTGTTCCTTTCATTAAGTCCAAACATCCCAGGAAACTTTAGTATAAATCCTTTGCCCACCTTCACTTCCTGTTTATAATTCTTCTTCTTGCTGCTAGGGATATTGCTTCCAACCCTGGACCCTGAATCATTTCCATCCGCTGTCGTCCTCGCCTTTCTTCCTCCCACTACTTTTTTTGAGGCTCTATTCTTTCTAATATAATTACCGTCCCTACTCTTTCACCTCCACTTCTTCCTTTTCCCGCAAACAGGTGAATATGCACACTAGCAGTCCAAATGATTAATTAGGGTCCACACCCTCTTTTTTCCTGTGGTCTCCATAATACACAGGACCTGTGTATTCATGACCTGCTCTTTCATCTCCTGGCTCTTACGGAGACTTGAATCTCCCACCATGATACTGCAGTTGAAGCCTCAATTACGCATGGTGGTCTATCTCTCTTTCATTCGCCTTGTTTCTCGGGACAGGATGGAGGAGTAGGTCTTATCTTTTCCCCTATCTGCCGCTTTAAACTGGTTTCTCTTCCACCCTCAATTGCTTTTTCCTCATTTGAAGTCCATGCTGTCCAACTTTTCCACCTCTTATGTCTAAGAGTTGCATTCATATACAGACCTCCTTCTGCCTCAGTCCCAGTCACTTCTAATCACAGAGTTTAAAACCTGGCTCTCTATCTTTCTTTCCTCTGACTGTCAGGCTATAATTCTAGGTTACTTCAATTGTCACATTAACGACACTAAGCAATCTGGCTCATCCCTCATCTCTGATTCTAAACATGATTTGCTAATACATTCATATAATTCTATCTTAACGACTTCTATTGACCACTTTGCCCCCTACAAACTTACAATCGTCACCCCACCATCCCCTGTCTATCACCAAATTCCTATGCTACTGTATTGCAGCTGAGCAGCTGTGGAAAAAGTCCCACAGTGAGGCAGACTTTTACCACTACAAGCTTGTGCTGTCATGTCTTAATTCAGCTCTTTCAACAGCAAAACACTCCTATTTTAGCCCTCTAATAAACAATAACAAAAATAACCCACGTCATCTATTTTCACTATTTAACACTGTCTTGCAGCCCTCATCTACTGACACTCTCATTCCATTAACACTACTCAGGATTTTGCCAACTACTTTAGAACTAAAATAGATTATATATGCACTTTAATCCCCTCATTCCAGGACAACTCTCACTTTCTTCTGCCTCCCCCACCACCTGCAGCTCTGGAATCTTTCACTCCTGTCACCCATTCTTAAGTCTTCGACCTTCTGTGGTCCTCGCCACTTACAATATGTACCCTTGATCCCATGCCCTTCTTTTCACGCTAAAAACCTTTCCCCTGCTCTTGCTCAAATTTCTAAATTCCTCCCTGACCACTTGGATTTTTCCTTCAGCCTTTAAACATGTATGCCTCAAATCTCTTCTTCAAAAAACCCTCTCTGTACCCTACCAGTCTCTTGAAGTACCGCCCTGTCTCCCTTTTATCGTTTGTGTCAAAACTCTTAGAACGTCTCATCTCTACATGCATTACTAATTACCTCTATGCTAATAACCTATTAGACCTATTGCAGTCAAGATTCCAACTGGGTCATTCAACTGAAACGGCCCTCTGCAAAGTCTCAAATGACCAACAAACGGCCAAGCCAAGGGCCTATTCTCGGTCCTCATTCTCCTCAACCTATCCTCTGCATTTGATACTGTGGACCACTCTCTTCTTATGCAAATCCTAAATTCTTTGTGCATCCAAAATCAAGCTGTGGCATGACTGTCTTCTTATCTCTCTAACAGATCTTTCACTTTTGGTATAGGATTTAGGACCCTTGCTGTTCTCCCTCTACACTATCTCTTTGGGAGAAATAATCAGTTCTTTTGGCTTTAAGCATCACCTATACGCTGATGATAACCCAAATTTACTTGTTCACCCCCACACTAACCCCTGAAGTTCAATCCCAAATCTCTAAATGTCTGATCTCTGTTTCTTCCTGGAATTAATAATTTCCCCCCTAAAATAGGACCTAGTCTACCCTTCTTCATTTCTATTGACAATAATCTTTGATTCCTCTCTTTCCTTCCACCATCACATTAACAATTAGGATGTGTCTTTTCTCCTTCGCAATATTGCCAAGATCCGCCCTTTCCACTCTCGCTTCACTACTAAAATGCTCATGCATGTCCTTCTCCCATCTTGACTACTGTAACATTCTGCTACTTGGACTCCTAGACTGCCATCTTAAACTCAGCAGCTTGGATCATCTCACGCTCCTCCAAAAGAGAACCCGCCACCCTGATACTGCAGTCTATAGGATGGCTTCTAATCAAAGAATCATATTCAATACCCTTATTTTAACCTTTAAATCCCTTCACTCAACTATACCTCTCTACTTACAGTATTTTTTCTCTAGGTCCCTTATGTTCCTGGACGTGTCCTGCACTCCTCACAAGGCAATTTTCTCTACAAACCCTTCCATCTTACACCATTCTCTCTTGCTGCTCCCTATCTTTGGAACCTTCTCTCTCTCTCACTTCAGGGGACATTGTTTAACTCTTTTAAATCTAAACTGTTATCCTTATTTTATATAAAATATATATATATATACAATACAAGGATTGTGGAAGCACTCCAATTAGGCTAATCTACAACTACATTTAGCGGAAGTGCTACTGATCTGTTCAAACATTTATACAAACATAGAAAAAATAATCAATGCACATTCCTAGGCCCCATACAATATCATATCATCTACACACTGGCATACTATATAGACAAAGGGATTTTAGTATACATTACTGTGATCACATGAAGAAAAAGCCGTCCAACCACGTCAAGGTAACCCCAGTCTGAAAGGTCCTAACTTCTAACCTTTTTTACTTCAATTACCATTAGCAAACTTTTGCATTTCTCATAGTTGTGCACTGGATCCATACAACAGGCTTTCACTTCCCCCCAGCCCTTTGGCTTTTTAAAATGAGGGAAGAGGCCATCCACCCAGTGCTTTATATTAAAGGTATAGGACCTCCCATAAAAGGAGCATGTTGCGGGTGCTATTACCACATGGAAGCTTGACCAAGCCTCCCAATAGATACATACAATACAAGGATTGTGGTAGCACTCCAATTAGGCTAATTTACAACTATTTTTTGCGGAAGTTCTAGTGATCTGGTCAAACATTTATATAAACATAGAAAAGATAATCAACTGCACCTTCCTACTTACAGTATCTTTTCTCTTGGTCCCTTATGTTCCTGGACGTGTCCTGCACTCCTCACAAGGCAATTTTCTCTACAAACCCCCTAAGAACACTGCTTCCTTCCATCTTACACCATTCTCTCTTGCTGCTCCCTACCTTTGGAACTTTCTCCCTCTCTCACTTCGCCAGGTGACATTGTTTAACTCTTTTAAATCTAAACTGTTATCCTTATCCTTATTTTATCTATATATATATTTATTCTTAACCTTTGACACTTTATTTATGCAAATTGAATTTATCTTTATAATAGCTTGCACTTATCCCCCTGTTTGTATAAATGCAGGTAGATTCAATAAAAGTTATTATTGTGAAAAATGGTGCTAACTTTGCCCCAACCAATCAAATATTATTTAACATTTGAAAGCTAACATCTGATTAGTTGGGGCAAAATTAGCACCATTTTTATGAAAAGAACTTTCATTATATCTCCCTGTCTGTACTGCGTATCCAAGTAGCGCTATATAAATAAAATTATACATACATTAAAAGCTATTTGTGGCCCATGTTTAGCTGTAACAAATTGTGTATCAACTTAATATTCCATTAACTTTCCAAGTAGTTTTCACTCTTTAATTATTTCTTAATTCTTTTAAACTCTGTAATACAGGGTTGTTGAACTTGCGTCCCTCCAGATGTTTGAAATCTACAACTTATGCAGCTTGGGAATGTTGGGAGTTGTTGTTTCAGGAAGCAATTGGCTTACATAGTGCCAACATTTGATGCACTGTGCTATCACCCAGGTTAACACCACCACACCCAAAAAAAACCCCAATATTTAGCACTTTCACAAATCAATCAGTATTTGCCGCCACCATCCCAAGTTTAAGGCCTTGGGGACACCCCACAACCACTCTTGACTTCTGGTTAACTAAATGGTTAACACTACACCACTCACTCCAGCAGCCAAAGGGTTAATCAACATTGGACATTCACACACTCTTGCCAGCAGTCACAAAGTTAATTAACATTTAACCTAAAGGACCATCCAAACACATAACTTTATCAGAGGCTCAGTTCTTTTAGAGAATGAAAGTAAAAATCTTAGATTTTAGATTTAATATTCCAAAAGGTGGACAGTGCATAGGACATAAAGGTCCAAACATTTATATAAAATAAAAAGGATAAAAAGATCCACAGACCCTAACTACTCACTAGAAGAAGTCCTGTGTCTCGGGCGAGAAGGAAACATATGATCCATACACATTTAGAAAGTTCCCTGAGTATGTACATGCGTTATAGGGGTTACAATGATTTTTAAGCCCCTTGTTGTAACATCCCCCTCCTTAGCTATGCAGGAGGTGGGAGTGTCGAGGAATGTCCAGATTTACGACTTACAACCATTCATTCCTTCCTCACGTTAAGCAGATTCCATATAAATTAAGGTATGTACATTGTACTGGGATATAGACCACATATTCCTCACCTTTAGTAATTATCAATTCCTACAATACCAAACACAACTCATGTATAATACATATTCCCCAAGATATTAATAACTCCCCCTGACAATGGAATAAAGCTTTCATGTTGGGTATCTTTTCAGGTATCTTTTTTTTCACATATTCCAATACAAAAATATATTTATTTTATATGTATGGCTGTCCTTAAGATGACCTGTTTGTAACCACCAGACCTTTGGCTGTTGAGAAAACCAAATACATGGTTTGGCCCCACATTGTCTAGAACATAATATAAACACTGTTTCTAGAGTGAAGTTTTTATGGGTCATTTGAAGGTACTGATACCAATATTGAACCCATTCAGGCCAAGTCACTACACCCTGTTATCACAGGCACATACGCCATTTTCTAATTATATGTGTATTTTCATAAGTATGCAATATTATTGCTGTATCTGGTAAAGCCACTCTGACTGGGTATTTAATGAATCATTTGTGTATGTACATATTAAATCACCTTTAAATTCATATAACGTATGGATTTTGCATAATTTTCTCAGTTAAACTAAAGGTGGCCATACACATGTGATTTCCACAGCATGTGTGCCGACAGATCACATTGGTATCTGTCGGCACACATGCTGTAGAGACCGCACACACAGACCCGACTGATCCCCATACGTGGTATAGGGATTGGTCGGACTTGCGGCCATACACAGTATGATCAGACTAACGGAAATTTTATGTTTTTCCCGAGACTGTAATGCTGTCTACGGTCGTTTGTCACCACTACAATCGGTCGGGAAGAGCCCTGACAAGAATGGGTAAATCCTATTGTTCCCCAACGGGATTTGCCCATTATTGTTGTATGAGTGTATGACCATCTTTGCTGTCAGCTCATGCTAAAGTATTTTAGATATTAATATTATTTTGTGCATGGGTTTTGCTTAGACTAATCATAACTAGAAATAGCTGAAGTTTCTGCAGCAGAATTTCAATTTTAAAACTTAAACTACTGGTAGTTTTGCCAGAAACCAGGCCTGGTCAATGTGCCTGCTAATCACTACATTGTTGTATTGTTTTTGTTAGTTCAGACTCTAAGAACGAACAAACATGGTAAAGTATTGAGTAACTTTGTTAAAATAATATGTCCCAAGACAAGAATTACATGGTTGTGTTCAATGTGTGAATCTAGAATTTAGCTGAATGTGTACTTTTCATGTAATGGCTTTAAAATTCTAATTTCCTATACAACATTTCATTTATTCAATAATCATTGTTAAAACTTGATATAACTTTGCTGCTGAAGGTTTTTTGGAGAAGAGGAGGACATTAAGCAGTACATGTTAAGGATTAGCTAGTCAGGATTTTTCTTCCCCCCTGTGAATTTAAGGCACAGTGTTTTCATTGCCAAATAAACTTTAGCAGTTGCCAGTGTGTGCCTTATATGATAAAGAAAAAGAGCTAAGGTCTAATTTATCATGTTGTTCTTCAACCACAGAATTGCTAGGTACAGTAGTTCAACTATGGAAAGTAGTTGGCAGCTTGAACTGGGTTATTTCCCCCTCAGTTATGCTATTTGGATTGTTTAAAGTAATCTAAAACATATTGCTGGAGGAAACCCATACATTTGATTGGAACCGCAAGAAAAGGGGGGGAATTACAATAAAATGAAAGTTTTCTAAGACAGTCATAAAGTCCTTTAGGGGGTTTTAGCTATATAGCTGTAAATCTTTTGTAAAGGGGGTAAAGATTTTTCTTGGTCAAGGGACAAGAAGACATTGTCTGCTGATTATAGAGGGGGGAATGCATATGAATGGATAACTGGCATACATAGTTACATAGTCCTGATAAACAACTCGTGATGTAATCATAGATAGAGGTAGAGTTATGCCTTTACTTTTCCACTTGCATACTGGGTTAGTTGTTTCTAGATAGATAAATAGTTCCTGAGATATTAAAATCACCTCTTCAGTAAAACATATAACCCCTCTCATTGACCCAACCTGGTCCTACCCACTAATTAAACTCCATTAACAATCAACTTACAGCCTATCAATTCACTTCACATTATGTCTCACCCCCATTTCCTCTAGGCTGTAAGTTCGTTGGGCAGGGTCCTCTTTCCTCATGTATCACAGTATTTCTGTAAATTAACATACCACTTTTCCTCACTGATTGCTGCATAACCTTTTATAATATGTTCTACCCTTGTATTTAACATGAATTTTTTTTCTCATGTAATTGTACATCTCCACAGAAGATGCTGACACTATATAAATACAAACAAATAATAATATAATATGGCAAAACCCCAAAAAATCATCACCAGCAGAAGGAACCTCTGACATAATTTTAAAAATCTTTACCCCTAAGGTGTGCATCCAGCCTCACAGTTACAGTAACAATTTTATTCAGCAACATTTGTGTGGAAAAGAAGAGACTGAAACTGGGAATTACCCAAAGGGTACAGAAAAGAAGCTGAAGTGATGTCAAAAATCCTTTTACGAATTTGACGGGCAGTATTTCAGGAACCTTATAAAAGTGAAGAGTACTACACTTTAAATACAGATAAACATGGGCAATAAACAGAGAAAAGGTTTTTTTTTTTAAAAGAAGGACCATGTCAGAAGTTGTTATTATGTAAACCTCACACATGTAGTACTTCATAGCCTCCTATACTAAGGTTAATCTGTGCCCTGCAGAATAACTCACGTTTGTTATTACTGGCATAATGTTTTCAGTATGATACTTTTTAGGATATTCAGATGTCATTGCCATAAATCATAACTCATTCCTGTAAAATACTTTCAAATCTGCATTTGAATAGTAGATTAATGGCATACACTGTACAACAGCGTACTTTGAGAACAGATACCATATACCCCTTAAAGAACAGGGAGCAATTCCCTTATTGCCTAACTGTTTGTCATAGACATGAAGGCGTCCTAATGCAGACCACAATCATTCCAATAGGCAATTTCTGTTTGTAGTGGGCAATTCGGGTCTAACTACTGCAAACTCTATTACCATACAGATTCTAGATCAATTTCTAACTTCTCACTTAGTACTTGGCTATTTTGAAATCATATTTATTATGTATATGTCTGTGTACTGCTTGTTAAACAGAAAAACAGTAAACCAGGATGAATTGCGTTTCATGGTGGAACCTGACGATTCATGTGTTTGTTTCAGCATCACATCCCCCTTCATAGTTGACATTTTTACTTGATTACTCTTAGATATACAGCACCCACTCAGGAGTGAAAATCAATACCTATAACTGTATAGGAGATATACTTTCAAAGCTAATAGACAAACTTCAAAGAAAGTTATCCAATGCTGGGGGTAGAACTGCTGGACCACAGAATTTGCATTCCTGTTCTAATTTAAGATCCTACAAACTGTAACTCACAAAGATTCACAGATAGCCAGATTACTGTAATAAATAACCCAGTAATAAACCTTTTGTTTTTTTTGAAGCCTTCTTTATTAGACTGCTTATATTGTTATAACATTACGCACACATGGGCACTGTGACACATATGTAAAAGTATTTTACACAGGTAAAACTCGAAATGTGAGGGATCCAAGAAAATTCCTGAAAAATATCAGATGGCTGTCAAATTAACCTTTGTTATATGTAATTTACAATTTTTTAGTCCTATGGTATTGAATGCGATTTTTAAAAGGTTACTTAGGACCCCAGAGAAGAAATAGAATTAGCTAGATTCCTATGAAGATTATAATGCTAGGGAATTTTAAACAGTTAGTGTAACGTGAGAGTTCCTATGCGTGAGATTTTAAGGCATTGTGGGAGAGCACAAGGACAAGTTCAGGGGGAGACTGAGACAGTTGCCAAGATTGGAAATGCAAAAAGCTTACATGGGAATTGAAATTATGAAAATATGTATATGCAGTATAATGCTATTCATCACTTTCAGGCATACTTCAGAATTGCCAGTGGTCTTGTAATTCCACCCCCCCTGCAGCAAAAAAATATATACAGCTTCCTTTATTCATTCACTGCCTCTGTTTTTAATTTCTTTTTAATGGTGTGGTAGTCATCTAAAAAAAAGCTGAATATTTTGTATTGGGTGTCATATCCTGTGTTGATTTGCTGAAGGTTATACAATATAAACACTGTATCTGGTGTCACTGTATCTTTGTACATGTATATTTTTTTTTACATGGTATGGTTTCTAACTCCATTGGGTTAACATTTAATTAATGGACATTATAGTGTATTGCAATAGAGCTGAAGTGACAACTAAAATCCACAAATTTGGCTATGTTTTTAAAGGGCAGGCCCACCCCCAACTGAAATTTGCTATACTTAGTAATGTTAAATGACCCCTACCTTTCCCTTCTGCTGCATATAGTTGTCCTGCAGGGCCTTATGAAAGTCCAGGAAACTGAAGAGTAGGAGCGATTTCCTGATGTAATATGTTTCTTTCTCTGTTCCACTCATAGTTTTCTGACATGTGCAGTGAAGTCAAGCTATTTACCCCCACCCTTTTTAACCACAAGTCTCTCTTTCCCTTATTTGCATGATGAGTAAGGGAGCTATGGTAAAAACTCTCTCTAACTTATTTGGTCCCTTAGAAAATGTTATTGCTAAATGGTTTACAGATGTCTGGATGGTGTCTGTGTAAACATAAGCATAGAGAGAGTTTTGTAATTGTATGGGTCTCTCTTAAAAAAGTAAAATAAGATTTTTTTCTATGCTAATTAGCAACGCCCACAATACATCCTGATTTTCCTCTACTGAGGGGAAAGTGTATATAGGGGAATGCTGGGAGTAATGTTCCAATGACATCTGCAGTAGTGTTGGTCATATTTGTTGAGAAACAAAATCATATTTCAAGTTCAGTGAAAAGTTATTGATAAAGCCCTATTTCTCAGTAATGCAAAAAAAGAATTGTACAGAATACCTTCTTATTAGGCCCTCTAAATAACCAGTGGTTAGAATGAGAACCTTTCATCAATGCCTTATTCAGGAGGCTAGTCTCTCAGGGCCTGTTTTTATGCTTGTCTGCAAATAAAATGCAATAGCCAAGATTAAACTAAGAGCTACCATGGCCGGAGACCACATTTAGCTTTCCCAGTCGGGTACCCTTAACTAGTAACAAACTGCTTATACAGCTTATATCTGTACAACATTTATTTTTTCTTATTGAAAGCCCAGGGTCAGTACTTTTGTACTCCATCACTACTGTGCTCCACCAAACGCCCGTTTTGCCTGACAAAGTGCCCATACACGGCACAATTATTGCCCGAAACGGCCGTGCATACATATTGCGCATTGAGGGTCAGTATCTCTCTGGATATGTGTGTGAGTATGTATATACCTCCCGATCTTCAATCAGTATTGCAGGGCCCGAGAACGAAGATGGGAGCTAACTTACCTTTTACGCGATCCACCGCGGGCCAAGCTGGAATCTCCGACCGCTTCAATCTCTGTACAGCCATAGCACGCATTGTGATGCTCGCTATGCTGTACAGGAGAGTGAAGTGGTTGGAGATTCCAGCTTGGCCGCGGTGGATCGCGTAAAAGGTAAGTTAGCTCCCATCTTCGTTCTCGGGCCCTGCAATACTGATTGAAGACCGGGAGGTAAGGCACTGCTCCTTAACCTCCCAATCTTCAATCAGTATATTAAAGGAATAGTTCAATTCGAGAGTGAACTATTCCTTTAATCTTTTTCTTCACATGAAATTTAATAGAGGGAACTTTTCACTTTCTATCACCAACACTTTCTGGGACATTGTTATCTCTGCTTTTCTGTAATTTGATGTAAACATGTGGGATTCTAAGATTACTGAGAAGCAACCAGATTATTGTCCTCGTAGTTACAGTAGTTAAGCAGTGTTAAACGGTATTTATCTCTAAATAGCAATGAAAGAAACTATTATATATAATAATCAGTAAAATCCATTCTTAAGTTAGAATTAATGGCATTTCTTTTGTCCCTTGTCAGTGTGTAATGAGAGTGACAAATGAGTATCAACTGTATTTGTGATAAGGTATCACAAGTGTGTATAGCTAATTGTACATTAAGATGCCATTTCCCTCTTGGAGATACATTTATATTGTTTTAATGAAATAAAAGGTCAGCGTTACATTCGCCAGATGTTCGCTCTGCACATTCCTCAGATGTTTGTGCTTTTCAGGTTCTAATGTTTTCTTGCCAATGCTTTTCCGAGAGGCTGCCAATCATTCTAAAATAAACCTTCTGGGATTTCACATTTGGACCATTATACACATAGGATATATAAATAACTGTTTGCAGGGTCTAAGGATTATATGCCAAATGGATCCCCAATGGACGGTTTTGTTATTATAGGAGATGCAAGAGTGAGAAAATGGGTTCAAGAAAGTAAAAGTAGCATCACTTGTTATGTAGGCCCCCTGGATGTGTTTATGTGTTTAACCCTTGTGTACATTTAAATTATGTATTAAAAAATAAACAGGTTTAACCTCTGAGATTTTGTGACTTGATTTTTAGACAAGACTAATAACATGCAGGCAAAGTAAATTAGGAGCTTGTGTGTGTGAATTATGGTGTCATATAAAGAGCATTGGGAAATAACTGAAATAAATACTCCCTAATCATCCCTTCATTATGATGTATATATATCATAATGAATAATTATTAATATTTATATAGAACTTAGAACTTGGGGTTGTGTCCTCTCTAGTCCCATTATTTTGTGTTTCTATATGGTGCTGTGTCCTCTGTTGGTGTATATACTGTAACCTAGGATGTGTACATTGTTTGGCATTACTTTGATGATGGCGCTGCATTCTCTTGCTTTAAGCAAAAAGGAACCAGATATGTTTTCTGTTAAGTTTCTGACCAAAAATGAATGTGCTGTCTCCCTTTCCATGTGCTGTCGCTGTCTGCCTTTCCATGTGCTGTCTGTCTTTCCATGTTCTGTCTGCCTTTCCATGTGCTGTCTACCTTTTCATGAGCTGTCTGCCTTTCCATGTGCTGTCTGTCTTCCATATGCTATCTGCCTTTCCATGTGCTGTCTCCCTTTCCATGTGCTGTCTCCCTTTCCATGTGCTATCTGTCTTTTCATGGCTGTCTGCCTTTTCATGTGCTGTCTGTCTTTCCATGTGCTGTCTGTCTTTCCATGTGCTATCTGCCTTCCAGTTGCTGTCTTTCTTTCCATGTGCTGTCTGCCTTTCCATGCGCTGTCTTGTCTTTCCACGTGCTGCCTGTCTTTATATGTGCTGTCTGCCTTTCCAGTTGCTGTCTGTCTTTCCATGTGCTGACTGTCTTTCCATGTGTGTCTGTCTTTCTATGTGCTATCTGTCTTTCTACGTGCTGTCTGTCTTTCCATGTGCTGACTGCCTTTCCATGTGCTGACTGTCTTTCCATGTGCTGTCTGTCTTTCCATGTGCTATCTGCCTTTCCAGTTGCTGTCTTTCTTTCCATGTGCTGTCTGCCTTTCCATGCGCTGTCTGTCTTTCCACGTGCTGCCTGTCTTTATATGTGCTGTCTGCCTTTCCAGTTGCTGTCTGTCTTTCCATGTGCTGACTGTCTTTCCATGTGCTGTCTGTCTTTCTATGTGCTATCTGTCTTTCTACGTGCTGTCTGTCTTCCATGTGCTGACTGTCTTTCCATGTGCTGTCTGTCTTTCTGTGTGCTTTCTGTCTTTCCATGTGCTGTCTGCCTTTCTATGTGCTGTCTGTCTTTCCATGCGCAGTCTGCCTTTCCATGTGCTTTCTGTCTTTCCATGTGCTGTCTGCCTTTCCAGTTGCTGTCTGTCTTTCCATGTGCTGACTGTCTTTCCATGTGCTGTCTGTCTTTCTATGTGCTATCTGTCTTTCTACGTGCTGTCTGTCTTTCCATGTGCTGACTGCCTTTCCATGTGCTGACTGTCTTTCCATGTGCTGTCTGTCTTTCTATGTGCTTTCTGTCTTTCCATGTGCTGTCTGCCTTTCTATGTGCTGTCTGTCTTTCCATTCGCAGTCTGCCTTTCCATGTGCTTTCTGTCTTTCCATGTGCTGTCTGCCTTTCCATGTGCTGTCTGCCTTTCCATGTGCTGTCTTCCTTTCCATGTGCTGTCTCCCTTTCCATGTGCTATCTGTCTTTTCATGTGCTGTCTGCCTTTTTTATGTGCTGTCTGTCTTTCCATGTGCTATCTGCCTTTCCATGTGCTATTTGTTGTTCCATGTGCTATCTGTCTTTCCATGTGCTGACTGTCTTTTCATGTGCTGTCTGCCTTTCCATGTGCTGTCTGCCTTTCTATGTCTTATCTGTTTTTTCATGTGCTGTCTGCCTTTCCATGTGCTGTCTGTCTTTCCATGTGCTGTCTGTCCTTTCATGTGCTGCCTGTCTTTCTACGTGCTGTCTGCCTTTCCAGTTGCTGTCTGTCTTTCCATGTGCTGTCTGCCTTTCCATATGCTGTCTGTCTTTCCACGTGCTGCCTGTCTTTCTACGTGCTATCTGCCTTTCCGATTGCTGTCTGTCTTTCCACGTGCTGTCTGTCTTTCCACGTGCTGTCTGTCTTTATATATGCTGTCTGTCTTTCCATGTGCTGACTGTCTTTCCATGTGCTGACTGTCTTTCCATGTGCTGTCTGTCTTGATATGTGCTATCTGTCTTTCTACGTGCTGTCTGTCTTTCCATGTGCTGCCTGTCTTTCTACATGCTGTCTGGCTTTCCATGTGCAGTCTGTCTTTCCATATGCTGTCTGTTTTTCCGTGTGCTGTCTGGCTTTCTACATGCTGTCTGTCTTTCCATATGCTGTCTATTTTTCAGTGTGCTGTCTGTCTTTCTACATGCTCTCTAGCTTTCCACTCGCTGTCTCTCTTTCCACATGCAGCCAGTCTTTCCACAGGCTGTATGTCTTTCCATGTGCTATTAATGTTTGCAACCTTCAGGCATGACGGCCTTATAGAATAAAGAAACCAGTAAAACACAAATATTCACTTTATCTAAAGGATTAACAACTGACCAGAACCCATTCAATTGATCCTGCATTAAAAAGTTGATTTTTCTTTTTGCTTTGACTAACTGGATTTACTAGGAATTCTGATCCTATGCATGACATTTTGGCAGCCTGTAATCCAATCAGATTATACCCATAACTATCAGTCTTTCCTTTAATCAGCCCCGAATACTTTCTCCATATTGAAAGCATTTAATTTATTAGATTGTCCTTATTATTCTAGAAAAAATAGAACATCTCAGGGTAACTAGATGAGCTTATAAAAAAAGACAACCATATAAGATGTCTTATGTGCCATTTCTTTCTGATATACTACATTCAGTCATTTATTTCTGAAAATTACAGTTCCAAAATCAAGACATTTTTTGTCAGTGAGGTATCGGTATAGAATTCGTATCCCTTTTATTCCTTTTATAAATTTTTGTTTCTGACAACCACCAGGCCTGATCATTTTGCTATTGAAATTACAATCATAAACTTGATCCTACTGGGAAATATCGGCAGATAAAACTGCCGTTCATGTCAGATTGAATGTCTAATCAGTGAACTAGGTAGTGTATGGCCAGCTGTAGTCTACTGTTACAGCAAGTTCTTAAGGAGGCCATACACACATAGAGATATTATTGGCTGATCTTAATGATCATTTTGTAATTATATTTAACATATTTCAATAAAAATAAACAATTTTGTACAATCTGTTCTGCGTATCTGTCATTTCAGTGATGCATTTTATACATCAGTTATTACAAGAATATACCTTGTTTTTTTCCTACAAAAATATACATAAACCATCTACTTTATGGGGTACCAGGGGGAGGGTCCTTGTTGCAGGAAAGTGAGGAGTTTATCCACTAATTTTATTTTGGTAAATTTGGTAGGGCGTTTTCTATGACAGTATATTAAGTTCTTATATGTTATTGTAGTATTTATTGCTACTTTCCATTGAGAGAAGTCCCTTTTGGGCTATTACTTTTTTAGCTGTGAACAATGTTTCTGCTAGGAATTTCTTTTTTTGAAATTGTCCACTGGTATATCATCCATTAGGCTTAAGAGGCATACCTTGGGGTCTAGCCCCACTGGCGATCCCATATGGTCATGTAAGTTTACTATTTGTATCCAATAGCCTTGAATAACCAGGCAGAACCATATCATATGGTAAAATGTTGCCGGAGCTACATGAAACTTGGGACATGACACTTGGGACATAGTGGGTTGCGAGTAGGGGTCGTATTTAGATATTTTAGTTGGCCCTATGCAATATATATATATATATATATATATATATATAGGTTTGTTAACCCTTAAAGGGACAGTTCAGTGGAAATTATCAATATTTGTTAAATTGTTATTTTGTGTAATGCCTTCTTAGTTATTCTACATATTCTCTCCCATTTTGAAAAATCAGTTGATTTCATACCCTTTGCTGTTCCCTTCTATTGACATTAGTGAGCTGACATTTCAGGTTCTAATGGTCCTTCTTCTTCCCAGGATGCACCACATCCTTGGAAAGTTCCTAACAGTAATTTCTACTGATTGGCTGTTGGATGGGTCAAAGATGCTCAGATCTCTACTGAGCAACTGAATCAACCTAGGTGCTGTGTCAAGGGCAAGACCATATCGGTCTCTACTAGGGGCCCTGCAAACAGGAAGTCAGTATTTCGGTTGCATTTATTTTTACAGACAAAATGCTGAATTGGCAGATTACGGGCATTTGGATGAAAAAATACTGCTCTTTTTTCTGAAAAGCATTTGTATTTGCACTGAAGAAAAGGCAGCTAGAAATCTTAGGGAGAGAGGGGCCAAAAGGAGCAAAAAAGCACTGAGCATAAAAGCAGAGAAAACATCTTCTTATAACAGAAGGCATCTTGCAGTCTCATGCTATATGAATAGCATTGCCCACAAAGCCTAAGAATCAAGAAGTAATTTCTTACTCCCATGTTTCCCAGAGTAAGGGGTGGAGATGTGAAAAATGTTATGTCCCTTAGCTCATGCATGTGTCCAGAACCGCTGGCTAATAACATGCAATATAGCTTAATATATAGAGCCAATCATCTGACCTGCAGACACAATGTGTTTCGATCTTGTTAGATCTCGTCAGTGCAAGATACAGATTCATGGCTCTATGGTGTAGGACTTCAGTGTACAGTAAAAAAGGCAGCTAGAAAGCTTAGGGGGAGAGGGTCCAAAAGGAGCAAAAAGCCCTTCACTTAGAGACATGAATCTGTATCTTGCACTGACGAGATCTAACAAGATCAAAACACGTTGTGTCTGCAAGTCAGATGATTGGCTCTATATATTAAGCTATATTGAATGTTATTAGCCAGCGGTTCTGGACACATGCTAAGGGACATAAAGGACACATGAGCTAAGGGACATAAAGGAGTATTTTGCATATCTCCGCCCCTTACTCTGGGAAACATGGGAGTAAGAAATTACTTCTTGTTTCTTAGGCTTTGTGGGCAATGCTATTCATATAGCATGAGACTGCAAGATGCCTTCTGTTATAAGAAGGTGTTTTCTCCACTTATTTGCATTGAACTTCCCCCATAATCTTTGATGAAAGTTTTAAATAATTATCAAGGGCATACTTAATAGCTGCATATTTATTTTATTATTACATTTGTATATCAAGACATATCCTTGTGAGATAAGCCCTCATTAGGCATTGCTAATTATTCCAATTTTTTCAGTGATTATTATTCTTTCAGGTCCATTATGCTGGAGCAGCTGACAGTGTTGTACAGTTTATTTTCTACCAACCTATCATACATCGATGGAGAGAAACAGATTTTTTTCCATGCTCAGCTTCTTGTGGAGGAGGTAATAAAAAGGTTGTATTATCGATCTGTCTAATTTCTTATTTAACCATCAGCAATATGAAAAAAGATTTTGCATCCCTGTATCTTTAATGCTACATGAATGTATAAATATGTATGCATATATCCTTTATCAACAGTAAAGAAGATCACTGTACACCAGATTTGAATAGAATTATACTCATTACAAAGTACAAAGTGCAAACAATGCCAAGCTATATATACCTCCATAGGTTCCAAGATGATCAAATACACTCATAGTATAGTATTGTAAAGTGTAGTATTTGAGGTTAAAGACATATGTCGATCTGGTCCAACCTACTCGGCAACACCCACATTTTCTGCTTAACATTTGATCAAGAGGAAAGCAAAAAAAAAAAAAAAATGAGGGGGAATAAAATCCTTCCTGACTCAAATTAACTCCAACTTTATTTATTAATACCAGTGACCTGCAACATTCTTTGTTTCTTGAAACTCATCCAGATTTTTTTTTTTTAACTATCCAATAAAGCTGCCATCGCCACGTCCAATTAAAGACAGTTCCATAGTTTTACCACTCTCAAGTAAAAACCCCTTCTGAACTGAAGATTTATCTTCTTTTCTTTCTGTTTTAAGGGATGTCCGCTTGTCCTCTGATATGTTCTGTTGGTATACAATGCCACAGATAGTTTACTGTACAGCCCATTAATGTCCACAGGTTTGTCTCTATTGTGCATAAATGAAACTTATCCAACCTGCCTTTTTTAAGCTTACCCTACCCCCTTATTCATTTATTTGCTCTTTTCTGAACCTTTTTCATTTCCAAGATTTCTTTTTGTACACAGGATTCCAAAACTGCACCGCATATTTCAAATTAAGCCTTACCAGCACTTTATAAAGAGGGAAAATATTGTTCTTCCTTAAATCCATACCCTTCTTTATACAAGACAATATCTTGCTGGCTCTAGCTGTTGCTGCCTGGCACTGCTTGCTACATTTAAGTTTGTTATCCACCAAGTTCCTTTTTTAACAGAGATTCACTTTACACACCATGTTTGGGCGCATGTTTCCGTGACTAGTTTGCATGTGTGTTGGGCACCTGTAATGTTAAAATGCACCCCCAAACATTTTGCATCCTCATTGCAAGCTCTCACGTTTTAATGTTGAATATTTGTAAAGGCTAATAAAAGCTTAATATCCAATTCTCGTTAAACCAAGTCTGGTAAGTGGTTTCCAGAACAGATTACAAAGTGAACATGAAACTCTAGTTGATGTATTTTATCCTTATAGATATTTTTTAAAAATTCAGATGGTATTGGATAAAGTAACAGGGTTAGAATAATATCATGTAGGAATAATTATTGTGTGTCTTTATCTTGTAGTTATATGACATAAGCTACTTGGAATATAACAAAGGGAGAAAATATATGCAGTGTGTCAAGTATTTGTTACATCACAAAAGTCATTTGGGGAAGGGCTGGATAGGACTAGGGAGTATTATGCATTACAAAAAGGTCACAGAAAAATTCCAGTTCTGTTATTTAATCATTTTTATTTATTTGGGCTTTTTTATTAACTATTACAATTAAAAAGGGGCAGAATATAACATTACCTTTATAGTAGTATTTTTGTTTGTTTGTTTTTACCAAATAATGCAAATTAAGACTAACTTGTACATTTATTTCCACTGAATAGAGAAGGAAAAAGTAAGCATTGAATCTATGGCCATGTGTTTGGGCAGTTTGCAATTCATGTGGGATTGACTGCATAGTCTTTAGTCCTTAAAATACCTATCTCTTTGGAAGGCTGAGACAATTCTTTCTTAGTGGAATGCTGTTCCATGAATTAATCATCTTGCATATCTTCCTTATGTTACTTTTAATCTCTTTTGTAATTTTCATAAGAAAATCCTTAAATCCCAATAAATATGTATAAAAGTATTTAGACAGGTTTTGGATTAACTCTTTGATAAATGAAACCTCATTATTAGAATTATTATTCTGGAAAGTAAAAGGTGCTCTGTTTACAGGTTACCAGCTAACCTCTGCTGAATGCTATGATCTAAGAAGTGGACGCATAGTAGCAGATCAGTACTGCAATTACTATCCTGAAAATGTCAAGCCAAAACCAAAACTTCAGGAGTGCAACATGGACCCATGCTTGGCCAGGTCAGTAATTTTAGTTCTTGCTGCTGTGTGAAAATAATGTAAACATGATTTGTCTAGAAAAATAAACCATAGGATTGGATTTTACCTTGTATAAACATGAAACCTTAAAACACATGTAAGGGATTAATCAAATTAAATACTGTGTATAATGGATGGTGCTGTTGTTTAGCAACCTTTGGAAACAATCTGTCTACCTCTTATATTGCAATGGTGTCAATGTTTCTAACATACAGTAGTCTATTAATTCATAGGAATTGGCATATAGCTCTTATTGACCTGATGCATTTAAAAAATGAAAACATATGTTTGTTTGATTGGTTGCTTGAGTCAAGACCAGTGAAAATTAAAAAAATATTTGCTCTTCTAACTACTCTTTATAAACTCCTAGGTTATTTACATTGAAGAATTAGTGAGCACTATAACATTAAAACAAGACCCTGGTGTGTGTCAAGTCACTTTATAGGCTCTAGCAGATGTATTGCATATGAGTCATATTATGTTTTTGCATGCAATTTAACATTATACTTCATTAATGAAGTGCACTTCTTTCTTTATATCCTGATCCAAAGCTTTAGCTATGGTATTTATAGTCTCGTATATAAAGGGTGATTCAACAGAGGAAATACTACTCTCCATCTTTACAAAGCTCTGGCATATATTTCTTGTATATAAAAATTACATCCATAGAGGGTTCAAACTATTATGTAGACAGATTAAATAAATTAGGGATATTCACAATAGGGATTTTATCATTTAATGCAAATACATGAAAGACCAAAAATACACTCACTGTTGCTTTGTTTACCAGTGAATTATTTCTGAAGACATACAGTCATCCTTTAGAAGAAAAGAAGGTTTGTATTCAGGTTCAGAAAGAGTTTTATGTTAGAACAGTAAAAGTGTGGAACTTTCTCCTAGTACGTGTGGTAATGGCAGCTTAAAGGCAGAGAGGGCTTATAATTAAAGCATTATGGGTAGGGTTAAAAAGATGTACTAGTTGGTCACATGTCTTTATTCAACCTCCACTACCATTACGGGAAGAATGGAATAATGAGAGGGGAAGCTGTCAGATGCAGATGAGCAGCGTTTTTTTTGACAACTCACTGCTTTCTTACTATTGCTGAAAATAAGGTAGAACTTTTCTCATGTATTTCCCAGATAAATTTAAGTTTTAATTTAAAAAATCAATATAGATGCCCAGAGCTAAGTTCTGGTTTCAAAACCACTTACAGCAAACAAGGTAATTTATATAGGTTTTAGGTTGGGTACACACGGAGGGAGTATTTGTCCCGACCAAGCACTCGGCCGGAACAAATGTCCATGGCCCGCGGCCGATCGATCGTGTGGTCCCATAGGAAAACCGTGCGATCGAACAGAATTTACTGACGCGTCTGATTGTTCGTTCAATCCGGACGGTCGGTTGGCCGAAAATATCTGCTGGTGTGCACCCAGCCTTAGTTTTTTGTTGAAGCTGTACTTTTATCTATTGTCTACATGTAATCATGCCCCTAATCTATTAGCACTTTGTAACTATTTAGGCTCATATGGTCTTGAACAAGGTCCATTTGTAGGGGTCAAATCATATTTTTTGGGTCTATATTCAGTGCTACAGTAGATTTTAGTAGGTTTGACAATCCATGTAGAAGGTTTCCTAAAAATAATTACTGACAAACGACTTATTCAAATTTACTTAGTTGTACTGGCCTACCAGGACACCAAGAAACCCTTTTTTAGGTCCAGCTATAAGTTGTTACAACTGAAATAGCATAGTTTGTGGCAAAAAGTGAAAATGTCTGACAGTTCGCCTCGACCATTAGTGTGGTCCATATGAGACCTCACAATAAGCCATAATTTACAAACATGTTGATCAGCCTTTCAGTTGATTTGGATGAAAGAACAACCAACATAGGTTGGCACCAGCTGAAAAAATACCACCGATATTTTGGGCCTACCCACCGAAAAAAATTGTCAGTCGGCCCAAAATATTTTGTTGTGTGTACCTACCCTAAGGGATATGAAGTGAATATAAGGAGGATTAGGAAAGGTGAGTGTGATGAAGAAAGGAAGACACAAAAAATGTTGCTACGGCTTCTATTTCTGGTGGAAGATATGGAAGAAGGTAAAACGAAGACTGTAGCTAAGGTTTTTTTTATGTGCAATATATTAAAATGCATGTAAAAAATGTTAAAAGTCAATATGAGTTCCATTTTACATCCTTTTTTGGATTACTCAATGTATACAAGTAGACAATATAATACATTAATAGATTGCATAATTTATTTAAAGTACAGTTGTGTCACTATCTAGGATCCTTTTTTATAAACACTGTATTCATCACATAGACTTTATTTTACTCACCAGATATTCACTGTGCTTTAAAGAAGAGATGACTGTAGTTGTCTGATATATCCTGCATTTGTTTAATTATATTTGTAAGTAAAGCCTTCTACACATCTATGATGTTACCGACCTCAAGTCACATGGGCATCAACGGCAGTTTCAGACGATAATTGCACTTGTGTATGTGTTTGGTTGGGCCTTGTTGCGGATCAAAGAATGATGCCCCATCGAACACATACACACATGCGATTATTGTTAGTCGCTCGTTTGTTTTAAGAGATGCCAACTGTGAAGGTGTGTTGTGCATTTGTAACAAATTCCCAATCAGAAAAACATTTTAAAAAGGCATAATCTATCTATCTGTGCAATTGTTAATCCATAGGTATCTACTCTTTTGATTTTTTTAGCCTGTATAAGGGCTAGGCCACACTGAAACGCAAACGCAAACGCAATCGCAATCGCATGCGATTTCATGTGCGATTTTTTTGCGTTTGCGCTTGCGATTTCTTCAATAAGTATAGGAAATCGCATGCGATTGCGATTAAAAAGCAGAAGCAGCAGAACGCAAAACGCAAACGCAAACGCATCGAAAAACGCGCGTTTTTTTTGCGTTGCCGCGTTTTCAATAATTTTGAAAAATCGCAAGCGCAATCGCAAACGCAAACGCAAGCGCAAACGCAAAAAAAACGCAGCAGTGTGGCCTAGCCCTCAAGTAGTTTTTCTTATCACATTAAAGTAATTTCCATAGGGCAGGCCTTTAACTCTTGCAGCTAACCAAGGAAAGAAATGGGAACAATGACCAATTATAACCAACATCTCATTAACGTTGATGATGGGCACAAAATTGTTAGTGTACTGTACTTTTCCAGTTTATTTGTGCTGCAACATCAAAATTGTTACTGTATACTATACTTTTTATTCATTTCTATTGATTACATTTAATGAGCTGGGTTACAATGCTAATGGATTGTTTTTAAGAATTGTATTAATGTCATCCTGCCCACAGGGCCCTGATTAGCACAATTTTTTTCCTACTAAACAAATCGATACACTGTTCTATAGAAGATACAAATATCCGAAGAGCTCAGGCTGCTTCAGTTTCTATATAAAAATCTAGTAGACCTGGGGAAAATACTGTGTGGTCCAACCAGCACCACCTCCTTTCAAAATGCATCTGTTTACTGCATTGTCTAAAAAGAATGGATATTTAAAATAAAGGCTTAGATTTAATAATAATGCTAGAATTTTCTTTTTACATATAAAAACATTGAGTCAAGTGAAAAGGATATATCGCTGTAACGTACAATATTGCTGCTGTAAAAATATTGCTGCTATGTTGTGAGTGTGCGCTGAAATTATTAATATTATTTGCAGGTTAATTAGTATAAAAATTACTTTGAAAAAGTGGCATTTTTGTATGATTGTAATTAATTCTCCAACAAGAAAACCATGCTACCATCTAGTTCAGGCTCAGGTGACTTCTTATACTCAATAAAAATGTATTAATTATATCCATCAAAAAAACACAGTAAATCTTGTTTTGGCATTACGACTAGTATTATGCCAAATTTCTAGAAATTTTACATTTATAAAATAGGATTCAGAACCAGGTTTGGATTCAGGTCTATCTCTAGTGATAGCTATGGGCTTTCTGAAAAAACCTCCTAATTACTTTACATACAATCTTATGAATGCCACTGCATAAAAGCCACTATAAATGGCAGTATCTCACAAACTTAAAGACAGCAATTAATGATGTAAGTATCTTGCCCTCAGTTCCCCTTTAACATTAAAAAATATGAAATAACATTTCTTAAAGTATTTAACCTTTTGCTATGGGTACTTACTTATGGGTATTTAGGAAGCTGCACAATCTAATCAGCAGTCATTTTGTTGCACTTGGGGTTAACTATCAATTTAACATTTTCCAGAGCAAATTCAAGGTTTCCTGGCCTCATACCATGTTGATAAGCCTTGAAGAAAAACATGATAGAATGTAGAATCTATTATTGTTTTATTATTATCACAATCACACTTATCATGCAAATATTTGTTTTATATCTCCAGAGACTGCTTTGTGAACTTTATTAATGCCAAGACTTCCAAATGTTGAATAAAAGCATATTGTCAGAACAAGATAGCAGAATTGAATCTGTTAATCTCAGTGTTCATTTGGCAGTTGGCGGCATACAGAAGAAGTTACCAGTCACTTTTCCTTTCTCCCTGTCACCACCTTCCTCTCATTCATATCACTTAATGGGGATTACAGTACAAAGCATACTGTACCACATCTCTTGATATCTTTAGTGGGTTCTTTAAGTAAATATTACATTCATATATGTTTGCATTAGATGACATTTAAACCACATACTGAAGTTTGTAAAATGTGCTGCCAAATGTTGAGAGATGCCTACTTGTTCATATTCATGAGAGGTCCTTTTGACATCTTCTTTTGAGATCTAGGGCAGTGGTTCTTAAACTTTTGTAGGCAGCACAATGCAAATATACGGTATGCAGAAACCAGTTATCTAAATGTTGAACTCTTGTGCAATTTGTAGTATTTTATCTGTAGCCAGATTGGTAACATTCATAGAAATGTATTCCTGGGGAATACCTCTTTAACGGTTTGTTTAAAAGTTTTATTAATTTCTGTGGAGCTGGCTTTCTATAAAGGGTAGATTGGCTCCTAAGGTTTTTTGACTGAATATAAGCTGTCCAAGATGGAATATACTGTATTTCAATTCAAGAGTAGTTTGAGAAGGAAAGACTAACAGTAGCTTAAATTAACGTGATTTCTCATTTAACAGGGATATAAACCATTCATTTTGTTCACTTTTAAATCAATATTTCTTATATAAAACTGATCATTCTTGCTGGCTCTCTTCCTGTGTCCCATGTCTTGTATATCTAATAATATATAATAATAAATATTTTTACTGTTAGGTACCTATAATATCCATTTACATGAATATCCACATGAACATCCACATGTATATAAAGTTGCAGTACTAATGTCCATGATTAAGGCAGACATATACTAACTTATAAAGAATTTTTGGCTATATGTGTTTGTGGGAAAATATTGCAGTGGGAAGATTATGAGCATTGTTAAGAGACAAGCAGGGAGATTCAATAAAAGTTCTTATGGTTTAAAATGGTGCTAATTTTGCCCCAATTAAATAGTATTTAAGATTTCAAAGCTAACATCTGATTGGTTGGGGTAAAATTAGCACCATTTTTACCAATAAGAAAACTTGTTAGAACACCCCTGAAACATGGAAATTCCTTTTACTAATACTGTGTTGTGAAAATAAAAAAATAATCAAGTAGTTTAAAATTTACTTTTTTCCTCATGGATCACACAGTATAAATTATTATACTGTAACTATGTTAATATGTACAATGGTACATTCTTTTCTGTTTGATCATTATTCACTATTTTATTTTTATTTCACACAGTGATGGGTACAAGCAGATTATGCCTTATGACCTCTATCATCCTCTTCCAAGGTATGTTAAATTATAAATCATCTGTGATTACTCCACAAATGACTGGCTGCCTTTTAAAGGGCATGTCCACAACCAAAACTTTAATTTCCCCCACTACTGGCCCCACTCTGTAGTGCATAAAAATCCTTACCTTACATCCCAGCTCCAAATGGCTGCCCTGCTATGCCCCTCCAAATTCCCAAAAAGTGGCCACCAGGAGCCTGGCAGAGTCCATATAGGATTCTGCCTCTTGTCTCCTCCGGGAGAATTTCGCCATGCGCACTGCAGCCCTCCCTCTCCCTCCCTCTCCCACTCATTTTTGCTCTCCCTCATCTTAGCTACAAACCCCTTTGGATGTAAAGTAGGTCTCCCTCCCCCAGCCCTAACCGCAACCGCTATAATGGATTTTTTAGAAACTCCCCCGAACTCTACTTACCATACTTCTCTCCCCCGGCATTCTCCACTGCCGGCACCCGCATCCGTGATTGGCTGCCTCTCATCCAATCACGGACGTGGCTGCCGGTCCAGCCCCCTGCTTGCAGTTTCATGCAAGCAGAGGGCCGGGACAGTACGCCGGAGAAAAGAGGTAAATAGAGTTCGGGGGAGTTTCTGAAAAATCTATTATAGCGGTTGGGGCTGGTGGAGAGAGACCTACTATATATCAAAAGTATTTAAAAGGGATGGACATGCCCTTTAACTGCAGAAAGTAAAATACTATGCCATACTGAACGTCAGCCCATGTTGCATTGCAGAAAACCCCTGTAAAGTGTAAACCAGTTGTGTTGAGCCTTTGGAAATTATACTTATAATATGGTATACTGTAGTTACCACTAATTTTACCTTTTCCCCTTACTTGCACTACCATGATAAATGTACATTAGTACAGTTTATACAGTTTAAGCCTGATTTCCCCTTTGTACTGTAAAAAAAAAAAAAAAAAAAAAAAAAAAAAATATTATATATATATATATATACACAGTCTCTGTAGCACAGGGCTCTTTCTTCAAAAAAACTTTTATTTCTTTGCAGTAGTTACATTCTTTGCCAGGAAAAAATAAGTGAAATATTATTAACACGAGGGGTAAAACCACAATCAACGCGTTTCAGACCTTATGTATGCATATCATATATAGAGATTAGATAGATATATTATATATATCTGATATATATATTATATATGTATATATATTATAAACAAGGTGGACGGGTCCTTAAGCAATCCCTTACTGTGGTTCCGATGCCCGTGCTGAATGGAGGATATGGTAGATAAGGAGGAGGAAGCCGGAGAACTTATTGGGGACTTTTCAAGTGAAATTTTCTTTAACCGAGGTAACCACAATAACGCGTTTCAGCCATATTGGGAATAGGCCGTCATCAGGCTATTCCAATATGGCTGAACGCGTTGATTGTATGTTTACCTCGTGTTAAATAAAATTTCACTTGAAAGTCCCCAAGAGTGCGCAGGCTTCCCTCTCCTTATCTACCAATCTTCCAGCAGCACCGAGGGCAATCGGGAACCACAGAAGGGAGTGCTTAGGACCCGTCCACCTTGTTTTATATATATATACCTATATATATATATATATATATATATATATATATATTATAAATATATATACATACACAAACATTTAGAAAAGATATCAATACACATTTCAGTCCCCCCATACAATATCATATTATCTACACCTGAGGTACTTTATAAATAAAGGGGTTTTTAGTATACATTACTGTGATCACATGAATGCCTTCCAACCATGTCAAGGAAACCCCAGTCTGGAAGTTCCTAACTTCTAACCTTTTTTACTTCAATTACCACTAGCAAACTTTTGCATTTCTCATTGTTGTGCACTGGATCCATATAACAGGCTTTCTCACTTCCCCACAGCCCTTTGGCTTTTTAAAACAAGGGAAGAGGTCATCCATCCAGTGCTTTATATTAAAGGCATAGGACCTCCCATAAAAGGGGCGTGTTGGGGGTGCTATAACCACATGGAAGCTTGACCTGGCTTCCCAATAAATACATACAATACAAGGATTGTGGAAGCACGAAGACTCTAAAACTGCTTAGTGATATGCTACAATAACTGATAACTGAGGACTTTTAACTGAACATTTTAATTAACTGTTGCAAATAAGTTAACACTTAGGAATGTTAACCATTGGGGCTCACATTTGGGGAAAGTAGAGCAGCAAATAAGATTGTATGGCAGATATATAGCAGGAAAAACCCACTGTAAATCTTATAAATATATCAATCTGGTTTTTGTACCAAATACTAATTATTTTTTAAAGAATTTTATTCAAGGAAGTCTGTAAAACAATGCTGTGGCTATTTAATTACTTTTCGATTAAAACTAAGGGGCATATTTATAAAAGTTCGCTATTTTTGCCATTTTGCTATCGCAGGACATCGCAATGACATATATCGCTATTTTCGCCTTATTTGTAAAACCGCTTGTTTTTGCCTTTATTGCTGAGGCGATTTGTGGCGATAGTTTTTGCCTTATTCATTGCGTTAAGTGTGGTATCACTGCGAAAAGAGAGATTGCTCTCTAGTGTAATTTCAGATTTGTTTGTCACTTTTTTAATTACAGTTATCTATAAATAGGGGATTCGCCTTTTTGCCCCTTTTATCCCTTTTGTTGCATTTTTTGCAGTTTTAACAGAATATTTGCCAAACATCATTACTTACTGGAATGGTCCATTAACATGACTATTTCTTACACAACACTATGGTATGTTCCCATATTAATGGAACTGGTTTGGTAATTAGCTGCAGTTTGCTAAAAATAAGCAATTCTAAAAAATGTGTCCTATTAATAAAATAATAAAAAATCGTCTTTTGAGTTTTACACTATTTACCATGTCCTATTAATAAAATTGAGAAAATTCGCCTTTTGAGTTTTACACTATTTATCATCCTATTAATGAAATAGAGAAAATTCGCCTTTTGAGTTTTACACTATTTATCATCCTATTAATAAAATAGAGAAAATTAGCCTTTTAAGTTTTATACTATTTATATCTTTGGCTGAAAAAAACACCAAATTTTTATTTTAAATAACAAAGATAGGTGTTCAGTTTGTATTAACCAATTTGATACTACTTTGAAAAACACCAGGGAGTATTACCTATTTACCATCATATGTGCTGAGCTTTTTCAGCATTAGTGCTACTTTTTGCTAGATAATTTTCGCTTTTGATGAAAATTCGCCTTTTTAATACCGTATATACTCGAGTATAAACCGAGGTTTTTAGGTTTAAAAAATACCTTTTAAACCTGACCTCGGTTTATACTCGGGTCACACACAGATTAAGTTTTGTATGGACAAAAAAAGAAGGCCTACCAGTTGGAGATGGACATTCGGTGAGGAGCGAGCAGACCGGAGACCAGGACCGGAGCTGTACGGTAGAGGTGCAGGCAGGACCATTCGGTGAGGAGCGAGCAGACCGGAGACCAGGATCGGAGCAGTTAGAGGTGCAGGCAGTATGCTGATGACGAAAGTGATACGCGCGGGCACGTAAGTTACGCACGTCCCGCGCATATCACTTACGTCATCAGCATACTGTCTGCACCTCTACCGTAACTGCTCCGGTCCTGGTCTCCGGTCTGCTTGCTCCTCACCGAATGGTCCTGCCTGCACCTCTACCGTAACTGCTCCGGTCCTGGTCTCCGGTCTGCTCGCTCCAATCTCCAACTGGTAGGCTTCTTTTTTCCTGACTGCATCCCAGATGTACATAGAGGATCGAGGACTCTGTACCTTCCGAATCTGTCCTCATCATATCCAGTAAGGAATTCATGTGTATGAGGGGTTTAGGGGTGGGCTAATAGGTCTGTACAGTGGAGGGGTGGGGTGGTTTAGAAAGTTTGCAGAACACCTCGGTTTATACTCGAGTCAACACTTTTATTCCTTTTTTCAGGCAAAAATAGGTACCTCGGTTTATACTCGGGACGGTTTATACTCAAGTATATACGGTAACTGATGAAAGGAAACGATGAAAGTTTTAAAAATTATGGTAAAGGCTGGTGGGAAAAAAAGTATTGTGAAAAGCGAAATGTAGCGGTAATGACCTCTTGCCATGGTTATCACTGCTTTATAAATAGTGAAAAGGCCAAATTAGGCGAAAATGCTGCGTTAAAGAAGGCGAAAAGTTTAACAAACCTTTATAAATATGCCCCTAAGTAATTAGTTCATCATGTTTAACCTCTGCCTTCCTTCCACTCACGCTTCTCAATGTGTAACCAATGCTCTGTAGATAAAATCTCTAGAATTCTAAAGCTAGTAACGGTTTTTTTCAAGTAAAGTAATTCTCACACCGTTCCTGGCTTCTGAAATCTTTTTTTTTTTTTTTTACTTTTAATTTTACCAACATGAGCTTCTATGCAGGTTTCTCAGCAGTGTGAAAATATTATTTTTATATATCATCTTACAGGACTGGAGCCAAGGTTGCTTTAATGATCTAAAATGTCCTGGTGGAACTTTCCAGGAATTTCAAAAGATCAGTCACTCATATTTTTTCCTTCTTTACTTTTTTTATTTGTGAGGCTAGCGCCACCTTAGATTTTTTGAAGTGTAAATCCAAGTCTAACTGTTGGTAATTGATGGGAATTATTGTTTTTTCAATAATTAGATGACTACATGTTTCTATCCACTTTGATAAAAAAAAATAATACAGTTAACATTGCCTGTTTTGGCCTTACTACAGTCACCCCAACAGACTAGGGAATGCTTATTATGCTGTATAAATCAGGGGCCCTTAATGACTCTGTTCAGGCAGCTATAGCAGTGAAATGAGAAATGCACAAGCCTCCATCAACATCCTCACATTAATAGATAAGTGCTAGAAAAATAGCCTTGGATTTCCCATCAGCCCCTGACAAACTTAAAAAATTAACTATAGAACACTTGGATAATGAATCATAAAAATGGCTACTGGAAAAAGTGATGCATGCTAAATAAATTTCCATTGTACTTTGTGTCCACTGTTTTCTAGGTGGGAAAGCACTCCTTGGACAGCCTGCTCTTCTTCCTGTGGTGGGGGAATTCAAAGTCGCACAGTCTCCTGTGTTGAAGAAGATATTCATGGGCAGATCAGCCCTGTGGAAGAATGGAAGTGCATGTATACTTTAAAAATGCCTATTGTACAGCCTTGCAATATTTTTGATTGTCCAAAATGGCTGGCTCAAGAGTGGTCACCAGTAAGTATGTTTATTGTATTTCTTCATATGCTTTATGAGTGTCTGGAGAAACATCCTATATTCTAAAACAAACCTGTCAATATGCACATATGCTGGACCCATCTGCATGTGCCTGTGATGTCATCCAACCGCCAGCAGCAGGTGGGTATCGGGGGCGAGTGGTAGAATGTGTGCACAGGAAGGGGGGCTCAAGCGAGGGTTGTGCGTGCAGGGGGGGTGCATGGCTAAACCTAGACTTTGTTTTGTTTCCAATGTTTACAGTAAATCTGCTTCCAGCAAGGGATCTTGCTGGATGCAGATTTATGGCATTTAGTGCCAATCACTAACTGCTATTCCTGGAGCAGCCTCCAGTGCAGCTGTTTGGGAACAGAAAAAGAACACAGCAAGTGGAGAGGGAGTGCAGAGACAGGAAGTGGCAGTGGATTTTGAAATTGCAAGTATGATTTCTCATGCTGTAAGCAGAGTTTATGTGTAGCTTGTAACAATCAGAACATGTAGGGCCAGACTGCACAAAATTCCTACCTGTAAAAATGACAACTTACTGTTCAGCTTAAAGGAAAACTATAGAGTATAAAGTATTTTCAGAAATAGTTAAATGGAAAGTACCTGGGGCAAGGAGGTAGGATTGGTACTTTCTACTTCCCAATATAATTTCTATGAAGAGCAGCAGCACAAAGATATCTGCTTCTGTCAGTCTTCGTGAGTGCTTCAACACTTTCGTTAATACAGAAATGCCAAGAGCACTAACCTGGCAGATGAAAACTGTATGTCCTGTAGCACCTCGAAACAATATTGTTTTTGTACCTGCCTCAGGTACTTATAATTTTTAAAAAGTTAATTTTTAAAGACTAGTTGCCCTTTTAATATGTCCTGTGATACCTGTACTAACTGGGTGTCACATATGCCCAGTAGTTTCAAATTTATATAGGCAATTATCGACTGGCTTCTCCTCAACTTATCTCAAAAAAGACTTTTCTGGGCCCCATACTGGGTACATTTCTGGGCCCTCCATAACATGAACCAACTCAGATGCCGCCGGCATACCTCCCAACATTTTAAAACGCAAAAGAGGGACATATGGGGAGAAGAGAAGCGGTGCATGCAGAATTTTTTTTCTAAGACCACGCCCACTTTGTTTAGGCTACAGCCATTTTAAAGACCATTATTCCCATTTTTCATTGTTGCCTGCAATATTATATATTAAAGTTATATATGTCAATGGGGCCCTTTATCAGTACAAATCCTGCCACTGTCTGGCCTGTGATAGTGAGTGGATTGCACTGTATATGGGGTAGGTAATAGCCTAATAATCCCATTAGGCTATTATCTACACCATGTGCAGTGCAATCCACTTCCTATTAGGCTATTATCTACCCCCATGTGCAGTGCAATCCACTCACTATAACATGGCAGGCAGTGTGGCAGCATTTGGGAATGTGTACTTTGTGCCCTAGTGAGTGCACATTACCAAATGCTGTAACAATGCCTGTCCTGTTATTGAGTGGATTTAACTGCACATAGCTATTACATACCCCAATGTGTAGTTCAATCTAATCACTATAACAGGGAAGACAGTGTGGCAGCATTTGGTAATATACTCTCAGACAGGCAGTGAGGCAGCATTTGGTAATATATACTCTCAGACAGGCAGTATGGCAGCATTTGGTAATATACACTCTAAGACAGACAACGTGGCAGCATTTGGTAATATACACTTTCAGACAGGCAGTGTGGCAGAATTTGGAAATATACACTCTCATACAGACAGTGTGACAGCATTTAGTAATGTACACTCTCAGACAAACAGTGTGGCAGCATTTAGTAATGTACACTCTCAAACAGTGTGGCAGCATTTGGTAATGTACACTCTCAGACAAACAGTCGTGGCATCATTTGTAATGTACACTCCAACAGACAGTGTGGCAGCATTTGTAATGTACACTCTCAACAGGCAGTGTGGCAGCATTTGTAATGTACACTCTCAGACAGGCAGTGTGCAGCATTTCGTAATGTACACTCTCAGACAGGCAGTGTGGCAGCATTTGGTAATGTACACTCTCAAACAGACAGTGTGGCAGCATTTGGTAATGTACACTCTCAGACAGACAGTGGGCAGCATTTGGGTAATCTGTACACTCTCAGACAGGTAGTGTGGCAGCATTTGGTATGTACACTCTCAGACAGGCAGTGTGCAGAATTTAGTATGTACACTCTCAGACAGCAGTGTGGACAGCATTTCGTAATGTACACTCTCAGACAGGCATGTGGCAGCATTTGGTAATGTACACTCTCAGACGACAGTTGTGGCAGCATTTGGAATTTACACTCTCCAGACAGGCAGTGTGCAGCCATTGGTAATGTAAACTCCAGACAACATGTGGCAGCATTTAGTAATGTACACTCTCAGAACAACAGTGTGGCAGCATTTGGTAATGTACCTCTCACAGACAGTGTGCAGCATTGGTAATGTACACTCTCAAACAGACATGTGGCAGTATTTGGTAATGTACACTCCAAACAGACAGTGTTGCAGCATTTTGTTTACACTCTCAAACAGACAGTGTGGCAGTATTTGGTAATGTACCTCAAACAGACCAGTGTTGCAGCATTTTGGTAATGTACACTCTCAAACGACAGTGTGGCAGTATTTGGTAATGTACACTCCTCAAAACAGACAGTGTGGCAGTATTTGGTAATGTACACTCTCAGACAGACAGTGTGCAGAATTTGGTAATGTACACTCTCAGACAGGTAGTGTGGCAGCATTTGGTAATGTACATCTCCAGACAGGCAGTGGTTGCAGATTTTAGTAATTACACTCTCAGACAGCAGTGTGACGCATTTCAATGTACACTCCAGACGGCAGTATGGCAGCATTTGGTAATGTACACTCTCAGACAGCAGTTGTGGCCAGCATTTGGTAATGTCACTCTCAGACAGGCAGTGTGGCAGCATTTGGTAATGTACACTCTCAGACAGGCAGTGTGGCAGCATTTCGTAATGTACACTCTCAGACAACAGTGTGGCAGCATTTCGTAATGTACACTCTCGACAGACTTGGTGGCATCATTGGTAATGTACACTCTCAACAGACAGTGTGGCAGTAATTTGGTAATGTACACTCTCAAACAGACAGTGTGGCAGCATTTAGTAATGTACACTCTCAGACAGACATTGGTGGCAGCATTTAGTAATGTACACTCTCAGACAGACAGTGTTGCAGCATTTGGTAATGTCCACTCTCAAACAGACAGTGTTGCAGCATTTGGTAATGTACACTCTCAAACAGTGTGGCGAGTATTGGTAATGTACACCCTCAACAGACAGTGTGGCAGATTTGGTAATGTACACTCTCAACAGACAGTGGTGGCAGTATTTGGTAATGTACACTCTCAACAGACAGTGTGGCAGCTTTGTAATGTACACTCTCAAAACAGACAGTGTGGCAGCATTTTAATGTACACTTCAGACAGACAGTGTTCAGCATTGGTAATGTCCACTCTCAAACAGACAGTGTGGCAGATTTGGTAATGTAACACTCTCACAACAGTGTTGCAGCTTTGGTAATGTACTCTCAAACAGACAGTTGGCAGATTTGGTAATGTACACTCTCAAACAGACATGTTGCAGCATTTGGTAATGTACACTCTCAACAGACTTGTGGCAGTATTTGGTAATGTACACTCGCAAACAGACAGTGTGGCAGCTTTTGGTAATGTACACTCTCAGACAGACAGTGTGGCAGCATTGGTAATGTACACTCTCAGACAGGTAGTGTGGCAGCATTTGGTAATGTACACTCTCAGACAGACAGTGTGGCAAATTTGGTAATGTACCCTCTCAAACAGACAGTGTGCAGTATTTGGTAATGTACACTCTCAGACAGACAGTGTGCAGCATTTGGTAATGTACACTCTCAAACAGACAGTGTGGCAGATTTGGTAATGTACACTCTCAACAGACAGTGTGGCAGCATTGTAATGTACACTCTCAGACAGACAGTGTGGCAGCATTTGGAATGTACCCTCTCAGACAGACAGTGTGCAGCATTTGGTAATGTACACTCTCAACAGACAGTGTGGCAGTATTTGGTAATGTAACTCTCAAACAGACGTGTTGCAGCATTGGGTAATGTACACTCTCAAACGACAGTGTGGCAATTTGGTAATGTACACTCTCAAACAGACAGTGTTGCAGCATTTGGTAATGTACACTCTCAACGACAGTGTGGCAGTATTTGGTAATGTACTCTCAAACGACAGTGTGGCAGTCATTTGTAATGTACACTCTCAGACAGACAGTGTGGCAGAATTTGGTAATGTACACTCTCAGACAGTAGTGTGGCAGCATTTGGTATGTACACTCTCAGACAGACAGTGTGGCAGAATTTGGTAATGTACACTCTCAGACAGGCATGTGTGCAGAATTTAGTAATGTACACTCTCAGACAGGCAGTGTGCAGCATTTCGTAATGTACACTCTCAGACAGGCAGTGTGGCAGCATGGTAATGTACACTCTCAACAGACAGTGTGGCGCATTTGGTATGTACACTCTCAACGGCAGTGTGGCAGCATTTGGTAATGTACACTCTCAGACGGCAGTGTGGCAGCATTTGTAATGTACACCTCAGACAGACAGTGTGGAGCATTTCGTAATGTACACTCTCAGACAGGCAGTGTGGCAGCATTTGTAATGTACACTCTCAGACAGACGTGTGGCAGCATTTGTAATGTACCACTCTCAAACAGACAGTGTGGCAGTATTTGGTAATGTCACTCTCAAACAGACAGTGTGGGCAGCATTGTAATGTACACTCTCAGACACAGTGTGGCAGCATTTAGTAATGTACACTCTCAGACAAACAGTGTGCAGCATTTGGTAATGTACACTCTCAGACAACAGTGTGCAGCATTTGGTAATGTACACTCTCAAACAGACAGTGTGCAGATTTGGTAATGTACACTCCTCAGACAGACATGGTGGCAGCATTTGGTAATGTACACTCTCGACAGACAGTGTGGCAGCATTTGGTAATGTAAACTTCGACAGGCAGTGTGGCAGCATTTGGTAATGTACACTCTCAAACAGACAGTGTGGCAGCATTTGGTAATGTACACTCTCAGACAGACAGTGTGGCAGCATTTGGTAATGTCCACTCTCAGACAGAAAAGTGTAGCAGCATTTGGTAATGTAACACTCTCAGACAGAGTGTTACTCTATCTATAATACTCTCTGGGGTATATGCCCTAATGGCACTGCAGATTATTAGTGCTAATGAGACAATTCAATAAAAAATTAACAATCAGTGGTGGAGCTGGAAGCCCCACATTGTGCAGGGATTTGTGCAAAAAAGCAATCTGAATAGAATTGCTAATAGGCTAGAATTGCTAACAAGAGTTCCCTTTGTTTTTTTTCCACTGTGGGAAGAGCCCACTCCATGCTTACTCAAATATTGTGTATTGACCATTGCAGATTACAATGATCTGGTATACTGTAAGAATGAGAATAGACCTTCCAAGAACCCCTGAACAGCACTCGCGCAAATAATTTAATTTATCTTCAAATTAAAAGTTATAAAGTAATATGGTAAAAATGGTTCTCCCAATTTATTTTATGTGTATCAACTATGAGAGTCCAGTAAATGCTGGTCAGGGTAGCATGAAAGGCAAACAGATACAGCTGTCCACTTTTAAACTCTGACATATTGCATAACCCACATAGAGCCCCCTGGCTATAGGCTGCTGAAGGGTTCCCGGAGGACCTTTTCTCGTTGTTTCCAGTATGTTTTTTCCCTTAGTACCATTATGGTACAGTCGCATCCCCTAAAGTGGATGAGATCCATATCTCCTAATAAAGACAATGATCTGATATTTGTACAGTCTCTGACCCACTGAGAGAGTTATAGGCTGCAAATAGGGTTTTCAGACTACAATTATGGCGTATTGCTAATTTATTTCATATCTCTCAACATTTTTATTTTTTATATTTCATTTTCTCCTTTTAATTCTTCTAAAAAAAAATTTGTCCCACCATTCCCATATTCTTCTGCTTTCTGCCCCCTGGTTTAGATTTTACATTTTGTTTAGATATTGCATGATACGTGCCGCAGTTAATGAACTTAGAATAAACACAAACTTCTTTGGGGAATTTCCCAACAAATGGCCTTTTCTGAAATACTTTTGCCCTTCCTTTTGACAATTGTTTCCAGATTCTAGATCTTGGAAGCATTACAACTGATGTTAACTACAAAGAATGAAAAATTGAAAGCTGCGTATGTTTTTTTTACTAAGCACTAAAGTAAAAAAACAAGTTAACTTTTAGCAGCTATTATTCAATAGATAATTACACCCACAACAACAACGGTTTCAGAAAGTTGAAAGTACATACTGTAGTGTAGGTACAGTGTACATACATTAATGTTGTTGTGTGTTGACTTATTTTTAGGGGACAGCAAATAATACAGTTTGCAAGCTGTACACTGATTACATTGTATCAAAGTGTCTAATTTACAGAAGCTTTAACGGACTTCAGTCATTGTTTAAAATATTAAAATGGTCTTTGCAGTGCACTGTTACATGTGGACATGGGCTGAGGTACCGCGTAGTGCTTTGTATTGATCATAGAGGAATACATACAGGAGGTTGCAGTCCTAAAACGAAACCTCACATCAAAGAGGAATGCACAGTACACATACCATGCTACAAAGACTAAAGGTAAGCTTGAGAATTCATTCCATGAATTACATTGCATTTGCATCTCTCTGCATCCCTCCCACCAAAATTTTTGTTCACTTTGTGGGTTTTGCACTGGGCCTGTGCAGTATCTAATACTTTTAGAAACATGCCGCTCACTCAATTCAAAAAATGTAAGTAAGGTTTGCAGTAACCGTAACCGGGTTGTAACTACCAGGGAAAAAGATTCTGCAGCCACAGGGGGCCCCTATCTTCCTATTTTCCCTTATGTCAGATAGAGCCTTCCCCAGAAAACTGCAGTAGATATAGCAGGGAAGGGGCCCCATCATTGTATTTAAGGGCTCCAGTGACTCCTAGTGACAGTAATGTGTGTTTTACTGTGTATAAAGCAATCTATCTTTTACTGTCAAAGGGTAAGGGTGGTCATCTGATAGAATTATTGGCACAAAATCTGTGTGGTAAGGTCCCTGCATTTACTAGGGATATGACTCTATTAGGGTGATTTACCCGGTAGGTATTTGGAGATAAAGTCACGCTAACTCCATATTAGTGCCGGATGCGCGGGTTACGTAAAACACACCGGCCTATTGAATCGCAGCACTTGCGATTCAATATCGCATTTGCGCCAGTTGTAGAGCAGGATTATCAGCTGGCGTTAAAATCACGCGTGGGTAAATCCCTTTTGGATTACCAACATGCAAATGCTATATTAAATCGCGTTTTGCAAGATTTACCTAAAGCGATAGCAGCTCTGGGTAAATTGCCCTGTTAATGGCCATTTATTGTTCCTCCCTTTTCATTATTTTTGTTATACTGAACATTCTAGTACTGTATACTGTATTTCCACTTTTTTCTTTTTGTTAATATGCACATCAGTGCATTTACATGAGTATCAATAATTTCCTAGATTTTAAAACTAAATGTGTTGGCAACATTCCTACTGAAACTGTAAGTATATGACAATAACTAGAAAGGGAAAGTTTAAGTATAAACTTTAAATTTGGCTTGAAAGGCTGCATTTTGGAAGGGAATGTGTTGTGCTGCAGATTTAAAACTCAATAATGGTAATGATGAGGATATTGATGTTTTTTACTTACCCTTTTAATATAGCAGTCACAGGAATGAATGGGTATGTCAGTTGGTGTGTACTCGTGGCAGGTTGGGGGATAAAAACTAACTTTTTTGTTGATTGGTCAAAATGTTTTTTTTGACTATACTTACCCACTAAATAGGGTTGCCACATGAATAAAAGGGTAACTGGTCAAAATTAGTTTTTTGACTATAGATACCTGCCATCGAAATGGAAGGGTAGGCCAGTAGTGTGTGTACCTGTGTCAAGTTAGGGTTTTTTTTTACTTTAGTTACCCTTTAAGTATGGCTGCCACAGTAATGGAGGAGTAGGTCGTAGGTGTTGTGTACCCGTGTCAGTTTGGGGGTTAAAAAACAAACTTTTTTGATTATTGATCAAAATTTGTTTTTTGACTAATTTACCCTCTTTAGTATAGCTGCCACAGAATGTATAAGTAGATCGGTAGGTGTGTGTGTTACCTGTGTCAGGTTAGGGGTTTAAGAAAAAACTTTTTTGATGATTGGTGAAAATATATTTTTTTTTATTTTAGTTACCCTTTAAGTATAGTGCAACAGTAATGCAGGGGTAGGTCAGTGGAGTGTGTACCTGTGTCAGGTTGGGGGTTGAAAAACAAACTTTTTAAATAGTTAGTCAAAATTTGTTTTTTGACTATAGTTACCCTTTAAGTACTGCTGCCACTGAAATGGAAGGGTAGGTCAGTTGGTGTGTGTAACTGGGTCTGGTTGAGGGGTATTGTCTTTTGTGTTTACAACCATAAACTAAACATTTTTTTGAATATATATCAAATTACTTTTTTTAATTTTCTTTACCCTTTAATATAGCTGCCACAGAAGTGGAAGGGTAGGTCAGTAGGTGTGTGTACCCTTGTGAGGTTGGGGGCATGTGTTTTTGCATGTATGAGCATAAAAACTTTTATTGAGGATATATCAAAATTAGTTTTTTTTACTTTATTTAACCTTAAAGTATGGCTACCACAGGGATGGAAGGGTAGGTCAGTAGTTGTGAATACACGTGTGAGATTGGGGATGTGTGTTTTTGCATGTATACCATATAACTAACTTTTATTGATGATTGATCAAAATTAGTTTTCTGACTATAGTTACCCTTTAGTATGGCTTCCATGGGAATGAAAGGTAGGTCCGTAGGTGGGTGTATCTGTGTCTGTGTGGGGGGTTGGGGGTATCAGCATTTGTATTTATGACCATGCAACAAACTGTTTTGCAATATCCACATTTGAGGATTGTTACCATTATAGCTATGGGAAAAAATGTCCCGAAATTCGCCGAAAACGCTGTAACGCTTCCACAGATCCTTAGCTAGGTAATAGCATGTCTGTACCCAATTTCATGTCTCTAGCTCAAAAACTGTGGGAGGAGATACAGTCCAAAAAAAGCTGAAGAATAAACGGAAGAAAAGAAAAAATACAAAGAACTAATTGGCTCTTTAAAACCAAATTAATTACAGGTTCATTAATTTTGCTATATCCATATGTGAGTAAAATAAAGAAACAATGCTGTATCATGGCATTGGATAGAGATCAGTCAATGTTGTTAACTAATCATCCCTTATGTACCAATGAAACCAAAATCTTGCCATTAATTTGAAGAAAATAAAGTAAGGGATTAACTGCGGTTTAACAAACTTTGTCTGTTTTTCATCATTGTTACTCAACAAAATATGGATCCTATTGCTGTGATGCTGATGAACTGATAAGATTGGTCCTGGTAAATTTTCTTCTGTTGAAAATGAACGAAATGAAAATGCTAAGCATTCCATAGGACATAACCAGAACTGTAGCTCACTGTATGAAGAAAACAACACCATTCCATAATGTTTTATTCATTAGAAATTGATTGTCTTTACAGACTTCATCTTTTGTATCAGTTTCCTGTGTATTATTCATATTGTTTAAAAACCAGGGAATCGTGAATGTTTCTCACATTTCCGGTAGCATCACAAAAATGTTATATATAAGAATATCAGCGCTCTACAGGTCTTTGAATAGGTCTTTAAATCAAGAGAACATCTTTTTGATACACTTTATCCTATACACTTTAATTAGATTTTAATATATAACATTGAACACTGTCACTTTAACGTATAATATATAATATGGAGCAGTCACTTTGAATTAGCAGTGATGATGTCATGTGGTGGGTGGTTTTGTAATTCAACACTAATTGACCTGTGTATTTATATGTGGGAGGAGTGCACATATTTGGTAAGCTTGATAAAGGCCATTAAACAAAGGGCGGAACATTGCTATTTGCATTTTTGAACCATGTTTGGTTTATATAAAGCACTTTAATAAAAAGCAACCTTATTATAAGACCTGTAGAGCGCTGATTTCTTCGACTGATACTATATTTTGGATACCTCAGCACACCAGGCACCTGGAATCACCATCGACTGTTGTGCATACCTAACCTGTATTTATATATATATTTTATATAATATTTATATATATATTTAATGGTATATTTAAATGGTTGATACATTTCAGCTCCCACTCAAGTCGTCCTCTGAGGACGCTCGAGTGGGAGCTGAAACACTTCAACCATTTAAAATGTGTTAATAAATTGTACTTTGGATGAAGGCATGAGTGTGCATTCACTTATGGAATATGTTATGAGATTTTGAAGATTGCACCCGGGCAGTTGATATGAGGAAACAGGAGTGCTTTCACGATGACACTGTCTACATATAATATATATTGTTGGTGTAGAACATTCTAAATTTCTACATGTTTCTACACAAAGCCATGGAAAGGGCAAATTATAAATGGCCACACAGAAACAAGAGATAGACCACTAATAGAAAAGCGCCCTCAAGTAATCACATCTTCACATACAGCACTTTAGGAACTCACATCCATTGTGTTTTTTTTAAAACTGGAACATTCCTGCACCTTCATGACACCTCAGCCACATTGAAGCGCCCACATATTAACAAATACTATGTCACATGCCCATGTGGCCTATCCTACAAAGGGAAAACTGATTTAACCCTAAACTAAGAATAGATGGCCATAGGTCAGACATCAAAACAGCATGCCTAAAGGTAAACTACAAAACCAGTGGCAAAGCACTTTTAGTACATAGGCATAGACCATATCCCTGTACATAAACATGGTGAATACATCCCTTTAAATGTTTCTTGGAAGATAATGATTTATGCAGGACATGACTTTTGTAAATTTTTTATAAATATATACTCTCTTTTATTCCAATTTTTCATATGTAATATTAACACCTTTTATCCCATTTCAGCATTCTTATGGTCAGCACAGTAGCACTTTATTGTTATGATATATGCACTATATTCCGTAGATGGAATATCCCTTGGAGAGTAATGTGGTTTCCAGTTTATCCTGGGATGTATTTATGACCACAATGGAGGTGACCTTTTTAATGTTTTCACAGTGTACAATATTTGGCTTGAAAACGGCCCCAAATATAGGGATGAACCATGGCTATTAACTTGAAATAAAATCACTAAATAAGACCTTGAGTGCCCTTTATATCTATCTACATTTATATATTTCCTCAGAGGTTAGCACCCAGCAGCTTGTTGATGTCAAATGTGTGCCTGCATATATTCTGTGTGACCTTTGTTTATTCTTTAGTAAGTTGTTTTCCAGAATTAATGGACTCTCTATTTCATAGCGCATAAATGCTTTACTTAGAATCCCATGTTTTCAAAACATCACTACCATTGGACAGTAAAATATAAAGTTAGCTATGAATTGACCTGCACTGTTGAGGTGATGCTTTATCAGTCCCTCATATCCTTTTCTGTCACTTTATTGTTTAGAGATGTACTTAAGTTTGGAAATTCACTTAGCTCTAAAGGAGAACTAACTTAAAAATTTTTAAAACCCAATGTGAAAGTTTTTCTCCCCAGAACACCTTCACATTGTAAATTCTCTCTAGTAAGTTGCATTTAGTACATGTAAGAAATAGATTCTGTAAATAAGAAGGGTTCCATGTTGTTGTCAGTACAACCCCACAGCCCATAGTCATCAAGAACCACGCCCCCTGACCCCAGTATTCACTGTCTCTATGGATAGAGGGTTTTTCTATACAGATGTTTATACAACCAATATGGAAGTCCCTAAAAAGACTTTGAAAGCTGATTGTTACCATAATCTATTACTATTCAGTGTGACTTTCTGGAAATAAACTGTAGGGTAACAAGCAGCTTTCAAAGTCTTATCAAGGAACTTCCAATATTCCATTTTCTTTAGGAATTTGTTAGCAAAAAAAAAAAAGCTTCCAAATGTACTGAGTACTTTTGCTTGTTCAGTGTGGCGCATCGGGTAAGGCTCAGGTTTAAAAATACACAATTCAGAGGTCACAAGTTCAATACCCCAGACTTCTTTTTTTTTGTTTGCTATTATTGTCCCACAGCAAAGACGAGGCTCCAAATGTACCAAAGTTGTTCAGCTTCTCAGTCATGGCTCACCTTGTAAGATGCCAGTTATAGAAACACACAGTCCGAAGGTTGCAAGTTCTAATCCCCATAGTTTCCTTTATTTTGTTTCCATTATGTTCATAGTAAAAGATTCTACATGTACCAGCTATCTACTAATATCTCCATTAGCCTAGAGGTAAGTAGCTCTGCTTTTAGCAAGACGAGTAAATGTACAAGTGGCGGTTCTATTCCCCAGACTTAATTTATTTATTTTATTTTTGCTGAATGTTATTATTCCATTTCTTTACATCCATGCTATCTATAATACACTGCAAAGATTACTTATTTTTGTATAAAGTAAAGTATTAAATCATGGTTAGGACAGGACATTGAATGTGTGTGGAAAACAACAACTGAAATCTCTGTTCTGCGTGTCATGGAGAGGGAGGATCTCTGTGATGTACTGTGATTGGCTGTAAGCTTCTAGGAGCAAGGGCTGCAACTTCCTTTTTTTGGATCTGTTTGAGCACTACAGAGCCATGTGCCTGTACACAGACACTTAGATGGGGGTTTACCCAGCTAAGGTGGATTGTGGGAGCTGACCCCTAGTATACTCACAGGTTGTTTTCATAAATCACCCAATGGCCACAGCAAAGGGAGAGGTGAGACACAGCTTTTTGTATGTGCTTGTCTTGTGATCTTTCTGAAGGTATAATTCACTATTGCGATATTCCAATATATTAAAAAAAAACATTGCTTGTTGCCCCTTACCATTTACAATGTGCCAGCTTCCATAAGTATCTTCTGTAATAGGCTTGTCCTAATTCAAAATTGAAATTAGCTTTTACATCTGATAAACATTTTTTACAAATTTATAGCTATTATGAAGTCCTTAATGGCATGGACCATTTGTTATAATTCCCATAGTTTATGAAGGTAAAAGTATAAAAACCTTCTTTATCATAGTCTGAGCTAAACCAAGATAGTCATCCAACTAAGCAAGTGCACTCAATGCAGTTGCATAAGGGCCAGAATTTTGGGGACGGAACAGATGGCCTGTGGGGGCAGTAGATGGTTGGGTTTAGTATGTTATTCAGTGAGAAAAATAATACCATTCAAACAAAACACTAAAGCAGTTCTTAAATTTAAAGGGCATCTATAGTGGGAAAATTAGCTTTTTTCTATAATTCCCCCCCAACCCCCAGTGATCCACTTTGTTCAGATTCCCCTCTGTCCTGAGATACACAAGTTAGAAGATAGTGATGCATTCCCTCTACTCCACGACTGTACTGGCGATCAAAATCCCGGTGAGTGACCCTCTTTCCTGCTCAAGTCCTTCCCTCCTCCTGCTCTGTAACAAGTAAGATAACAGCATTAGCAGGGGGAGAGAGGTAGCTTTGATGGCAGAGATAAGGCTGCAGCTTGACCCCCCTTCTTGATAGACTTCACTGATTGATGATGGGTCACAAAGAGAGGTTCATAGACACGGAGGAGATCCGTGTCTCCCAGGACAGCTTGCTTCTATTGCCACTTTGCTGGTCAAATTTTTAACTCCTGCTGCCATGATAGCTTGTCGGTTAGCCGGAGTTGAGACATGGAGGAGTAACAGGGGGAGGGGGAAGGGGGGGTGCGCACCCGATCTGAACCATGGAAAAACAAGTCACTGACAGAGGTAGGATAAAGGCAGCACAGAGTACATGAATTTAACTTTGCACTGGACCAATGTGTTTTTTTACTATAGATGCCCTTTGAATGTCAATAATATTATAAATATGTAATCAATAACATTAAAAGTTTTGGGCAGCCCTGTCAGAATATCGGTCCTTACAACGTTCATTTCAATCATTTAGCTCTATTCCTCCTTCTTGTTACCCCTCCCTTCCTGCTTCACCATTTTTATCTTAATCTACAAATAATACATGCATGCATCCCTTACTCTGAGGTTTTGGGTGTTGCGGGGGGGGTGGTTGGTGGGCACTCTCAAACAGACAGTGTGGCAGTATTTGGTAATGTACACTCTCAGACAGACAGTGTGGCAGAATTTGGTAATGTACACTCTCAGACAGGTAGTGTGGCAGCATTTGGTAATGTACACTCTCAGACAGGCAGTGTTGCAGAATTTAGTAATGTACACTCTCAGACAGGCAGTGTGACAGCATTTCGTAATGTACACTCTCAGACAGGCAGTATGGCAGCATTTGGTAATGTACACTCTCAGACAGACAGTGTGGCAGCATTTGGTAATGTACACTCTCAGACAGGCAGTGTGGCAGCATTTGGTAATGTACACTCTCAGACAGGCAGTGTGGCAGCATTTGGTAATATATCATTATCTTCCAAGAAACATTTAAAGGGATGTATTCACCATGTTTATGTACAGGGATATGGTCTATGCCTATGTCTAAAAGTGCTTTGCCACTGGTTTTGTAGTTTTACCTTTATGGCATGCTGTTTTGATGTCGACCTATGCCATCTATTCTTAGTCTTAGGGTTAAATCAGTTTTCCCTTTGTAGGATAGGCCACATGGGCATGTGACATAGTATTTTGTAATATGTGGGCGCTTCAATGTGGCTCAGGTGTCATGAAGGTGCAGGAATGTTCCAGTTTTTAAAAAAAACACAATGGTATGTGCAGTTCCTAAAGTGCTGTATGTGAAGATGTATATATGAGGGCTATTTCTATTAGTGTCTATCTCTTGTTTCTGTGTGGCCATTTATAATTTTGCCTTTCCATGGCTTTGTGTAGAACATGTAGAATTTAGAATGTTCTACACCAACATATATATATTATATGTAGACAGTGTACATCGTGAAAGCACTCCTGTTTCCTCATATCAACTGCCCGGGTGCAATCTTCAAAATTCATAACATGTATTCCATAAGTGAATGCACACTCATGCCTTCATCCAAAGTACAATTTATTAACACATTTTAAATGGTTGAAGTGTTTCAGCTCCCACTCGAGCGTCCTCAGAGGACGACTTGAGTGGGAGCTGAAAATGTATCAACCATTTAATAATACCATTAATATATATATAAATATCTATATTAAATAATATATAAAATACAGGTTAGGTATGCACAACAGTCGATGGTGATTCCAGGTGCCTGCGTGCTGCTGAGTATCCAAATATATAGTATCAGTCGAAGAATATCAGCGCTCTACAGGTCTTTAAATAAGGTGCGCTTTTATTAAAGTGCTTTATAAACCAAACATGGTTCAAAAATGCAAATAGCAATGTTCCGCCCTTTGTTAATGGCCTTTATCAAGCTTACCAAATAGTGCATCCTCCCACATTAAATACACAGGTCAATTAGTGTTGAATTAACAAACCACACCTACATGACATCATCACTGCTAATTCAAAGTGACTGCTCCATATTATATATTATACGTTAAAGTGACAGTGTTCAATGTTATATATAAAATCTAATTAAAGTGTATAGGATAAAGTGTATCAAAAAGATGTTCTCTTGATTTAAAAGACCTTATTCAAAGACCTGTTGAGCGCTGATTTCTTATATATAACATTTTTGTGATGCTACCGGAAATTGTGAGAAACATTCACGATTCCCTGGTTTTTAACAATATGAATAACACAGGAAACATGATACAAAAGATGAAGTCTGTAAAGACAATCAATTTCTAATGAATAAAACATATGGAATGGTGTTGTTTCTTCATACAGTAGCTACTAGTTCTGGTTATGTCCTATGGAATGCTTAGCATTTTCATTTCGTTCATTTTCAACAGAAGAGAAATTACCAGGACCAATCTTATCAGTTCATCAGCATCACCAATAGGATCCATATTTTGTTGAGTAACAATGATGAAAAACAGAACAAAGTTTGTAAAACATGCAGTTTAATCCCTTACTTTATTTTCTTTCAAATTAATGGCAAGATTTGGTTTCATTTGGTACATAAGGGATTGATTAGTTAACAACATTGACTGATCTCTATCCAAGCCATGATACAGCATTGTTCTTTATTTTACTCACATATGGATATAGCAAATTTAATGAACCTGTAATTAATTTGGTTTAAAGAGCCAAATTACTGTCTTTGTATTTTTTCTTTTCTTCCGTTTATCTTCAGCTTTTTTGGACTGTATCTCCTCCCACAGTTTTTGAGCTAGAGAAATGAAATTGGGTACAAGACATGCTATTACCTAGCTAAGGAATCTGTGGAAGCGTTACAGCGTTTCGGCGAATTTCGGGACATTTTTTCCCATAGCTATAATGGTAACAATCCTCAAATGTGGATATTGCAAACAGTTTGTTGCATGGTCATAAATACAATGCTGATACCCCAACCCCCCCACAGACACAGATACACCCACCTACGGACCTACCTTTCATTCCCATGGAAGCCATACTTAAAGGGTAACTATAGTCAGAAAACTAATTTGATCAATCATCAATAAAAGTTAGTTATATGGTTACATAATGCAAAAACACACATCCCCAATCTCACAAGTGTATTCACAACTACTGAATACCCTTCCATCCCTGTGGTAGCCATACTTTAAGGTTAAATAAGTAAAAAAAACTAATTTTGATATATCCTCAATAAAAGTTTTATATGCTCATACATGCAAAAACACATGCCCCCAACCTCACAAGGGTACACACACCTACTGACCTACCCTTCCACTTCTGTGCAGCTATATTTAAAGGGTAAAAAAATTAAAAAAAGTAATTGATATATATTCAAAAAAATGTTTAGTTATGGTTGTAAACACAAAAAAGACATAATCCCTCAACCAGACCCAGTTACACACACCAACTGACCTACCCTTCCATTTCAGTGGCAGCAGTACTAAAGGGTAACTATAGTCAAAAAACAAATTTTGACTAACTATTTAAAAAGTTTGTTTTTCAACCCCCAACCTGACACAGGTACACACTCCTACTGACCTACCCCTGCATTACTGTTGCGCTATACTTAAAGGGTAACTAAAATAAAAAAAAATATATTTCACCAATCATCAAAAAAGTTTTTTTCTTAAACCCCTAACCTGACACAGGTACACACACACACCTACCGATCTACTTATCATTTCTGTGGCAGCTATACTTAAAGAGGGTAACTATAGTCAAAAAACAAATTTTGATCAATAATCAAAAAAGTTTGTTTTTTAACCCCCAACCTGACACGGGTACACAACACCTACTGACCTACTCCTCCATTACTGTGGCAGCCATACTTAAAGGGTAACTAAAGTAAAAAAAAACCCTAACTTGACACAGGTAACACACTTACTGGCCTACCCTTCCATTTCGATGGCAGGTATCTATAGTCAAAAAACTAATTTTGACCAAGTTACCCTTTATTCATGTGGCAAACCTATTTAGTGGGTAAGTATAGTCAAAAAACACATTTTGACCAATCAACAAAAAAGTTAGTTTTTATCCCCCAACCTGCCACGAGTACACACCAACTGACATACCCATTCATTCCTGTGACTGCTATATTAAAAGGTAAGTAAAAAACATCAATATCCTCATCATTACCATTATTGAGTTTTAAAATCTGCAGCACAACACATTCCCTTCCAAAATGCAGCCTTTCAAGCCAAATATTAAAGTTTATACTTAAACTTTCCCTTTCTAGTTTATGTCATATACTTACAGTTTCAGTAGGAATGTTGCCAACACATTAGTTTTAAAATCTAGGAAATTATTGATACTATGTAAATGCACTGATGTGCATATTAACAAAAAGAAAAAAAATTGGAAATACAGTATACAGTACTAGAATGTTCAGTATAACAAAATAAATGAAAAGGGAGGAACAATAAATGGCCATTAACAGGGCAATTACCCAGAGCTGTGATCGCTTTAGGTAAATCTTGCAAAACGCGATTTAATAGCATTTGCGCATGTTGGTAATCCCAAAGAAGGATTTACCCACAGCGTGATTTTAACGCCAGCTGATAATCCTGCTCTACAACTGGCGCAAATGGCGATATTGAATCGCAAGTGCGCGATTCAATAGGCCGTGTGGTTTACGTAACACCGCCGCATCCGGCACTAATATGGAGTTAGCGTGACTTTATCTCCAAATACCTACCTGGGTAAATCACCCTAATAGAGTACAATCCCTAGTAAATGCAGGGACCTTACCACACGATTTGTGCAAATAATTCTATCAGATGACCACCCTTACCCTTTGACAGTAAAAGATAGATTGCTTTATTACACAGTAAAACACACATACTGTCACTAGGAGTCACTGGAGCCCCCTATAAATACAATGATGGGGCCCCTTCCCTGCTATATCTACTGCAGTTTTCTGGGGAAGGCTTATCTGACATAAGGGAAAATAGGAAGATAGGGGCCCCCTGTGGCTGCAGAATCTTTTTCCCTGGTAGTTACAACCCGGTTACGGTTACTGCAAACCTTACTTACATTTTATTGAATTGAGTGAGCGGACCTGTTCTAAAAGTATTTAGATACTGCACAGGCCCAGTGCAAAACCCACAAAGTGAACAATATTTTGGTGGGAGGGATGCAGAGAGATGCAAATGCAATGTAATTCATGGAATGAATTCTCAGCTTACCTTTAGTCTTGTAGCATGGTATGTGTACTGTGCATTCCTCTTTGTGTGAGGTTTCGTTTTAGGACTGACAACTCCTGTATGTATTCCTCTATGATCAATACAAAGCACTACGCCGGTACCTCAGCCCCTGTCCACATGTAACAGTGCACTGCAAAGACCATTTTAATATTTAAACAATGACTGAAGTCAGTTAAAGCTTCTGTAAATTAGACACTTTGATACAATGTAATCAGTGTACAGCTTGCATAACTGTATATTGCTGTCCCCTAAAAATAGTCAACACACAACATTAATGTATGTACACTGTACCACACGACAGTATGTACTTTCAACTTTCTGAAACCGTCTGTTTGTGGGTATATTATCTATTGAAATAATAGCTGCTAAAAGTTAACTTGTTTTTTTACTTTAGTGCTTAGATAAAAAAACATAACGCAGCTTTCAATTTTTTCATTCATTTATGTAGTTAACATCAGTTGTAATGCTTCCAAGATCTGAATCTGGGAAACAATTGTCAAAGAAGGCAAAAGTATTTCAGAAAAGGCCATTTGTTGGGAAATTCCCCAAAGAAGTTTGTGTTTATTCTAAGTTCATTAACTGCGGCACTGTATCATGCAATATCTAAACAAAATGTAAAATCTAAATCCAGGGGGCAGAAAAGCAGAAGAATATGGTAATGGTGGGACAAATTTTTTTTTAGAAGAATATAAAAGGAGAAAAATGAAATATAAACATAAAAATGTTGAGAGATATATGAAATAAATCTAGCAATCGCCATAATTGTAGTCTGAAAACCCTATTTGCAGCCTATAACCTCTCAGTGGGTCAGAGACTGTACAAATATCAGATATTGTCTTTATTAGGAGATATGGATCTCATCACTATTTATGGGTATGCTGAATGTACCATAATGGTACTAAGGGAAAAAACATACTGGAAACAACGAGAAAAGGTCCTCCGCGGAACCCTTCAGCAGCCTATCAGCCAGGGGGGCTCTATGTGGGTTATGCAATATGTCAGAGTTTAAAAGTGGACAGCTGTATCTGTTGCCTTTCATGCATACCCCTGACAGCATTTACTGGACTCTCATATGTTGATACACATAAATTAAATTGGGAGAACCATTTTTTACCATATTACTTTTATAACTTTTAATTTGAAGATAAATTAAATTATTTGCTGCGAGTGCTGTTCAGGGGTTCTTGAAGGTCTATTCTCATTCTTACAGTATACCAGATCATTGTAAATCTGCAATGGTCAATACACAATATTTGAGTAAGCATGGAGTGGGCTCTTCCCCCAGTGAAAAAAAACAAAGGCACTCTTGTTTAGCAATTCTAGCCTATTAGCAATTCTATTCAGATTGCTTTTTTGCACATAATCCATTGCACAATGTGGGCTTCCAGCTCACCACTGATTGTTAATTTTTTATTGAATTGTCTCATTGAGCACTAATAATCTTGCAGTTGCCATTAGGGCAATTTATACCCCAGAGAGTATTATAGATAGAGTACACTCTGTCTGAGAGTGTAACATTACAAATGCTGCTACACTTTCTGTCTGAGAGTGTACATTACCAAATGCTGCCACACTGTCGTTGAGAGTGTATTACCAAATGCTGCCACATGTCTGTTTGAGAGTGTACATTCCAAATGCTGCCACACTGCCTGTCTGAGAGTACATTACAAATGCTGCCACACTGTCTGTCTAGAGTGTACATTACCAAATGCTGCACACTGTCTGTCTGAGAGTGTACATTACCAAATACTGCCACCACTGCTCTGTTTGAGAGTGTACATTACCAAATGCTGCACACTGTCTGTCTGAGAGTGTACATTACAAATGCTGCCACACTGTTGTCTGAGAGTGTACATTACAAATGTGCCACCACCTGTCTGTCTGAGAGTGTACATACTAAATGCTGCACACTGTCTGTTTGAGAGTGTACATTACAAATCGCCACACTGTCTGTCTGAGAGTGTTACATTACCAAATTGCTGCCACACTGTCTGTTGAGAGTGTACATACAAATGCTGCCACACCGCTTGTCTGAGAGTGTACATTACGAAATGCTGCCACACTGCCTGTCTGAGAGTGTACATTACAAATGCTGCCACACGTCTGTCTGAGAGTGTACATTACCAAATGCTGCCACACTGCTTCTGAGAGTGACATTACCAATGCTGCCACACTGTTGTCTGAGAGTGTACATTACCAAATGCTGCCACATGCCTGTCTGAGAGTGTACATTACGAAATGCTGCACACTGCCTGTCTGAGAGTGACATTACAAATTCTGCACACTGCCTGTCTGAGAGTGTACATTACCAAATCTGCCACACTGTCTGTCTGAGAGTGTACATTACCAAATGCTGCCACACTACTGTCTGAGAGTGTACATTACCAAATCTGCCACACTGTTGTCTGAGAGTGTACATTACCAATACTGCCACACTGTCTGTTTGAGAGTGTACATTACCAATACTGCCACATGTCTGTTGAGAGTGTACATACCAATGCTGCAACACTGTCGTTTGAGAGTTGTACAATACCAAATACTCGCACACGTGTTGTTGAGAGTTGTACATTACCAAATGCTGCAACACTGTCTGTTTGAGAGTGTACATTACCAAATACTGCCACACTGTCTGTTTGAGAGTGTACATTACCAAATGCTGCAACACTGTCTGTCTGAAGATGTACATTACAAATGCTGCCACACTGTCTGTCTGAGAGGTACATTACAAATGCTGCCAACTGTTGTTGAGAGTGTACATTACCAAATCTGCCCACACTGTCTGTTGAGAGTGCATACCAAATGTGCCACACTGTCTGTCTGAGATGTACATTACCAAATCTCGACAACTGCTGCTGAGAGGTACATTACAAATCTGCCACACTGTCTGTCTGAGAGTGTACATTACAAATGGCCACACTCTGTCTGAGAGTGTACATTACCAAATTCTGCCACCTGTCTGTCTGAGAGTGTACATTACCAAATTGCCACACTGTCTGTTGAGAGTGTACATTACCAAACTGCTCACACTGTCTGTTTGAGAGTGTACATTACAAAATGCTGCACACTGTCTGTTTGAGAGTGTACATTACCAAATACTGCCACACATGTCTGTTGAGAGTGTACATTACCAAATGTGCAACCTGTCTGTTTAGAGTGTACATTACCAATACTGCCACACTGTCTGTTTGAGAGTGTACATTACCAAATGCTGCAACACTGTCTGTCTGAGAGTGTACATACAATGCTGCCACACTGTCTGTCTGAGAGTGTACATTACTAAATGCTGCCACACTGTCCTTTGAGAGTGGTACATTACCAATACTGCCACACTGTCTGTTTGAGAGTGTACATTACCAAATGCTGCCACACTGCTGTCTGAGAGTGTACATTACCAAATATGCCACACTGCTGTTTGAGAGTGTACATTACCAAATGCGCCACACGTCTGTTTGGAGAGTGTACATTACCAAATGCTGCAACACTGTCTGTCTGAGAGTGTACATTACAATGCTGCCACACTGTCGTCTTGAGAGTGTACATTACTAAATGCTGCCACACTGTCTGGTGAGAGTGTACATTACCAATACTGCCACACTGTCTGTTGAGAGGTACATTACCAAATGCTGCCACACTGTCTGTTGAGAGTGTACATTACAAATGCTGCACCACTGTCTGTCTGAGAGTGTACATTACGAAATGCTGCCCACTGCCTGTCTGAGATGGTACATACCAAATGCTGCCAAACTGCCTGTCTGAGAGTGACATTACCAAATGCTGCCACACTGTCTGTGAGAGTGTACATTACCAAATGCTGCCATACTCTGTCTGAGAGTGTACATTACGAAATGCTGTCACACTGCCGTTGAGAGTGTACATATATAAATTCTGCAACACTGCTGTTGAGAGTGTACATTACAAATGCTGCCACACTACCTGTCTGAGAGTGTACATTACCAAATTCTGCCACACTTTGTCTGAGGAGTGCAGGAAATAGTACTGCCCTCTAATTGCAGGAAATAGTACTGCCCTCTTTAATTGCAGAAAATAGAACTGCCTTCTAATTGCAGGAAATAGTACTGCCCTCTTTAATTGCAGAAAATAGTACTGCCCTTTTAAAAAATTATACCAGCCCAGGCAGAGCTCACAGGTGTTTTTAGTATGAAGACAGTAAGATATCTTTTGGGTAGTAGGATTTAATATATAAGATTATATTCATTTCTCAAATTGCCACTTTCTGTTTTCTTTCCATGAATTTAATTGTGCCAGGAAGTTCAAGGGTGTGATCAGATATAACTATATTATCAATAGTAGCTGTATTAGCCAGGCACAGGAGTGGTTGAGATATTATAGCTCTGGTAAGGATATGGTGAACATTGGACACAAAAGTATACTACCTTGGAATATAGTGCCTTTAGACATCCCTGTGCATCTACCAAACATTTCATTGGCTTTATGCCTGTCAATAAGCATTTTCAATTAGGAGCTATATCTGAAACACCAGTACTACTTTATCAGACAGCTGTTTGTTAGTTTTCATTTGGTGCGATGAGAAATGTTATGAATCAATTTACGTATCTTGGAAATTGCAAAAAGAACCTTATATATTAGCCATCGTGATCAGTTTTTGGGAAAGTATTTTACTTGCAAGTGTTTATTGATAGGAATAACCCCCCATCTTATTGCCTACAGCTGGCTAACCAAAAAATGGCGCTACCTAATCTTTTTTATAAAGAAACGATCCGTGTTTGCAAGATGTGTCTCCTCCTGTTAGTGTGAAGTGGCTTTAAATGCCTTAGAACATTGAGTGATTTATGTGGATTTAAGCCCTTCCAGTTTCACGTGATGACTTACAATGCAATGACCCACAACAGTTACCGATAATTGCAGGTTAAGAACAACTAAAGCCTCAGAACAACATTGAATTAGAAGGCAGATCTCCTTGATATAAAAACAGTAATCTGTGTCTCACCTATCATATTAATATGTTTGTTGAGAAATTTAACTTTCTAACATGAGGTTTGTGTTCTATTTTCCAGTGTTCCAGTATCGCACAATGTAGTCAATGACCATTATGCTCTTTACACATGGTCAGTCCTAAGATACTACAGGAACTTGTTACAGTTGGTACAGTTTGTCACACCCACTAGTAGCCTCTAGTCAATACTTTTACAGGACAGAATAGGCAAGCAGGGCTGTTTTTAGGCATAAGCCACCTAGGCAAAGAGCCAGGGCGTCTATGTTAAACCAGGGCACATGTTCTTCTCCCTAGCATCTCCCTGTCAGCTTTTACTTGCTGTGTTAGAACTGCTCTCCTTGTTTCTGCTGCTGTAATTTGTAACATTGTAGTGAGTAGGGATGGGCGTTCGCGGATCCGGCGCGGATTTATCCCGTTCGCGAACGGCGGATTTTTCTGATTTTCTGGATTTTCCGCCTTCCGAACTTCCATTCGCGGATTTTTCGTAAAAAAATACGAGAAAACACGTAATTTCGAAATTTTCGAAAATCCAAGGATTTCTCTTATGTTCATAAATATGGTATTTGTCGAAAATTTTTGAAATTACGAGGATTACTCGTATTTTCGAAAATACATATTTTCAAAAATACTAGTTTTCTCGTATTTTCGAAAATACGCGAAAACCCGTAATTTCGAAAATTTTCGAAAATACGAAAAATCTCTTAATTTCGAGGGTATTTTTCATTTTGATGGGTCCGCTCGCAAATTTTTTCGAAAATTCGCAGATCCTCGAGCGGACCGGATTTTGCGAAGTTCGTACATCTCTAGTAGTGAGTAGAGAGCCTGAACTCAGCTCACTCTACTTGAAAACAATGTTACAAATTAACTGAAGGTGAAGGAAGGAGGGGGGGTGAGTTCAGATAAAAGATGAGGAGAACAATTTTAAAATGCCAGGTAAAAGCTGCTGCAGACTTTATAACACTGGTCCCTATGTCTATCAGCCATGAGATCCCTATCTCTGCCTCTTTCTTCCTTCCATCCAACTCTCCAATTATATCTTAGAGTGGGTGAAGAGTGAACAATTCAATGGAGGAGACATGTCAATACTGGCACTCAACCGCTGTATGGTCTTGGCCACCATGCTGCAGCTCAGTTTCAGGGTGTTGGCAATCTTATAGCCAACATCCGAAGAAGAATGTGAGGTTGAATATCTGCATGTACAGAGGGTATAGTGTGTGGGAGGTGATTGGTATTTTAGATGTTTTATTAATGTAATCCAAGCACTTAACAAGCTAGAATGTCTCACCACCATAAAGGATTTGGGAATTGCAAATATTATGAAAAAGGGTCAAAACTATCTATCTTTCTTTCTATCTGTCTGTATGTTATTATACCAGTGGTTCTGGACATATGAATTAGCCACAGGACATAAAGAAGAAACTTTGCATGTCTGCTTATTTCTCTGGAAATGCTGGGAGTAAGAGGGTATAGTGTGTGGGAGGTGATTGGTATTTTAGATGTTTTATTAATGTAATCCAAGCACTTAACAAGCTAGAATGTCTCACCACCATAAAGGATTTGGGAATTGCAAATATTATGAAAAAGGGTCAAAACTTGGAGGGAATTAGATTTGTATGATTCAATGTACATTTCAAGCACTTGAGGGAGAAGTTGTAGAGCATATCTTTTATAGAGTTCGATTGGGAGACCATCCAGTCCTGGGGTTTTACCATTGGGCATCTCCGGATTTCTATCACAACGGTATATGTATTGGTGTCACTCAGTGTGAGATAATAGTTCAGAGACATAGTAATCACGATTGAGCAAAACTATTTTTTTAGGGATATGGGTGATGAGGAACCTGTGAAAAGGTTTAGCCGAGTAGCACTTTTGACCCCATTAACACCCCCCCCAGCCATCAAGGTGTTTTTCTGACATGTTGCATACCGTTGTGATAGAAATCAAGTCTATGAGATTAAAAAATCTGTAGACTCTATGGTTCTATGGGAAGAATTCCGGTTGGATCTCGGTTGAAATGTGCTCAATTTCTTACTACGGACATCCAACATGTCCTATTATATACTACTTCCCAAATACACAAGAGTCTTGAATTTTCACCGGGTCCTCCCATAGTGACTTCACACGGGTCTGTACTCAAACCACTGGCACAATAGTTGATCATTTCTCCAACAGTGGTTAACAGATGAATTCATATCTACGTGATAGTGGCCACTGATTGAGGTATTGTCCTGATTAAGATGTTCCATGGAAAATAAATTGTTGGTCACCATAGATGTAAGCAGCCTCTATACGGTAATTCCTCAATGTGAAGGGATTCAGGCCTGTAAACAAGCGTTTATATGATAGTGGACATTGTCAACCCCCTATCGAGTTTCTTATGGAGTTGCTGCATATTATTTTGGCTAAGAACCACTTTCCAATGTGGCCCCATCCTTCGCTAATTGTATATGCAGCAGTTTGAAAAGATCTATTTTCTTCCGATAAGGGTACTGGTGTCCATCTTTTAAGAGATATATAGACAATATATTTCTGATTTGGGAAGGTGGTGAGTTGTTGCTGCGGGAGAAGTTGGCAATAATCAATTCCCTAGATACTCCCATTAAACTGACCTTCAACATCAAAAATGATGAAATAGAGTTTCTTGATCTCTTAATCTTAAGATAAAGGACTGGTGGGTACCACTCTATATCGTAAGGAAACTGATCGCAACACAGTGTTGCATGCGACCAGTTTCCACCCCCCAGCTTAGTTAAGGCTATACCCTATACTAATATCTTAGGGTACTTAGGAACAACTCAGAGGGTGAACAAGTGTTGAGGTTCAACTAAAAGAAATGACCTGCCGTTTCATTGAAAGGGGTATACTGTTCAATTGTTAAAACAGCAACTCACTAAAGCCTTGGGAACTGTGACTATGGAAACTAAACGTAAAGGTGACACTAAATGTATAACTTTTCCGATGGAGTTTTTATACTCAGTCATAAGATCGAAAAAAAGCTAAGGAACTGGAAAATCATTGAAGGTGATGAATGCCTCCCCTTTCAAACAGCAGAGGATACGTTTTGCCCATCGTAGCGGTAAATCTTTGTGGAACATGTTGGTGAAAAAACGATCTAAATGGACCAACTAAGGTGGAAATGAGGTACCCATGGGGTCCTCCAAACTAGGGTGCTTCAAATGTCCCAATTGCACAACCTGTGGATTCATGATGACGGGTAAAGACTTTCCCATCCAAGGACCGGTAAACGTATCAAAATCAGATATAGACTTACTTGCACCAGTGACCTATGTGATTTATTTTTTGACCTGCCGTGTGGCCTTTTTTACGTGGGCAAAACAACTACACCTTTCCGTGATAGATTTGCCAATCATCGTAGCATGATTAGAGCTTGCCCTTACAGTCAGATGCTGGATAGCAAAAGAATGGGTGATCAACCTGTGGCAAGACATTTCAAATTGAAGGGACATAGTTTGCGACATTAAAATGTATGATAATTAACCAATAACCCATGGAGGGTGATAGGGCGAGGAGCCTGCTACGATTAGAGGCTAAATGGATTACACGTTAAAACGATGGTGCCCTATGGCCTTAATGAATGAATAATTTGAGCTGTTTTTAATAATTTTTTACAAAGTTTTATGACACTTAAAGTATTACTTATTTATTTGAACTTATTTGATTGAGTGGGGGTTCCTGATTCATCTGTGATATAATTATTATATACCAGCTTCTTTGTGTACTTTGATCTGGCTTTGATGCTTTTGCAGATTAGATATTGGCTGCTGTATTTCAGACTATGGGCTTTGACGTTTGTCTCCTCCGCTGAGGGATCCGGGTTCACTACACTTCCGTAGTACGCTTGTATTGTTGATACGGTCACCATGGAGCCCGGCCATGTGACCGTGAGTCACTGATACGTCCGCGGGCCATTGTCTTCTGCGAGCTGTCTTGTTGTGACGTGCCCGGAGTATGAGAGACACGGTGCTCTGCATCTCGAATATGCTGGATTACTTATTACCACGGTACAGTCCTTCCATTTGATTTTAAGAGGTTGTTGGATTACATGTATTTAATATTTATCACGTAGGTTTTTAAATATTTATACTGGGGTTTTTTAAGATATATTATATGTCCGTGTGACTTTTAGGGTTGTTCTTTGACTATATTTGGGGTATGTTTTTATACAGGGTTTATGGTGTGTTGGTCACTGGGTGGCTATTTTAACTGAATCTTGTGTGTAATGTTTTAGTCTGATGACGGCCTGGTTGGTCGAAACATGTTGACGGAATAAACTTTTTGGATACTGTTTTGCTAAGACCTGTGAGTGCTTTCATTTTTTTGTGGATTTCTTGATGCAATTGGGACAGCACCCAGGCGAGTATATAAATATTATGGAGTGCCATCGACTTTTGGATGTAGACATATATATTATATAATGGGGGGGAAGCTGAAAGCACAGCTAATGTTTGCCATAAATGTAGTTTGCAGACGTACATTTACGGCACAGTTGCAGTAATGATTGAATTAAATATGGCTTTAGTAGGAATTCCATAGTATAATCTAGTATTGTACACATGGTGCAGACAGAAAAAACACACTAAAATTTACATTATAAGCATACAACACTTCCCTATGCCTACACTTTGGCAAGCCATGTATTGATTAATAGGGCATATATCATTTCAAAAAGCAGGTTAGGATACACTTATTGTCACACATATATCTTATGTTCACTGTTTCTTGACTGAAACGTTGTTTGTATACAACGTGTGCTGCAGGTCTCCCCTGCATCGCTCTTGTGTATGAACCTTTGTCATTACAAGATATCTGTTATTATATTTGTGGATTTATATAGCGCCAACAATCTTCTGTGGTGCTTTAATTTGCTTAATATACATGAGGAAATAATGCATGTTTACATACAAGGGTAGTGCAAGTAGTACAAAGTGCAATAATTTAAGTGCTGGTCCAGCAGCATCCAGTGTGGTAAGTTACAGCATTACTGTGGTATCAATAGGAAGGAGGGCCCTGCCACAGAGATCTTACAGTCTAGAGGAGATGGGGATGAAACAAGGTGAAGCAGATCAGTAGCTGTGACTAGGTTTTCAGTGGAGTATAACTAGCGGGTCTGTGATGTGATCATCATGCTATTTGTGTTTATTTAATGCGAAATATACCACACAAACTGTTTATGATGCCCTTCCTGAAGAGCTTATGATGTAAATACCGCATTATAAGAAACACACAACTACAATTTTTGACCTATCAGTATGACTTTTGTATGAATATGTAATAAACTTTATTAACTTAATGTGTTGAAAGGTAGATATTGGACATTCAGATGGGACTGAGTCTTGTAATCTAGTTCTGGAATATTTCTGTGTGAAATTCAGACATTGTTATCGCTCTGCCATGACGGGAACGATAACATTAAATAATGACTTCAGGACTCACTCAGAAGGGCGGACAGCTGTGAACTGGGTGACCTGTTGTCCTGGTTCCATACTGAGAAGGAAGCAGTTTAGTTTATTGGAATGACTAATGACAGTGGTTTGAGAAAAGAGAAACATTTTCCAAATACATTAAGTGACAAAAAAAGTAATTGTTACGATTTGTATTTCCTAGGAATTATTTCCCTGACCAGCAGGTTTATATAAACAGACATAAAACATTTGTGGTGAGCAACTGACAGCTTTGCATTCCCTTATTTCCTACAACTCACGATATTTATAAACTTATACAAACACAATTCATCTCTACTGAAGAACAAAAGAAAGCACCAAATTAAACGGTAACAAATGCACCCTGAATTTTTTTTTTATTTTGTTAAAATTTATGTTTTTTGGAGATTGAAAAAATGAAGAGGGACTGGGGAGTTCAAACGTGACCGGTAGCACAAACCGTAATGTGCCCTGACCCTTAATTCAGGTAGAAGACTCAGCAAAGCCTCTACCAAAGATCTTGCCCATTCACTAAGCCCACGCTTTTTTAATGCTGTATTGTTAGATTATAAAATGACTACATTTCATTAAAATTTCTGCAATAAATATCTGCTAATGCTCCTTCATCACTTTTGTTTCTTATAGAAACTTTAGCTAAAAAATCAAGGATACAAGGTGATGTCTATTGCAGCAGTGTTTTATTATTTATCTAATAAAAGTGAAGTTTTAACGGGAACTGAAAGCGTGATGCCCGTCCTCAAAAATGTATCTCATTGATTACAGTACCTTGCTTAAGCCGTGAATGATAAGCTCTTGCAGATACACGTGTGAAGGTACACGCTCCTGTTTTCATTTTTTGGTTTTGTTTATATGTCCCCGCACAGAAAGGAATCACAGGGGCTTGAAACTAAGGGATCATGACTGGCAGGGAAGGGGTCCCTGTCGAAAGTTAATTTGAAAATAAACAGTTAGCCAGGACTGGTGGGTGCAACAATGTGTGCAAGTAGTTAGGGGTAAGCATAGGGTTAAGGGTATATAAAAGTGGCAGACAGGTGGGTGGGGGATTCAGAGCAGCAACAGAAAGGAATCCACTCCCATGTTCCCTTGATAACACGGGTTACTATATCTTGACACAGCATGGAAGGGGTGGGTGCTTTGGAAGCTGACTAGAGCTAGGTTGGTAGAGTTAGCCCACGGGGGTGGCAACTCTGGAGTATTTAGTCATCTAGTTTGGTGCAGTAGCATCCAAGCTTGTGAGTCCCACCCCATGAAATTTCCTACTTACTGGGTCTCATAAGGTAAGCGGCGGGTGTAGCGTGTGCATCAAACGCGTGCCGTTCGCGTAACGTGCACACGCGTTGACATATGTCACATGCGCAGTGACATCACCCGTGTACACACACACTACACCCGCTGCTTACCTTATGAGACACAGTAAGTAGGAAATCTCATGGGGGCGGGATTTCAGAGGCCATAACACAGGAGGCGGAATCCGGCAACTTTGAAGCAATAAAGTAGCTCTAGGGGGGGGGATAAAATAGAAAAAAATAGCCAACATTACTTGTAAAGACACAGCTATCTATTAAAACTAAAGTTGTTTTGACAGTTTACTTTAAAGACGCAAAATACAGCAGGGGAAATAGGCTTAGTGATTCATTTATAAAAGGTCCAGGGGAACTGGGACCTAAAAACCCATTGTCTTAGTTCAACCTTCATTAATATGGTACCAATACTGCAGTAACCCAGTAAAAAGCTAACATCTGGTGGTTGTTGCAAATTAATAGAATGCCACCATCTTTTACACCTTTTTTATATTAGATACACTTTGTTTATTAGTATGGTACTGGGAATGCTGATCCATTGCTGACCCTTCCACCTACTCACCATCACTACTCCAGGAATGTTTTTTATTATAAAATAGCATACAACTACTCTATTGGTGCATTTTGCATTGAATTACATTTCTTTAGATTTATTTTAGCATGTTAATTTGCCATCTCGTTTAGAATTGCATAATAGAGATGGGTACATTCCTTACTGGTTTTCATATCGTATAACATTGTATACTGTTACTGGAGGGCTGACTTAACACTGGCTGGTGTACCGGAGGGCTGACTTGATACTGGCTGGTGAGCTGGAGGGCTGACTTGACACTCACTAGTGAACTGGAGGGCTTACTTGACACTGGCTGGTGAACTGGAGGGCTGGCCTAACAGTTGTTAGTCCAGTATTTGGATAGGATTGTCCTGACGACAGAAACAAATTCCCGAGTCCCGCAGTCAGGGCTGAAATTCTTTCCAAGGAATTGACCTGTCAGCCCCTAGTATACCCACCTTCCCCTGGAACAGCCCTAACCCCTCTGACCTACTTCTTTTTACCCATTCTTCTTCCTGACAAACTTCCTGCCATGTCAGACAACAGCCTACCCGCCTAGGTGTTTGAATATCTGGCAATCCTGAGTTCACATACACTGTTAGGTCAGTCCTCCAATTACCAGCCACTGTTAGTCCAGCCCTCCAGTTCACCAGCCACTGTTATGTCAGCCCTTCAGTTCAGCAGATAATGTTAGATCATCCCTCCAGCTCAGCAGACACTTTTAGGTTAGTCCTTCGTTCACTAGACATTGTTAGGTCAGCACTTAAGTTCAGGAGACAGTGTTTAGTTCAGCCCTCCAGCTAACCAGACTAGAGATTTAAAAATATTTACATAAAATTCACAAGGTATAGAATAAAGCAAGAGAGATTTACAAAATTGATTTATCTAGAATATATTAGTATATTAGCACCTGCCTGCAAAATAGGAAACGAATTTCTGAGTTTTTTTATGTGATAAATACAGAGCATGTAAACAAACCCAAACAAGAAAATAATGTAAGTTAAATGGAAAAGCAACTGGGAGAATTAATGATCAAAGACATTACATATTGTAACTACGGAAATGTGATTTCCATGATTTATTGCCAAAGTCAAAACAATAAATTGGAAGAACATGCAGAAATGAATAATGATGTATGGCTAAATATTTCATTACATTAAAAAAAGAAATGGTGAAATGTGGTAGAATGCCAAGTAACTGACACTGAGTTTAAAAGGGATAAAAGGCTCAATATTAGTAAATCTGCACAAAGCAATTTCGATGGCAAGGGAAAGATTTTCAGTTAAAAAGTTGTACTTGTGCTGTTAGGGTCCTAAATTGCAATGCTCCTGCTATTTATACAAACCAGATTAAGAATATCCTTGTTTTGCTGGCAATCTCATTAAAGAGAAATACTACCTTCGCTTAACCCCAGACCTCATGATTGTAATACTTACCTTACAGATATTCCTGATACACAATCTTCACTCAGGTGTACACTCACCCCCTCTGTTGTCCTCTGTTGTTTTGGCAGTGACAGCTGACCTGAGCTGGCTCTCTGAACTCATACAGTCAAATCACAAGGTTAACAATTTTGAGAAATCAGTCAATAGATAATTGCCTTCATCATAGGTACTACGTAAATTAACTTAATTACCAGGCATTAATCAGCTGTGTGTACTTTGTGAGGTGATTTGACATAAAGAATCAAAGCAAGATATAATGTAAAATATGTTCTTTTTAGAAAGACATTGGTCTTGCAGTATATGTGAACAAGTAATACATATGCCAATAAAACTACCAGGCCCACACACACACTGACAGTTACATAAATCAAACAGACTTGTCAGATAGTTGAAGGGAAAAAAAAGTGAACACATGGCTACTATAACCTTTACAAGCACGGGTTACTGAGAGGGCTGGGACAGATTTTACTATGGAGTGGGAGATATAAGTAAGATTAGCTGCAGCGAAGAAAACAAATCCCCTAAAATTAAAATATAAAACTATGAAAAATGATCTTTTTTGAGTAAAAAATAGCAATGGGATTTTAAATTAAACTGTAAATGGAATTATACTGTATACAAATCCTTTATAAAGGGAAGAAATTACAGCCTTAATATTTAGTTACACTCTACAACCACATATACAAACATTGTATTAGATATTGTGCCCCTTTACAGTGCAATTAAACCACACAACCATATAAATCTATGATAATAGCATATAGCTTAAAGGGCATCTACAGTGCCAAAATTAGTTAAAGTAAATTTGCAGAAAGCGCTATCTTGTGCATTTTTGCCATATACTTTATTTTGGAACCGTTATCCAGATATTTTCATTTTTATGTGTCTTATGGGGGCAGCCATTGATTCTTTCTCCTCCTAAATGGGCAGTGTGCTTCTAGTCTGTGGAAATATGTCCCCCAATCAGAAGGGTTTGCATAATGGTAAATAGTTCTTGCTTTATTATTAATTAAACATGAGAATCAATTAAACATGCAAACAATTGATTTGCATGTCCCATTTGGGATTCTGGGATTTTACATTAACCCTTTCCCTTGTTCTGTATCTCAGTAGTAGAGACGGCTGAACTTTCGAAAGTTCGGCCGTTTTCGAACTTCGAAATATATTGAAGTTCGAAAGTTCGAAAACAGACCCTGAAAGTCAATGGGAGTCAAATAGTTCGAAAAGTTCTAATGAAATACAAATAAAATATCAATGGTAACTTAATGTAAATGGCTGTGGGACCTGGGAAATGGTCTGGGGAAAATGTTCAAATATCCAGGACATTCGAAATCATTTTACTTTCACTGGCGCTATTTTTGAGCTTTCGCGTTCGAACATTCGATTTTCGTGGCTAGGTATCATGTACATTTTACTTGCGGATTTGATGCTTGTGTATAGGCTTAATGGACACTTTACTCACGGATTCGATGTTCGAGCCTAGATACTATGGACATTTTACTACAGATCGATGCTTCGCGTATAGGACACTTTACTTGCGGATTCATGCTCGCGCCTAGATACCATGGACATTTACTCGCGGATCGATGCTCGTGTATAGGTTTTAATGGACACTTTACTCGCGGATTCAATGCTCGCGTATAGTATTTAATAGGCATTTTACTCGCGGTCGAACATTCGATATTTATCGAAGTCCGAAAATATCGAAAATCTGGGTCCGCGGATAGTTCGAGAAGTCCGAATTTGTTCGAATTCGAATAGTTAGGCGTTCGAGGGCGGGGGTGCACGCTCGAGATGACAGCTGGGGGGGGGAGGAGTGCTGTAGACTGCGGGGACGATTCTACTAGTACTAAGGGCGCTCATGGGGCACAATAAAAATGGTAGGGTCCTATAGATATATATATATATTATATATATATTAGCAAAAGTGGCCCGTTAGTGCACATTGGGAAAATGAGAATTATGTGTGTGTATGTTAGCTATTGGCTAATTGGACAGAGGGAGGGAAACACCAGTAGGGTTGCTGACATGGAGAGCCTATAGCTTATCTAGAAGGGTAAATAACATACCTCAAAAAGTACAGCACTGTGGCACGCAGATTAAAAATCTATAGTCCTGTTTAGAAACAGAAACAGGGTGTCTCTCTAAGGATGTCTTATTTCTTTCTATAGAGAAGGGAGTGGGAGAGTGAATGTAAGAGTCTGAAGATTGTCACATGTTACAAACAGCACATAATTGGGTGTAATACAGGAACTTCTTTACACTTTCTGTCTTGGCATGTACAATGCCAAGAGAATTTTTTGATTGCTAACAGTGGCACATGTTGTAAGATCAGAAACCTCATTTTGGGGTGCTCCCCCGCCCTCTAATTTATATCCTTTGAACCACGGCCCTGATACTCTGCCAACTGATGTCCGTGCATGGACTGGACATGACTTAGTAAGATGGAGTGATAAGTACTGAAGGGTTAAAATTGGGGATGTTGATACTAGTGTGTGTCCACTTAGTCCCACACAGGGAGGGGAAAACTACCTATTTAGATGATATGTTTTGCTAAATGACTAAAATATTTGCACACTTTTTGCTTAAAGATTTGCCTGCTACTTTTTGATACTTTTTAAAGTGATAATAATAAAGATTAGCCACTATCCTCTGTCTTGTTCTCTTAATGTTCTATTAATCTTAGAGGTTAGCTTTTTGTACTTATATGAGGAACTATTTTTGAATTAGTAAGATCAGAAACCTCATTGGCAGACATCCCCCCTGCATTTCAGGCTTCTGCGGGTGGGCAAGGGGGCGTGATGAGGGGGCATGGCATCCACAATGTCACTTAGGGGGTGGGTGTAAGGGGGGCTAGTGACTAGGGGGTGGAGTGAGACGGGGTTAAGGGCGTTCCATGGGCGTGGTGCTGAAAAGGGGGTGGGACCGGGGAGGAGACTAGAGTCTCCTCTTAGTCGCAGGAGTCTGGGGTGGTCTTTACTTCCTTTTAGTGTTTATATGGAGACCTTTACCGCACTTAGAGTGTTGCTAAACTACCATTTTGAGTTTTCCATTCAAACATAGGGGTGTCAAGTAAAGTAAGCATACTATTAATTGTTAATCATTTGTTTGTAATTAAAATATAAGTCAGTAGTATTATGATTACTTTGTATAGAGTAATTGTTTTGATGGTTTAAATAAATAGTGATCATTACACACATACATATAGACCTTTCCTATGTGCAGGTATCCCACCCTCCTGGATCTTCCGAGTCTCCTTCCTATCATGCCCCTGAATCTCCTCCCTGTCACGCTCCCTTTTTTTGGCTGCCTGCCCACAGACCGCCCCCACACTACACCCCCGAAATGCCCCTAACACACCTGCCCTACCTCCTGTTGTTAAGCCCCGCCCACGTGTGGACGTCGGTAACTTCACCATGTATCGCCCACACCCCCTCTCCACTCCCCTCTCCCACCCTGCCCAGAAGCATGAAGTGGCAGGGTGGGATGTCAGGGAGGGTGGGACCTTTTGGCCTGGGGGGCAGATACAACCATGTGACCCTTTCACAGTTTGCTAAGGTCACACACTTTGTTTAAGTTATGTACATTTTAAGACCACTATTCACATTTTGCATTGTTACAAGTTGTAGAACAATTATAGTCCTAAATTCTTCCCCTCCTCTTACAAGTACCCAGGATGAGGAACTGAATCACTAAGTCTCCCCCTGGATACAGTCAAGTTTTACTTACCCAATTTTACTTTGTTCCAGGGGAGGGAAGCCCTCAAGATCCTTGTGTCATAAGCCTACCAGATCATTAGCCAGTGTTATTAACTCTCCAGATCATTAGCCACTGTTGTCAGCCATCCAGATCATTAGCAGTGTTATCAGCTCTCCAGTTCATTAGCCAGTGTTTAGTAGCCTTTCAGATCATAGCCGTGTTAGTCAGCCCTCTAGGTCCTTGTCAGTGTTGTAGCTTGCCAGATCATTAGCCAGTGTTATTAGCTTCAGTTCACTACCAGTGTTACATCAGCCCTCAAGATCATTAGCCAGTGTTATTAGACCTCTAAATCATTAGCTAGTGTTGTCAGCCCTCCAGATCATTAGCCAGTATTATTATCCCTGCAGATCATTGGCCGTTGTTGTTAGCCCTCCAGATCATTACAGTGTTATCAGCTCTCCAGTTCATTAGCCAGTGTTAAGTCAGCCCTCCAGATTATTAGTCAGTTAGTTATGCACGCAACCATGTAAAATAAGAGTAGAAATCTTAAAAATGGGTATAACTGAAACAAAGTGTGTGTGACCTTAGTAAAGTGGGCACAGCCAAATATTTTGTGATCTACCGTGAAAGGGCCCCACTGGTTGTATTTGCCCCCAAGGCTAAAAGATCCCAGTCCTCCAGTTTTTCCTAATAAACTGGAGGGCTGACTAACACCAACTAATGAACTGGTAGGGCTGGCAGACACTGAATAATAAACTAGAGGGTGACAAACACTGGCTAATGAACCGGATGGCTGACTTACACTGGCTAACCATCTGACGAATGAAAACGCTGGCTAATGAACTGAAAGGCTGATGAAACTGGCTAATGAACTGAAAGGCTGATGACACTGGCTAAAGAACTGGGGGGCTGACTGGGAAACTATCTGATGGAGGAGGTTGCTGTTTCCTGCCCATGTTTAGAGCGGGTGTGCCTGTGCCTTTCAAGCAAGTAACTTACTAATAACTTCTGTGGCAGCCCAAGTTGTTAATGGAGACCAGCCCGGGGGGGCATTTGTCCTCACCCACTGGGCCAGTCCTCCTGGGGATGTCTGTATGTATAATAAGGATATAATATATATATATATATATAAAATATACAATTCAACAAATATCAGCGCTACTCAGGTTTCTCATTAAGTGCTTTTATAAAGTGCTTTTGTAGCAAACATTGTGCTAAGTGCGAAAATAAGCGACGTTTCGGACGTTATCTATTGGCCTTATCAAGCTTTATCAACAATAGATAACGGCCGAAACGTTTTTTTCGCACTTAGCACAATGTTTGCTACAAAAGCACTTTAATAAAAGCACTTAATGAAGAACCTGAGTAGCGCTGATATTTGTTGAATATTGGTTATATATCTGGGATACTTCAGCAGCACCAGGCAACAGAAACATAAAAAGACTGTGGCACACTTAATCAACTTCTATATATAATATATATATAATTATCCACACAACACACACACACACACACACACAACAGGTCCGGAATTTCACCTTATCCTTGATGAACAGTGTTCTGCACGCTAATTTACGGACAGCATTCAGACAGAGCAGTTGATCCTGATCTGATACATTGTTGCAAACCTGAGCACAGCAGCCAGAGAGAGAAAAGTTTCTGATCTTGATACATTGTTGCCAGTCACTTGGTTACATCCCCAGCACAATCAGCGAGAGGAAAGTTTTTCGCTTTAGCTCCTTGTGTTAGAATGAATGGGGGGGAAAGTGCTCACCTGTCTGCCTCCTGCAATGTCACAGCACAGAGACCAGAATTTCTGGGCTGAAAGTAAAGCTGGGTACACACGATTAGAATATTCGGTCCGATCGACCGATAGTTCAGTTGTCGGTCGATCGGACCCGAAATATCGACATTCGAATGTGCCATGTCCGATCGACCGTTGTCCAAATCGGACGAAAAGGACGATCGGACAGGGTTGGAAAACCTCGTCCGATCATGCGGTCCTCTATGGACCGCACGATCGGTCGCGGTGACTATCGGACGCGGTGCTTTTTTGCAGCGACCGACAGTCCTTCCTCCTGGCCGACCGTTCGAAAGTATTGAACTGTCGTCCGGAGGAAAAATCGCTAGGTGGTACCTAGCTTTATCAACACAGCCAGGCAGAGGAGGGTGAGTTACAGAGAGAAAGTGTTTGTAGTAGTTTTCCGTGTCTGGCAGTTAAATTTGATGACTGCTAAAACCCATATGCTGTCATAAATAAAGAAATGGTGAGACAACACATACAGGGAGGAAGGGTATCTCTACTGGGGAACATAAGTTTGAGCTATTCAGTTTATTGATGAACGGGAAATAAAGAAGCTATGACTTACCTCCCAACTTCAACAAAACCTGCTGGAGCCAGGTAAACACCTACTCAGTTTTGCGAGCCTCTACTGTTCTTTTGAGAGGTTCGACTGCAGTGCCGTAACAACCCCATTACCAAGGGGGGGCCGGATGTAAGAGAGTCCACCAAAACCTCTGCGCTCAGCTAAGTGTTGAGTCCAAATTTTAAACAGCTGGTCCGCAGGTTTCCTTCATATGTGTGATCAAGCTGTTTAGAAACAGTGATGTGGACCTCAGGGAAAGGGGGTGGGTCAGGGCCTGGCCTCCAAATCTCATGGGGGGGGGACTGGGCCCCTGCAGTTATGCCCTGCCCGACTGAGTTCCTAGTTTATGCACATGTCAGAAGACATGTCAGAAGAACAGAGGAGGAGCGAAATCTGGATAAGTTTGTTCAGTTCATTCCTGTCCTTCAGGGTTTATAGAAAAACAAGGGGGTAAGACATGGCGTCTTACCTCCCAGTCTTCAATAAAACTGATTAGCCACAAATTTAAATTTTCCCAATGAGATACACTTTTAAAGGACAACGTTCTCACCTCAGCCCCATCCTCTTCTCCATGTATTGAAAGAAATATGTTTTTTATTTAGCTGTATATCTGCTACAGCTTCCCTTTATTACATTTGAATGGGGATTTGGGCACTAACAATGAATTCATCTATCAGGGTAAAGACCCATCCTTTAGGTGTAATCTCACACACACATTTGAAAGAATCTATGGTGAGGACCTATACGCTAGGTCCTCACCCTTGCTAGGTCCTCACCTTCACTCCTGCACTTACCTCTAAAGGGGAAGTTCAGTGCAAATACATGTACTTTTCAGAAAAAAAGAGCAGATATTTTTTCATCCTAATGACCTTATTCCCCATTCAGCATTTTGTCGTGTATAAATAACTAAAACCGAACTACTGACTTCCTGTTTGTGGACCCCAATAGAGATCGTTATGGTCTTGCCTTGACCCAGCGAAGGGTTGATTCAGTTGCTCAGTAGAGATCTGAGCATTTTTGACCCATCCCAACAGCCAATCAGTAGAAATTACTGTAGGAACATTCCTAGGAAGTGGTGCATCCTGGGAGAAGAAGGACCATTAGAACCTGAAATGTCAGCTCACTAATATCAACAGCAGGGAACAGCAAAGGGTATGAAATCAACTGTTTTCAAAACGGAAGAATATGTAGAAATAAGTATGCATTACACAAACTAACAATTTAACAAAATTGATAATTTCCATGAACTGTCCTCTGTAAATTACCTATCTTCTGTGCTGACGACAATGGTATCACAGACCCGGATGTGGGGGGGGCGTAGAACAGCATGCTGGCGATCGCAATTGTAAGAAGATTAGTGACAGGAGTTAGATGCTTAACCCAGGGGGTGAGGACCTAGTGGTTTAGGTCCCAACCTGAGTTCTATACATGGTGTAAGATACTCCTTCAGGATGGGTCTTTACCCTGATAATGATAAATTCATGTTAGTGCCCAAATCCCCAAATCAGACAAAGAAATGGATGGAAAATGAGTGTGTTTTTGGTCCATCCATTTAGGTCCCTCCTAGTGTGAGGTAGCTAATGCTATGTTTACAGTGTACCAGGTGGTTTCCATGGCAAAAGTTGACATGGCCATAAAATTTGGTGCACACTTACACATCTTATTCTCATCTTAATATGCTCTATATTCTACTTTAAAATCTGGAAACCCTATATTATACATATTGAGTTTTTTTTTTATCAGATTGCAGTAGAAAGCTGATCAGCTAAGGCATACATTGTGATCACCCCTGCTTCCTGACAATTTGCCTAATTAGACTTTAAAATCAATAGTTCTAAAACTGATCGTGCATCTATCAATAGAACAAAAGTTTGAAATGTATTGTTTTTGGAAAAATGAAATCAAAGCAATTGCTAGTACCTTGCTAGTCTGCAGTCTACTCCACCAACATAGTTAGTGCAGTTTAATGCATGTTCCCATAAAAATGGCACCACAGCCCATTTTTAAATGTGTATGAGGTTCCTTTTTTTGACTTTTATTCTATTGTCGTTTTGTTATTTATTCTAATTTATTTCTATGGTGCCCTTTGATATAAATATTATGCATGTGGGATTGCATAAAGGGTTAAAGTCCATACAGAGCACCATTAAGTTTCATGCTACTAGAGCTTAACAAACATAACACCAAGAGGTTTTGTATCGGTTGCACAGCGATATTTCAAAAAAGTTTGGAAATGGTGCTATGCCCTAAAATATGATATTACTTCAGGTTAACATGAGTTTATACAATGATTTTGACCATATTGAATTCCCTGTTATTTCTGAAAAACAGTCTTTCAATTTATCTTTTGTCCTGTATGCTTATTCATCCCAAATGTGAATTGCTTTTGTCTATAGAGTTCTAACCAACTCCATTTATGTGAAGTGGGAATTTACTGACAAAAAAATATTGGCCTAGAGCTTCATCCAGGCATTTTTTCTCTGAAAACGATGCAGTAAAAAAGCTTGACTATCCATGTGCTGAAAGATATCTTGGAGGCTGTGAATATGGTTCAAGGCTGAAAGAGCATGTCCAAGTGGATACAAAAGTAAAACTGGCTTAGCTGCTCCCCATGTGTATTTTATAGGTAACTATTCACTTTATTAACTAAGAGGGAAAATCATCAGGATTGTGAAAGAATGCTGTGTTAGCATTTCCTTCTTTTATAATTTAGATATGAGCATTTTTATTGGATGTATGATGTATGTTATTTCTATAGCCGCCACTTGGGAAACATAGCGCTCGTACCAGTAATAAAAAACAAATAAAGTCAATACAAGGGGAATAACATACAGAGATACGTCAGTACATACAAGTATATTAAATACCTGAACAATAGACAGTTGCTAGGGCTTTGCACAACAACATAGATGCAAGCATTTTCTTCCCATAGTACCCATAGAGTCTACAGATTTTTTAATCTCATAGACTGGATTTCTATCACAACGGGTATATGTATTGGTGTCACTCAGTTGAGATAAAAATGAACCACACACCAGAAGAGAAGGCGGAAATAAATCTGACATAAACAAGGGTGGTGCCAAAGGAGAGGTGGGTGGTCCAACGTAGTGAATTGATACGATCACAAACCGCGTACGCGAAAAAGGAACCCTTAAAGTAAAAGAAAAAAATCCAGAACGATAGCAAGGTGGCGCCGTATCCCATGGAGGGCCCTTCAAGAGCGCAAAGGACACTTATAAAAGTGCCGGGGAGGGAGGTCCCAGTTTGAGCTGCGGGACCCCTTAAGCCCCAAAGGGCCCTTGTCATGGCTGCAATAGTCCTTGTAAGACCCGGGAGGGGGTCCCTGTTTCGAGCTGCGGGATTGTTGCTATTCGGCAATCCGCGAGCGGCCATTTTTGGGAATCTTCGGCCATTCAGGGATTTTCGGAAACGGCCGTTTGAGGCCCGCCGAACGTTCGAAAATCCTTGTACATTCGTTTTGGAACTTTTAAACTATATGGAATTCGAAATTCGAAAACAGACCCATTAAAGTAAATGGTAGTCAAGTAATTTGAAAAGTTCGAATGAAATACTTAAAATAACAATGTTAACTTAATGTAAATGGCTGTGGGACCTGGAATGGTCTGGGGAACATGTTCAAATATCCAGGACTTTCGAAAACCCGATTTTACTCTCACACGCGCTACTTCGAGGTCTCGCCTTCGAACATTGATACCGATATACTCGAATTAGGTTGATCCGAGTATGAGCCCAAGATAGCCAAGGTACCTATTTTTTCCAGAAAAATGAATGAAACTGATTGACTACAGTATAAGCCAAGGGTAGAAATTATGACAACTACCGGAAACCTGTAAGTAGTAAAAGTGTTCCCAAACGAAATTAGCAATACACACTGCAGCAAAAAAAACCCAAAAAAGAGCAAGATAATGTTTTACCAACACAGCCTCTCTCCCCCCAATAAAGATAGAACAGCCAGACCAGTACTTCTCCATCACATAAAGTAAAAGTAAGTAAAGTAAGTGATTCACTGATTCGAGTAAATTTACTCTGACCCGAATATAAGCCGAGGTTTACTTTTTAGGCTAATTTTAAAACCTAAAAACCTCGGCTTATATTCGAGTATATACGCTAATTATCCCATGAACGACTAGCGAATTTGATAATGCGATATTTACTCGCGTATAGATATAATAGGCATTTTACTTGTGGATTCGATGCTTGTGTATAGGTATAATAGACATTTTACTTGCGGATTCCATGCTCGCGTATAGTTATTATAGACATTTTACTCGCGGATTCGATGCTGACATATATAATAACCTAGTAATATAATAACCATATGATAACCTAGTAAAATAACCATATAATATTACTAGGGTATTATAATAATCCGAACATTTGTTCTAGCCAGGATTCCCTGGTCTTCCATGTCAAAGGCGGTGCCTTTAACCAGTACACTATCCAGCCACTACATTATATCATTATTATATTACTAGGTTATCATATACTTATTATATTATATAGTTATTATATTACTAGGCTATTATATTACTAGGTTATTATATGGTTATAATATAGGGTATTATATGGTTATTATATTACTAGGTTATTATATGGTTATAATATAGGGTATTATATGGTTATTATATTACTAGGGTATTATAATAATTGAAACATTTGTATTACTGCCCCTAGCCAGGATTCGAACCCTTGTCTCCCATGTCAAAGGCGGTGCCCCCTAGCCAGGATTCGAACCCTTGTCTCCCATGTCAAAGGCGGTGCCATTAACCAGTACACTATCCAACCCTCAAATGTACCTTTCGATAATAACCTAGTCATATAATAACCATACAATACCCTATACCTTTCGATAATAACCTAGTCATATAATAACCATACAATACCCTAGTAATATAATAACCATATAATTACCATATGATAACCTAGTAATATATTAATCAGATAATGTAGTGGCTAATTAATGGCACTGCCTTTGACATGGGAGACCAGTAATGTAGTGGCTAATTAATGGCACTGCCTTTGACATGGGAGACCAGTGTTCGAATCCTGGCTAGGGGCAGCTATACAAATGTTTGGATTATTAAAATAACCTAGTAATATATTAACCATATATATTATTTTATGTTGTTTAATGGCAAAACAATACACTTCTGTGCATTAGCCTTTTACCTTACAGGAAGTTGCCAACTCAGTATTGAAGCATGTATAAATTCTGAATGGAAGTTTTGGCTATTTGTTAACAGAGATCTGACAGTACTAAGAAAATAAGCTAAAATGTAAATTGGCCTATTAATCTCACACAATTCCTAACTACAGATGCTGATAGCTATAACTCTCAATTCTGAATCACAGCATCAGGAGAATAGACCTTTCTCACTGTTTTTTTAGGGGTAAGCGGATTTTCAATGGAGAAGATGTATTCATCACATACAATTAACATAGCTATCATAGGGGACAAAGCAACCTGTGATAGGACCAGGATTTAGTTTATAGTTTATACATGCAAATAAGGTCATTGCCCTTATTGAGGCCCCTGGTGCCAGGGACCCCCCTATAAACACCACCACCTCCCGTTGTTTTAGTTTTAATTGTCTGTCTGTCCGTCCCCCACTCAGTGTGGTAACTCTTCCAAAACCTATAAACATTCAACTGGGTTTGGTGTGGCTTTTTTCTACAAAATGGGATCTTAGTATCCGATAACTATCATGTGCAAAGTTTTTTTGTTTAAGATTCAGTTAAAATGAAGTCACTTGGGCAGGGATATAGGATTGGTAATTCCTCCCTCCCAATATTGTTTTGCTGTGAGGAGCATCCAGTCCAAAGAAATATGATCTTCATCCTGGCTTCAGCACTATCTTTAATAAATTATTATTCCAGGATAAAGTGGCAATATTAAAACTGTACGTCCTGTAGTAATAATCAATCCAACCTCCCTGCCCCGGTACATTCCATTTTTAAAAAGTTAATTTTAGAGTATCATTATCCTTTAAGTCTGATACTAGACATGTTGGAATATTCTGATTTCATTGACTGTGTAGTCCCCCCTACATAAAAGGGCACCATAATATATATAATGCTTTTAAATGTCGCCTATACAACCACCTCCAGGATTTTTTTTAATGAACTCTATTCCTGCTCACTAAGCTCCATCACAGTGTAGTAGGTACAGTCATTATGTTATATAAACCCAGTCTCACAATCACCTCTCTAGCAGCAGCTGCAGGTTAATGTTGATACAGATCTCTATGCTGCTGTCAATCACAGGGCAACTGGATACATTTTAGAACATACAAATGCTGCTTCTCACTCACAGCTCAATTAACAATGTAACATCTATGTAACAATCTATGGACTATGGACTTCTATGGAGAATGAGAACAACAGACTGCAGGCAGAAGGGGGGATTCCAAGCACCCTAATCCCCCCAAAAACCTGCCCCTGGCTCGGTATTAATTACAGAGAGGTCACCGTATTTACTTTAAACTCTGTCAAAAAGGGAGTTGTGAGTATGTGCAACGCTGTATATGAATCTTATACCCCCTCCTCTGAGGGCTAGCGCACCACTTAATCCCACAAAAACCCTTGGTAAAAGTAAGCATAGTTTAAATGAAAATCCAGTGCTTGCGACTGTATTAGTTATAGTTTATTTGGTTAACATTGGATTTAGTAAACTGCCACAGAATAGCACCTCTTTTGTGAGCTCACATGTAAGACAACGTACCCAAAAGCACATCATATCCCTTATATCATACATGCAAGTATCCAAAATAGATAACCGTAGTCAACAATACTTGCTATTTAAAGGGCATGTCAACCCCCACTACTGTCCCACTGTGTAGTTTAAAAAAATCCTACCTTACATCTCTGCTCCTTATGGTCTCCTGCAGTGCTTGTCCAAAGTCCAGAAAACTGAAGAGTAGAGCTGTCTTCCTGTATGAAGGTTTCTGCTTCCTCTGGATCACAGAGTCCACTGGAGCGAGGGCTGTAAATACTGTTTCAGATTCTTTTTTTGAAATCTATGGAGGTGATACCTTTAAGTATTTAAAGAACATGCTGTAAAATAAAGTCCAGGAAACTGCTGTGTAGGAGCAGTGTGTGACTCATGTTGTGCCTGAGTCTGCTTCAATCACCTCGTCAAGGTTTGAGGCATGCTCAGTGCAGCCCTCCCTCTCCCTCCGTTTTTCTCTCCCTCCCCTAACTTAAAACCTTTGGGTATGCGTAGGGCGTGCTCCCCAGCCCCACCGCATAATATTAGGCAAAAAGGTCCCCCTATCTTTACTTACCTTCCCTCTCTCCTCCGCTGTTCAGAACTCCCGGCAGCCCGCCGTGATTGGCTGCCTCTCAACCAATCATGGACGCGGCTGCCAGCACCGCCCCTGCTTTGCTATTCCATGCAAGCAGAGGCTGGTACAGTGCGGCGGAGGAAAGAGGGAAGGTAAGTAAGGATCGGGGGACTTTCTAACAATAATATTAATGCGGTTGGGGGCTAGAGGGCATGCCTACCGCATATCAAAATTTTTCAAAGGGGTGGACATGCCCTTTAATATAGCACACCCACTGGGAGGTTATGTTGTAATTTACTGTGCTGGGGGAACAGCAGAAGAGATGGTTCCTGTATGGCGTTACCATCTCTTCCCTTTATAATAGGCTTTCCTTGGAATAAAGGCTTTTATCCTTTGTTTTCCTTTCAACTGGTCAAAATGTGTTGGTGATGTGTTTAGGCCTAGAACACACCAGATGATATGGGGCCAACCGACCATTTGCTACAATATTTTATTGATCAGTCAAAATATCAATGTAAATTTTTTGCAGCGGTCTTGAATGGGTTGCTCAATCGTCCACCCCAAAATAACAGCACTTCCAATGATTGTTTTATTGGTCGTAGTCTGTCATTCCGATAAATATTGTCTTGGTACACAAAAGTTTGTGTACCAAGTCATAGTGTAGTTTTTGTACACACTTTTCAAATATTTTGGTTGTTGACATTTGAAGTTATATGCAAATTTAAATGGATATTAAAATAAGGGCTTTAAGCTGTAGCTGTTTGCAATTTGGTGAACTCAGGTGGTGCAAATGATTCAGGGAAGGCAATTTAGTGCAGTCTGAGAAACCCTGCACCTTGTTTAATACAATCGTGAGAACATTGGGATCCTTGATAGCTTTAATGGCATACAGATCTTTGATGAGGCAAAAAACAGTAATATATGAGTATGCCCCCTGGGCTTGCATGCACAGTGGCACATTCATTTGTTCACACAGCATTTAGGTTTCATCTTCATATGGCTATTTCTGAACTTGGTGTTATCTGATGCATTCAGTGAAAATGTATAATAAAATCCTTATGCTCATTAAAGATTATTTCTCACAGACATTCAGCACATATTGTTTAAGAAAAAGCAGGAATGTGGCAGTGTTATTGTAATACTGGAGTTTTTGTTCTTTGCATTTTTGGCTAAAAATACAGCTCAGTTAAGGAATAATGTGTACAGAGGAAGATTATGTATGTGAATAGTCCATGAACACAATGCTTTTTACTGTGATAGGATTGGAAATAATAATAATTGAATTTTATGATCAAATGGAACCCACAACTAGGATCTTGTTCATACTACACAAATCAATCACACGCAACAACGTTATGTCGTTAATTTTCCTGTGCATTTTTTTTATTTTTATAGTTAAATTGGAACACGACTTTATCAAACAGAAATGCATTCAGCATTGAATTGTATATATACTCAGCAAAAGTGTGCCCATTGGTGCACAGTGGGAATTATGTGTGTTTATGTTTATCTATGTGTGGATACAGTTGATATAAAATCTTTACACACCCTATAAGATTGCAGGCTTTTGTACAATTTTATTAGTTGTTTTGGATTAGTCTATCAGATTGGTATCTAGACTTTGCCACTATTCATTGAATATTACCATATGGTGGTCAAGGGATCATCTTCCCTTTTCACTTTTCAGGCAAATGTCACAAAAATAAGTAGAAAAACCATTGGACATCTCTTTGGTGGGAGGCTATGGAGAGCCCAATAGATAATTTGTATGGAAATTCTCACAATTAGAATTCTAAGATCTAAAAGATGACCCAGACTGTCCCTACCATGATATGTCTTTTTCATAAACTTTTTCTTGAAATTCGTGGTGGTCAGACCGTCTTCCCCTTTCGTCTTCCAGCTCCAACTGAGGGGCTACCAGAGGGATCCAAGGGCCTCCCTTTGCCACAAGCTAAGAAGGACCTCCATTCTTCTGCCCTCCCCGTCAACCCCCAGCTGCCACCAGGAAATCTTCAGAATGGTTTAATTGGGAAAGCTGAGGTTCCAAAAGGACCCAGCCTGTCCTGCCAGAAAAAAGGGTGTCAATTAAGGCCTAAGCAAGTAAGGCAAATAAATTACATACGTGGCCCCATAGAAGGGAACCAGGTTGTGAAGGGAATAAAACCACCTGCCCATTGTAAGCAGTAGTGCACAACCAAGGCACAGGCTTCCATTCACTTCCAGCTTAGGCTTCAACCAAATTGCGTAGCGTGCAGATCACCCCCCCTCCATCTAGGGGCTCTCAATCCCCTCTATATAACAGATTTTTTTAATTGAAAGCCCGTCATCACTGCTTTCTTGCCTTACTCCACAAGTGAATACACAAAGTGCTTGTGTGGTGGTGGGGATTATTACCCTGTCGTTTGGCCAGCCGCAACTGAACCTACCAAGAGAGGATCCATAGGGCCTCTCTTTCCAAAGTCTGCGGAAGTCCCTCCAATACTGTCCTCTCTGTCGACCTCCAGCTGCCCACCAGAGAGTATCCAGAAGGGTTCAATTGTGAAAGCAGAAGATCCTAAAGAGCTCAGCCTTTTCCACACAATATGTAAACAAACAAAACGAAAAACAAACATTAGTGGGGGTAGGGAATAAGTGTAAATAAATAAAGGTGCCATTTATGCAAGGCAAATTATAGGGGTGGGCCAATAGGGCGAGCCTCCTCCGGAAAAGGCAAAAAATGTATGTAGTCCCTTTAAATAAGGAACCATGTGCAAGGAATAAAACCTCCATGGTCCATGTGTACAGAAGTGCACAGGGCAGCTGGGCTTCCATGCCACTTCCAGCTTAAGGCTTTAACCAATATGTATGTGTTGTGTGCAAACCCCATTCCTACCAGGCAGGAGGCTGGGAGAGAACCCCCAAGACAACCTAGAAGACCTGCTAAGGTCTCCCCAGGGCCATTTTTATAAATGTGCATATCGCCATTAGCCTTGCTATGCAGGGGACACCCTGGGGCCATATTTATAAGCATTGTGCATTTAGAGGCATTGCTAAAACCATTTTTAATTTCGATGTTTTAGATCCCCATAGAATACTATTGCAGTGGTTTACTACCGCAGTGGCATTCCGACCGAACATTCGTAAATTAACGAGCGCTCAGCAAAAATGTAAGATTGCACTCGTAGATTTATGCCCAACATTGTAATTTACAGATATCCACCTTATTTTCATGGCTATGCAGAGCTCTGGAGACATGTAGAACAGTGATTCTGCTTTTGTCTGCATGCTTCTTTTTATATCAGGGATAGGCAACCAGTAGCTCTTCAGATGTGTGCAAAACTACAACTCCCAGCATTCCTCTACAACAAATGTAGAGAATGTTGGGAACTGTAGTTTTCACTTATTTGTGTACTTTTAGTTGTATATCGCTGTTTTATAACCTGCTTATACTGTTAGAGATATATAATCATATGCTAATGTGTAGGGCGACCAACCTTAATGATCGACAAATATCCGGTCAGCATTATGGTCGATCATGAAAGATGGAAATCTCCGATACCATCGGCTCATGTATGGAAAAGTTGTCAGATCCAAGTGGGTAATCCCTTCGCAATTTGCAGATAATAATGTGATTTGTCGGCACATTGTGATGGAAAACTAATGTGTATGGTCACCTTTAGGGGCAGATTCTTCCACTATTCAACAATTCTAAAGCTGGGTACACACGATGAGATATTCGGTCCAATCGACCGTATTCAGTGTATCGGTCGTCGACCGAATTATCGCATCCGAATGCGCCCATGTCCGACCGACCGTTCGTCCGAATCGGACGATCAGACATGGTGGAAAACCTTGTCCCATCGTGCGGTCTTATGGCCGCACCGTTTGGTAACTATCGGACGCGGCTGCTTTTACCGCGACCGACAGTCCTTCCTCCTGGATGACCGGTCGAAAGTATCGAACGGTCGGATCGGAGGAAAATCGCTAGGTGTGTACCTAGCTTAAGATCAGGGGGTCGCAATCACCCTGACAGTGGAATGTGCATTGGAGATAGGATGATCTGCTTTAGTATTTACATATTTAAATGGCACACACACACCCTACATACTTTTGTATTTATAAAAACACCACTCCACAAAGCCCACCTTACCCTCCAGTCTCTCACTAGTCGATTTAGCCTTCCACGTTGCAGCTGTCTGTCATGGCCAATGACTAAGGCTGGGTACACACCATTTAATATTTGGCCTGACTGACCGACATTTCAGTGTTAGGGTCGATGGGCCGAATTATTGGTTTTTTCCAGGGCTGGCTGTTGACTGACTGCCAACCTTTCAGACGAACGACATGTCCGAAAAACATGGCCGATGTTTGCAGACCACATGAACTGTCGCGGTGAACTCTAGACTGTGGCTACTTTTGCTGCGAGCGAGTCCTTCTGAGAGTCCTTCCAACTGGCCGACTGGTCAGAAGTGCCAAATGGTTGGTCAGGAGAGGGGATCTAACCATGCGCACCCAGCTTTACAACGGCTGAACAGCTCACCTGCCTTAGAGCTGCGGAAGCTCACTTAGAGCTCACAAGCAATAAAAGGCAGTAGAGAACAGTGATTGACTAGGGGAGTTTAAGTACTCAGAAGAGCTGGGGATAAATGTAAGTACTGTGCAAACGGTTGATTGTACAGATAACGGCCTGACCTGATTATTTTGCACATTTGGTCACTGGGCTTTTTAGATAATTGGTGTAGGGCCATACACTATATATATTCGGTTTTCACTGGTAAGATTCAACTCCCTAAAGGCTTCTAAGGTATTATGGTGGTAAGATTGACCCATTCTGAAAAATTAGTCTTTTAGTCGCTCTACATTCTATAGCCAAGCATATTTTTACCACTTTTCCTATGGAAAATTCCTGTTTGAGGGCACGGCCACACTGCAATGCAAATGCAATCGCCACGGAATTGCATGCGATTTCATTGCGTTTGCGCATGCGTTTTTTCATTAAGTATTGAAAAACTCATGCGATTGCGATTTAAAATGCGGAACGCAAATCGCAATCGCAATGCACCCGAAACCGCTCGTTTTCGGTGCGTTGCTGCGTTTTCAATGATCTGAAAAACGCAAGCGCAAACCACAAAAAAACATGCAGCAGTGTGGCCTAGCCCTCATGTACGGTACAATCTATGTTGTTTGTTTTATTAAGCAAATTCAGCTTTCCAAATATTGGATATTTAAGGAGGTGTTACCTGTATAGTTTTTAAGGTAGGGGTTATAGAAAAAAACTGGAGAGAGAAGGTGAACATTTGTATGAATGTTTTTTAAACGTTAGCAGAGGAATCTTTCATTTCCCCTTGTTGTTGTCCTGAATTCTATGGGGCATAGAGAAGGACTATGGTTAGATTGAATGTTCCTAACAATACTGGCTAATTCTTCCAGAACCTATGGGGTTGATGCTATTAGAGGTGAAAATGTTTACCCATACTATTTATTTGCATGGCTCTGGGTGAACCTCACATAATTATTTAATGGCGCTATCAGTGGATTTAAATAACTTCCTCTAAAGGAGCCATGCACCTCTGGTAAATAGGCTTGCAATGGCTGCACTAGTGTCTTTCCCAACACAACATAGGGGTTAAAGTCGTGCTTAATGATATTGGATGGTTAGCTCCTCTGTAACCCTAAAATAGCCTAAGGTAAGTTATCATGTGATTTCTATAAGAGAATCTGTAAGAGAAATGGATGGGTTCATTTTACTTTTTTCATTTATTAGCACTACCGCATTAAACACAACTCATCAGTTTTTTTTCTCTTAAACATTTTTTGATTTATTTTGAAAAATTGTTTCTGAATTGTCCAAGCCTGATCTAGATCAGGTAATGGAGTAAACTAAGATCTAAAAAAATCTTTCTGCTCTAGTTACATATTGAACTGCCATTGTGTTTTTTCATCATCAAATCTTAATACCATCTTTCATTGCATACTAATAGAATCTTGTTGAGCGTGCCAAGTCTTTTCAATATAACAAAAGTGGACAGTTAGAGGCTGATGCAAACATTTAACTAACATTTAACTAAACATTGACAAATGGCAGATGGGACAAATGCAATAAAGGAACAAAAGTTTTCCCATGCTATTAATCTGCAACAACAATCATATTTGATTGATGCAGCTTCATAACATTTGTTTGGTTTCTGCAAATAATGCCCTCGGCCAATCTGTTGTATTCAATTAGATCACTGGACTTGAAATGTAGTTCTTGAAGAACTTTCGGCTAGTCATCCGACTGGCTTTCTCAATTCAGAATGACTTGTACAAGAACCTGTGGCCAATTATGTACCCCTGGAAATCCCAATAGCATACATCAGCCAGGTGTTAAGGGGTGATTAGATATGTCAAGAGGTGTTATAGAACGCCAGAGTAAGGTGTTAAACAGCATTGTACATGGCAGACAGTTTGGTGTCGAACCCCCCCACCTCTATTTAGGCTTGGTTTCTTTTATTTTCACTAAATGGCCTCCTTAACACCTCTCTTGAACCAGTCACGTTCCTTCGCCAGTATGTTAACATTACAATCTCTTCAAAGGTATGTCCTTTATCCTTAAGATGCAGATACACGGCTGCTCTTCTGTGCTGGGCCATACGTTGATGCAGTTGCTGTTTGGTCTCCCCCACATACAAATCAGAGCATTCTTCACTGCACTGCACTGCATATATGATGTCGCTTTTCTTGTTTTCTATGGACTCCCAAAGATACATAAGGAAGGGGCCCCACTAGACCTATATCAGCACATCAACTCGGTAAACATCAGTGGCAAAATATCTAGCTACATCTTAGGACCTTTGGTGGGAAGTTCTAAGCATCACATCCAGAACTCTCGGATTTCACCAACAAGATTGAAGATATAGTACTCGGTGTAGAAGAAACTATGGTGTCCTAATGATGTTGACATCTCTCTTCCACTTGTATACCCACCAAGGAGGCTGTTGACATGGTGAGAAAACGGCTTGCGCAAGACAGCACTCTTACCAGCAGAACTGATCTCACCCAGAACAGGTTGTTCCTTGTTGGACTTGTGCCTGAATACCACCTATTTCAAATACAGGGATAAGTTCTATAAGCAAAACATGGATGTGCTATGGGATCCCCAGTTTCACTATTGTGCCAACCTTTACATGGAGGAGGTAGAACACAGGCGCTTAATACCTTTAAGGCATAGCCCCAGCCACTGGTTCAGATATGTTGATGACACCTGGTTAAAATCCACCAGAAGGAGTACAAGCTTTCACAGAACACATTAATGCGGTGGACCAAACATTAAATTCACAAGGGAGAGGTACAAAACAACAAACTGGCTTTCTTGGACTGCTTGGTGAAGTTAAGGAAAATGGTAAACTGGAAGTAGAGGTTTACAGACAACCAACACACACAGATCAGTATTGGATGTTGACTCCCACCACCCTTTGATCACAAGCTGGTGTCATCAGAACCCTGCAACACAGAGCCGAGAACATCCCCACTAGCCACAGAGGCGAAGGCTAAGAAATGAAACATCTCAGAGGAGCCCTTAAAAATTGTGGATATCCAGACTGGGCCTTTGTCAAAGAAGTAGAAGGAAAGAAAAGAACCGACTACCAACATGAAGGGGAAAAAGCAAGACAGGAGGAAGGACATCATATATGCAGTGCAGTGCAGTGAAGAATGCTCTGATTTGTATGTGGGGAGACCAAACAGCACCTGCATCAACGTATGGCCCAGCACAGAAGAGCCAATTCCTCGGTCAGGACTCAGCCGTGTATCTGCATCTTAGATAAAGGACATCCTTTGAAGATTGTAATGTTAACATACTGGCGAAGGAACGTGACGGTTCAAGAGAGGTGTTATCGGAGGCCATTTATGTGAAAATAAGAAACCAAGCCTAATAGAGTTGGGGGGGTTCGACACCAAAACTGTCTGCCATGTACAATGCTGTTTTAACAACCTTACTCTGGGCGTTCCTATAACCCCTCTAGCCACTATCTAATCACACACAACCTAACACCTGGCTGTGATATGCAATGGATTCAGGGTACATAATTGCCACAGATTCTTGCAAATCATTTATTGAGAAAGCCCGTCGGATGACTAGCGAAACGTCTTCAAGACAACTTCACCAGTTATCGATTGAATACAACAGATATCCATGACCTGGATGATGGAACCGTCACAGGCATGGGCAAGTTTTTGCACCTTTATTGTATTCTGTTGTTGCACCACCATCAGAGCGAAGTAACGCTATTGCATCTATTTATAGCAATTACCCATGTGATTTTATCTTACATTTAAAATGAATTCACTAATGACCACTAACCTCCAAATAACCCTTGCTAAATCAAATTATAATTGAAGGAGACAGTTGGCCCGTATTGACTCCTAGCGAGAGCTCCTACTTACAATCGTATCCTGCGGCACTGGTGTCTTTCCTGTAACTCCCCTCACCCTCCTGTGCATGCGCACCTATGTCATACAAATGTAATAACATATATCATTGTTTTGCATTTATTTGTTTTTCTTTACTTATAATTTAACCCAAACTAATAATTTAACCCTACTGGCCCCACAGTATAGCGGTTGGGGTTTGGATAGGGGGGTGGACATGCCATTGAACACGGCATGACAAACACAATTTGTCTGATTAGAATTTATAGGCTCCTGGCATGGCCCATTTTAAATTCTTTCTACATGTTTTAATTTTTCTCAGATTTCACAAAATGCTAAAAACAAAAATGTAATATGCTGTGAATTTTCAGTTGCAGTGGAACAATTTGGACATATATTGGGGTGTACATGACAACACACACATACAAAACAACACGTTCAATAACCAACACTACAATAACCACCACCGCACCAACACAACTATACGAGCACACAATAAAAAACATATCACAAAACAAAAACAAAGTACACCACAAACAAAAACATATACAGTACACAAACCACACAAACATAAAAAAAAACTAAACAACATTAACTGATTGTTCATCTTTAAACTGATCTTAGTTTGGTCTTGCGGTCAATTTCCCATCTTTGTCAATTAACGTAACGATCATAAATTACTGAAAACGATCATAAATCTACGATAATGATTGTAAATCTAGGATAACAGAATCGTAGATTTGCGATCCCATAGAATAACTTTGCGGTAGTTTACTACAGCATGGTATTCTACAACGAACGTTCATTAATTAATGAACTTCGGTGTAAATGTACGATCGCGGCTGTAAGCGCAGTAGCTCAATATATTCTATGGCCCTTAGGGTGGCTTATTCTGAAAGCTGAAAAGGATTAATGGCAAGTAATGCAAATACAGGAAAACATACAGTATTTCAAATGTAACTTTGGTCTTTACTTATCCTTAATAAAAGACATTTATAATATGTGTTTAGTCCTCTTGCCTAAAGAAACTGTTGTGGTTAAATCGTTGGGACATCTCTTTCATAATTTAATCTAAATAAATGAACCCAATTTAAGTTATGAGTAAACATGAAGTTTGGCTATGTTTTTGGTACTCTCTAGGGGTTCTTAAGGGTTTTTGCCACCTGAGCCAAACCCTGAATCCGCCTATATGCCGGTGTGAAGAAGTGGGCGTGACTTGTGTGGGCATGGCTTGTGTGTGGGCGTGGCTTTGTTGGTGGGAAGAGCTAGCCATTTTCTCATTTTGAACTTGCACCATTTATTTGTAGTTTCTTTAAATTGACATTTATCCACACCATAGTTCCAGAAGAATAAAGAATTTGCCCAAAAGAACCTGCCACCACATCAAGGTAGACTCTTTTAACAGGACCTTAACAACAGTACCTAACTAATCTAACCTAGCCTAACAAACTATCTAAAGCTAATCTAACAGTATGAAATCCATTTTAACAATATCATAATAACACAATATTCAGTAAAGAAAATATGAAAAAATAACATCTGCAATCTACCACTCATACAGTGAGAACAGACAGTAAGTCCCATACAGCAGTACAGACAGTAAAGGTCCCATACAGTAAGATCAGACATTAAAGGTCCCATACAGTGAGACAGACAGTAATGGTCCCATACAGTGAGAATAGACAGTAAAGGTCTAATACAGTGAGACCAGACAATAAAGGTCCATACAGTGAGAACAGACAGTAAAGGTCCCATAACAGTGAGAACAGACAGTAAAGGTCCCTTACATATTCTATCCTCTATATCTAACATTATCTCTCTATCCTGCAGTCTCTGTCCTCTATCTCTCACACACTATCTCTCCTGCAGTCTCTATTCTATATCTCACTCTCCTGCATTGTATCAACTTTCTCACATACACTAAACATACTCTCACACATATACTGTACATACACACTCACACATACTGTACAATATACACTCTCTCTCATACTGTACATACACATGCCTCCCATAATGTACATACACACTCTCTCCCATACTGTAAAACATACACACTCTCTCTCCCATACTGTAACATGACACTCTCTCCCATACTGTATAACACTCTTCCCTACTTACATACACACTCTCTCCCAAACTGTATATACACACTCTCACACATACTGTACATACACACTCTCACACATACTGTACATACACACTCTCCCATACTGTTACATACCCACTCTCTCCCATACTGTACACACACACTCTCTCACACATACTGACATAGGAGGGGCATAGGGGGAGGGGAAGTAGACGACCCCTACAATGGAGGATTAGATTGTATCTGGGGGAGGATCATGGGTAAAATGGTTAGAGGCCCCACTCAATAAAAGTTGTAGTGTTGTGATTGGACTACAATTCCCAGCATGCTCAGATGATTGGATACACAAGGCTCCCCTGAGTAATTTCCTATCCCAGATCCTTCACTTTAACCCCCATAACAATGTCCCCGCTTACCTTCCCCGACAGGACACACAGCATCAGCAAGGCAGGCAGGAGTAGCAGGGACTCCGGTTCCTCAGACAAAAAATACCAGTCCAAGTGCGTGTGGGCACTTACAGGGGATGAACTGGATGAAGGGGGAAAATCTCAGCCCGGCTGTGACTGTCTGGGGCATGGCCCTCCAGGGTGCAGATAGTTTAGGTAGTTTAGCGTCTGGGTGGTCAGGCGCACATTGAAGGGTCCACAGTAAAGGGTCCTTACAAAGCTCCTCCTCTCACATGCGGCGCTTCTCCCTCTCCACCAGGCGCCAGTAAGATTTTTTTTTTTAAAACTTTGAAATGCCGCTTTTAAACCACAGAGACAAAGTGCCGCTCTGCTACTTTGTCTCAATGTGGTTCATTAGCGAGACGGCCTGTTGGTACTGGTACCCATGGGTAAAAGGACAACTAAAGCCTCAGAACAACATTGAATCAGAAGGGAGAGCACCTTTATATAAAAGCACAATATGTGTCTCACCTCTCAAATTGATATGGTTGTTGAGAAATTTACCTTTTTTGAGTTTTATTTCCCAACATGTATCAGAACCATGAGGTCCTAAGATACCGCAGGAACTTGTTACAAATGGTCAACCCACTAGTAGCCTCTAGGCAATGCGTTTAGAGGACAGATTAGGCAAAGGAACATGTGACTAAGGTCAGAGGAGTGGCCAGTCACTGTACATACACACTGTTATTTCATCCAGTTCTTCAGGTGGCTACATTTACATTAATGCTATACAGTTTCTGACAAAAGTCTTGTCGCCTGTGTATTTTGCAGTAACTCTTGCTAACCTGATTTTAATTGATCAATTGGTGTTAGAAATAGCTCATATGAAAAGCTAAAGCCCTCCCAAATAATATTAAATGTACTGGTGAAAAATAGTCTTGCATGCCTCTCAGAGTTCATCAATATTCTTTGGTTTCGTCTTCCATGCTTCCTTTCATCCTACCCCACATATGCTCAATGATGTTCATGTCAGGCGACTGGGCTGGCCAATCCTGGAGCATCTTGATCTTCTTCGCTTAAGGAACTTTGATGTGGAGATGGAAGTATGCGATGGAGCACCATCCTGCTGCAGAATTTGGCCTTTCTTATGGTTGGGAATATATAAGGTAGCTAAGATTTCTTGGTATTTTACACTATTGATGGTGCCTTCCATGTTGCCTTCCACCCTGCAGATCCCACGCACACCATACTGGATGTAACCCCAGACCATGATTTTGCCTCCACAAAGCTTCACTGTTTTCTGAGTAAATCTCGCTCCATGCGGGTTCATCTGAAAATCCACCTTTTGCCACTTTTCCGGCATCCATCCTTTTAGCAGGCTGTGGACTTGGCAAATGCCACACGGTTTTTCAATTGTCTTTTGTTTAGTGCTGGCTTATGAGCACTGATTCAGCCATTGAGGTCATTCGAGACAGAATCCAACACTGTTCTGGTTGACACAGGGATTTCAGGTGACCAGATCTCCTGGAGCTCTGCTGCAGTTGAAAATGGACTTGCCTTGAATTTTCGAGCCAACAATGGTCCTCTCGCAGTTGTCTTGTGGGGTCTGCCTGACCTGGCTTGTCAAAAACTTCTCCAGTCTCTTCAAACCTTTTCTTTTATCCTCTGAACTTGACGCTGAGAGACATTGAAGGTGTGCGCCACATCAGCAGTGGATTTGGTCTTCAGTCTCTTGATTATCAGCACTTAGTCTCGTGGTGAATCAGGGTCTTTTGCAGTTGATGTGAAGGTCTGTACTGCGGTTCTTTTTATACACACCTGACACCTAATTGATCCATTATTAGTATGTCTTTGCAAAATTGACTCAATGGGCTTTACCAAGCTGTGAATATTAGAATACTTTGTTAGTTTCGTTTTGCATTGAAACATTATTACAAAAGCTGTTGGGGTAAAATGAACCATTTCTTGAAACAAAATCTGCATTAGAATTATTGTTAGAGGCACTTCAGGTCTATTTGTACACAAGCAACAAGACTTTTGCCAGAAACTGTATACTATGGTAGGATTTTACAGTTTAGTGGTGTTTTTAGAGGGATACTTTCAGATTCTGGAGTATAAAATTTGGGTTTAGTTCTCCTTTAAGTTCTATATTGAACATTTATTGTTTCCATCGATTTAGAGTTCTTTAGCTGATTACTTTACAGGTCTCTCAGTTCATAAAAAGGTATATAATTAATTAATGGGATGGCAGAACTTTTAAATTTCTATCTCTCATATAATTTGTATTGTAATTCAAGCACCTAAATCTTTTTCAGTCTCTAAAACAAGTAATAATAAATAATATACTGCATTGTGTATATTCAATAGAATATGTCCGGTTGTTCCTAAATGTACCAGGCTGTGGAAAATTAGAGCTGCTCTGTCTGTATTCCTACCCTGATTACACATATTTCAACCTTTATGTCACCATTTTTGTAATACTTTATAATTTGAATAAACCGCATCCAAAAGGTATTAGCCAATGCTGTCCAATGCCACCACTATCAAGGGTTATGGATTCTATCCATTTTTTCTTACTTGATATGTATCTATATGTGAATAGGTGGATTGCTACATTTGAAGTGTTGTTATAAATTTTTTAACATTATGGTCCTAATAATGTTATAGTGAGTATTTCAACACGCTGAGCTTTTACCAATTTGTTGCCAAAAACCTATTTGGCTTGTTCAAACTCATTCCTCTTTGCATTGTTCCAGCATCTTTTTAACAAGTAGTGGACATCCAAGGACTGAGATATTGGACTTCTCTATTTTGTTGATCTAAGACTTTTAGAGGGTAGAGTGGCTAAGGAAGAGTTAACAAATTACTGTTATATTAACTTTCCACCAGCTTATTCTATAATATACAGGGAGGTGGGATACACTAATCCCCCACTGGTACTATACATTGGTAACTTGTACTAAGCTCTATAGTTTGCTCTACAAACAGCCCATCCTCTCCTAGTGCCCGCCTCTCCTCAATGTTCCTTGTTAACTATATAGGCACCAGAGGAAGGAGAAGAAGCTCTCGCCTACCTAATAGGGATGGACTAGAACTTGAGCCTGAGTTCGAGCCGAACTTGTGAGTTCGAACGGACTCGGACTTCTCGAACTATCCGGACCCGGATTATTTCTCTGACTTTTGATGTACTGAATGTACTGGATAGTGTACTGGTTAAAGACTGCCTTTGACATGGGAGACCAGGGTTCGAATCCTGGCTAGGGCAGCTATACAAATGTTTGGGTTATTATAATACCCTAGTAATATAATAACCTAGTAATATAATAACCATATGATAACCTAGTAAAATAACCATATATATACTAGGGTATTATAATAATCCGAACATTTGTTCTAGCCAGGATTCCCTGGCTCTTCCATGTCAAAGGCGGTGCCTTTAACAAAGTACACATCCAGCCATACATTATATCATTATTATATTACTAGGTTATCATATATACTTATTATATATATAGTTATTATATTACTAGGCTATTATATTACTAGGTTATTATATGGTTATATATAGGGTATTATATGGTTATTTATATACTAGGGTATTATAATAATTGAAACATTTGTATTACTGCCCCTAGCCAGGATTCGAACCCTTGTCTCCCATGTCAAAGGCGGTGCCATTAACCAGTACACTATCCAACCCTCAAATGTACCTTTCGATAATACCTAGTCTATATAACCATACAATACCCTAGTAATATAATAACCATATAATTACCATATGATAACCTAGTAATATATTAATCAGATAATGTAGTGGCTAATTAATGGCACTGCCTTTGACATGGGAGACCAGTGTTCGAATCCTGGCTAGGGCGCTATATCCAAATGTTTGGATTATTAAAATAACCTAGTAATATATTAACCATATAATAACCTAGTAATATAATAACCATATGATAACCTAGTAATATAATAACCATATGATATTATATTACTAGGGTATTATAATAATCAGAACATTTGTGTAGCTGCCCCTAGCCAGAATTCAAACCCTGGTCTCCCATGTCAAAGGCAGTGCCATTAATTAGCCACTACATTAAACAGTCACGTTCTTCCCAGTATGTTAACATTACAATCTTCAAAGGTATGTCCTTTATCCTTAAGATGCAGATACACGGCTGAGTCCTGACCCGAGGAATTGGCTCTTCTGTGCTGGGCCATACGTTGATGCAGTTGCTGTTTGGTCTCCCCCACATACAAATCAGATATTATATATAAATAAATATAAATATATATCCAGACTGGGCCTTTGTCAAAAAAAGTAGAAGGAAAGAAAAGAACACGAATACCAACAGTGAAGGGGAAAAGCAAGACAGGAGGAAGAACATGATCATCCCATATGTAGCAGGGGTCTCCGAGAAATTAAGAAGAATTTTCAAAAAACATCGTATCCCTGTCTGCTTTAAACCGAACAACACACTGAGGCAGCATTGGTACATCCAAAGACCCAATACTAAACACAAAAGGCGACATCATATATGCTGAGTGCAGTGAAGAATGCTCTGATTGTATGTGGGGGAGACCAAACAGCAACTGCATCAACGTATGGCCCAGCACAGAAGAGCCAATTCCTCGGGTCAGGACTCAGCCGTGTATCTGCATCTTAAGGACATACCTTTGAAGATTGTAATGTTAACATACTGGCAAGGAAGTGACTGGTTCAAGAGAGGTGTTAAGGAGGCCATTTATGTGAAAATAAGAAACCAAGCCTAAATAGAGGTGGGGGGTTTGACACCCAACTGTCTGCCATGTACAATGCTGTTTTGACCCCTTACTCTGGGCGTTCCTATAACACCTCTTAGCCACTATCTAATCACACCCTTAACACCTGCTGTGATATGCTAATTGGGATTTTCTGGGTACATAATTGCCACAGATTCTTGTACATCATTCTGATTGAGAAAGCCAGTCGATGACTAGCGAAATCTTCAAGAACTACATTTCAAGTCCAGTTGATCTAATTGAATACAACAGACTAAGAGGGGAGGGACTGTTTTATGTATGGTTATGCTCATATTGCTGGGTTAATGGTTTATTGATTGTGTTTGAGCACTACGAATTTGACTATGTGTTGCACATGGTACTTGTGGGTGAGGGAGTGTGTGACAGTACTGCATGGGAGCTTTGGATTGTGTGGGTGTGTGCCTTTGAGTGACAGATGAGGGTTAGCAGCTCCTACAATCACATCATATTCAAAGGCTTATATCTCGGGGACTATGAAGAATTTAAAGAAACTAAAGACCCTGGTGGTTGGGATGACTTATAGGATACATTAGAAGGAACTTAAAAAAATATTTTCTCACTATAATTGCCCTTTAACTGTTTGGAAAGACTGCTCTTCAAATTGTTGCCAATGCCTACATAAACAATACTGTTTAGCATTAGGACAGATTTTTTTCAAATATGTATAATATTTTTACATTTTTAATACAAAGGCACTTGGGCACTATTGTGACATGAAATATCAAAATATATCAATCGAAATTAAGTCCATTCATCAGATATTTTTTTTTGTAATTGATGATATTTCACTACTCATTTTTAATTGATTGGTTGGTCCAAAGGCTGGAAGTGTAAAGATTCAAGTAACATAATACAGTCCCATATGCAGTGAACCTTACACTTGATTGTTTGAGTTACATTGATTGTGAACTATTCTAAACTTCTTTGGTAAAACTGCATTGTAAGTAGATGAAGGGTGGTATTGAAAGTACTCACCACTTTTCCAAGGTGGTTTCTTTCTTCAATTTGATATAGATGGCATCCTGTCCTTTTGGCCTTCTTGTTGGGCCATGCATGGTGAAAATCTGCAATTACTAAAAATCCAGTTGAATAGACATAATGTTACATGATATACAAAAACCTGGATAACTGTAACCTTCATAGGCAGGAACAGAGAAAGTTTTTTTTAAAGGGCATGTCCACCCCCAAATCTATCGTTTATATTTATGTTAAGGACCACCCCAAATACATTTTAGTTATACTTTTTATAAGACACTCGTAGATGGACTTTTCTGGGTAATGGCCATAAGTCAAGGCATGATGGTTAGGTCACGGCCAATAGCATTATCTTCTGCTGCTGTGTGAGCTTTTACTTGCCACACAGCACACAGCACATAGATATAAACTATATATCTACATAAACTATATAGATATAGTGTATCTAATATAATTATAATATAAATAGTATAATATAGGTGTATGAACTGCTGAGATAAACATTTTTTTATTTTCTTTAAATAGGTGGGAAATCGGAAAGTGGGCTCTTGTAGTTTGACCTGTGGCGTGGTCTGCAAACCAGAGACGTGTTTTGCTCTCACCTCTTGTCAAGAGAGACAAATGAAACATTGGTCTTAGAAGAAGAATTTTGCAGGCAACCTAAACCTGATTTAGTTCTGGCTTGTAATCGCTTTGACTGCCCGCCACATGGTACTCATCAGAATGGAAGCAAGTGAGTCTTTTAACTTACCTAATTCATTTGGTAGCGATTACCAAAACTATACATGGATATGCATATAATATGGGGCAGCTGATGGTTGAGGCAACTGGGTTGCCAGTGGACATCTATTATGGCACTCTCTATTTTTTAAGTCTACAATTTTAGCATTTCTACTACACTATAAAATGTCCTGTAACACCTTAGGTGCTCCACAGAACATCAAAGCTCTGTATTTCAGAGTTTCTGTAAGCATTACGCTTTAAAGGGCACCTACTGTAACATGTAGGTTTCAATCATGTAAATCAGCCAGTCCTCTTTTTAATTGCAGTTTTTTTTTTTTTAACTGAACCATTTAAAGCAAAAAAAAATATCATTAGATTCTAGCAGAATAACCAAAACAGAGAGGATTGCAAATGTCTAATTATCAGTGAATATGCTATATAAGTATAAGTAGAAGAATAGCTTTTATATTGTTCTCACTTATTTATTCTTTCCTTTGTTCATGCAATTTGTTTTAGCCCAATCTTTTGTTCAAACTGATTTAACTACAGAGAACAATAAATTAGGATAAATATTAAACATATAGAGGGAGATTCAATAAAAGTTCTTATTGTTAAAAATGGTGCTAATTTTGCCCCAACAAATCAGCTTTAGATTTTAGCTTTCAAATGTTAAATAGCATCTGATTGGGGCAAAATTAGCACCATTTTAACGATAAGAACTTATTAAATCTCCCTTTAGTCTTCTATTTCTTATCAGTGGGATTTATTTTAATCCAGACATTAGTCTTCAAGATGATAAAGAAAAAGCCTGTATGTTTTAAATCTGCATTTACTTCAAGCTGCCATTATTTGGCCAGTTGTCAACGACAAAGCCTTTCCTCCATGTTTTATACGATGGATGCAGAGCTGAAAACTGATAAAACTAGAAGAAACAAATTGTGTAACACAGTTAAAATATAAAATATCAACAAGAAACTACCTTTGATTATAAACACCTGTGTATGTATATAGTTTTTCTTTAATAATGGAAATTATAACTAGGGTTGACTAATTTATCTACCCAGGTATTCGGTAGAAAATAATGCCCACAATTTAACTGCTGCAGACAAGAGGAGGTTTGAGGGTCTGAGCATTGTTTGGATGTTTTTTTGGTTCCAAGGTCATGTTGGTGAGCGGGATTTCATGAAGGAGGTCCAAGCTTTTGTAAATGAATTATATGTTTTTTGGGCTTAACATTAGCACAACAACCTTTCATAGCCATGTTCTCCACCTTTTGGAACTTTTTCTGTGAAAGGGATGTCCTATGTTATTCATATATATATATATTTTATATTTTGAAAATGCCACAAAAATATCTTGTTTGCAACTAATATAACAAAGTTCCATAATTACATATTATCGTATCATTTTTATTTCTCATTTGGTAAATTCTTAAACTACTAATGCAGCACCGTAAATGTTGCTGAACTCAAATTTACAAATTACAATAGCCTGTTAATTAGGTGATAAATCAATATAATGGAGAAACACCTTCTTAGAAGGCATCTTGCAGTCTCATGCTATATGAATAGCATTGCCCACAAATTCTAAGAAACAAGAAGTAATTTCGTACTCCCAGGTTCCCCAGAGTAAAGGGCGGAGATATGCAAATACTCCTTTAGCTTATGCATGTGTCCCTAAGCTTTCTAGCTGCCTTTTCTACTGTACGCCCAGTCCTACACCATATAGCCATGACATAAAGTATTTTCCATACTCCTCGTTTTTTTCAAAACAACAGATGGACGACTAGTGGCTACCAGTATTTTGTTTGTTAGGTGTAAACTTGTCATCAAATGTCTGTCCCCTATTTTAAAAAACAATGCTAAGCTTAGAACCTGTTTTTGAAAGCTATATTTTATATGTGGTGGTTTCCCTCTAAATAGTTGCTGTTTGCTAAATGCATGTGTTTTACATCACGCAGTGTTCCCAACATGTGGTGGAGGCATTCACACACGGGAGGTTTTATGCAAACAGCGCCTTTCTGATGGTAGCATCTTAGAATTACCTGAAACATTTTGTTCCACTCTGAAACCTGTTTCTCAGGAACATTGTAAGAATGAGGACTGCCCAGCAGAGTGGAAGTTTACTGATTGGTCTCAGGTATGTTTTAATGCAACTAAATATATTTTCATCAACAGAGTTGGGTTTTTTATTTGTTTATAAAATGATCTTGGAACAAAAGATTCTAATTCTGTGTTCTACATGGAATAATTATATATTACAACTATATTCTATATAATAAAGCCTAACTGCTGACTATGTGCTGTGTGTGTTTTGTGTGTGTGTGTGTGTGTTCCTATGGACTCAACACTTGAGGGAAGGTGAGATAGTCCCTGCAGTTTGAATTGATTCACTAAGGAAGTAGAACACACATGGCGGCATGGAGAGCAACATCAGATAAGCAGATAAGGTAAGGGGGATGACCTGCCACAGAGGGGGGTACTCTAAGATAAAGGGCGGGCTCTGGGACAGGGTTGACTCAGGGACAGAGGGGGGACTTTGGGACAGGGGGGGACTCTGGGACAGAGGGGGGAGTTTGGGACAGAGGGGGTGGGACCTGGGACAGAGGGGGGGACTCTGCCTTTTGGAACAGGGGGAGTTCTGCTTTTTGGGATGGGGAGACTTGCCTTTTGGGACAAAGGGGGGAACTCTGACTTTTGGGACGGGGGTGGGGCTCTGGCCTTGGGACACTCTGGGCTTCTAGCGCCCATTAATGTAACAGGCTTAATGTTAGTATATATATATAAAACTATCCATGAGACTTGCGCACACTTGTACACACTTTTGCAATACTAGAATTTCCCTGTTTCTGTAAATGTGACATATGATAAACATTAGCCAATTAATTACAAGCCTCTTATTCAGATTATGGAAGTGATATTTTTTTATAGCCATGATTAGTAAAGGGAGCCTCTCTCATTTTCTATAAAGCATGTTTATCAGTGTGGTTTCCTTATTGTGCATTCAATTATTTTAAATATAAATCTTAAACTGTGTATCTTTTGATCTCTAAAAATACGATCATTTGAAGGAGGTAATAATATCCAGATGACAATGAAAAGCATTTCAATAAAATGACTTGTTGTTAGTTTTTTTTAAAAAAATTCAAATTCTCCTCTTATTTTTATTTTAGTGTTCAGTGACCTGTGGAGAAGGAACTCAAATCCAAAGTGTGGTTTGTAGGAAAAAGCTACAAAATGGTGACTACTTGTGGTGAATTCCTCCATGTGTTCTCCTATAAATGTGCCTGCCAGATCATGCATATTGACAGCCTGTCCAAGTAATAACAAATTTTCTTTTTTATACTCATTTCTCATTGTTTAAACTTTTAATGGAGAAGTATAGTCCGAGATGTTCTAATATATATTTTTTCTAAAGTTAGAAGTTAGAAAACTGTTCCTATCATAAATCTTTTCTATTGTATTTGCAACTATGGGTACAGATGCATTCTCTGTACTCATTTAAGAAGGGGGAAATATTAGACTGATATAGAAACAAATCATTATATCCTAGTGCCCTGCCTGTAAAATACTATATATAGGGCAATGGGACATAATATGTAAGATGTATGCATATATATAAAATATACGTGGTTTATGGCTTTGTAAATATCTCTGTAAACAGTGGCAGCACAGAATTATACCATTTATAGAAATGTCCGGCTTTAAAGAGGATGTTGGGAGGTATTCTTTAAAAGCATTACTATATAGAGCAAATCTTATGTAGGATTTGGAGAGTTCCGCTAATTCAGCACAGTTTACATTTGTATACCGTTGTACTCAAGTATAAACCAGTCTAAGTATAGAGATGGGATTCGGGCCCATCTCGGCTCTGATCCAACACAGAGCCTAAATAGACTTGGAGTCTTTTTCTTTAAATATCGAACGTTTGAGATTATCAAAAATAGCCTTTAATGTTCGATAATCCTCGAAAATATGACGGAAACTCGAACATAGTCTCCACTCGTATTTTCGAGGATTATCGAATATTATTATCAAAAATAGCTTTGAACATTCAATATAACCGATAATTCATTCCATTTTCGGATCTTAAGGTTTTTTCCGGGATCCGGAAATTTAAAAAGTAACGAAACTGGCGAGTTTTGGCCATCTCTACCCAAGTATAACAGAGGTACCTATTTTTACCTAAAACATAAGTAAAACTGATTGACTCAGGTATAAGGGTAGAAAATATGAACACTAATGCAAACCTGTAATTAGTATTTCATGTACACCAACAAAACTGTGTGTAGGTAAGTATTAAGTAAAAATGTATTTTTTATATGTATTACCGGTAATAAAAGTGGTACAGTAATAGCCCCTAAACCCCACACAACTGGTTGCTTACTAGCTCCGGTATGGTCTGGTGACGTACTCCTTAGGCACACCTCCATGTCTGGTGATGCCTGAGGACGTGCGTGGGATGTGCAATACGTGCGTAACTTACATTCCCGTGCCTACGCCCCCTGACTGCCTCCCAACTGCTCCAGTCTCTTTCGTCTCCTTCTTATTGCGCCCGCATTTGGAGTTTGCTTGCGCTAGTTTGCTGTGTCTTCTACAGGTACCCGGTCAGCTTCTTCATCCAAAAACTGCTTGTGACCCGAGTATAAACGGAGGTTCGTTTTTAGGTTAATTTTAAAATAGGAAAACCTCATTTTATACTCAAGTATAACTCTATTTTTATGGGTGATGTTAGATGATATTATAAAGCATTGTTTCTGACTACCTTTAAAAATGTGCTGTGTGAAACATGTGCACTTACACAAGGAGGGCTAAAGTCTCCAGACAACATTGTCCCAATAGACAGACCACATTCAAAATGTTACATTCAAACTGTGTCTTACCACTGGTTTGTTGTGGCTGTAAGTTGTATGTTGTACACTTGTGTTTTATAGGGCATAGTAGATTAAAGCAAGGAATTTTTTATTTCTTAGTCTTTAACCACCAGAGCTACCACATAGATTATGGATACAGTTAAAACATATTTGGCTAGGTACATGGAAGCAAAAAATAAGCTATTTAGTATTGTTCCTAGAAGGCTTTCTTTCTGAAATAAATCTGCAGGGTAACAGAATCTTTTCAGGGGCTTCCATATGATGCAGAAAATACCTCTTTTTAATGTATTTAACATAGAATGCCCATTTTTCATGCACCTAAATGTAACTTACTTGAGTTGTATCCTGCAGTACATTAAGGACAAGAAATTTAAGTTTTGTGTCTCTATAAAGTCATTGCTGTGTATTTTATTAGCCAGTGTGACTTGTTTGCTTCTTGCATAATATGCAAAAGAAAACTAATTTTGTATAATGTATGTTAAAGGCATGATCACCCTTAAAATTTAAACTGGTCTTATGTTTGTTACCTCCCCAAACCCCAAATGATATATTCAGCTCATTATTAGATGCATTACTAACCAGATATTTAGGATAGTAGTTATTGCCTTCATTCTGGCAGAGTAAGCCAATACCTCCCTCCCTGCAGTCCATTAAGTCGCCTCCATAGCAAATACTCAAGTTAATAAACATTTCTGTGACCCAGGTTGGAAGCAGATACATTTTCCATAATGGAAAAGGTATCTGTAAGAAACTGGTACATTGTAGAAACTGGTGAAAATAGCAATTGGCATTGCAGGCATATGACTGATAAGTCACCAATTTTTTTGTGTTAAGGGTGGACATCCTTTTAAGTTCCTGGTCAGTAGTTCCAACTACTAAACTAGTAATTACACAAACTTCTGTGGTGTATTGGAATTACACAAGATTGTTCTCAGAGTAGACAATACTTTATAGGCTCACTAATATAACTTTCCAAAGGTTTGCCTCAAAAGCTAATGCTAAAAATGTTATATGAAACATTTTTTAATGCAGTTACATATATAGTCCACTGCAATTACGATATTAAAATGTGCCCTGTACCACTGTGTTAGTATTAGTTTAAGACAAACTGAAATCATAAATTTTGTCTATTTTTCTCCTTTAATTAAAATGATTATTAATTGTTTTAGATCAGGATAGCTTTTACATTGAAATTGGCTGGCATCTTGCTATGTGTTAGAGCATGCTAAGATATGTTTCACAATTTCAACTTTATTAAATACACATCCTGCATTTGGTCGGAAAAAGGTGTGCATTCCTAATTGTCTTATGTACAGATGACGACAATTTTACTGGTGCATCTGACACATGATGCAGTGTTCATTTAAGTTAGGAAAAGAGATGCTTCAATAAGTTTGCTCTATATTACACTGTATATCTACTTTCACAACATAGTGTGCTGGGAGTGTAAGTAATACCTTCTAAATGGACATCTGTTTGAAGCAAAGATATGTCTGATAAGTCATGTACAAAACAGCTGGAGTTATAGTGGCTACAGTGCCATTTTTTTTGTCTTGTATAATTAAACCCTCACCAAAGTTTGTTTGGTTTCTTTTTATTCAAATCAATGTCTGCCCTATTTCTTCTTATTGTGCTAAAGTAGCAACATTTAAAAGAATATTAACCAAAGAACTTTTTTTTTCCCTTGTTTTATGGTAGCCAATGTAACAGTTATTCCTTTTACTGGTTTCTAAAAACCACAGAACCCTTGTTACACTCTCCACATTATCCATGTAATCTAAGGTTATCCAGTAACTAGGAATGTCCAACTAAAAACAGACTGCACACAGTGAAATGCAATTAAAGGTTAAGTAATAAGTGTCATTCAAGAAATATCCATATGGAATATTTCAAGACCACAAGCATTTACTATATTTAGCAACAGGTAATGTACAGAAAGATGTGTGTGTAGATCACCCTGCTTTAAAAAGACCATAAGCCAATACACCAGCGTCATTTAAATATTATATATTCTATCATGCAAGCATGCTTTTTTTCATTTATTAATTATACATTTTGTTTTAAGGACTCAAAACTGTTCAGAAACAAACCCCACAATACCATGTTTAGGAAGCTTTACATTCAGACCAAAAAACAAAAGAAGTTGCAATTTGTTGTTGGCGGATATGCTTATTGTGTTCCCAAGACTTCTCTTGTGTTACGATGCCCTGTGCGGAATTATCGCAAACCTCAAATCATTTGGGAAAAGATGGAAGACACTTGATAAGTTCTGAGCATGTTACTGTCGCACCAAATGGGTATATTAAATCCATCACCTTAGACCCACAGCACTGGAGTTTATACATGCATGGCAGGACCCAGCCAGGAAAGTGTTATCATCAAACTCATTGGAGAAAATAAACAAGATTATCATGCATTCTTCAAGGAATAACACGAAGAGGTCACTAAAATTGAAGAAAAATGAATCTTACTATCGTCCTGAAAAGCACCAAAATGGAAATCTTTTTAACAGGAGCAAGACTGTTAAGCAATTGCATATTCCAGATCCAAGTATTATTATGATAATATAGTATCCAATCTTTTAGCCTTAAATATTCTGTCGGGTCGAAATATGGATCATCAGAACCTCTAGAATCCTTTGAAAGAAATATTTCATCTGAGGAGGAGCTATTCTTGAACATTCCTTACCTAAAACATTTGTCACTGAACTAAAGCACATAGATGAACATCATTAGGCTATCATCTCAGCAACCTGTAGAGAGTCAAGCTAATGTCAGTAGACACCTTCTTTGGCAGTTAACTCAAGACATTATAAGAAATCACACAGAAAGAAAAAAGCCTATTGCCTTCAAACCAGAGCTGAAACAGATTGGTGCAGGAAATTCAGCTTTCATTGTACAAACTTTTTCTGGATTATCTAGTTCATGGAGGACTCCATTGATGAGCAGCAGTCTCTGAATCTCATGAATCTTGGGACACCACAGAAAACCTGTAATACTAAGAAAGATATCGGCAGCTCAGCACTTTTCTGCTTCAAGGTTGTTACTCACATAGACAGACAGTGGCTCTGGCCAGTGGGACACTTAGTGTGCTCCTTCACTGTGAAGCAGGTGGTAACCCAAAACCATTTATTAGCTGGGCCAAGAATGGAGAGGAAGTGAAATACAGCAATCGGTAAGTTAAAATTTTATGTACATTTTAAAATCCAGGATTTTATGTGATTCCGAATTATTCTATTGTAAAATTATTTGTGCCACTTCTATTTTGGGTTCTTACCAGAAAGAATTGACTTATGTTGTATTGGCAATGCCTTAGCTACTTTCCACACAGACATTCTGCATCATATCACAGTGAAATTCAAATGAGCGTTCAGGGATTTACTGTGTTGTACATGTTCACTAAATGGTCCATTTGTGCATAAGGAAAAGACCTTGAAATCTAACCTTGGTGTTGACTGCAACTTATTTTTGATGTGTTAAAAAACTTTTTTAAATATAGTTTAAATGTGTGATGACCAAGCGTGCAGATTTTTCATCTGTTTTATATTTCCCGTCATCATAGTTGCTTTGCGTGAGCAGCCCTAGAAGAATGTACCGTAATTTACAAGGATTCATAACACACAAGGGACAATAAGCTGTTATCATGGTTAGGATTGGTCTTTTTATGAAAACTGGAATGTGTAAGATAGATTTAGCATCAGTTGAGGCAGCTGGTAAAAACACACAACTCCACAGGTTTATGGATAGTTAATCGTGCTCTGCCGAAAGAGTTGCAGGAAATCTGAATATATACAGATTAGCAAAATGATAAAGATTTGTCCTTTGTACGCCTATTAGTTGGAATTAGCAACATTTGACATATCATTAATTATTTTATTATTTTATTTTTCTTTTTGCTTTGTTTTTCTACAGTAAGTAATGCCATATTCACAACTATAAATTTGACTATCATGCAAATTAATAGAGTAACATCATAGTTAATGTTGAAAAAGGATACACTGCTGTCAAATTCAGCCCCCAAACTACAAAATAGGCTATAAAGTTAAGCGGATTACAAAGCACCTCCATGTGTGGTTTCATGTTAAATATTATCATGAAATTATATTGTATTAAATTAAAGCTATGTTATATTATGCAGTTGTATATTCTTAACCATAATTCAGATATTCGACCAAAAAAGGAATTTCCACAATAAAACATATGAATAATGCATGTCCCAGTGGGATCTGTTTGTTACACACAAATCAACAAGCACTACATCAAAAAGTTAGCATCCTTGTGCAAGACAGTAGGGCAATACAGAGAAAGGAATAGGCAGAAAACTAAGAAGTTGACTTAACAGGAAAGCATTTTGCAGACTGCACTATCTTCTGAGTTGTCTGCAAAAAAAAAAAAATATTAGATGGCAACTTTTGCTTATGTTGAGCTTTTTGCTCCCCTTAAACCTAACTAAACCATTTAAACCCCTGATTACCAAACAATTTGCAATTTAAAAAAAGAATGCTTTCCTTTTGATTACATCATCATTTTATATTACTTATAAAAGATCTACTAAAATCTAACAAATAATTAGAATAGAAATAGTACAGGGTCATTAATACAACCCATACAAATAGTCCAGGTCTTTAAAATCGAAGAAAAAGTTTCCAAAATTGCAGAAACAGTGGGAAGAACGATAATGGATTAATGACTTTCTTTTGGAGTTTATTTCTGGTGTAAGTGGTATCCCAGTGTGGAAGTTTGTGGAAGATAATCCCAGTGTAGGAAGGGTAATGGTATATTGCGTTTAGGCCAGTCACATAGAGTCCTAAGATGTTAACAAAATACTCTTAAGGAAAATCATTTATGAAACATAAAAGAACATTTTCCTCATGAAATTCAGGTACAAAATATTCTCTTTGACAATGTGAACAGCTTGTATTAATTATAAAATGTTATAACGAAACAACAAAAGGAAAAAAAATAGAAAAAAAAGAAACAAATTAAAAAAGGTCTTACCCAGGAAAAGTAGGGGGAAAAGGATGTCCCAAAATCAATATATTGTAAAATTAGCACTTAAAATGTCAGTTGGTCAGTTTTATTGGTAATAAGCCCTAATTTGACCTTTTATGTCATTTAACCTTCACATGACCTCACCCCCAAACAGTCAACAAGTAAATTCTGTATGCGCTATTTAAATTACAGACTGATACTGATTGCATCCCAAATGGCTATCCATAATATATATATATATATATAGTAGTGAGCTACAAATATTATTATGAATTTATATAGTGCCAACATCCTCTGTGACATTTTACAATAACATAGTCATGCATGTTACATACAAAGTCATACAAATTATATTATGGGAATGCTTATAATATAAGTACACAAAGTGATGAGTTAATTTTAATGATGAGTTAATTTTACCATGATACCAAGGAAAGGGCCCTGCCTAGTATGCTTACAGTCTAGAGCAAATGGGGGTTACACATAAGGTAATCGGAAGGCTGTAAGTAAATTGGCAGTGAAGTTTGATTAGGGGATAGGATCACGTTGGGTCATTGTTAGGGTAGTGTCTTAGGCCAGGTTATATGCTTGCCTAAAGTGGTGGGTTTTGGATTACATTTGAAGATATTAAGGGAAGGTGAATGACAGATGGATGAGGAAGAGAGTTCCAGAGTAAAGAGGCACAAAAGCAAGTCTTGAAGAACCACAATGGATGCATGAGAGATCATTTGAAGAGCAAGGGCATAGGATTTTGGTAGCGTCATGTGAAAGCATTTAGTTGGGGAAAAAAATACTTCAGTAAAACAAAAAAAATTATTTGTTAACTTTTTTATATAGCCCTTTAATACTTAGTATTTCTGTTCTTGCCTAGTATCCTACTAAAATCTGATGACTCTCTGCAAATTTTGGAACCAGTTGAAGCTGATGTTGGGTTCTATACCTGCATGCAACCAATTCTTTGGTTATGCTCTGTTTCTATTTGCCATCACCTTAGCAGGTATGTTAATATGTGCAACACTATGAAGCTGGTTGGGGGGGGGAAAGCCAAAGAAATGTTTTTGAGACCAACTTTGTCACTTCATTGTGACCAATGATTGTCTAATTCAATAGTTTTGTTTTTTTTTTTACTTTGCACAGTGATTGTGACTGCATATTGTAGTGATTTTGTTTATTTTTAGAGGAACCTTAACAAGAGAGGTGTTAAGGAGGCCATTTATGTGAAAATAAAGAAACCAAACCTAAATAGAGGTGGGGGGTTTCGACACCAACTGTCTGCCATGTACAATGCTGTTTTGACACCTTACTCTGGGCGTTCCTATAACACCTCTTAGCCACTATCTAATCACACCCTTAACACCTGGCTGTGATATGCTAATTGGGATTTTCTAGGGTACATAATTGCCACAGATTCTTGTACAAGTCATTCTGAATTGAGAAAGCCAGTCGGATGACTAGCGAAACATCTTCAAGAACTACATTTCAAGTCCAGTTGATCTAATTGAATACAACAGACATACCATGACCTGGATGAATGAGAACCTTCACAAGCCTCCCCTCTTATATACATACAAAACCAGTGACTCAAATAGACATCACCAAGTAAACACTTATACAGTATATGTAATAATACAGTAATACAGACTATATACCAAACAAGACATACAGTGCAATCTATGAAATATATAGACTTAAGCAACTTAAATGTTTCAGGATAACAAGCGGTTTCACTGTGTTTGTGAAGGTCTCACTACAGCTGCTGCTGCTACACTGACTCTCTCTTCAGTGATTATGATCTCAGCTAAGCAGGGGAAGAGATATGAACTTTAGGTACAAAAGCAAATAACAATTAGCAAACTTAGAGAACAGGCAAAGTTCAGTAACTTACTTGTAAAGAATCTCAGTACCACTCTCTCCCCCTCTGCCCCTCCCTTCAGCATATTGCTAATTTCTCCCACACTTTGCTTGCTTGCAGTCTAGCTCTGGAAGGGAGGGGTCAACAGGATGTCAGCACTTCATTTAAAGTCCTTTCAACTGAGCATGCCCAGACTTTTCATACAGCCCTTTACTGCTTGAGGGGGACTAGACAGAGAGGGAAGGACTACACAGCTTGGTACAAACTTCTGCCAGTGTGAAGAAACAAAGCCACACAGCAACATGAAAGTCAGGCAGCTTATACTAAGTGATCTGTACATTGTATATAGACAAAGTGTTTTTTTCACTATAATTGCCCTTTAAGAAGAAAACTGTAACATGCAATCTTCAGAATAATTTATGATTTAGAATAATACGTAATGAGAAGTTACTTAAATTTAAATTCATTGTGCATGACTTTTACAGTTAGTATAGTCACACACAAGTAATGTCCACACAGTCATTCACTTGCTGTTAGGTACTTTGATCACTCCGTTTGTTTGATCAATACATATAATACTCCAGTTATGATGAAAAATCTACTTAGAGGAGAACTTAAGTCCCCAGAATCCTTCAGAAATCTTTTGAAGATTTCTGAAGGACGGTTGCTATGCGACGGGCTTGGGGTGTATTGCACCCAGGCCACAGAGACTCATGGGTAAGAGGTCCACCCGTAATATGTTTGATACATGAGATGTTTAAATCCCCCTAATCAAGACACGGTCTGCGAAGTGATGGGCCTGGGGTATGCACACCTGGGTCATTGAGCATAAAAAGTAAGGAGGTGTTTATCACCCCCATTAAATGCTAAATAGTGCACTCTTTATTTGTGTTAGACAAGTTTTTGAGCCCATATGATTATGTATTATTATGAACTTAAGTCCCCAGACAACATTGTCCCAATAGACAGAGCACATTCAGAAAGACACAACAAGCTTTGTCTCATATCTCCCTTTGCTGTGGATGCTGGGTGATTTATGAAAATAACCTGTGAGTACAAGGGGTCAGCTCCCATAATTCACCTTATCTGGGAACACCCCGCTAAGTGTGCGCACTACACATTTACAGGAAACTGCAGTCTTGCTTCCTGGAAGCTGAAAGCCAATCATAGATCAGAGCCAATCAGCTCAGAGATCCCTCCCTCTGACACAGAACTCAGTGCAGTTTTTTGTAAACACATTACAAATGCTCCTGTCCTTAACAATGATAAATTACTTTGCTTTTCATACAAAAAAGAAAACTAATCTTTGCAGTGTATGTGTTTGCTATCATGTATGAAAGAAACAGAACATTTAACATTTCAGCAAAAAATAGAAGTAAGTATGGGGAATCAAACCAGCAATCTATACTGTGTCTTTTTAAAAACAAAGCGTTCTACCGCTATGCCACAATGGCTAATAAGTAATTATCTAGTTCATGTGGAGTCTTTATCTTTTGCTAGACACATAATATAAACAAAGACAAAGGGAGCATGGGGAATCAAACCTGTGCCCCAATAGTCTATTTTTTGACTAACCCAGCACTTTAGCAAAACGCACCAATAGATTTCACCAACTTTAGTGAACTTGCAATAGATAGATGTACATTTCAGTAAATGTCAGTTAAATCAGTTCACTATTTTGTATTGTTACTGGAAGACTGTCAGCAATTCACTTTGGTTGGTAAATACATAACAGAGCTGCTATATATAAAGTTTGTACATATGTAGAAACATTATATTTTTCTAGAAACATGGAAACAAACAAACAAAAAAGCAATAAACTCAGCCTGGCAGTAGACTATGTTATATTGTTTCATAAGTAAACTCGGGGATAAGAACTTGTGAGTTCTTGGTGTGTTTGTTCCTAAAAACACAGCATTTACATGGTGCACCACCAGCAACTCAACTGTGATCACAGGTACATTTAAAAACGTTATCTTTCACTAGAAAGATAAGCTAGAAATTTTTATCCTGGGGTCAAGGGGCGTGGCTCTTTGAAGCCAACATGGGCTATGAGTTGTACTGGCAACAACATGGAAGCCTTCTGTGTTACAGAATCTATTACTTATATCTACTAAATGCAAATAACTAGAGAAGAATCTTTCAATGTATAGGTGTTCTGGGTAGAAAAGCTTTCACATTAGGATTTTAAAAAATTAAGTTTAGTTCTCCTTTCATTTATTATGCAGAAAGCTACATGTTTTGGGCAAACACAGTGCCCTTTGTCAAGCATGGTAAAAGTACATTAAGGTATAGATCATAGGGGTGAATCCAAAAGTTCCGCGGTCATACATTTTACTACAATGGTATTGTGCAGACAATCATTCAATTACGATTGCAATCGTAATTGTAAAGTCGTGATCGTAATTTTACTACAGTGATTGTAATTGTACGATAACAATACTGTGAATAATAATGAAATAGCACTGTGCCTTTACAAATATGGCCCATATGATCCTACTTTGGTAACAATAATATAATTGAACTTAAGTGTAAGTCCCTGTTTTGAGGCTAAAATGCCGTTTGCTGAATTTTTTCTGAGCGGCTTCATGATGGTCGCTGCTAGAGAGACGCTACTTGTAGAGTTTCTATTGCAGCAAACATCTGGAAATGCTTAAGATTAACACCCGCTTCAAAGTAGCCTTAGTCTAAATAATGTGTGCAGATATTGTTCCACTATTATGGAAATAAGCAAATATGTTTTTTCTTATTGGCTGCTAGGTATTTAAGTTTTAATACATGGGAGGTTTTGCAGTAAAATAAAATAAAGTATTCATTAGCCACATCAGGTATATTGAAAAAGCTCTTCTGTGTTTTATAAAAACAAGTCTACAAGTGTTTGTTCCTGTTTAATTGAATTATGTGTAAAATGGATTATATTGTAAAAGTTTACTAACTTATTTTAGTCAAAGTCAAATTTTCAAATTCAACATGTTCTGTTTTGCAATACAAATACTGCATGCTACGAGGTTAAACACAATATACATGTTTATACCAAAATAACATATGTTAATTACTGGGCTTAAAGGGCATCTATAGTGGGAAATTATTTTTTCTTTCTATGTGTTGTATAATTCCCCCCAACCCCCAGATTCCTTCTCTGTCCTGAGATATATAGGTTAAAAGAAGCAAAGATTTCAATACACCACTCCTGCTTGAGCTGTCAATCAAATCCCATAACAGCATGCCAGTATAGTGTGTAGGCTTACACGAGTTTTACAGCAAGTCTCCCAATGACTCCTTCCTGCTCACTAAACATACTGGGATAAAAACAAAAGTAAAGGAGAAGTCCCCCTCCTCTGCAAGCCTTCACCAATTTATTGCCTGTCAAAGGGAGATCAGACTGCAGTGATAAGGCAGGACTCAGCCTCTCCACCCCCCCCTTCCAAACCTTATGTAGCACTATCTTCAGAACAACGGAGAAACTTCCTCTCTACAGGTTTTTGGGGTTTTTTTGTTTACAAAGGTTAGAGCGATGTGTCATGTGTAGGAGGATTAATGCACATGAGCGGCTTGTTTCACAGGCTTAATTTACAGCCGGACTACTTGAACGGGGGAATGACCAGAGAGAGGGGGGGGAGTGGTAGCTCTGCAGTAAATTATACAGTGTGCAAACACGGAGCCACAGAGGAAGGTAAGAATAAGACAGAATATCCTTTTTTATGTCTAGATTGGAGCAATATATAGATTTCATTATAGATGCCCTTTAAATACAGTTAATGGTTTATGAGAAATTGTTTTATTCACAAAGTTAACAAACATATGGCCATGAATATACAAAGGATAAAAAAGTCACAACCCAAACGGTATCCATGATGAGTTAGTACCGAGTATTTACTAAATGCATTTTTTCTTTATTTGGGTACTTGGAACTTGTTTCGGGACAGAAAATGATTTCATTTTCATAGACAATATATAGCATTCTACCTGAAAATATGCTATTTTACCATACAGCATAGAGCGACTAGATATTTAAAAGTCGTTTTAAATATCTAAAGTAATTAATCACTGGTGTGTTGTTTTTTTTTTTACTACTTATTACTTGAATAAGGTAGTAGGAATTGTTTAGGTAAACTCAAAGCACTGGGTTACTAAAATAAATACTTGTGTTTAAACTGCACTGTTACCTGTAGGGTGGGGGCTGTTAAGAGACAAAAGAAAGGATTTTTTTTCCTTTTCTCTCTGATTGGACGGGGTGTAGCTTATTGGTTAAATTGCCTAAGGGCTGTTGGATCTTTGGTTTTGAACCTCATATAAGTCAGTTCATTTGATCGATTTAGCTCGAGCGATTTTCTTTGAAAGGGATTTTCTGTTTTAAAGGGGTTTGTCTGTATTTAAGGGGTGTACGTTAAGAAACAAAAGCGTTTAGAACAAGAAAGGGTTTAAGAACAACACTGCTGTTTCTCTGCTGTGTATTGCTGTTGCTCTGGTGTGTATAGCTGATTCTCTTGTGTGTATTGCTGTTGCTGTGTATTGCTGTTTAGTATGGACAGTTTTGTTGGGGGCCACGCAATGTGCATCCTGCCGCATGTATGGGATCTTGGAGCAGCCGCCCCAAGGGACCTATGTATGTGTCAGATGTGAGTGGGTTGCCCATTTGGAATCTGAGGTCCAGAATCTAAAGAGGAAACTTGCAGCATTGCAGGGCTTGGCAAATCTGGGGGAAATGCAGGTACTGGCAGGGGCCAGTAAACTGGAGGGTGGAAATGGGGCAGATAAGGTGGTAAAGGAAGATAGATTTGTAAGGGTCACCAGGGGAAGTAGGGGACGGAAGGATAGGGGTGCTTCTTTCTAGCTGGTTGATCCCAACAGATTTGCCATTTTAGGAGAAGATGTGGAGGACGATGGCTCAGAAGCAGCATGTATGGGGCGGGCCTTTCCCTTGAGCAGCCAGGGGACGGCCATCTCCAATACAAGGGAGGGAGAACTGGGGGCTAGGAAGGATAGGCAGGTGGTAGTGGTAGGGGACTCCATTATTAGAAGGATAGATAGGGTAATCTGTCGCCAAGCCAAGACCCTGCATGCTGAACAGTGTGTTGTCTGCCTGGTGCTAGGGTTCGACATGTGGTGGATCGTGTAGACAAATTATTGAGTGACCCGGCGGTCTTGGTTCACATTGGTGCCAATGACAAAGTTAGAGGTGGAGGTGAGGTCCTTAAAAATGATTTCCGAGAATTAGGGGCCAAGTTAAAAGCAAGGACCTTAAAGGTAGTGATTTCAGAAATACTACCGCAGCCACGTGCTATGCTAGGGAGGCAATGGGAACTCAGGAGTATAAATGCATGGCTAAGAGGGTGGTGTAAGGAGATGGGGTTTGGGTTTTTAGACAACTGGGCTGACTTTTCTGTTGACTACAGGCTCTTTAGTAGAGACAGATTGCACCTCAATGGTGGTGGTCCAGCTGATTTGGGGGAGAAGATGGCTAGGGGGTTGGAATAGATTTTAAACTAGGTATGGGGGGGAGAGTACGTTGAACTACACAGGGGTAGATAGAGAAGTTAGGGATCAGGGGGCTAATAACACAACGGAGGATGGAGAAGGGGAAGGGGGGAGCATAGAGGATAAGGAGGCATGTACGACCATGTATGGAAGTAAATCAATTGATAATCTAAAATGTATGTTTACAAATGCAAGAAGTCTGGCTGGAAAAAACGGGGGAACTTGAAATAATAGCTTTAAAGAAAAGGTATGATGTGATTGGTATAGCAGAATCATGGCTAAATGATTCACACGACTGGACAGTAAATATTGAAGGATACTCCTTATTTAGACATGACAGAATTAATAAGAAAGGAGGAGGAGTATGTATGTATGTTAAACAGGAATTGAAGCCAAATTTAAAAGATGCAATAGATGTGGGCGTAAATAATACGGCTGAAACTATATGGGTGGAACTGTGTAAAGGAAGCAAGAAGGTAGGTAAATTAATTGTTGGAGTATGTTATAAACCGCCAAATTCCAGGGAGGAGGTGGAAATGAATCTCCATATGCAGTTTGCAAGGCTGCTGGTATGGGGCATGTTTTCGTTATGGGGGATTTTAACTACCCTGACATAGATTGGAGTAAGGGAACTGCCAGCACCTCAAAAGGTATAAAGTTCTTAAATTTCCTATATGAGCATTTTCTTTCACAGATGGTAAAAGTTCCTACTAGACAGAATGCATTGTTGGATCTGGTGATATCTAATAACCCTGAGCTCATTTTTTTTGGCGATGAAGGTAATGGGAAGCTTAGGGAATAGTGACCATGATATAGTGTCATTTACTATAGGTTGCAAAAAACTAAAGTGCACTGGGTTAACAAAAACTTTTAACTTTAGGAAAACTAATTTTATGCTGTTAAAGGAATCACTCCTGCTCAAAAACTTTTAACTTTAGGAAAACTAATTTTATGCTGTTAAAGGAATCACTCCTGCTCATAGACTGGGGGGAATTGTTTCTAGGTAAAGATACAGAGCATAGGTGGACCACTTTTAAAGGGATATTAAACTATTACATTTCTAAATCTGTACCTTTAGGGAACAAGTGTAAAAAAAATTAGGTCCACTCCTGCATGGCTTAATGCTCAGGTAAAAAGGGAAATGGAAAAAAAAAAGGCTTTTAAAATTTTGAAATCAGAGGGAACAAAACAGTCTTATAGGGAGTATAAAAGCTGTAATAAAGAGTGCAAGAAAGCAATTAAACTAGCTAAAATAGAAAATGAAATATGTATTGCCGAACAAAGCAAGTCCAACCCCAAAATGTTTTTTAAGTATATAAATGGTAAGTAAAAAGGACTGAGAATGTGGGACCATTAAATAATGGGGCTGAGATGGTTGTAGAGGATGCCAAAAAGGCTAATCTGCTAAACCGTTTTTTTTACATCGGTTTTTACTGTTGAGAATCCTTGTCCTTATAGCAGGGATTGTAATAATACGCAGGGGAGAAATGAAGAGTATTCACATTGGCTAACAGGGGATATGGTACGGAAACAATTAGACAAAGTTAATATCAATAAAGCCCCAGGACCAGATGGATTGCATCCTAGGATTTTAAAAGACCTTAGTTCAGTTCTATCTAGACCACTGTTTCTCATATTTTCAGATTCGCTTTGGTCTGGGGATGTGCCGCTGGATTGGAAAAAAGACAATGTAATGTCAATATTCAAAAAAGGTAGTCGTTCACAGCCTGGTAACTATAGAACTGTTAGCCTAACATCAGTGGTAGGGAAGGTGATGGAAACGTTGTTACGGGATCATATCCTTCACTTTGTCTCCAGAGATCATCTTATTAGTAGTAGTCAGCATGGATTTATGAGAAATAGATCATGCCAGACAAATTTAATTGGTTTTTATGAAGAAGCTAGTAATAAGTTAGATTCAGGCACAGCAGTGGATGTGGTATACTTGGATTTTGCGAAAGCTTATGATACTGTGCCACATAAGCGACTAATGTATAAACTGAGGACTGTTGGCCTTGAAGAAAACATTTGTTCATGGATAGAGAACTGGGTATTGGATTGCAAACAGAGAGTGGTGGTTAATGGAGCTACATCTATGTGGGCTAAAGTTCTAAGTGGAGTGCCTCAGAGTTCTGTACTGGGGTTGTTTCTGTTTAATCTGTTTAGAAATGACTTAGAAGGGGGCATTGAGAGCAAGGTCTCAGTATTTGCTGATGACACTAAACTATGCAGAGCTTTGGAAACTTCAAATGATGTGCAAGTGCTGCAAGTTGACCTAGATAGATTAGCAAAATGGGCAGCAGAATGGCAGATGAGATTCAATGTTGATAAATGTAAGGTGATGCATTTAGGATTTAATAATCCCTGTGCCACCTACACCATAAATAACTCTGTGTTAAGTGCATCTGTAATGGAAAAAGATTTGGGGGTACCGGTAGATAACAGACTTAACTATAGCAAACAATGCCAGGTAGCAACGGCTAGAGCTAGCAAGATATTGTCTTGTATAAAGAGGGGAATAGATTCAAGAGAGAAAAATATTATTCTCCCTCTTTACAAGGCACTGGTAAGGCCTCATTTAGAATATGCAGTGCAGGTTTGGGATCCCATATACAAAAGGGACATCTTGGAAATTGAAGCAGTTCAGAGAAGGGCAACTAAATTAATAAGGGGAATGGAGGGGCTTGAATATGCAGGCAGATTAGACAAGTTAGGGCTGTTTACATTGGAGAAGTGACGTTTGCGTGGGGACATGATAACCTTATACAAATATATTAATGGGCCATACAATGAACTCTCTGGTGCATTGTTTACTAACAGGTCGTATCAGAGGACTCGTGGACATGCTTTAAGGTTGGAAGAAAAGAAGTTTCACCTTCAGGTTAGGAAAGGTTTCTTTACAGTGAGAACGGTGAAACTGTGGAACTGTCTTCCAGCAGATGTGGTAATGGCAAGTTCATTGAATAGCTTTAAAAAAGGCCTGGATAAATTTCTAAAACTAAAAAATATTGAAATTTACTGGTATTAATGCATATAAATCTGGTTGATCCAGATCCTTTCCGATTGCCGTTTGGAGCCAGGAAGCAATTTTCCCCCCGTTTTTAGCTGTTTTTTTTTTTGTCTTCCTCTGGATCCACTGTTATGTAGGGTTAAAAAAAAAAAAAGAGGGTGAATATGTTGGACACTTGGGCATATCTTAAGTTTAGAGGAAAAGAAAAATCCTGCTTTAATAAGTTTTTATTTCAGGAGATGTGGAAACGACAGGTTTATGGAATAGCTTCAAGAGGGGGCTATAGAAGTTTATAAAATTAAAGAATATTGAAAGAGAATGATATTAAAGAACAATTATACTCACCTTTTCCCTAATCCATAGCTGCATAGTACCTTGGGTGAGGACCTAAAATACTAAGTCTCCCCTCTGGTGCTCCGCTCTGGGCTCCCGCAGAGTCTACTATTGCTTCAAATTTGCTGGCTTTCTCCTCCTGAATAATGGCAACCAAACATGGCGCCTATATGTCACACACGTGCACGATCACAGCTTGCCACTAACCTAATGTTTTTTTAAGGTGTACATATCCTTTAAGGATCCTCACCCTGGGTACTATGCAGCTATACAGGAAGAGAAGAAAGGGGAAGGTGAGTATACTGTAATTATCCTTTAATATACATTAAAACACTTATTTTCCATCTCAAATACTTTTCTACAATCTGCTTGCTGCAAGCATTAATGGCCTTGGATTTGCTACTGGTGAGCAGCTGTTTACACAGTGCCATTTCTGTATTTGTTATGGTTAGGTTTACAGTTGGACATAGGTCTGTGGCTATCTGGTGTCACTTTGTGCCACTCCACCAATAATAAGGCTATTGTGTGAAGAAGCCAGAATATAAGACGCAAAAGTCATAAGTGGAAAAACAATTAGTGAAAAGCAGTTGGCGGAGAAATTTGGATGAAGTGCAGAGCTTTACTAGTGTTGTCAGGCTTTGCGTAATCATGATTTGTGAACCAAAAGAAGAATTAATATGAAGAAAAAAGAAGAATTTGCAAAACCCTACACATTAATGTAATTATTCCCAATCTGGCTTTATTACTATGCCTAGAAATATGCATACAGTAGGTATTATAGCACTTGCTGAATGCAATATATTTAGGAAGCAATAACAGTACTTTTCAGTAAATGTGAATAGCCATTAGCTGAACCCATTTCCAACCTTTTAACAAGCTGTTTCTTATATTAAAAAATACTGTCTGATACTCAACTTAACTGTTCACATAAATACATTCAGTAGGGTTGACCATGGATATACACCATCTTAAATATAATAGGATGGTTATGGGGTTCCAACTACCAGACATCCTGGTGGTGCTCAGGAAAAACTAAGAATATGTACAATAGGGCACGAGAGCCCAAGAATCCTGATATAGCACACGTTGTATTACCCAATTGAGGCCTATAATATTCTAGGTACCTAAAAATAATTGTCATTTTGATAAGATATCTTTGAAGTGCATTATTTATTACATATAACCAATTGATCAACTAATCAACACCAAAAGTTGACTGTGCTTATACAAATATAAATATTACAAAAATAGTTAAAACATCTTTCAAAACATCCATATGTGCAATGCTACCAAATTTACACAATTGGATACGGATAAACAGTACACCAAGTTAATATAAAGAATAGCTCTAGAGTCCACTTCGTAATGAAGTGCTTTGTCCTGTAACAGTTCAAATACAGGCTTCAAATGTAAAGTGTCTAGTGCATAGTAAAGGGAATAAACCACAATAAAAGTTCCCATACTATACCCCTCCGTTCGTCAGTGCAAATCTTCACAGTGCAGTGTGTTCCAGCTCTGGTGTGTTAGGCCTGTATGCTACATAAGAAGTTTTTATCCATCGGCATGGGGTTCAGTGTCTCTCCCTTTTCGTAGTCATGCATGGCTGATCGTCCCATGCAACACCTACTCATCCATCCCATTGGTCTGTCCTGATGTCATAACGGGACCTTCCCTTTTTAACCGCAACTACGCCTGGCAGCTGAGAACCACTGCACCATTTGGAACTCTTACCTCCCGTGAGGTGTGCTAGTAGATTGTCTCTTATCTTTAGCACTCATCCTCCGATAGTAACTAACTTGTTTTTTTGAAATCCACAAAGATCCTACATACGTTTCGCCTGTATCGCTGATTGTGGGCTACCACGGCATGCTGGGATTCATAGGTTGGACATCTTTGTTCTAGAGTATCAGTGTGGATGATCCTATACTCAGCTTAAAGTGGTTGTACACATCCTTTACATTATGCATATAAATGAGCAAATTGCCATATGCTAGTTTTACAATATGAGGATTTACTGTTTAAAATTAAACAGAACAGGAAATCTACAACCGAAGATAAACTGCATATAATAGATCACATGCTTGTCACATATCATGACACCCAATGAATAAGCAGGCGATAAACAACAGTTTTGGGTGATAATTGCATACATCCAAAATGGCTGTTTATCACCTGCTCAGTTACCCCATAAGGCCCAAAGACACAACTTTGTCATAGTTATCAGGCATGTTAAGAATAGAATCAAAAAGTAGTTGTATCTTGAGTTGCAGATCTTGTGTATAATTCATTCGGGCTCAATCTGATTGTGTTTGGGACTCCACCATTTTCCTAACAGATTCAATGTACTCAGAAGGTATAATTTTCACCTGATGAAGAACCGAAAGGGTTCGAAACATGCCGTGTTTCACACCTAATAAATAAAATTTTTAGCATCTAAGCTAGTGTGTGGCTCTCTTGTGCCCTACCTTCTGAGTACATGTTAAGACTATGTCAAAAAATGCTTTAATATTCAAAAATGCTTTTTCTAGCTATAATTTTGTTTGAACCATAAGTGACAAACATATGATTGTGCAAAAGTGTCAGTTTCTATAAAGCTGAAGCTAAATAGAACTAAGTCCCTAGATGTGAATCAAAGAGGAACAATATGTGTTTTCCTTTACTTTCTTTCCATTTGTGGCAGCTGGCCTAGAGATTTATATTATGATTTGAGGAGCCAGGATTGTTGTGAGGTGAAATGAGGACATGACAGCCTGTAAAAATAACAAATTCTTTCTTTTATACATAGTTGTTTTTGTATGCAGGACAATTATGGACTTTCTCTGGATATGCAATTCTTACATTATATGTGTGTCTTCATTTTGTCACACAATATCAGGACAGTAACTTTCCAAGTAACATTCATGATAAGATGGCATGACTGCAGCAAAATCATAACTTCTGTCCATCCCAACACTTTACAGACAGGTTATCCAGATTTACAGTCCAAGCAAAACAAATCGCCACCCCTATTGCTATTTCTTGATATGTTAAATATGTGTAAAAGCTGTATCGTATTCTTTGCTAAAGTGAACAAGGACAAAAAGGGACTTTAGAAAAAATAGGGGTGGAAATCTTAGTGCAATTATATAATTTTGAATGTTACAGTATATTGTATTAATTGTGTTCCCCTTACATATCCTACATAATATAATCTGCCATGTCTAACCTATTGTTATGGGCTGTCATTAAATCAAATACATCCACTCAGTTGAGGATTTGTTAAAGTGTGCAGTCCTAACCTGGTTTGTTGCTGATAATAGATTAATTCACTATTATATAATGTATCAATCTTATCTTGCATCTGGCAACGTTCAATAGCATTTTATATATAGTCTGGTGTGGTGTTGTAGGCTTCATTAATACTTAAATGTGTCTTGTTAAGAGGGAATAATGGACTAGACGTTGCAGTAAATTATTATGAGAAATACTAAATGCTTCCAAGGTCTTACATTGGATGTCATCAGATGCCCTAAAATAATCACAACAGATTTACCTAGACAATGATTCAGAACCCACCCAGTGCCAGGCATAATAGCAACAAAGCTCCCTGTATGATACCCAGATTATTGTAGTGTACTCTAGCTAAAGACTTGATGAGACCATAGAAAAACAAACAGACCATATATGTTGTCTTTACATATAGTATATATATATATATTTTTTTTTTTACAAATGTTTATTTTATTACTGAATAACCTGAATTAGTGTGAATTAGTAGTTCTGTGGATTAAAAAAAATATATATACATTTTTATAATGAATTTGGAATATTTGAAGTGTCTTCTAATTATCTAATTATCTTCTAATTATCTGTTTCTTTTTTGTGGCACATACATGACATTAAGCACCACAAAAATTTTATAATTTTAAACAAAGTAAAGTATACCTTAATCAATTGTCATAGGGATTGTTTCATCCGTGTAATGTTATAATCAGACTAATTGTAAAGCAACATATTTAATAGCTTTTTTATTCACTGGAAGCAAACTGGCATTGCCCATGGAGCTCCAAGTTGATTTCTGAATCTACAGAAGTGCTCCTTTCCTGCTGGTGATTAATTGTGTACCTTTGATTATCCCTAATTCTTGACATTTTTTTCTGCTGCTTCTTCATTTTATTTCTTTTTATTTTGAACTCAAGGGAGAATAAAGCAGAAGAAATTGCCTGGCATTTCCTTCACTTTTAACCATCTGGCTTTCATTTTGCATATTATTTCTCCCATCCTCCACTCACACATCTCACAAATTCTTTTCACGCTGTAGCCCACGCTGTGATTGAATTGCTTGTTCTTCTATTTCTGTATGCGGTGGATGGCCGCTTGAAAACACTTTCCAAATTCTGTTCCTATTTAAAGGATAATTTTCTAGGTATCGTTTTGCTGAGCAATATGTTTTAGAGCGTGTGTGTGTGTGAGTGTATACAGCACAAATAAAGGGGTAGCAAGATATTTAAGATATTCATTGTAAGAGGGTTTAGTTTGTAATTGATTTATTTTCCATCCTCCATTGCCAAAGTGGCAGTGATTAACCTCAAGATTTGGAATCTGCAGCTTTTAGCTGTTAAACTACAACTTATATCCCACAGGCAGATAAAAGCTGTTGGTGAGTGCTGGGAATAACAGTTTTAAGAACATTAAAATGGCTACTGGATGAATTTAACTGCACTTATCTCCAAGGAAATTGCAAGATATCTTTCTTAAAATATCTGTACATAGCTCTATGTGGTTTATAGCAGGAGTGGGACTACCCCCCAAGGAGCTCTAGACATTTGGCTAATTGGAATTGGATTCTTTACTTACAGATCTCCCAACTCAAAGATGAAAATGCCCAAAACAAATCATGTCAAGAGTTACGCAGTGCATTGATCTTCTTTAACACCGTGGTGCATTGTGCAGACCAGAGCAAGTGGTTTCCTGGAAACAGATGACATTATTACATAAAATTGGGTTAGGGTCGGTTTGTGGGTCCGTACACTTGTGGGTTGGGTATAAAACCCAGCTGCAAAGCGGGTCAGGTGCAGGTAGTGGGTAGTGTGCAGGTGGGAGTCTGAAAAATTAGACGCGCGCAGGAATCTAGCCCACTCCATATCACATCAGGTTTTGCTAATTTTTGTGATAGTATAATGCAGATCCATGTTTGTTGTCAGAACAGTGACAGCCAGTAGATATTTTAAGTGTGTTGGAGGAAGGTGAGGTACATTTTCACTTTCCTCAAACTTTTTAAAACACATGTATAACTATTTCATAGAAGGTTGGTATGCAACCTACTGCCAAGAAATAAAATAAGATCTCTGGATGTGCATTAATCATCTCTTTTGTTTGTTTGAACGTATAGCTAAAAGAAAAAAAACAGGAAGAATATACTATATATATATATATATATATATATATGCAATTACATAAAGTATGTTCGCTGTTCTGGACTTAAGCATTTAAACAGATTAAAATGCATTGACTGTTTGTTGAACACATTTTGTATGAATGTATATGCTATATATAAATATATGTGTGTTCACTGTGGTAAAAGAAAAAAAAGGATGATTAAAGCAGAAAAAGGATCAGTAGTTCAAAAGAAAACTGAGGCTTAAGAAGTTTCTGCTGGAGGCAGTTCTAAGGATGACTCCCTACTTTGCCATATATTAAGACTCAGTAATTGCAATATATTTTGGTTCCAGACAAAATATCCAGATCTGATCCTTTTGATCTAAGCATACTATCTAAGCTACATATATGTCTTTGCACACTACAATAACAGGACAGATTACTTTTGTATGCATGGTTATTTATCTGTTAATTATTTCAAATACTGTAACCAAGTAGTCATTGTGAGCAGAGAGCAGTATCTGGGTGCCTGTGTAGGACCCTCTAGAATAAGAATTTGAAATTTGTGCTTTTGAAAAGCACAGGTGTCCTGTACTATACAATACCCAGTTCTGAAAGATAAGATTTATTTGTGGATTGCCATCCATTTACGTGATACCTCTGACTATCTGCTAATGTTTAAATGACCTCAGCCAACTTTAACTATTTATCTACCACCATTAGGGTATTACTAGACATAACATCTCTATATTTTAGTAGTCTGCACAACAAGGGTCTAGTCTGCACAAGCTAGGGTCTCCTAGCTATTAAATATCACCTGGAAAACTATACTACTTATTCAGAGAATCTTATAGGCTTTATATTAAGAGCTATAAAGTTTCTCCTCACTCATAATTTCTATGTTTAATGATAATTACTACAAATGAGGGGGGCAGCTATAGGTGCAATATTCACCCCCAAGTATGCTAACCTCTTTGTTGGGAGATTGGAAGAAACATACCTTTTTTTGAATCTTCTCAAACAGTTTCCAATCTTTAAAATATACAGTATAAGCGCTACACTGGCGATGATCATCATTTGGAGTGGGAAACGTACTAATTGACCTCTCCACAATTGACCTTGAATTTTTGGGAACATCTCTTTCTCTAATTTCTTGGATTATGTATGCACACCAATCACAACAAACTTATTAGTATACTAGTACCCTATTACAGAAGTCTTGTGCTGGCAACGCGATTTTGAAATTTATTTCCTTTGTTTTCAATAGAATTGTACATTAAAAAAACATTTTCTAGAAGCTCTCACAAATTGTCTCTATGAAACAAGCTATCAAAAAAAGCATCTTCATAGAGCCTTTCGTAGAGCCAGCAGGGTAAATCGAAAAATTTTATTTTTAGATTGCATACCCGTAAGACTGATGTGAGAGATAACTTTATTGTATTATCTACTATGTATAGTCTTTTATATCATCATATTATTAATATTATTAAGAGGCACTTTCCCATCTTGAGAGGGGATAGTTTTCTAAATCAAGTACTTGAAATATGATACAAAATGGTAGAGAAAAGAACTACAAATTAGGGGTGATATTTTTTCTCCCAATATGTATTCGGATCAATAAAATAATCCTAGTTGCCTCACCCATATTGGCACTTTCCATTGTGGAGTTAAGAGATGCACTATATGTCCCTTTCTTAAAGTCAGTAATATTTTTAAAAGCAATTGTACTGGTAAGATTTATAAGAATCAGGAATATATTAATTGTAACAGTAAATATTTAGTGTAATGTCTAATTACATGCCTAAATTGTTGCAATCAATACGTAGGATGCATTATGAGTCCTTCTAGACAATGGTTATGTGAACATTTAAATTACATTAAAAAAGATTTATTAATCAGGTAGCTCTCACCTTGAAGCCAGCTCCGGACCTACCTCTTCACTTCCGTGTTTTTATCAAATTGGAAGAAACTGAGGTAAGACCAAGGGGCAAAGACATCTTGGTTTAGGTCCTCATGCTGGGTACTATTATTTGGGGAGGGGGCACTGAGGAGACGTTAGTTGCCCTTTAATGGAATGTAGTAATACCATTATATGTAGTAGTACAATATAAATATGACTAAATTTTAGCATACAATGTGTCCCTGGTCCTCCTAGAGGTGGTAACAGGTTATCCATTCCTCTCAAAAATGAAGCTAAATTGATCTTTTAAGATGAAAACTAGGACACCAGAAGTATTAAATAGCATGCTTCCTAGATTAAATGTCCACCCTAAAAATGAAGTTTGGCCATAAGGTAGGCCCACTGCCCACCCCTAATCACCGTGATATTTCTTTAAAAAAATGTTTGCATTGCTACTTACAGCACCTTTTCTCCCATGGCGTCTCTGATCTGGCTCCCTGCTTGCGGATGTTGCATGCAGGGGCCGAATCAGCAGCCGTGTCTGTGATTGTCTGAGAGGCAGTGGAGAGAAGGGTCTGTAAGTAGTGAGCTAAACATTTTTTAAAGAAATATTTCAGTGGTTGGGGGTGGGCAGGGGGTACCTACCTTATGGCCAAGGGTTTCAAGCTAGGTGCCATGGCTGCAGAGGTTGGATCCGGATGTTCTGAGGGAGGTGGGGGGGAAGGGCTCCCCTGCACATGTCACTGCCATACTGAGGTTAAGGAAATAGAAGGGACTGGATGACTCACTGGCACCTCCTTCTCTTCACTTTCCTGGCATTTGAACAAACACTGCAAGAGAACCATAAGGAGCAAAGAAGTAAGATAAGGATTTTTTTAAACCCTTAAAGTTGGGCCAATATAGGGTTAGATTTTAGTTTTGGGGGTGGACATACCCTTTAAAGGGGAACTGTGGTCCAAAAATGATTTTAGGTAAATTGAGGAATTGCTCCCCTGAGAATTTTTGCAATTTATTTCCATTGTTTATTTTGCATAGTTTTGAAGATATTTAGATTTTTGTGTGTGATATGGCAGCAGCATCACCAAGTCCCCTGCACTTCCTGCTTCCAGTCAATCTGTCCTGTCTCTCCTCCTCCCCTTTGCTGCCCCCCTGGCCCCTCCCACTCATGGACTCCATGGTCCCTCCAGTTGCAGGCCCCCCATGGCCAATTATCTTACCGCACCATGTGGCCCCGCCCACTCGTGGGTGCTGTGGCCAAGCCCACTTGCGGGTGTTGTAGCCACGCCCACTCATGGGGGGCATAAGCCCCGCCCACTCATGGGTGCCGTGGGTTACTCAGACCCCCCTTACAGAAAACTCTGTGGACTCAGCCTTTTCAGGCCGAGTAAGAACTCTGCCTGAAAAAGCTGTTTTCACACAGTGAAAGAGAAGGGCTGTAGATTCCCTTACCTTCTCTGTCAGGACTTCACACAGCAGAGAGGAAAAGGGACTTCCTGTCTCCCTCACACACTGAGGGAGTCTGAGGCTGTGCTCGCCGGCAGCACTGTGCAGGAGAAGCCTCAGGAATGTCACAAGTCAGCCTCCCACCCATTAACTTTCTGGTCTGTCATTTCTGTATATCTTGGGCTGTGGAGCACGTAGAAAGGTGGTTGATGGCTCGTTTTAAAGGTAGGAAACTGGCCTTTCTATAAACTTAACTTGTTTGGAGACCACAGTTCCCGTTTAAGTACTACTTTTGATAAATACTATTGAATTATTGTATGTACTAGCACTTTGTGTGCATATCCTTTATATTATTTAAATATATTTATATTTTCACAGAGATGGCATTGAGTTTTTAGGCGCAACTAATTTGGCGGGGGCATATAACACTATTATACATAGGAATGGTCTATATGTATGTGTTGAATTATCACTGGTTATCATTTGGTTAAAATCACCCTAACAAATTACACTATACAGAGTATAGTACTACTACTAACTTATAATTTAATTACAAAACAAATGATATACATTTAAAAAAGTATACTTACTTTACTTGACACCCCTAAGTTTAAATGGAAAACTCAAAATGGTAGGTTTATCCACACCTTTAGGAGTGCTAAAGGGTCTCCATATGGACACTAAAAGGAAGTAAAATTTTACTAACATACAATGAGGTTCTGATCTTACAACATGTGCCACTGTTAGCAAATGAAAAAATTGTGCATGACAAAAAGTGTAGGGAAGTTCCTGTATTACACCCCCAAGTATGCAGAGGAGGACTGGGACCTTTTAGCCAGGGGGGCAAATACAACCAAGTGGCCCTTTCACTGTGGATTGCAACATTTTTAGCCACATCCACTTTGTTAAGGTCACACACTTTGTTTATGTTACACCCATTTTTAAGACCACTATTCCCATTTTACATTGTTGCCAGCAACATTTTCAAGTGTATGATGGGTTAAAGGACAATTATAGTCCTAAAATCTTCCCCCTCCCCCTTACAAGTACCCGCGGTGAGGACCTGAATCGCTAAGTCCTCACCCCTGGATGCACTTTCTAAGTCAAAGTTTCCTTAGTTACTAATGAACTGGAGGGCTGACAATTACCAGCTAATTAATAGAAGTGCTGACTAACACCAGCTAATGAACTGGAGAGCTGGCAAACACTGAATAATGATCTGGAGGGCTGACAATACTGGTCTATGAACTGGGTAATGAACTGGAGGGCTGAATTACACTGGCTAATGAGCTGAAGGACTGACAACACTGGCTAATGATCTCAATGGCTGACAACACTGGCTGAACTGGAGGGCTGACAACTCTGGCAAATGAACTGGAGGGCTGATGATATTGGCTAATAAACTGGAGGGCTGACTAACACTGCTAATGACCTGGAGGGTTATGATCTGATGGAGGATGAGTTTCCTGATCCTTGCCCATGTTAGAGCTAGAGGCTTGCGCTGCGCTTTACAAGCATGTAACTTACTAATAGGACTTTACTCGTGCTGCCCCTCTGCTCTGGAACTCCTTCCTCCATCTGTCCGCCACTAACCATCCCTTAACACGTAACCTTAAAACCCACCTCTTTAGGCAAGCATATAACCTGGCCTAAACATTACCCCCTTACTACCCAATATGATCCAACCTGCTTTTCATGGTCCACTGCCAATCAATTTACAGCCTACCGATTCCCGCAACCTAATGCTCACCCAAGCTCTTTGGGCAGGGTCCTCTCTCCTATTGTATCACGGTAATGCTGTAAAACTCCTCACTCTGTTAACTTATATTATGTATTACCTATGTATGTAATATGTATGACTATGTAATTGTAAGGCACTATGGAAGATATTGGCGCTATATAAATCAATAATAATAATAAAATAGCTTCTGTGGCAGCCCATATGTTTCATTGTAGACCAGCCCAGGTGGAATTTGCCCCTCAGCCTACTGGGCCAGTCCTCCCCTGCAAGTATGGGTTGTTTGTAAAACATGTGACAGTATTAGCCAATCAAAAATTCTTTAGACCCACACATTCCCTCACCCTCTCCATAGGAAAAAATAAGACCTCCTTTAGGGGAGAAAATCCAGTTTCTGTTTGCTAGACAGAAAGTGACGTCTGATTATGATAACATGACTATGCATGTCTCTGTCTCTCCTAGCATTCTTAGAGAAATTGCCAGTTTTTCCCTTTTTCCTAAATATTATTGGGGTAAGGCTATGAAGTACCTTTTGTTGTTAGAAGGCTCTATTTCATTATATGCTCTGTGGAGAGCTTTTTCCTCCTTTAATCCCAACTCACCTTAATCTATATAGCTGACTGGTATCTTGTGGTCCCAAGTCCTACCCCATAGAAACCATAAAACTGTGTACTGCACTGATGAAATCTATTAAGATTAAAAAACATGGCAGGATAGTCTGGGCTCTTTATAGGACTTCTGGCTTACCAATAGCGATCTCTCTCTAACAGACTCCCTTTTTAACAGACTCACTGGTGATAGCTGGTAGACAATAGGAAGGTATTGAAATACAAATTGATAACTTTAATTATAAGAATGATCTAATGGATCTCCTATTAGTTTAATATTGGTTGGTATATAACACTCTATACAATGTTATGATAAATATATATAAAAACAATCAACACCCTAGATATAAACATTTTCCTGTATGAATTCATCAGAACAAATGGATAATGGGAGAAGAAAAATGTGTAAAAGTGTTTTGCAACAAATATAAGATGGATAACATCTGCTTTATCTAGGTTGTACTACTGTATATGTTTATTTAACACATATTTCTGACACAGTACAATACGTATCAGAGTCAGTTATCAGACTCAGTTATCAGAGTCAGGTATCAGAGTCAGGTATCAGACTCAATTATCAGATTCAGGTATCAGAACCAGGGAATTTTACCATCTCCATTTTTTTGGTCGAAGAAAGCTGCAGGGTAGAATTAGGCTACAAGAAGTTTAATTTTTACAGCTCAATGGCCATATCCTGGTTTCATTTTATTCTATAGTATTGGGAACAAAGACCAGACAGTATAATAACATAAGTGTTTACCCACAGCAATCTGCATTGAAAACCTATTGTGAAGGGATCCTGATATATAGTAGATTTGGAGATTTTTTCAAATGTATGGTATCATAAGGTAAAGGTATGGTGTTCTGTTTTCATTGGGTAAAGGTATGATGTCCTACATAGTTCAAAGCTAAATACATCTGTATAAACAAATTATTCAGGACTGGGCATTCCATATTTAAAAAGTATGGAGAATGATACATTAAAAAACAAAGCGATTACACATCAAGTCTACAACATCAGGCACTTACCTCCTCCACATGATTCTGAACACTCTGAGAATCCTTCATACTCCCAGTCATAAAGTTCTTCAATGTCTTTCAATCCACCATAGCCCTGGTTGTCCTCTTCTGGGTTATAATCTTCATCCTCACCATTACAAGGACCTTTGTAGCATGTTTTTTGCATAGCAGGTTTTGTTCCCTCACATTCTTCAAGGGGAAGATCAGCAATTGTCTGAGCAAAGGACAATAGCACCTGGCACTTCACTGTCCGATGTTGTACACCAACTCCACAGGAAACACTGCATGGAGACCAAGGCTCAGGAATGAACCTAAAACATAATAGTAATACTCCAAATAAGTCACAGTTTATATATATCAGTATATTACTTTACAGAAAGTTTTACTTATTGCTACCTTTTGTAAGTAGATATCTTGTAAAATAGAAGATGCACTCGTAAGATTTGCACCCACATTATATTACTGCCAGATAAGAATCTAAAATGTAGGGGAGGAATTCATAGGCATCTGTTAAATGATCTGCCCTGTTGGATCGCTTAATGATGTCAGGGTCTGTGTATTGGGGTCTCCCACTTGCTCCCCCTCCCCTTGCTATAGAACTGAACAGGCTATAGGTCGTTGGACCATTGGTCTAAAATTTCCTGGCTTATACAAAGCCAAAAATTAACATTAAACAATGAATAAGACACAAATGTAGAAAGGTTACTTTTTGATATTATATAATTTTATAATGCACAGCTGCTTTTAATCATGATTCCTGGGAAAAAATGTGATTGTGATCATTTAAATGATCCTGTAACATCTGTGCATGTTTTAAGCTTAGACAGCTCTACAGGATGATCAAGCAACAATATGACCATCTCCAAATTTTCAGATTAAATTGTCTGCCTTTTAAAGCTCTCTATTTTCCCTTTTGTATTAAAAAGAAACTTTGCTACAATGATGATCCCTGTTAGGAAAATCTTTGGGATTGACCCTATATCTTTAATGGCGATTTGGACAATAAATTTCCCTTGTTCGCGGTCGGCCCCCTGTACTAAAGTATTGGGAGTTGGCTGCGATTGTAGGGAGTATGGCAGTCACAAATGTTCTCCCAATATTTTATATAGGGTGAACCATTATGACTGTGTGTACTCCCATCTGTAAAAGACTTTGACAGTGTGGTACTGTGTGTATTAATTACCTATGTGTTCCTTTTTAGCTTAATACAGCTTTAAGAAGGTAAATAATTCCTTGATAAATAAATTATGTCTGGTCATACTCATGCATGATAATTGGCCAATCCAGTCTGTATCGGGCATGTATTTGGCATAAAATGACCAATCCCAATGAACTATCTTTTGGCTATGGGCTCACTATACCAAAGTATAACTAAAGAAAAATTTATTTCAAAAACATTAAATAAAAAAAGTAAATAAATAATGAGAGAACAGAAACAAGGCATTACTACCATTCTAAGGGTTTTAAAAATCAGAACTAAGGGAAAACTGTTATAGATTTTCTTTTGGACGCCAAGGTTCCAGTTAATAACTTTACCTATGGAAGCCTATGTGATGGCTGCATGTTAGTAACTTGTCAGCTTGTTATTTGATATATCTAAAAATAATAAGCAGCATTTGATTAGCCTAGAGAGTTCTGTCAGTACTATTTATCTAAACTACACATGTAACAAAACTTGCAGAACATAATTGACATTCACGTGCCTTCATTTAATTAAGCTTGAAATAAACAGGGAAAAGGATAAAGCAGTTATCTCCCCAAAATGATTAGAAATATGCTTGTGAAGGTTCTCATTCAAGCAGATAAAGCAGTTAATTTTATATTCCCCATTAAAAGAAAAGGGTCAGCCATTACATTTGCAATGACTGGCACTGGTGTACACTGGCTGTCAGCAGTTTTTACTTTATTTATTTTACTTTCATCATTTTATATGCTGCCTTAGAAACATGTTTCTTTGTGTCTAAAAGAAGGTCTGAGCAAGCAATATCTCTAAGGTCAGGAATGCTAGATTAAAAAAATTGATTGAATTCACTGGAAATATGTGATCTCCAAGGTATGTGTTACAGCTGCTTTTCTTCCTTTACCTTTTCAATGTCCATTAAAATACACTTCTTATTAAGATCATTTATTTCAGTTTCACCTTTGCCTGCATTGGAATATTACACTATTTCAAACTATTTCTTTTATGATTTTCTCATGAGTTTTGTGTTGTTTCCACGTCAACCACTTTAAAATGTGTGCCAAACAATATGAATACTACTTAATCCGAATTGTGTATATCTAAAAGTGCTATCCGTTGGACCTGAGGATTTGTATGGTATAATTACAAATACACACAGTAGCACTGTGGGTTGGAGTGGTGCACTATGGGCAGTCATGTGAATCATTTAGCCATGTTTCTGCTATACCAACCACATTATACCTTTCCTTTATAGCTATTTGTTCTAGTTCCCCAGTTTTTCCAGACTGTCTTCTTGCATTTGAAAACATACATTTTAGATTATCAATTAATTTACTTCCATAATGAATCCAAAGGTAAGTCAAGCAGGGAGACACTCACAGCTAATTAGCTTGCTAGTTTTATTAATGCTGCTACAAACACATGTTTCGAACACTCATGCCTTCTTTTTCAAGTGTAACCACATATACCACACAGTGAGCAAATATATCCTAGGCCAAAGCACCACCCATAATGCTCATTGGTCACATGAAATACTTTGTTAACCCATTATTTGTTACAATAAAGGTAGTTTCCAATACGTAATAAAGTACAATAATTAAAGTGCTACTATCCCAGTATCTGTTACATTTTTATACATTGTAAAGTGCATATATACATTGTTAACCAAACCATCAAGTGCAATATTCATGGTTTAAAATAAAAAAAATGCAAAATATATGAACGGCTTTTATTTTGCCACACATAAATATGCAGTATAAAACTTACGTAAACATTTATTTTTCAATTGTAATAAAGACATAAGTAAGTGCATAAATTAAAGTACTATTTAAAAAGTAGCAGCAATTAGGGTGCTATATTATACAAAGTGTATAAGTGCTCATTGATAAATCCAAACCATAAATCAGTAACATTATTACATTATACTCAAAGCGCACATATATTTTACCCTTAATTACTCTATATACATATTTACACTTGCACTATTTTACAACCAATCTACCTCAGTTCTATCATGCAGCATAGTATATATAGTCCAGGGAAAATTCTACCATCACCTCTCCTTTTTAATAGTCTATTGAGTAGACTGTTTGATTAAAGAGTATACTAATTTACTTTCAAAGTACTTGCCTCCCTTTCATATACTATAATATACATATATTATTAGCTCCCTGAACCCTAACCCCTCTATCTACCCCTGTTTAGATAAACAGCTGCGCCATCATCATTGAGATGCAGTCGATTTCTACTAAAGAGTCTGTAGCCAACAGAAAAGTCAGCCCAATTCTCTAAAAACTCAAACCCCATCTACTTACACCACCCTCTTAGCCATGCATTAATACTCCTAAATTCCTGTTGCCTCCCTAGTGTAGCTCGTGGCTGCGGTAGAATTTCTGAAAACACTACCCTTGAGGTCCTTACTTTTAACTTGGCCCGACTCTTGGAAATCATTTTTAAGGACCTCATCTCCACCTCTAACTTTGTCATTGGCACCAACATAACCAAGACTGCCGGGTCACTCCCAGACCCACCCAACAATCTATCTACACGATCCACCACATGTCGAACCCTAGCCCCAGGCAGACAACACACTGTTCAGCATGTAGGATCTTGGCAGCAGATTACCCTATCCACCTTTCTAATACCACTCTTCATGTTACTGGCCTCTGCCAGTCCTTGCATTTCCTCCAGTTTTGCCAAGTCATGCAAATTTCCTCGTCAGATTCGGCACCTCAGATTCCAAATTGGCAACCCACTCACATTTGACGCATACAAAGGTCCCTTGGGGAGGCTGCTCCAAGATCCCATACATGCAGCAGGATGCACATTGTATTGCCCCAACAAAACTGTCCATGCTAAACAGCAATACACAGCAACAGAAATACACACAATAGCAATAAACCACAACAGCAATAGACTGCAACAACAATACACCTCAACAGCAATGCAATGCACAACAAAACAAACAGCAATCTTGTTGTCTTTTGTTCTAATAGCTTTCATTTCTTAATATACCAATATCCCTGTTAAAAACAGAATCACCACTTTAAATGAATCTCTCAGCTGAAAACAGGCAGGACTTTTATGTGAGGTTCAAGACCAAAGATCACACAGTGCTCAGAGAGTAAAGAAAAAAATGCCTTTCGTTTGTCTCCTACGAGCCCTTCAAGTAACAATGCAGTTGAAAACAAGTATCTATTTTAGAAACATACAGGAAGATTCAATAAAAGTTCTTGTTATTTAAAATGGCGCTAATTTTGCCCCAACCAATCAGATCTTATTTAATATTTGAAAGCTAATATCTGATTGGTTGGGGCAAAGTTCACACCATTTTTATTTACATAACAATTCCCACCACCATATTCCAGTAAGAATATAAGATATTCAACTCCACATGACTTCTTTCTACAGGGGTAATTTCCCAAAGCGTGGCTTTACCATATACCATTTAATAGTTAATTCTCACACTGCTTTAGGCTCTATATAATTTGATGGTCTCTAAACAGTTACAGTTTCTTTACAGGCCACTTTATTCTTATATACTCTCACAATTTGGTAAACCATAATCAGGAGGATCTGCAGGAAATAATTGTTTTGCTTAGATAAACTCTAAATTTCCCCACAATGACAACTGAGAGGACACTCACAGTAACATTAACCTGCTGTAGTAGATATGCTGTTAAATTAACTGGATATGGCATTTAGTGATGATTACAGCAAAAAGGAACAATTCTGTTTTAATTTCAATATTTTCTATTTTACTTTGGTCCAAACAATATCAAGTGAAAGACAACAAAGTTAGGGTAAATGTATGAAAAATCTTTGAATAATTGACATTATTTATGTTATGAGGGGAAAAAATATCAATGGAAGTCTTTAGCATCTGTTAAATAGAAGGACCATTTAAGGAACAAGTCTTTATAAGAATACATATTGCACATTTTTAGTGGAGTTAAAATTACGCTAACTGATGTAACTCTTTTGTTAGGGTGGCAGCTTAGCTAATGCAGAACAATTAACAGAGATGGATTATGATCATATGGGGCCCTAGGCAGGGCCATCATCACTTAGGGACACTTTTTTTGCTACATATATTGCATAGATTATAATATTGTTACTGCTTCTGAAGCTGGGCCCCCAGAAGTTTCCTGGGTCCTAGGCAGGTGCCTAGGGTTGCCTTGTGGATGATCCTGCTCTGACAATTAACAATACAGTTCCCGCAAGCTATGTCATATGCTTTTAGCAGCTACCATTGCAGTACTTTTAACACTAGCTGAAGGCTGGCATTAAAACTACCACATTGGTTGATAGTGATTTGTGATTGCCACTGGGAACCAATAGTGACTCTCAATGTATTGCCCTATACATTTATACAAAAGGATTTTCAGATACCTTGGTTAAAACCTGCAAAGTGTTTGAGAAAATCAGTGATCGCACGTGTAGGCTAGAGCACTTTCTTTGCTAACCATATTGCTCTGACTTTCAGGTATCTGAAAATCCTTTTGTCAGTCAAAGAATATATAGGGCAATGCACTGAGAGCCACTATTGGTTCCCAGTGGCAATCGCAAATCAACATCAACCACTGTGGTAGTTTTAACGCCAGCATTCAGCTGGTGTTAAAAAGTGCTGCAAAGGGTAGCCGCTAAAGAAATGTGTGTATGAGCCTTAAGGCCCCCTGCCACCTCCTTTTTTTGTTTTAAGAGATTAATGCTTAAATTATTGCAGGAGGTCTTGGAAGACATGAGATGAATACGCTCTTTACCACTGAAAATAGCATTTAACTTTTGTGCGACTACACTGATATTAGTTGGACAAATTTATTTGAAATGATGTTAAAACCTGAAAATCAAGACAATAATACTCACGAGGGTTCTTCTGATACAGCGGTCACTTCTTCTAATTCTTGAGCTTGCTTATACCATGGCAACTTAGCTTCAACTGGAACTTTCTCTGCAAGTTAAACCATCCAGCAAATGTTTAATTGCTTTTTTTTTAATTACTTTTTTTTAAAAAATGAAAAAAGGTGGCATAGATTGGCAAGTATTTGTCCAACATACATATACTTACTGTATAGAGAAACGTAGTGTGATATGTTTAATTTGGACTAAGAGTTTATTTTAGCTAACAAGCATTCAGTGATACTACCCTACATTTTCATTTGACCTAAAAGGGCGTAAATTACAAGAGTTACAGTACTCTATTTTTATATAGCAAACACTAAAGCATACACTATATTAAATGTTTATATAAAGGTAAACGGTATCTTTACTGATTGTGGTTTATTAAATTACCCATTCATGAAAACTATATTTTTTCCCAGCTATCACTTTACCATTTTTCTGTTGACCTGTCCCCTATTTCTTATATATCTAGAAGCATTTTATATATTAGCTGTCAATCAAGTGCCTTATTATCATAAAATATTTTGCGGTGTGCAGTTTTACTACAATTGGTGAAAGTAGGTATGTGTGAATTACATGCTTGTCTTTCTAAAAAGTCCTGTCAGATGGAAGTAGGAGTCAGTTAAGAGTGGGAGGGGGAGTTGTAGCCTGAGCAAAACAAGTTCTGGTTTGAAGGCTTGCAGCAACACCCACACACCTCAGAGTAAGGGATGCATGCATGTATTTATTTGTAGATTAAGATAAAAAATGGTGAAGCAGGAAGGGAAGGGTAACAAGAAGGAGGAATAGAGCTAAATGATTGAAATGAACGTCTGTAAGGACAGATATCAGACAGGGCTGCTCAAAACTTTTTAATGTTATGATTACATATTTATAATATATTATTGACTTCAAAGGGCATCTATAGTAAAAAAAACACATTGGTCCATTGCAAAGTTAAATTCATGTACTCTGTGCTGCCTTTATCCTACCTCTGTCAGTGACTTTGTTTTTCCATGGTGTCAGATCTGTGTGCAGCACTCCCCCCTTCCCCCTCCCCCCTGTTACCTCCTCCATGTCTCAACTCCGGCTAACCGACAAGCTTATCATGTGCAGCAGGAGTTAAAATTTGACCACGCACAGTGGCCAATAGAAAGCAAGCTGTCCTGGAGACACGGATCTCTCCGTGTCCTGATACCTCTCTTTGTGACCCATCATCAATCAGTGAAGTCTATCAAGAAGGGGGGTCAAGTGCAGCCTTATCTCTGCCATCAAAGCTACCTCTCTCCCCCTGCTAATGCTGTTATCTCTATACTTGTTACAGAGCATGGAGGAGGGAAGGACTTGAGCAGGGAAGAGGGTCACGTCACAGGGATTTGATCGCCAGTACAAGTAGGAGTAGAGGAATGCAATCACGTATTCTTCTAACTTGTGTATCTCAGGACAGAGAGGGAATCTGAACAAAGTGATGACACTCTGGGGGTTGGGGGGAATTATAGAAAAAAGCTAATTTTCCCACTATAGATGCCCTTTAAATTTAAGAAACTGCTTTAGTGTTTTGTTGTAATGGTATTATTTTTACTCACTGAATAACATTACTAAACACAACAATCTACTGCCCCCACAGGCACTCTGTTCCGCACCCAAAATTCTGGCCCTTATGCAACTGCATTGAGTGCACTTTGCTTAGTTGTATGATCTATCTTGGTTTAGCTCAGCATATGATTAAAGAAGGTTTTATACTTTTACATTTCATAACTATGGGAATTATAACAAATGTTCCATGCCATTAAGGACTTCATAATAGCTATAATTTGTAAAAAATGTTTATCAGATGTAAAAAGCTAATTTCAATTTTGAAATTAGGACAAGCCTATTACAGAAGATACTTATGGAAGCTGGCACATTGTAAATGGTAAGGGGCAACAAGCAATGTTTTTTTTTAATATATTGAGAATCTGCAATAGGAATTAACTTAACATTCACAAACATACAACAAGCTGTGTCTCACCTCTCCCTTTGCTGTGGCCATTGGGTGATTTATGAAAAAACCTGTGAGTACTAGGGGTCAGCTCCCACAATCCACCTTAGCTGGTAAACCCCCATCTAAGTGTCTGTGTACAGGCACATGCTCTGTAGTGCTCAACAGATCAAAACAAGGAAGTTGCAGCCTTGCTCCTAGAAGCTTACAGCCAATCACAGTACATCACAGAGATCCCCCTCTCCATGACACGAGAACAGAGATTTCAGTTGTTTTGTTTCAAACACATTCAATGCTCCTGTCCTAACAATGATTTAATACTTTACTTTTATACAAAAATAAGTAATCTTTGCAGTGTATTTCATAGATAGCATGGATGTAAGAAATGGAATAATACAAATTCAGCAAAAATAAAATAAATAAATCTAAGTCTGGGGAATAGAACCGCAACTTGTACATTTACTCTGTCTTGCTAAAAGCGAGCTCTTACCTCTAGGCTAATGGAGATAATTAGTAGATAGCTGGTACATGTAGAATCTTTTACTATGAACATAATGGAAACAAAAAATAAAGGAAACTATGGGGATTAGAACTTGCAACCTTCTGGACTGTGTGTTTCTATAACTGGCATCTTACAAGGTGAGCCATGACTGAGAAGCTGAACACTTTGGTACATTTAGGAGCCTCGTCTTTTGCTGGGGCACATAATAGAAACAAAAAAAAAAGAAGTCTGGGGTATTGAACTTGTGACCTTCTGATTGTGTATTTTTAAACCTGGCCTTACCCGTGCGCACCATGAACAAGCAAAGTACTCCAGTACATTTGGAAGCTTTTTTTTTTTTTTGCTAACAATTCCTAAAGAAAATGGATATGGAAGTTCCTGAAGACTTTGAAAGCTGCTTGTTACCCTACAGTTTATTTTCAGAAAGTCACACTGAATAGTTAATAGATTATGGTAACAATCAGCTTTCAAAGTCTTTTTAGGGACTTCCATATTGGTGTATAAACATCTGTATAGAAAACACTCTATCCATAGAGACAGTGAATACTGGGGTCAGGGGGCGTGGTTCTTTGATGACTTCATGGGCTGTGGGTTGTACTGACAACAACATGGAACCCTTCTTATTTACAGAATCTATTTCTTACATGTACTAAATGCAACTTACTAGAGAAGAATCTTACAATGTATAGGTGTTCTGGGGAGAAAAACTTTCACATTGGGTTTTAAAAATTTTAAGTTTAGTTCTCCTTTAAGAGCTAAGGTGAAATTCCATATACTTTAAGTACATCTTAAACAATAAAGTGACAGAAAAGGATATGAAGGACTATAAAGCATCACCTCAACAGTGCAGTCAATTCATAGCTACTTTATATTTGCTACTTGTCCAATTGGTAGTGATGTTTTGAAAACATGGGATTCTAAGTAAAGCATTTTATGCAGCTATGAAATAGAGATTTCCATTAATTCTGGAAAACACTTACTAAAGAAATAACAAAGGTCACACAGAATATATGCAGGCACACATTTGAAGCTCAACAACTGCCTGGGTGCTACCTCTGAGGAAATATATAAATGTAGATAGATATAAAGGTGCACTCCAAGGTCTTATTTAAGTGATTTTATTCAAGTTAATAGCAATGTTTCATCCCTATATTTGGGGCCGTTCTCAAGCCAAATATTGTGTACACTTGTGAAAACATTAAATAGGTCACCTCCATTGTGGCATCATAAATACATCCCAGGATAACTGAAACCACATACTCTCAAAGGGATATTCCATCTACGGAATCTAGTGCATATATCATAACAATAAAGTGCTACTGTGCTGACCATAAGAATGCTGAAATCGGGATAAAAGGTGTTATAATACATATGTAAAAATTGGAATAAAAGAGAGGTATATATTTATAAAAATTTCAAAAAGTCATGTCCTGCATAAATCATTATCTTCCAAGAAACATTTAAAGGGATGTATTCACCATGTTTATGTACAGGGATATGGTCTATGCCTATGTACTAAAAAGTGCTTTGCCACTGGTTTTGTAGTTTTACCTTTATGGCATGCTGTTTTGATGTCTGACCTATGGCCATCTATTCTTAGTCTTAGGGTTAAATCAGTTTTCCCTTTGTAGGATAGGCCACATGGGCATGTGACATAGTATTTTGTTAATATGTGGGCGCTTCAATGTGGCTGCAGGTGTCATGAAGGTGCAGGAATGTTCCAGTTTTTAAAAAAAACACAATGGTATGTGAGTTCCTAAAGTGCTGTATGTGAAGATGTATACTTGAGGGGCTATTTCTATTAGGGGTCTATCTCTTGTTTCTGTGTGGCCATTTATAATTTTGCCCTTTCCATGGCTTTGTGTAGAACATGTAGAATTTAGAATGTTCTACACCAACATATATATATTATATGTAGACAGTGTACATCGTGAAAGCACTCCTGTTTCCTCATATCAACTGCCCGGGTGCAATCTTCAAAATTCATAACATGTATTCCATAAGTGAATGCACACTCATGCCTTCATCCAAAGTACAATTTATTAACACATTTTAATGGTTGAAGGTTTCAGCTCCCACTCGAGCGTCAGCCAGAGGACGACTTGAGTGGGAGCTGAAATGTATCAACCATTTAAATATACCATTAAATATATATATAAATATATATATAAATATATATATAAATACAGGTTAGGTATGCACACAGTCGATGGTGATTCCAGGTGCCTGGTGCTGCTGATGGTATCCAAATATATAGTATCAGTCGAAGAATATCAGCGCTCTACAGGTCTTTAAATAAGGTGCTTTTTATTAAAGTGCTTTATAAACCAAACATGGTTCAAAAATGCAAATAGCAATGTTCCGCCCTTTGTTTAATGGCCTTTATCAAGCTTACCAAATAGTGCATCCTCCCACATATAAATACACAGGTCAATTAGTGTTGAATTACAAACCACACCTACATGACATCATCACTGCTAATTCAAAGTGACTGCTCCATATTATATATTATACGTTAAAGTGACAGTGTTCAATGTTATATATTAAAATCTAATTAAAGTGTATAGGATAAAGTGTATCAAAAAGATGTTCTCTTGATTTAAAAGACCTTATTCAAAGACCTGTAGAGCGCTGATATTCTTATATATAACATTTTTGTGATGCTACCGGAAATTGTGAGAAACATTCACGATTCCCTGGTTTTTAAACAATATGAATAATACACAGGAAACATGATACAAAAGATGAAGTCTGTAAAGACAATCAATTTCTAATGAATAAAACATTATGGAATGGTTGTGTTTTCTTCATACAGTAGCTACTAGTTCTGGTTATGTCCTATGGAATGCTTAGCATTTTCATTTCGTTCATTTTCAACAGAAGAAAATTTACCAGGACCAATCTTATCAGTTCATCAGCATCACAGCAATAGGATCCATATTTTGTTTGAGTAACAATGATGAAAAACAGAACAAAGTTTGTAAAACATGCAGTTTAATCCCTTACTTTATTTTCTTTCAAATTAAATGGCAAGATTTTGGTTTCATTGGTACATAAGGGATTGATTAGTTAACAACATTGACTGATCTCTATCCAATGCCATGATACAGCATTGTTTCTTTATTTTACTCACATATGGATATAGCAAAATTTAATGAACCTGTAATTAATTTGGTTTAAAGAGCCAAATTACTGTTCTTTGTATTTTTTCTTTTTCTTCCGTTTTATTCTTCAGCTTTTTTGGACTGTATCTCCTCCCACAGTTTTTGAGCTAGAGACATGAAATTGGGTACAGACATGCTATTACCTAGCTAAGGAATCTGTGGAAGCGTTACAGCGTTTTCGGCGAATTTCGGGACATTTTTTCCCATAGACTATAATGGTAACAATCCTCAAATGTGGATATTGCAAAACAGTTTGTTGCATGGTCATAAATACAAATGCTGATACCCCCAACCCCCCACACAGACACAGATACACCCACCTACGGACCTACCTTTCCATTCCCATGGAAGCCATACTTAAAGGGTAACTATAGTCAGAAAACTAATTTTGATCAATCATCAATAAAAGTTAGTTATATGGTCATACATGCAAAAACACACATCCCCAATCTCACACGTGTATTCACAACTACTGACCTACCCTTCCATCCCTGTGGTAGCCATACTTTAAGGTTAAATAAAGTAAAAAAAACTAATTTTGATATATCCTCAATAAAAGTTTTATATGCTCATACATGCAAAAACACATGCCCCCAACCTCACAAGGGTACACACACCTACTGACCTACCCTTCCACTTCTGTGGCAGCTATATTTAAAGGGTAAAGAAAATTAAAAAAAGTAATTTGATATATATTCAAAAAAATGTTAGTTTTATGGTTGTAAACACAAAAAGACATACTCCCTCAACCAGACCCAGTTACACACACCAACTGACCTACCCTTCCATTTCAGTGGCAGCAGTACTTAAAGGGTAACTATAGTCAAAAAACAAATTTTGACTAACTATTTAAAAAGTTTGTTTTTTCAACCCCCAACCTGACACAGGTACACACTCCTACTGACCTACCCCTGCATTACTGTTGCAGCTATACTTAAAGGGTAACTAAAATAAAAAAAAATATATTTTCACCAATCATCAAAAAAGTTTTTTTCTTAAACCCCTAACCTGACACAGGTACACACACACACCTACCGATCTACTTATACATTTCTGTGGCAGCTATACTTAAAGAGGGTAACTATAGTCAAAAAACAAATTTTGATCAATAATCAAAAAAGTTTGTTTTTTAACCCCCAACCTGACACGGGTACACACACCTACTGACCTACTCCTCCATTACTGTGGCAGCCATACTTAAAGGGTAACTAAAGTAAAAAAAAACCCTAACTTGACACAGGTACACACACTTACTGGCCTACCCTTCCATTTCGATGGCAGGTATCTATAGTCAAAAAACTAATTTTGACCAAGTTACCCTTTTATTCATGTGGCAACCCTATTTAGTGGGTAAGTATAGTCAAAAAACACATTTTGACCAATCAACAAAAAAGTTAGTTTTTTTATCCCCCAACCTGCCACGAGTACACACCAACTGACATACCCATTCATTCCTGTGACTGCTATATTAAAAGGGTAAGTAAAAAACATCAATATCCTCATCATTACCATTATTGAGTTTTAAAATCTGCAGCACAACACATTCCCTTCCAAAATGCAGCCTTTCAAGCCAAATTTAAAGTTTATACTTAAACTTTCCCTTTCTAGTTTATTGTCATATACTTACAGTTTCAGTAGGAATGTTGCCAACACATTTAGTTTTAAAATCTAGGAAATTATTGATACTCATGTAAAATGCACTGATGTGCATATTAACAAAAAGAAAAAAGTGGAAATACAGTATACAGTACTAGAATGTTCAGTATAACAAAAATAAATGAAAAGGGAGGAACAATAAATGGCCATTAACAGGGCAATTTACCCAGAGCTGCTATCGCTTTAGGTAAATCTTGCAAAACGCGATTTAATATAGCATTTGCGCATGTTGGTAAATCCCAAAAGGGATTTACCCACAGCGTGATTTTAACGCCAGCTGATAATCCTGCTCTACAACTGGCGCAAATGCGATATTGAATCGCAAGTGCTGCGATTCAATAGGCCGGTGTGTTTTACGTAACCCGCGCATCCGGCACTAATATGGAGTTAGCGTGACTTTATCTCCAAATACCTACCTGGGTAAATCACCCTAATAGAGTCATATCCCTAGTAAATGCAGGGACCTTACCACACAGATTTTGTGCAAATAATTCTATCAGATGACCACCCTTACCCTTTGACAGTAAAAGATAGATTGCTTTATACACAGTAAAACACACATTACTGTCACTAGGAGTCACTGGAGGCCCTATAAATACAATGATGGGGCCCCCTTCCCTGCTATATCTACTGCAGTTTTCTGGGGAAGGCTCTATCTGACATAAGGGAAAATAGGAAGATAGGGGCCCCCCTGTGGCTGCAGAATCTTTTTCCCTGGTAGTTACAACCCTGGTTACGGTTACTGCAAACCTTACTTACATTTTATTGAATTGAGTGAGCGGCACTGTTTCTAAAAGTATTTAGATACTGCACAGGCCCAGTGCAAAACCCACAAAGTGAACAATATTTTGGTGGGAGGGATGCAGAGAGATGCAAATGCAATGTAATTCATGGAATGAATTCTCAAGCTTACCTTTAGTCTTGTAGCATGGTATGTGTACTGTGCATTCCTCTTTGATGTGAGGTTTCGTTTTAGGACTGCAACCTCCTGTATGTATTCCTCTATGATCAATACAAAGCACTACGCGGTACCTCAGCCCATGTCCACATGTAACAGTGCACTGCAAAGACCATTTTAATATTTTAAACAATGACTGAAGTCAGTTAAAGCTTCTGTAAATTAGACACTTTGATACAATGTAATCAGTGTACAGCTTGCATAACTGTATATTTGCTGTCCCCTAAAAATAAGTCAACACACAACCATTAATGTATGTACACTGTACCTACACGTACAGTATGTACTTTCAACTTTCTGAAACCGTCTGTTTGTGGGTGTAATTATCTATTGAACTAATAGCTGCTAAAAGTTAACTTGTTTTTTTACTTTAGTGCTTAGTAAAAAAAACATAACGCAGCTTTCAATTTTTTCATTCATTTTATGTAGTTAACATCAGTTGTAATGCTTCCAAGATCTAGAATCTGGAAACAATTGTCAAAAGGAAGGGCAAAAGTATTTCAGAAAAGGCCATTTGTTGGGAAATTCCCCAAAGAAGTTTGTGTTTATTCTAAGTTCATTAACTGCGGCACTGTATCATGCAATATCTAAACAAAATGTAAAATCTAAATCAGGGGGCAGAAAAGCAGAAGAATATGGTAATGGTGGGACAAATTTTTTTTTTAGAAGAATTAAAAGGAGAAAAATGAAATATAAAACATAAAAATGTTGAGAGATATATGAAATAAATCTAGCAATACGCCATAATTGTAGTCTGAAAACCCTATTTGCAGCCTATAACTCTCTCAGTGGGTCAGAGACTGTACAAATATCAGATCATTGTCTTTATTAGGAGATATGGATCTCATCACTATTTATGGGTATGCTGACTGTACCATAATGGTACTAAGGGAAAAAACATACTGGAAACAACGAGAAAAGGTCCTCCGGGAACCCTTCAGCAGCCTATGAGCCAGGGGGCTCTATGTGGGTTATGCAATATGTCAGAGTTTAAAAGTGGACAGCTGTATCTGTTTGCCTTTCATGCATACCCTGACCAGCATTTTACTGGACTCTCATATGTTGATACACATAAAATTAAATTGGGAGAACCATTTTTTACCATATTTACTTTTATAACTTTTTAATTTGAAGATAAATTAAATTATTTGCTGCGAGTGCTGTTCAGGGGTTCTTGGAAGGTCTATTCTCATTCTTACAGTATACCAGATCATTGTAATCTGCAATGGTCAATACACAATATTTGAGTAAGCATGGAGTGGGCTCTTCCCCACAGTGGAAAAAAAACAAAGGCAACTCTTGTTTAGCAATTCTAGCCTATTAGCAATTCTATTCAGATTGCTTTTTTGCACATAATCCATCTGCACAATGTGGGGCTTCCAGCTCCACCACTGATTGTTAATTTTTTTTATTGAATTGTCTCATTGAGCACTAATAATTCTGCAGTTGCCATTAGGGCAATTTATACCCCAGAGAGTATTATAGATAGAGTACACTCTGTCTGAGAGTGTACATTACCAAATGCTGCTACACTGTCTGTCTGAGAGTGTACATTACCAAATGCTGCTACACTGCCTGTCTGAGAGTGTACATTACCAAATGCTGCCACACTGTCTGTTTGAGAGTGTACATTACCAAATACTGCCACACTGCCTGTCTGAGAGTGTACATTACCAAATGCTGCCACACTGCCTGTCTGAGAGTGTACATTACGAAATGCTGTCACACTGCCTGTCTGAGAGTGTACATTACCAAATGCTGCCACACTGTCTGTCTGAGAGTGTACATTACCAAATGCTGCCACACTGTCTGTTTGAGAGTGTACATTACCAAATGCTGCCACACTGCCTGTCTGAGAGTGTACATTACCAAATGCTGCCACACTGCCTGTCTGAGAGTGTACATTACCAAATGCTGCTACACTGTCTGTCTGAGAGTGTACATTACCAAATGCTGCCACACTGTCTGTTTGAGAGTGTACATTACCAAATACTGCCACACTGCCTGTCTGAGAGTGTACATTACCAAATGCTGCCACACTGCCTGTCTGAGAGTGTACATTACGAAATGCTGCCACACTGCCTGTCTGAGAGTGTACATTACCAAATGCTGCCACACTGTCTGTCTGAGAGTGTACATTACCAAATGCTGCCACACTGTCTGTTTGAGAGTGTACATTACCAAATACTGCCACACTGCCTGTCTGAGAGTGTACATTACCAAATGCTTGCTGCCACACTGCCTGTCTGAGAGTGTTACATTACGAAATGCTGCCACACTGCCTGTCTGAGAGTGTACATTACTCTCTGCAACACTGCCTGTCGAGATGTACATTACCAATCTGCCACACTGTCTGTCTGAGAGTGTACTACCAAATGCTGCCACACTCTGTCTGAGAGTGTACATACCAAATCTGCCACCACTGTCTGTCTGAGAGTGTACATTACCAAATCTGCCACACTGTCTGTTTGAGAGTGTACATTACCAAATCTGCCACACGGTCTGTTGAGAGTGTACATTACCAAATGCTGCACACTGTCTGTTTGAGAGGTGTACATTACCAAATGCTGCCACACTGTCTGTTTGAGAGTGTACGTACATTACCAAATGCTGCACACTGTCTGTTTGAGAGTGTACATTACCAAATCTGCCACACTGTCCTGTTTGAGAGTGTACATTACCAAATGCTGCCAACACTGCTGTCTGAGAGTGTACATTACAAATGCTGCCACACTGTCCTGTCTGAGAGTGTACTTACAAATCTGCCACACTGCTGTTGAGAGTGTACATTACCAAATCGCCACACTGTCTGTTGAGAGTGTACATAACCATGTCTGCCACCTGCTGTCTGAGAGTGTACATTACAAATCTGCTGCCACACCTTCTGTTGAGAGTGTACATTACCAAATTCTGCCACACTGTCGTCTGAGAGTGTACATTACCAAATGCTCCACACTACCTGTCGGAGTGTACATTACCAAATTCTGCCACACTGTCTGTTGAGAGTGTACATTACCAAATACTGCCCACCTGTCTGTTGAGAGTGTACATTACCAAATACTGCCCACCTGTCTGTTTGAGAGTGTACATTACCAAATGCTGCAACACTGTCTGTTTGAGAGTGTACATTACCAAATACTGCCACACTGTCTGTTTGAGAGTGTACATTACCAAATGCTGCAACACTGTCTGTTTGAGAGTGTACATTACCAAATACTGCCACACTGTCTGTTTGAGAGTGTACATTACCAAATGCTGCAACACTGTCTGTCTGAGAGTGTACATTACTAAATGCTGCCACACTGTCTGTCTGAGAGTGTACATTACTAAATGCTGCCACACTGTCTGTTTGAGAGTGTACATTACCAAATACTGCCACACTGTCTGTTTGAGAGTGTACATTACCAAATGCTGCCACACTGTCTGTCTGAGAGTGTACATTACCAAATACTGCCACACTGTCTGTTTGAGAGTGTACATTACCAAATGCTGCCACACTGTCTGTCTGAGAGTGTACATTACCAAATGCTGCCCCACACTGCCTGTCTTGAGAGTGTACATTACAAATGCTGCCCACACTGCCTGTCTGAGAGTGTACATTACAAATGCTGCCACACTGTCTGTCTGAGAGTGTACATTACCAAATGCTGCCACACTGTCTGTCTGAGAGTGTACATTACCAAATGCTGCCACACTGCCTGTCTGAGAGTGTACATTACCAAATGCTGCCACACTGTCTGTCTGAGAGTGTACATTACCAAATGCTGCCACACTGCCTGTTTGAGAGTGTATATTACCAAATAATTGCCACACTGTCTGTTTGAGAGTGTACTACATTACCAAATGCTGCCACACTGTCTGTCTGAGAGTGTACATACCAAATGCTGCCACACTGTCTGTTGAGAGGTGTACATTACCAAAATGCTGCCACACTGCCTGTCTGAGAGTGTACATTACAAATGCGCCACACTGCTGTCGAGAGGTACATTACAAATGCTGCCACACGGCTGTCTGAGAGTGTACATTACGAAATGCTGCCAACTGTCTGTCTGAGAGTGTACATTACAAATGCTGCCACACTGCTCTGAGAGTGTACATTACCAAATGCTGCCACACTGCCTGTTGAGAGTGTACATTACCAAAGCTGCCACACTGTCTGTCTGAGAGTGACATTACCAAATGCTGCCACCATGCCTGTTGAGAGTGTACATTACGAAATGCTGTCACACTGCCTGTCTGAGAGTGTACATTACTAAATTCTGCAACACTGCCGTCTGAGAGTGTACATTACCAAATGCTGCCACACTATCTGTCTGAGAGTGTACATTACCAAATACTGCCACACTGTCTGTTTGAGAGTGTACATTACCAAAATTGCCACACTGTCTGTTTGAGAGTGTACATTCAAAGCGCAAACTCTGTTTGGAGTGACATTACCAAATACTGCCACACTGTCTGTTTGAGAGGTGTACATTACCAAAGCTGCAACACTGTCTGTTTGAGAGTGTACATTACCAAATACTGCCACACGTCTGTTGAGAGTGTACATTACCAAATGCTGCACACTGTCTGTGAGAGTGTACATTACAAATGCTGCCACACTGTCTGTCTGAGAGTGTTAATTACTAAATGCTGGCCACACGGGCTGGGTTTTTTCTGTTTGAGAGTGTACATTACCAAATACTGCCACACTGTCTGTTTGAGAGTGTACATTACCAAATGCTGCAACACTGTCTGTAGAATTTTCAAAAAACATCGTATCCCTGTCTGCTTTAAACCGAACAACACACTGAGGCAGCAATTGGTACATCCTAACGACCATACTAAACACAAGAAAGGCGACATCATATATGCAGTGCAGTGCAGTGAAGAATGCTCTGATTTGTATGTGGGGGAGACCAAACAGCAACTGCATCAACGTATGGCCCAGCACAGAAGAGCCAATTCCTCGGGTCAGGACTCAGCCGTGTATCTGCATCTTAAGGACATACCTTTGAAGATTGTAATGTTAACATACTGGCGAAGGAAAGTGACTGGTTCAAGAGAGGTGTTAAGGAGGCCATTTATGTGAAAATAAAGAAACCAAGCCTAAATAGAGGTGGGGGGGTTTGACACCAACTGTCTGCCATGTACAATGCTGTTTTGACACCTTACTCTGGGCGTTCCTATAACACCTCTTAGCCACTATCTAATCACACCCTTAACACCTGGCTGTGATATGCTAATTGGGATTTTCTAGGGTACATAATTGCCACAGATTCTTGTACAAGTCATTCTGAATTGAGAAAGCCAGTCGGATGACTAGCGAAACATCTTCAAGAACTACATTTCAAGTCCAGTGGATCTAATTGAATACAACAGACATAAGAGGGGAGGGACTGTTTTATAGTATGGTATGCTCATATTGCTGGGTTAATGGTTTATTGATTGTGTTTAGCACTACAGAATTTGACTATGTGTTGCACATGGTACTTGTGGGTGAGGGAGTGTGTGACAGTACTGCATGGGAGCTTTGGATTGTGTGGGTGTGTGCCTTTGAGTGACAGATGAGGTGTAGCAGCTCCTACAAATCACATCATATTCAAAGGCTTATATCTCGGGGACTATGAAGAATTTAAAGAAACTAAAGGTACCCTGGTGGTTGGGATGACTTATAGGATACATTAGAAGGAACTTAAAAAAAACTATTTTCTCACTATAATTGCCCTTTAACTGTTTGGAAAGACTGCTCTTCAAATTGTTGCCAATGCCTGACATAAACAATACTGTTTAGCAGTTAGGACAGATTTTTTTCAAATATGTATAATATTTTTACATTTTTAATACAAAGGCACTTTGGGCACTATTGTGACATGAAATATCAAAATATATCAATCGAAATTAAGTCCATTCATCAGATATTTTTTTTTGTAATTGATGATATTTCACTACTCATTTTTAATTGATTGGTTGGTCCAAAGGCTGGAAGTGTAAAGATTCAAGTAACATAATACAGTCCCATATGCAGTGAAACTTACACTTGATTGTTTGAGTTACATTGATGTGAACTATTCTTAAACTTCTTTGGTAAAACTGCATTGTAAGTAGATGAAGGGTGGTATTGAAAGTACTCACCACTTTTCCAAGGTGGTTTCTTCAATTTGATATAGATGGCATCCTGTCCTTTTGGCCTTCTGTGTTGGGCCATGCATGGTGAAAAATCTGCAATTACTAAAAAGTCCAGTTGAATAGACATAATGTTACATGATATACAAAAACCTGGATAACTGTAACCTTCATAGGCAGGAACAGAGAAAGTTTTTTTAAAGGGCATGTCCACCCCAAATCTATCGTTTATATTTATGTTAAGGACCACCCCAAATACATTTTAGTTATACTTTTTATAAGACACTCGTAGATGGACTTTTCTGGGTAATGGCCATAAGTCAAAGGCATGATGGTTAGGTCACGGCCAATAGCAGTATCTTCTGCTGCTGTGTGAGCTTATTACCTGCTCACAACAGCAGCATAGATATAAACTATATATCTACATAAACTATATAGATATAGTGTATCTAATATAATTATAATATAAATAGTATAATATAGGTAGTATGAACTGCTGAGATAAACATTTTTTTATTTTCTTTAAATAGGTGGGAAATCGGAAAGTGGAGCTCTTGTAGTTTGACCTGTGGCGTGGGTCTGCAAACCAGAGACGTGTTTTGCTCTCACCTCTTGTCAAGAGAGACAAATGAAACAGTGGTCTTAGGAGAAGAATTTTGCAGGCAACCTAAACCTGATTTAGTTCTGGCTTGTAATCGCTTTGACTGCCCGCCAGCATGGTACTCATCAGAATGGAAGCAAGTGAGTCATTTTAACTTTACCTAATTCATTTGGTAGCGATTACCAAAACTATACATGGATATGCTATATAATGGGGCAGCTGATGGTTGAGGCAACTGGGTTGCCAGTGGACATCTATTATGGCACTCTCTATTTTTTAAGTCTACAATTTTAGCATTTCTACTACACTAATAAAATGTCCTGTAACACCTTAGGTGCTCCACAGAACTATCAAAGCTCTGTATTTCAGAGTTTCTGTAAGCATTACGCTTTAAAGGGCACCTACTGTAACAATGTAGGTTTCAATCATGTAAATCAGCCAAGTCCTCTTTTTAATTGCAGTTTTTTTTTTTTTAACTGAACCATTTAAAGCAAAAAAAAATATCATTAGATTCTAGCAGAATAACCAAAACAGAGAGGATTGCAAATGTCTAATTATCAGTGACAATATGCTATATAAGTATAAGTAGAAGAATATGCTTTTTATATTGTTCTCACTTATTTATTCTTTCCTTTTGTTCATGCAATTTTGTTTAGCCCAATCTTTTGTTCAAACTGATTTAACTACAGAGAACAATAAATTAGGATAAATATTAAACATATAGAGGGAGATTCAATAAAAGTTCTTATTGTTAAAAATGGTGCTAATTTTGCCCCAACAAATCAGCTTTAGATTTTAGCTTTCAAATGTTAAATAGCATCTGATTGGGGCAAAATTAGCACCATTTTAACGATAAGAACTTTTATTAAATCTCCCTGTTAGTCTTCTATTTCTTATCAGTGGGATTTATTTTAATCCAGACATATAGTCTTCAAGATGATAAAGAAAAAGCCATGTATGTTTTAAATCTGCATTTACTTCAAGCTGCCATTATTTGGCCAGTTGTCAACGACAAAGCCTTTCCTCCATGTTTTATACAGATGGATGCAGAGCTAGAAAACTGATAAAACTAGAAGAAACAAATTGTGTAACACAGTTAAAAAATATAAAATATCAACAAGAAACTACCTTTGATTATAAACACCTGTGTATGTATATAGTTTCTTTCAAATAATGGAAATTATAACTAGGGTTGACTAATTTATCTACCCAGGTAGTCGGTAGAAAATATATGCCCACAATTTAACTGCTGCAGACAAGAGGAGGTTTGAGGGTCTGAGCATTGTTTGGATGTTTGTTTGGTTCCAAGGTCATGTTGGTGAGCGGGATTTCATGAAGGAGGTCCAAGCTTTTGTAAATGAATTATATGTTTTTTGGGCTATAACATTAGCACAACAACCTTTCATAGCCATGTTCTCCACCTTTTGGAACTTTTTCTGTGAAAGGGATGTCCTATGTTATTCATATATATATATATTTTATATTTTTGAAAATGCCACAAAAATATCTTGTTTGCAACTAATATAAACAAAGTTCCATAATTACATATTATCGTATCATTTTTATTTCTCATTTGGTAAATTCTTAAACTACTAATGCAGCACCGTAAATGTTGCTGAACTCAAATTTACAAATTACAATAGCCTGTTAATTAGGTGATTAAATCAATATAATGGAGAAACACCTTCTTAGAAGGCATCTTGCAGTCTCATGCTATATGAATAGCATTGCCCACAAATTCTAAGAAACAAGAAGTAATTTCGTACTCCCAGGTTCCCCAGAGTAAAGGGCGGAGATATGCAAAATACTCCTTTAGCTTATGCATGTGTCCCTAAGCTTTCTAGCTGCCTTTTCTACTGTACGCCCAAGTCCTACACCATATAGCCATGACATAAAGTATTTTCCATATCTCTCGTTTTTTCAAAACAACAGATGGACGACTAGTGGCTACCAGTATTTTGTTTGTTAGGGTAAACTTGTCATCAAATGTCTGTCCCCTATTTTAAAGAAACAAATGCTAAGCTTAGAACCTGTTTTTGAAAGCTATATTTTATATGTGGTGGTTTCCCTCTAAATAGTTGCTGTTTGCTAAATGCATGTGTTTTACATCACGCAGTGTTCCCAAACATGTGGTGGAGGCATTCACACACGGGAGGTTTTATGCAAACAGCGCCTTTCTGATGGTAGCATCTTAGAATTACCTGAAACATTTTGTTCCACTCTGAAACCTGTTTCTCAGGAACATTGTAAGAATGAGGACTGCCCAGCAGAGTGGCAGTTTACTGATTGGTCTCAGGTATGTTTTAATGCAACTAAATATATTTTCATCAACAAAGAGTTGGGTTTTTTATTTGTTTATAAAATGATCTTGGAACAAAAGATTCTAATTCTGTGTTCTACATGGAATAATTATATATTACAACTATATTCTATATAATAAAAGCCTAACTGCTGACTATGTGCTGTGTGTGTTTGTGTGTGTGTGTGTGTGTGTTCCTATGGACTCAACACTTGAGGGAAGGTGAGATAGTCCCTGCAGTTTGAATTGATTCACTAGAGGAAGTAAGAAACACACATGGCGGCATGGAGAGCAACATCAGATAAGCAGATAAGGTAGAGGGGATGACGCTGCCACAGAGGGGGGTACTCTAAGATAAAGGGCGGGCTCTGGGACAGGGTTGACTCAGGGACAGAGGGGGGACTTTGGGACAGGGGGGGACTCTGGGACAGAGGGGGGAGTTTGGGACAGAGGGGGTGGGACTCTGGGACAGAGGGGGGGACTCTGCCTTTTGGAACAGGGGGAGGTTCTGCTTTTTGGGATGGGGAGACTTTGCCTTTTGGGACAAAGGGGGGGAACTCTGACTTTTGGGACAGGGGGTGGGGCTCTGGCCTTGGGACACTCTGGGCTTCTAGCGCCCATTAATGTAACAGGCTTAATGTCTAGTATATATATATAAAACTATCCATGAGACTTGCGCACACTTGTACACACTTTTGCAATACTAGAATTTCCCTGTTTCTGTAAATGTGACATATGATAAACATTAGCCAATTAATTACAAGCCTCTTATTCAGATTATGGAAGTGATATTTTTTTATAGCCATGATTAGTAAAGGGAGCCTCTCTCAGTTTCTATAAAGCATGTTTATCAGTGTGGTTTCCTTATTGTGCATTCAATTATTTTAAATATAAATCTTTAACTGTGTATCTTTATGATCTCTAAAAATAACGATCATTTTGAAGGAGGTAATAATATCCAGATGACAATGAAAAGCATTTCAATAAAATGACTTGTTGTTAGTTTTTTTTAAAAAAAAATTCAAATTCTCCTCTTAATTTTATATTTTAGTGTTCAGTGACCTGTGGAGAAGGAACTCAAATCCAAAGTGTGGTTTGTAGGAAAAAGCTACAAAATGGTGACTACATTGTGGTGAATTCCTCCATGTGTTCTCCTATAAATGTGCCTGCCAGATCATGCATATTGACAGCCTGTCCAAGTAATAAACATCAATTTTCTTTTTTATACTCATTTCTCATTGTTTAAACTTTTAATGGAGAAGTATAGTCCGAGATGTTCTATATATATTTTTTTCTAAAGTTAGAAGTTAGAAAACTGTTCCTATATTGCATAAAATGTATTTCTATTGTATTTGCAACTAGTGGGTACAGATGCATTCTCTGTACTCATTTAAGAGAGGGGGAAATATTAGACTGATATAGAAACTAAATCATTATATCCTAGTGCCCTGCCTGTAAAATACTATATATAGGGCAATGGGACATAATATGTTAAGATGTATGCATATATATATAAAATATACGTGGTTTATGGCTTTGTAAATATCTCTGTAAACAGTGGCAGCACAGAATTATACCATTTATAGAAATGTCCGGCTTTAAAGAGGAATGTTGGGAGGTATTCTTTAAATAGCATTACTATATAGAGCAAATCTTATGTAGGATTTGGAGAGTTCCGCTAATTCAGCACAGTTTACATTTGTATACCGTTTGTACTCAAGTATAAACCAGTCTAAGTATAGAGATGGGATTCGGGCCCATCTCGGACTCTGATCCAACACAGAGCCCTAAATAGACTTAGGAGTCTATTTTCTTTAAATATCGAACGTTTGAGGATTATCAAAAATAGCCTTTAATGTTCGATAATCCTCGAAAATATGACCGGAAACTCGAACATAGTCTCCACTCGTATTTTCGAGGATTATCGAATATTATTATCAAAAATAGCTTTGAACATTCAATAATAACCGATAATTCATTCCATTTTCGGATCTTAAGGATTTTTCCGGGATCCGGAAATTTGAAAAAGTAACGAAACTGGCGAGTTTTGGCCATCTCTACCCAAGTATAACAGAGGTACCTATTTTTACCTAAAACATAAGTAAAACTGATTGACTCAGGTATAAGGGTAGAAAATATGAACACTAATGCAAACCTGTAATTAGTAATTTCATGTACACCAGACAAAACTGTGTGTATGTAAGTATTAAGTAAAAATGTATTTTTATATTGTATTACCGGTAATAAAAGTGGTACAGTAATAGCCCCTAAACCCCACACACACTGGTTGCTTACTAGCTCCGGTATGGTCTGGTGACGTACTCCTTAGGCACACCTCCATGTCTGGTGATGCCTGAGGACGTGCGTGGGATGTGCAATACGTGCGTAACTTACATTCCCGTGCCTACGCCCCCTGACTGCCTCCCAACTGCTCCAGTCTCTTTCGGTCTCCTTCTTATTGCGCCCGCATTTGGAGTTTGCCTTGCGCTAGTTTGCTGTGTCTTCTACAGGTACCGGTCAGCTTCTTCATCCAAAAACTGCTTGTGACCCGAGTATAAACGGAGGTTCGGTTTTTAGGTTAATTTTAAAATAGGAAAACCTCAGTTTATACTCAAGTATATACTCTAATTTTTATGGGTGATGTTAGATGATATTATAAAGCATTGTTTCTGACCTATTAAAAATGTGCTGTGTTGAAACATGTGCACTTACACAAGGAGGGCTAAAGTCTCCAGACAACATTGTCCCAATAGACAGACCACATTCAAAATGTTACATTCAAACTGTGTCTTACCACTTGGTTTGTTGTGGCTGTAAGTTGTATGGTGTACACTTGTGTTTTATAGTGCATAGTAGATTAAAGCAAGGAAGTTTTATTTCTTAGTCTTTAACCACCAGAGCTACCACATAGATTATGGATACAGTTAAAAACATATTTTGCTAGGTACAAATGGAAGCAAAAAATAAGCTATTTAGTATTGTTCCTAGAAGGCTTTCTGTCTGAAAAATAAATCTGCAGGGTAACAGAATCTTTTCAGGGGCTTCCATATTGATGCAGAAAATACCTCTTTTTATATGTATGTAACATAGAATGCACATTTTTCATGCACCTAAATGTAACTTACTTGAGTTGTATCCTGCAGTACATTAAGGACAAGAAATTTAAGTTTTGGTCTCTTATAAAGTCATTGCATGTGTATTTTATTAGCCAGTGTGACTTGTTTGCTTCTTGCATAATATGCAAAAGAAAACTAATTTTGTATAATGTATGTTAAAGGGCATGATCACCCTTAAAATTTAAAACTGGTCTTATGTTTGTTACCTCCCCAAACCCCAAATGATATATTCAGCTCATTATTAGATGCATTACTAACCAGATATTTAAGGATACAGTAGTTATTGCCTTCATTCTGGCAGAGTAAGCCAATACCTCCCTCCCTGCAGTCCATTAAGTCTGCCTCCATAGCAAATACTCAAGTTAATAAACATTTCTGTGACCCAAGGTTGGAAGCAGATACATTTTCCATAATGGAAAAGGTATCTGTAAGAAACTGGTACATGTAAGAAACTGGTGAAAATAGCAATTGGCATTGCAGGCATATGACTGATAAGTCACCAATTTTTTTGTGTTAAGGGTGGACATGCCTTTTAAGTTCCTGGTCAGTAGTTCCAACTACTAAACTAGTAATTACACAAACTTCTGTGGTGTATTGGAATTACACAAGATTGTTCTCAGAGTAGACAATACTTTAATTAGGCTCACTAATATAACTTTCCAAAGGTTTGCCTCAAAAGCTAATGCTAAAAATGTTATATGAAACAATTTTTAATGCAGTTACAATATATAGTACACTGCAATTACGATATTAAAATGTGCCCTGTACCACTGTGTTAGTATTCAGTTTAAGACAAACTGAAATCATAAATTTTGCTTATTTTTCTCCTTTAATATAAAATGATTATTAATTGTTTTAGATCAGGATAGCTTTTACATTGGCAATTGGCTGGCATCTTGCTATGTGTTAGAGCATGCTAAGATATGTTTCACAATTTCAACTTTATTAAATACACATCCTGCATTTGGTCTGGAAAAAGGTGTGCATTCCTGATTGTCTTATGTACAGATGGACCAAATTTTACTGGTGCATCTGGAACACATGATGCAGTGTTCATTTAAGTTAGGAAAAGAGATGCTTCAATAAGGTTTGCTCTATATTACACTGTATATCTACTTTCACAACATAGTGTGCTGGGAGTGTAAGTAATACCTTCTAAATGGACATCTGTTTGAAGCAAAGATATGTCTGATAAGTCAATGTACAAAACAGCTGGAGTTATAGTGGCTACAGTGCCATTTTTTTTTGTCTTGTATAATTAAACCCTCACCAAAGTTTGTTTGGTTTCTTTTTATTCAAATCAATGTCTGCCCTATTTCTTCATTTGTCTAAAAGTAGCAACATTTAAAAGAATATTAACCAAAGAACTTTTTTTATTTCCCTTGTTTTATGGTAGCCAATGTAACAGTTATTCCTTTTACTGGTTTCTAAAAACCACAGAATCCCTTGTTACACTCTCCACATTATCCATGTAATCTAGAGGTTATCCAGTAACTAGGAATGTCCAACTAAAAACAAGACTGCACACAGTGAAATGCAATTAAAGAGTTAAGTAATAAGTGTCATTCAAGAAATATCCATATGGAATATTTCAAGACCACAAGCATTTACTATATTTAGCAACAGGTAAATGTACAGAAAGATGTGTGTGTAGATCACCCTGCTTTTAAAAAAGACCATAAGCCAATACACCAGCGTCATTTAAATATATATATATATCTATCATGCAAGCATTGCTTTTTTCATTTATTAATTATACATTTTGTTTTTAAGGACTCAAAACTGTTCAGAAACAAAACCCACAAATAACATGTTTAAGGAAGCTTTACATTCAGACCAAAAAACAAAAGAAGTTGCAATTTGTTGTTGGCGGATATGCTTATTTGTTTCCCAAGACTTCTCTTGTGTTACGATGCCCTGTGCGGAATTATCGCAAACCTCAAATCATTTGGGAAAAAGATGGAAGACACTTGATAAGTTCTGAGCATGTTACTGTCGCACCAAATGGGTATATTAAAATCCATCACCTTAGACCCACAGACACTGGAGTTTATACATGCATGGCAGGACCCAGCCAGGAAAGTGTTATCATCAAACTCATTGGAGAAAATAACAAGATTATCATGCATTCTTCAAGGAATAGACACGAAGAGGTCACTAAAAAGGTGAAGAAAAATGAATCTTACTATCGTCCTGAAAAGCACCAAAATGGAAATCTTTTTAACAGGAGCAAGACTGTTAAGCAATTGCATATTCCAGATCCAAGTATATATTATGATAATATAGTATCCAATCTTTTAGCCTTAAATATTCTGTCTGGTCGAAATATGGATTCATCAGAACCTCTAGAATCCTTTGAAAGAAATATTTCATCTGAGGAGGAGCATATTCTTGAACATTCCTTACCTAAAACATTTGTCACTGAACTAAAGCACATAGATGACATCATTAGGCTATCATCTCAGCAACCTGTAGAGAGTCAAGCTAATGTCAGTAGACACCTTCTTTGGCAGTTAACTCAAGACATTATAAGAAATCACACAGAAAGAAAAAAGCCTATTGCCTTCAAACCAGAGCTGAAACAGATTGGTGCAGGAAATTCAGAGCTTTCATTGTACAAACCTGTTTCTGGATTATCTAGTTCATGGAGGACTCCATTGATGGAAGCAGCAGTCTCTGAATCTCATGAATCTTGGGACACACACAGAAAACCTGTAATACTAAGAAAGATATCGGCAGCTCAGCACTTTTCTGCTTCAGAGGTTGTTACTCACATAGGACAGACAGTGGCTCTGGCCAGTGGGACACTTAGTGTGCTCCTTCACTGTGAAGCAGGTGGTAACCCAAAACCAGTTATTAGCTGGGCCAAGAATGGAGAGGAAGTGAAATACAGCAATCGGTAAGTTAAAATTTTATGTACATTTTAAAATCCAGGATTTTATGTGATTCCGAATTATTCTATTGTAAAATTATTTGTGCCACTTCTATTTTGGGTTCTTACCAGAAAGAATTGACTTATGTTGTATTGGCAATGCCTTAGCTACTTTCCACACAAGACATTCTGCATCATATCACAGTGAAATTCAAATGAGCGTTCAGGGATTTACTGTGTTGTACATGTTCACTAAATGGTCCATTTGTGCATAAGGAAAAGACCTTGAAATCTAACCTTGGTGTTGACTGCAACTTATTTTTGATGTGTTAAAAAACTTTTTTAAATATAGTTTAAATGTGTGATGACCAAGCGTGCAGATTTTTCATCTGTTTTATATTTGCCGTCATCATAGTTGCTTTGCGTGAGCAGCCCTAGAAGAATGTACCGTAATTTACAAGGATTCATAACACACAAGGGACAATAAGCTGTTATTCATGGTTAGGATTGGTCTTTTTATGAAAACTGGAAGTGGTAAGATAAGATTTAGCATCAGTTGAGGCAGCTGGTAAAAAACACAAGCAATCCACAGGTTTATGGATAGTTAATCAGTGCTCTGCCGAAAAGAGTTGCAGGAAATCTGAATATATACAGATTAGCAAAATGATAAAGATTTGTCCTTTGTACGCCTAGTAGTTGGAATTAGCAACATTTGACATATCATTAATTATTTTATGTTTCATTTTTCTTTGCTTTGTTTTTCTACAGTAAGTAATGCCATATTTCACAACTATAAATTTGACTATCATGCAAATTAATAGAGTAACATCATAGTTAATGTTGAAAAAGGATACACTGCTGTCAAATTCAGCCCCCAAACTACAAAATAGGCTATAAAGTTAAGCAGGATTACAAAGCACCTCCATGTGTGGTTTCATGTTAAAATATTATCATGAAATTATATTGTATTAAATTAAAGCTATGTATATTTATGCAGTTGTATAATTCTTAGAACCATAATTCAGATATTCGACCAAAAAATGAATTTTCCACAATAAAACATATGAATTAATGCATGTCCCAGTGGGATCTGTTTGTTACAACAAATCAACCAAGCACTACATCAAAAAGTTAGCCGATCCTTGTGCAAGACAGTAGGGCAATACAGAGAAAGGAATAGGCAGGAAAAACTAAGAAGTTGACTTAACAGGAAAGCATTTTGCAGACTGCACTATCTTCTGAGTTGTCTGCAAAAAAAAAAAAATATTAGATGGCAACTTTTGCTTATGTTGAGCTTTTTGCTCCCCTTAAACCTAAACATAAAACCATTTAAACCCCTGATTACCAAACAATTTGCAATTTAAAAAAAGAATGCTTTCCTTTTGATTACATCATCATTTTATATTACTTATAAAAGATCTACTAAAATCTAACAAATAATTAGAATAGAAATAGTACAGGGTCATGTAATACAACCCATACAAATAGTCCAGGTCTTTAAAATCGAAGAAGAAAGTTTCCAAAATTGCAAGAAACAGTGGGAAGAACGATAATGGGATTAAATGACATTCTTTTGGAGGTTTATTTCTGGTGTAAGTGGTATCCCAGTGTGGAAGTTTGTGGAAGATAATCCCAGTGTAGGAAGGGTAATGGTATATTGCGTTTAGGCCAGTCACATAGAGTCCTAAGATGTTAACAAAATACTCTTAAGGAAAATCATTTATGAAACATAAAAGAACATTTTCCTCATGAAATTTCAGGTACAAAATATTCTCTTTGACAATGTGAACAGCTTGTATTTATTAATAAATGTTATAACAGAACAACAAAAGGAAAAAAAATAGAAAAAAAAGAAACAAATTAAAAAAGGTCTTACCCAGGAAAAGTAGGGGGAAAAGGATGTCCCAAAATCAATATATTGTAAAATTAGCACTTAAAATGTCAGTTTGTCAGTTTTATTGGTAATATAGCCCTAATATTGACCTTTTATGTCATTTAACCTTCACATGACCTCACCCCCTAAACAGTCAACAAGTAAATTCTGTATGCGCTATTTAAATTACAGACTGATACTGATTGCATCCCAGAAATGTGGCTATCCATAATATATATATATATATTATTGATGAGCTACAAATTATTATTATGAATTTATATAGTGCCAACATCCTCTGTGACATTTTACAATAACATAGTCATGCATGTTACATACAAAGTCATACAAATTATATTATGGGGAATGCTTATAATATAAGTACACAAAGTGATGAGTTAATTTTAATGATGAGTTAATTTTACCATGATACACAAGGAAAGAGGGCCCTGCCTAGTATGCTTACAGTCTAGAGCAAATGGGGGTTACACATAAGGTAATCGGAAGGCTGTAAGTAAATTGGCAGTGAAGTTTGATTAGGGGATAGGATCACGTTGGGTCATTGTATAGGGTAGTGTCTTAGGCCAGGTTATATGCTTGCCTAAAGTGGTGGGTTTTGGGATTACATTTGAAGATATTAAGGGAAGGTGAATGACAGATGGAATGAGGAAGAGAGTTCCAGAGTAAAGAGGCAGCAAAAGCAAAGTCTTGAAGACACCACAATGGATGCATGAGAGATCATTTGAAGAGCAGAGGGCATAGGATTTTGGTAGCGTCATGTGAAAGCATTTAGTTGGGGAAAAAAATACTTCAGTAAAACAAAAAAAATTATTTGTTAACTTTTTTTATATAGCCCTTTAATACTTAGTATGTTCTGTTTCTTGCCTAGTATCCTACTAAAATCTGATGACTCTCTGCAAATTTTGGAACCAGTTGAAGCTGATGTTGGGTTCTATACCTGCAATGCAACCAATTCTTTAGGTTATGCTTCTGTTTCTATTGCCATCACCTTAGCAGGTATGTTAATATGTGCAACACTATGAAGCTGGTTGGGGGGGGGGGAAAGCCAAAGAAATGTTTTTGAGACCAACTTTGTCAGCTTCATTGTGACCAATGATTGTCTAATTCAATAGGTTTTTTTTTTTTTACTTTGCACAGTGATTGTGACTGCATATTGTAGTGATTTTTGTTTTTATTTTATAGGGAAACCTTTAATAAAGACCTCAAAGGTAACTGTCCACAACGCCGATTCTCCTTCTGTTTCTGTTGACGTGGGAGGTGTGGTGAAGACTACTCAGGGAACAAATGTTAGCATCCATTGTCAGGTAGCAGGTAAGTGCACATATTAGTAACCTAAATTGCTATGCCATTTTAGCTAATTCTCTTCTTAGAGGGCATGTCCACCCCTAAAACTATAATTTCACTCACTTCTGGCCCCACTGTGTAGTGTAAAAATCCTTAACTTACATCTGTGCTCCAAATGGTTCTCCTGCATTGCCTGTCCAAAGTTAGGAAAATTGAAGAATAAGAACTGTCTGTTTGTCATCTGGATGCCTGCTATTTCCTTATTGAGGTTTCGGCATGCGCGGGGGAGCCCCCCCCCTCCATCCCTCTGGATCTATCTTTTGTACCTGGTGCCCTACCTATAAAAGCTTTTTCTGTAGTGTGGGGCACCCTAGCCCACCCCTAACCTCCATGTTTGTTTAATTACACAGCTGTAGAACTCTACTTACATCACTTTGTTCCCCTGACGTTCTGCAAAGCAGTCACGTTTGATTGACTGCTTCTCGGCCAATCACATATGCGGCTGCGGTATGTTGAAGGACTGTAAGTAGAGTCTGCTGCTTTTTTAATTAAACAAATATGGCAGTTGGGGGTAGGCTAGGTTGCCCTACACTACAGGAAAAAATTGTGGGTGGAAATACCCTTTAACTTTTAAATTACTTGTTGTTCTGCTTTTCAAGAGAATATCTCTTGAATGTGCGTGTGAAGTTTTTTTCTCCAGGTCATGGCATATCTGTGGTATTCAGTTCAGATTAACTGGACCTGAAGTTGAGTTGTTGAATGTTTTCAAGAACTAAACTTTTTAGTCCAGTTGATCTAACTGAATACCATAAATTTATCCTGAATGCTTTCTGCTTCTTGCTGTGAGCAATTTCTGTTGACTTTATATTCTTGAATGCTACTGTAACATTTAATTAACTCATTTGCAGTGTCGAACTGGCTTCTTTTGCTTATTGGAATTTCTTATTGTCCCTTTGGCTTTGTATTTAAATGTTAGCAGTTTTCGTGGGCTGTGGGCCCACTGGGGGATTCCCCTGTAACCCTGTGAGCCAGTTCAACACAGTTCCTTTGACACTATACATATAGATCAATTTGTTTTAGAAGTTGTGTTTGCCTAAATAAATTCTGGCCCTAGATGTTTTTGTGCTTCCTATACTGATTTAATACCCATTGGTCTTTGACTTAGGAATTAACATTTGATACAAGGAGAATGATAATCCAGAGGGTAAATGGGGTAAATATTAGTCTTTATAAAATACTAACTGGAGGGCCCATTGATGCTGGGGCACACCTGGTGTGACCTGATGGCACAGCCTTAATATTTACATGGACATTTGTTAAAAATGCTGATAATTTGCCCCAACAAATCAGATATTATTTAACATTTAAAAGCTAACATCAGATTGGTAGGGGCAAAATTAGAACCATTTTTAATGAAAATAACTTTTATTGTATAACCCTGTTTTTGTTTAAGGTAACTCACTATTCAAGTTGCACTGCAAAAAAAATTCCCCTGTATTTTACATTTCATGGACTCTGCAAACAGACTAAATATTTAAAACTCGACACAGACAAAACAGGGCACTGTGATTTAAAAAGTCCATGCAGAGTGTCTATCTTGATGTTTCCCAGACTAAGTTAGAAGAAGGTTCTGTGGGAATCTTTAGGAAGCCAATGTAGGAATAACCTACATGCTTTGCAATACCTCATTAGATTTGTTCCCACTGTCCCAAAATGCCTTTCTGGACCTATAAATTTAACACAATAAATAGATGAATTAACACATAATACATCGCCAAATAGTGCACTAAATAGTGGTCTGGGGACAAGTCCTAATAATGTAAATGAATTTCAAACTAAATAACAATTCACCGTCCTTTATCTGTTTGACGCTTGTGCCAGAGTGTGCAAGTAAATATAGTGAGTGGTAATACATACTGCATTCTGTCGAGGGTTGTGCTGGCATAAAATATTACTATGCTTATTTCTGAATTATCTCCACCAGGACTCTTGAACTAAAATTACCAGCAAGAGGTCAGTTAGTGCAGGGATCATCTCAGTACACACTTAATAAAAACAGATTTAAAGGTTACTTGTGGGTTCCCTGCAGACAGCAAAGAATAAATATGACAAGCTCTGATAAACCACAGCTGAAGCGTTCCTTTCTGGCAATACAAAGAGAGCAGCAACATCATTCACATTTTAATATTTGCTGTCATTACATCATTATGGTATTGTTTAGAATTCTGTTGAACTATCTTTTGGTCGGCTTCAAGACAACTTAACTTGTTTGAAAGATAGAAATGATAGCCACATTGATCTATGAAATTATAGATTGCATTTGCATTTGAAGAAAGGGGTTTAATTAATTCTCCTTTAATTAACATTATTGCATTCTACAGTTACAGAAAAAAAAAGTAGGAGGAATTTGTAGACTTTTTATTAAACAACAGTTTCTTGGTTTTTTTAGAAGTATTACTGAGAGTATTACTAAATACTAGAAGTATCACTAAAAAATGCATTTTATACATTGATATTGCATAAAATTAATCAGTAGCGAAGAAAGCAATGGGGAAAGAAGTATGCAAGAAGCAGAATGAAAACATTCTGGGTTGGGAAAAAATATCTGCCATACAGTATACGGGCCAAAGCTATATTGGCCATTTTTGGGCTGAAATACTTCAAAACCCACGCTACCAGATGTACTGGCTATTAGGGAAGTTTACCTTGTAACACAAAACTTAACGCCTACTGAATGTAGGCATACGGGTTCTCACAAAGGAGTTTAAAGGGCATGTCCACCCCCAAAACTAAAATTTTCCCCCACTACTGGCCCCACTGTGTAGTTTAAAAAAATCCTTCCTCTAACATCTCTGCTCCTTATTGTTTTCCTGCTTTGCTTGTCTAAAGTTCCCAAAATTGAAGAGAGGTCCCTGCTGCTTCCTTGTCCTCTGAGAGGTTTCTGGCATACGCAGGGGAGCCCTTCCCCTGCAAAGAAGCTATTTCATATGCTGTGTAAACACTACAAAAGGTTATTGCGATCGTAAATTACAATAGTAAACCGACCGATACTTTGATAGACTGATGTACAATGTTAATTGTACGTAGATGTACCATACATATTTTTCAACTTTCAGTTTGTTTGGTAAATAAAGTTGAATGTCGTCTACAGTATTGTGAGGTTAAATTACATTTAATCAGAACTTCAGAAAAGTTATTGTTCTTTGAATGTTCTTTTGCCATCTTGTGGCTAAAAGCCTCAAGTGCAAATAGGTCTTTCAAACTTTGGTTATCAAACAAAAGCCTAGTACAGATGTAAGACACTGTCAGCTGAAGAGGCCAATAAATACTCAGAGGATGACCACTTTAACCAACAATCTTACATGTGTGAGGAATTTCTGTGCAGTTTGTGATCCTTACTACTGGATAGGAACAATGCCAAAGTATATGCCATACAAGTAATATTCTTGGCCAAAGTGTTGTTCCACCTGACACTCCTGTCCGACAGTAATCTTACGTGTGTGTGTGTACAAGGCCTAAAACCTATAACCCACTTTGGAATAAATTATGGATTTTTTAGCAATATCCAGAAGCATTTAAATACAATTAATAAACAGTTACCTTGAAGCATGTACATTTTATATGTTCTTCTTATTACAGATAAGACATGACAAACCTATCTATTTAAAAAACCTGAAATTCTTTAAAAAATCTAGGTAGCTCTTTTTAACAGTTTAACAAGAAGTATAAATACAATAAGACGGTTTATTGTTTATATTGTCATGATAGTGTATTAGAGTGTTTAACCAAAGGACTCCATGTTTACCTGAGCTCTTAAATGAGTAATTCAGCATTATTTTTATATCTGCGTTTACTTGTTATAACTAACATTATCTTACTCTGGTTATTTATCTGCCTATCATTATATAGTGCAACATTATTTATAGACTAATAATATACAAATATTTTATACTCATAAATAGAAACCTTATAGCAATCTTAAAGTAGGATTGTTTATTTAAAACCCTAAACAGATGCTGTGTTCTTTACATTAAGGTCTCCCAGAAGCTGAGGTTACTTGGTACAGAAATAAAAGCAAACTTCATTACGTTTTCCATCTTAATGATGCATCACTGTCTATTGGAAATGTATCCAAGGCTGATCAAGGGCTCTACACTTGTAGGGCAGCCAATGTCCATGGTGAGGTTGCAGAATCCACTCAGCTACATGTTCTTGGTAGGTTCTAAAGAACTTTTTAAAAGGTTCTGCAAGCTATAGGCTATAATTTACTTTATTATATAGGTATTTTTAATGCTCTATACAAATAACATTCCACCTTTCCCACAATTTACATATAATACTAATACACCATAACTTGAAACCATAAATGAAACATCAACACACTGTTGTGAGTATTCCTACCTCCTGTTTCTACCTGGAAGTGCTCCAGTGAAGTGCTAAAGTTACCACACTTACTTGTGGCTTGACAGCTGCCCCACTCATATTGCCTCCCTTTTTGTCTTTCTTATTCTTCTTTCTACAAAAGGGGAGTGTGTGCCTAAGATGAGAAAGAGGAGATGGAATGGTAGACTGGAAAGACAGCTGTCAAATTGTTGGTAACAGCACTTTACTGGAGCACTTTTAAGTAAGTATGGGTGGTAGGAGCATTCTTTCCTATCTTCAAGATAATCATACTTTTAATTTTAATAGAAATAATGCTAACGTTACTGTGCCTTTAAGCAACATTTATTTAGGTATAACATTTTCTGCCTGTCTGCTTATTATCTTTTCCATCGACAGACTATGAAAACTATGGCACTGAACATTTAAGAACATTCTTTGCAGAGTTTGGTCAAGCCATTCCATTTGTTATTGCATCTCCTGAAGGAAACAATTTGATAGTAAATCTTGGGGGATCAGCGTTAATAGGTAAGTGACCGTGCTTGTAAATTCTAATTTTGGATTTAAACATTACTTTACAGAGTGCAAATTGAAAATGCCTACTTGTTAAGACTGGAGTATGTTGTATTACAATTAGCCTTTAAGCAAGATTCAAGGTAAATAGGAGACTTTCACAAAATAAATGTAAGGCAGCAATCCAGCTCTCGGGGTTTACTGTCTTATTCTTTACAAAGTAAGTTATTTTATTTGAAATGGCCAGCAGCACTGGGTAGCCATTGGCTGCAGGGTAAAAGACACAAATACAGATCATCTGTTCTATCCTTTGCTCCAATCATAGCAAAAGCACTACACTTTTTTTCCCTCCAAAGGGAACAGTTATAGCTTTTTAGTAATGAGACTGTAACACAGTGAGATTAATACTTACTTCATGAATGTTAACCATATATACAGAATGAATGGGGTTAGAATAAAATAACCTTCATGTCAGTGGTGCTTACTTTTGCCATTTCATTAAAAAATGGACACTGTTACATCATCACATTGAAATCACAGAATGACGCCATTGATGTTCCCAACAGTTATTAAGTGAGTGTTACAATATGACGTTCTACCGGACAACTGGCTTTGATACATTATTTTGAATACATATTTACTATTACACTTTGCGATGGTTAAAAATTATCAGACTTTAGACTGTGGCTCCAGAGAGAGCTTTTCTACCTTTAGGCATGTCTGTCCATGAATCCGGGTTTACTCTGGGGCTTTCAGTGAAAGTAAAATTTTAGATGAAGGCTTAAGAGGTAGATGGAAAGCCATGAAAAACTTAAATATGGATTCTTCTAGCAGTTGAAAGAAAACATGTCTTGGTATGTTTTCCTTCAGCTTATTGTGCTTTTGCTGTGTTGTTATTTTTGCGAGAGCCTGACATCTGTGTCAGTTTCTCACTGATTTGCAGCATGCATCTCAGGATTGTATTTCACTTTACACCTCTCTGGCATGAAACCTGCCAGTGGGACACTTCAAACCATTTGTTATGTTAGCAAACGTTTCATAAATCACATCATAGGAGGGTTTATTGAATGTGAGCTTCTTCATACACCTCATCTTTTACTGAAAGGTGCCCCATCTCCATGCAAATAAAACCCTTTTCCAGATAGTTCTACTTTAGTCTGACCTTATGATTTCAATTTGGAAAATAATCAAGCACCTGCAACAAAGTAGACGGTAGTGCATGTATTTTTCTACACGATTTGATTGTTTGGCCCATATGAAGAATACAGTTAGAAAATGTACATTATGGTTATGATGTTTTAACCCAGCCTAAATTGTGTGTGTGAAAAACTAGAAAATAGTAAATGTAAATATATCATACTAGACAGTTAAGCCCGTTATATAAACGGGCACTAGACAGAGAGTCTCTCTCTCTCTCTCTCTCTCTTTCTACAGTTTAAAATAGGGAGGATGTGCTCATGCGGGTCAGTGAGCTGGATTCATCTCACTGTAGATGATCGTGTATAGCAGAGAGACTCCTCTCACACATGCGCAGAAGCAAAAAGCCACACACGGATTCAAGGACGCACATTAGGGATTTTATTATATAGGATGCATTTTCTTTTCTTGTTTACCCAGCTAATAAAATGGGAAGAACCACTGCATAGTTTCATAAAAGACTTTACATATTGAGGCCAGGCTATGTAAATCTTCTGGTGTGATATGGACTGTAAATAAGATTTGCTTTTAATCTAGCATTTCGTCAACGATGACTTAAAATCACCACGTAAAAACATGTCACACTTGTGAAAGTAGCCTAGCTGTGGCCTGTCTGTTCGCTTTTCCTGAAGCTGTTAAGGCCACACCTGTCCCTGTTAGAAGCTCTGTTGGTTTCAACAAAGATTTCCTTTTCCATCCCCCATGCCTGGTTAATTAGGGATATGTTTATCTTCATTTTCTGAATATAATATTTCTAACCTACCACCTTAACAATAAGAAAATAAATTGGCCTTGCATGAAGTGTTTTATATTTCATGTCAGTTCAATATTTTCCCAGGTTAAGTCCAGTGCTCAGAGCAGTCTTGTAATCAGATAGCTTTGACTTTTCTGAAAGTTTGCAAACTCTTAGACCTTTAACCACAAAAAGAAGAACAAAAATACAAAGTAGAACAGCTCAAATTGTTGTAACTTTATAGCCCTCTAAATGAAACAGAAAAATGTGCTTCTGTACAGGGGGTGAGCAACCCTGTGGAAATAAAGGAATAACAGTGACACAATTGCAATTTTGCAACAGCCTTAGGCCACCCATAGGTCTTAAGTGTTTGTTGCACAGAATCCTCGGATCCATCGCAGACCCTGCAGGAATTCATTGGCAGAGTTTGACCTCACCCAGGCAGCTTAACTGGCATTGTAATATATTTTCTTCCTGAAATTTCTCTTGGTTCATCTGATACATATTCTGTCTTTTTGCTGGCCTCTCTCCTACCTGCACAAGTGTGCCTATCCTAGATATAAGAGATTTGGCTAATTAACAAACTGGGTGATCTGCTGTAAGATGCAAGGCCTGTTAAAATATTTTTTCAAAAGTGGTTCAGGTTAATATGTTTGCTCCACAGAGATGTTTACTAAAGCTTTCCTAAATTAGCACCACTGTTTATTGAGAAAAACTAGCAGAATTTAGTGAATCTATAAGCTTGATTCAATGCCGTTACCAGAAATCATTTTGTGTAAGTCTACTAAAATATTGATAAACCTACTAATATGGTGAAACCAGATTTGGACTACAGAAAAGGTATATACTTGGTGCATCTCAAAGTGACAAAAACTATTTTGCCATTTTTAACAACAGCCATTAGCTGCCGTTAAAAAGGGGCAAACTAGAGTGCTTATAACATCGCAATGAAGGACTGTAAGTTGTGCTAACCAGAACAGAACCGGTACGCCTCTTATTGCATTGCCCTGGATGTACTGTATGATGCACCTATACCAGGATTTAAAAGAAAACAGACAATTGAAAGCAAGCAACAGTTCCAGTAACCAGCATACAACCTTTTCTACTTCCCCTTAATTATACCAAAAATGGCCAAACCGGCTCCTATTACAAATCTAATTTAAAATGATCTATTTTTAAAATTGCATTCTTTCTATACATCATAAAGTGCACAAGTGAATAAAAAAACAAACTAGTCAAAACACACAACACATCAGAGTGTTTTAAGAAAGCGTTTCCGCTGGATAAAAACAGTGTATTAAACAGTGCATAAAAACCGAGAAAAGGTAAGTCTCAGTGGAGAATGGCTTAATCTGTGGGCCCTAATTGGTCTTAATATTTTGGACGATTTGAACTGAGGACTTTTGGTGGATTCCACTTTGGTCTGAATTACAAACAACAAAACCACATGGAGTTATTATAAATCTTTTCATATGTTGAAAACTCCCAGTGTGTTCAACTTCTAGACCTGGTTAATTTATGGTCTTACTAATATACTGTTTTTATCCAGGTAAGCTTTGCCAGTGGCTTGGAAAAGTAAGAGTAACAGTGTCTGATATAAAGGTACAGCACTGCAATGGACTTGTAGCTCTTGAGTTTGAATCTACCCTTGGACACATCTGCAAGGAGTTTTGTAAGTTCTCCTTGTGCTTGCGTGGGATTCCTCTGGGCACAACCGATAGGTTGTATGTGTCAAATTAATGTGCTTAGACTGTAAGTTCTCCGAGGCAGGGCCTGATGTGAAGGTAAAACATGTAATTGCAAATCATTATGGAAGATGTTGGCACTATATAAAACCACAATAATAATAATAACCTCTCAGCCCCTTGGTCTCTAGGTAGCCAGTTAGAAAAAAAACACTATACACAAAGCATAGATTCTTATTGGGCTGGTCTAAAAGGATTGGTTTGTGCATGCTAATGGTGACATGGTCCTCTGCAATGGGACCAAAGAAGCAAAACAGGGTTGTTATCTGCAGTACAGGAAAAGCTCCTGAGGTAAGAATGTCATCCATAGGGCTGAGTGCAATAAGAGATTGCACTGAATGGTCATTATTAATTCCTTTACTTACAGTTTTTTTTCGATTATAAAATGAGAGTGTAGTAATGCACATCTTGAATAGCTTATCGTGAGATAAGTATGATTTATCATCTACATAGTCAATTATAAACATTTTGGACTTCAGCACACATGTAAAGACCTAGAGAAGGTCAAGAGGTCAGATACTAATTATTAAGATACACTCACTACATTAACTACATTAAAGTAAAAAAGGCATTCTAATGAAAGTACTTTGTTTTACCTTTTCAGTGATCTCTCATTTAGTGTTCTGCATGAAGATCTGGATCATCCAATTTTGAAGAAAAAGATGCTCCTTTCTAATGCCGACATCACTATCAGATCCATTTCCCCATCTCCCTGCATTGTGCACCATCGCCTCATTCACATCATTTAGAACCAACCCATTCTGCACAGAAAAAAGATGGGCGGAGAAAGGAGCAAGTTTTTCTTCTAACTTCAGGGATCCAAATCTTTAGAATTTCTTCATGCAGGACACTCATTGAGGGATAGCAGGAGGTAAGATAAAAGACTATCATTTAAAAGTTGTTTTTTTTCCCCCACAGTTCCCTTTAAAGTTTTTCATACTAGAGAAAAATACTTGGGAGGATATGGTAATTTTGAAGAATTATGAAAAGAATCCTTACAAAATATACTCTGGATACCACTCTAATAAATACACTCTGGATAATATACATCTGTAATAAAAATACTCTGGACATCTGCTAAGTTATCTACTTAAAGGGCATGTCCACCCCAGAACTAAAATTTAACCCCATACTGGCCCCACTGTGTACTTTAAAAAAAACCTTACCTTTCATCTCTGCTCCAAATGGTTCTCCTGCTGTGCCTGTTCAAATTCCAGGAAAGTGAAGAGTAGAAGCTGTCTGTTTCATTCGGTGCCTGTTTCTTCACGAACCTCAACGAGGTCTGAGACATGCACAGGGGAGCCCTCCCCCCCTCTTACCATCCAGATCCATCCTCTGCAGCCGTGGCACCTAGAGTTAATTCTTTTTGGCATAATGAAGGTGACCCCTGCCCAGCCACAACCGCCGTAATATTTCTTTTGAAAAATGCTTAGGTTGTTATCTACGGACCCTTTTCTCCCACGGCGCCTTCAATGACGTCAGCCGCGTCTGTGATTGGACGCATCTTAGCAAATCACAGACGCGACTGCCAGTCCCTGCTTACGACTTCCGCATGCAGGTAGCCAGATTGGAGACAACGCAGGAGGGAAGGGGCTATAAGCAGCGGTTTAAACATATTTTTACAGAAATAAGTAGGTGGTTGGAGGTGGGCAGGGGTCTTATACTAAAAGCTAGTTTTTATGGTGGACATGCGCTTTAAAAGCATATAGACATCCCTTGTGAAATAAAAAGTTACATTTGCAATAATAAATGTTTTGTTTTCAGGTTGAGAATTTTGTACTTTTTTACAGTGCAAACATTAAAAGTTACAGTAGATTTCACCTCCCATAGAACAAATACTGGCACAATTGATAGTTTCAGAGAAAGCCTAGTTGATGTCAGAAAGCTATCACTGTGATACATGGCAAAAACTCTTCAAAATATCTTACAGCTTTGTCCTGAAAAAAACTCTATGGGAGTGTGGAGATTCATATTTCTTCCCATGAGTTATCTCCATGAAGTTTTTCAGTCATCCAGGTCATTGAATATTATGGAAAATGTTACCATAAAATTAAACATGGAAAATTATTATTTAGGGAACTGTGCACAAAAATGTGATATATTTCTTATGCAGTAACCTTACCTCAATATATAGTCGTCAATACCACTCATCCACACAGATGGCACACAATGACACACAGATTACTCCATTGCTTATAATACAGTCTGACTGTCTGTTTCAGATTTAACTTACTTCACTAAAGTTTTAAAGCAACCAGGCAAAGTTACTTTCTTAAAAATATTTGTCACTGTATTCCATCGGGGGGGGGGGGGTAAAGGAGACAGACTCTTTGGGAGTCTCTTTAAGGGATTATCAATGCTACCTTCCTACCCCAGGTACTTTTCATTTTAACGGTATTGTAAAAAAAAAACTGAAACTCTGAAACCTCTACATTTAACAAACAGAATTCACTTAGGTTTTATTATTAGGACTTCACAATTTGGAGAAATGTTTCAGATATTCTGAATCTGTTACTTCAAAAATATAAGAAGTCTATATATAAAATAATAATGTATTAGAGTGGAATAAGAATTAAAAACATATCTGATGTAGAGATGGCTGAACTTCCTGAGTTCAGTTTGTTTTCAAACTTCCAAACTTCAGTTTGGAAGTTTGAAAGTTTGGTAGTTCCATAACAAACCCATTAAAGTCAATGGGTAGAAATCATTAAAAAAGTTCATATAAAATACAGATAAAATAGCAATGGTAACTTATGTAAATGGCTGTGGCTCCTGGGAAATGGTCTGATCACGATCGGGCAATTGTCAGGTTTCTACATGCTACATTCGAGGGTTATGGCCAATTCGAGGGTTACCGAACACTACATTCCAAACAATACATTTGAGGGTTACCGAAATGGAACAGTACATCTGAGGGTTACCGAAATGGAACACTACATTCAAGGCTTACCAAACAAAACATTTAAGGGTTACAGCAATCAAAGGCTACATTCGAGGGTTACTGAAATCAAAGGCTACATTCAAGGGTTACCGAAATCGAATAATACATTTGTGGGTTACAGAAATCAAATGATTCGATTATTCGCAAAAATAAGTCAGCGAGTTTAAAAAACCCAAACTAGTTTGTATAGTTTTGCTAGTTCGAGCTCATATGAACTCATGAAGTTTGACCTGAACTCCAGTTCAGGTTTAAGTTTGGGTCCATCGCTAATCTGATGTCCAGTCACTTTTTGTCTGCAGTAGTAAACCTAAATAATATTTGTCTGTACTAGTGATAAAAAAGATAAATACAGAAGCTCCATATTTCAAGTTTTTCTGTGCTGTTTGTACAGCATTTTCTTGCATGAATACAGTACATGTGTTAAAGGCAAACTAGTGTTTTTTCATTTATTTGTATAGCAAACCCAGTGCCTGGGTTGATTCAGTTGCTCAGTAGAGATCTGAGCATCTTTGACCCATCCATAAGCCAGTCAATAGAAATAACTCTTAGGAACATTCCAAGCATGTGGTGCATCCTGGGAAGAAGAAGGGCCATTAGAACCTGAAATGTCACCTCACTAATATCAACAGCAGGGAATATAAAGGGTATGAAATCAACTGATTTTTCAAAATGGAAGAGAATATGTAGAATAACTAAGTATACATTACACAAACTAACAATTTAACAAATATTGATAATTTCCACTGAACTGTCGCTTTAAAGAGCAATTGTTTTTTGTAGCAGATTTGAAATAGGCCTGCTGTTATCTACACTAAAGAGTTTGATACAATACGGACATTTACTTAATATATTTTGATTTGTTTATAAGTATCATTTTATAAGCTGAGCATATTCACAATATTGAAAAGAATGATTCACTCTGTATCCCTAATATATATAAGAAGGTTTTAACTATTTTTAGCGTGAACTTTTTTGTGTAACATTAACTGCAAAGGAGAACTAAAGGTAAGACAATCAGCCCACCCCAAAACTACAATTAATGATAGCCTTAAGGGTGGCATCCTTTCCTCTTGGATAGAAAAGGAGTTCCAATATCAGCCCTGGTACTGAGCCAAAGTTCTGCCTTCTTTCATGGACGCGTGGTCCAACAATTAAAAATAAGCACTGCATGTTGAATGTGCATATTTTTTGTTGCAGCTGACATTCACTTCATGAGTTAAAGGGTATCTCCACTCATAATATTGAGTTTTGGGAATCCAGTTCTATTGAAGAACGGGAGGTAAAGGAGCTGTGCCTTACCTTCTGTTCTTCAATAGAACAAACAGTAGCCAGGAGAGAAGGTAAGAAACATACCCACTCGCTCGCTCCCCCGGTGCTTAGTCTGACAGGTCCCGACGGACATTGTCTTCTATGCGCATGCGCGATCTATGCGCATAGAAGACAAGGTCCATCGGGACCTGTCAGACTAAGCACCAGGGAAGCGAACGAGCGGGTAAGTTTCTTACCTTCTCTCCTGGCTCCTATTTGTTCTATTGAAGAACAGAAGGTAAGGCACAGCTCCTTTACCTCCCGTTCTTCAATAGAACTGGATTCCCAAAACTCAATATTATGAGTGGAGATACCCTTTAAAGTTAATAGGTTGTTCAGAGGACTTTTGCCATATACTATAATGTATAATGCTGTTGTAGAGATTCTTGATGGAATGTAAATTCTGGCAGTCCAGCAGTTAATACACTATGCAACTTCTGCATGATAAGCTAACCACACTGATTCTTCTGGCTATGTATAACTCTGTTGGCATGGCAAACATTTTTCTCTAGCCAGCATAGCTAAGAATTAATAAAACAAACAGACATTTGTTGGTTTGCTTCTCACACAAAAAGCCAGATCAAACAATACTTTCTTGATTTGCATGAGAGGAAATGATCCATGTCAAATAACCAATGGTATTTGCAAATCAACCATTTCCTGCTTGTTTAATTGATCCTAAACCATAACAGATGTGCCTTTAGTAGGAAAACTAGCCACTTGGGTAGGTTGCTTTGCAAAGGCCTTCTGATTGGTGTACACATTCCTACATAGACTGTAATGGATAAGAACACATAACGTTTGTAACCAAAATGGAAGAGTAGGCAATTTGAGTTTGTCTGGCTTATTCTTAAAAGGACAAACACTGAACAGACATGTAATGAATATAGTACGTTTTCTAGGCTTTCTTCAAAATAACTATACTTTGGACTTCTTACACCTATCCTAGTCCAGTGTGAAAGAACATAAAATAGTCTGCTCATAATTTAAATAAACACCATTAGTAATCATTGGAACACATTCAGCCCCCCCCCCATCCCAACATCATCATCTGACCTTGCTTGTGCCTTTTTGCCTTAATATGAGTAACTAGAGTGAAATCTTTTACATCTAGTGAAATGTGTTTCCAAAAATTGGTACACTGTTATAAAATGGGAACAAACTTCATATTAAAGTATACAGTTAGGAAATTAAAGCTTGTGCAGGGTTGCGATACAATGGTGTGTCCACATACTTTTGGCTAAGTATTGTATATCCAAGCAGACAGCTCTGAACGCTAAGTAGACTATTTGCCTTGGATTTGTGCTGTATATATTTTAAATATGTTAAATCTCAGTATGTGTTTTACAGTCCCTGTGATAATTTGGTAAAAGAAGTATACATTTTCTTTCAGAGTGAAACCTTATATATTCATATCTGATTACTTACATTCTCAGTGGTTTTATATATACACTATGTTTTCTTAGGTACAGTCATTTTGACTTAAGAGTTCTCTTCCTAATGATTGATACTACTTCAGGGTATAGCTGCTACCCTATGCATTGTATAGTTAAGTGAAATGTGATATTTGGCGGTTATGGATCAGCATTTCTTAAGATTACTTAGACATCATTTATTCTATTTGGAGAGGAGAACAGACTGAACTTTGAAAACTAGTAATGATCCTAAACAATAGGTAGAAATATTTTCTAATACTGAGAAATACACTGCTATTCTGTGCATTAATTTGCATCTCTAGATAAGAGATTTAAAGGGTATCTCCACCCACAATTTTTTTTCTTTCTGTAGTGTAGAGCACCCTAGCCCACCCCCAATCGACATGCCAGATTTGTTTAGCTAAAAAAGCAGCAGAACTCTACTTATAGTCCTTCGATCCCCAGGCGCTCTGATCCAGTCCTTCTGCTTGCCGGAACTACAAGCAGGGGACCGAACTGGCAGCTGCTTCTCATAGCCTATCACAACAACGGGGGAACAAATCGAGTTCTGCTGCTTTTTTAATTAAATAAATATGGGTTTTGGGGTGGCTAGAGTGCCCTACACAAAAAAACTTTTAGGGCACCAGGCACAAAGGATAGATCCAGAGGGATGGAGGGAATGGAGGGAAAGGAAATAGCAGGCACCCGGATAACTCAAATACACAAAATGGAACATTTTAGAAATCTGGAAAATGCTATGCAGAATGCCAAAACAGGAAGTGCATGAAGTTTCCGGTACTTTGGCCATTGATACGTTTTTCCCAGATTATTTCCCAGGTCCCTGAGCCATTTATAGTAAGTTACTAATGCTATTTATACCTTAATTTTAGGAGGAACTTTCAGATTTAACTCCTATTGACTTGAATAAGTCTACTAGCAGATTTTAAAATAATCAAATTATTTTTGAAAAATCCGTAAATCTACAAGCGGAATGGATTTCAGTGAGTTCGGCCATTCTCTAGGGACTTTGGGGATTAATTTGGCAGAATTATTTATTTAATTTATGAGATATTCTTCTAATAACTCATCAGGTCTAATAGATCCTAATAGACCACAAAATGTATATTATAAACCAAGCAAAAATAGAGTAACATAAACAAGATATCAATAACATGATATCCCAAAAGTGATAGAAATTGCGATGATATAACACAACTGAGTCTGCATATAATTATAATGATTATTACAAACCTGCAAATAACAGGCTATGATGGCCATGGTGGTCAGTACAATTCCTCCAGTCGTTACTTATTGGGTAGGGGTCTTTGTCTGTTTGACTCCCATATAATATATTTCATAGGGACCAAAGTTATGTAGATGCTTAGCCATTGAATTAGATTCCCAGAAGCCCTTGGCTGTGTTGTTCTTAAGGGAAAGGGGTTCTCCAAGTTTTGGGTAAAGTTACACTCCATCATAGCTACACATTTGACAATACACTGGATTATTAGGAAAAATGTTTTATTATGTAAAAGATGGAGACCTGATTATTTTTTTTCACTTGACCCCACTTCTAATTTGCCTTTAAGCAGATCATTGTGGTTGCAAATAAGTCGGCAAGCTATTTCCCTGGGCAAATAACAGGGATGTGGAAAGAGGTTAATTTGCAGCAGACTACTGTTTAAAAAATGTAGGTTCAATGTTAGGTATGCATATTTAAATACACCAATGATCTCATTGTTATAAACATCCGCTATTAAGATAATAATCAGAGAAGGGTTTTGACATCTGTGTTTTTCAAAGGTACTTTATATTTAAGCTTGCTTTAGTATCAATGATGGCGTTATGCTGTAAAGCTGAAAATAGAGGTATGAATTTGAATGACTAGGAAATGCTATTGATCCTAAATATTCTGTAAATAAGGTGCAAGTTTTAATAAATTACAGTACGATTGCTCACACAAATGTGGGTTTCATTACTTGTCAAGACTCCTGGACTTTGTGTACCAACACACAGAGGGGGGAAGTGTCAAAGCCTAAATGTACCACAATGGCAACCATTTTATACAAAGTAGTTATTTGTAAAGATTTAATGTAGTAATAAAAACTACCGTATCCCAATCAGGCAAAAAATATTTTGACAACATCAAAATTAGCAATTGCTTTTCAGTAGTTCACTAGACACAGATCTGTTCGCAAATTCTTCTTTTCTTGTATGAAAGGCACTTAGATCATGCTAGCTTAAAGGGCATGTCCACCCCTCTTTCAAAAATCCAGTATGTAGTAGAACACCACCGAAAAGATGGGTTTCGTTTTACTTACTTCTAACAAAGACGCTTCCAGGCTGTGTAAAACTGCTTACAATCCCACGCTACAGCGCCGGTAAGTTCATGCCTCTGCTGCTGCTGCACGTGCCCTTTACGTGCCCGAGCAGCAGCAGCAGAGACTTGTTCGGGAATGGCAGTCAGCCATTTGCTGTGACATCATTGTCATGGGCGTGACTGACTGCCCTTACCCGGAAGTATCGGGGAGCTGCGGCGCTGGAGCGTGGGATTGCAAGAAGCTTTACACAACCTGGGAGCATCTTTGTTAGAAGTAAGTAAAACGAAATCCAAGGTTTCTACTCAATACTGGATTTTTGAAAGAAGGGTGGACATGCGCTTTAATCCTTATAGTATTTGTAAACTTATTTCAGTGTTTCAGGTAATTACATTTTAGAAATGATTGCTCAGCTGTGAAATTCGCCTATGAAAACCACGAAAGACTGCAAGACAATCACAAAGCTTATTATATTTAACATAGCAGGAAAAAAATTGGCACAGGTTTTTTATTTGTTAAAAGTTTATGGTGGTAGGGTCTAGGAATGCAACATACTTTGGCTTACCTCATCTATGTTATTAGTCCATCACTAAAAACAATAAGTCAAGGGATCTTTGTATATATACCTATTTCATCTATCTATCTGTATCTTGTTTTGTGTACAGAACACTGAACTGATAGTGTATTGTAGAAAAATGGGATGTATGCAGTTCATCAGACTAATGTCAAGTCTACCCCAGGGAGAAGTGAATTTTCAGGTCAAGTGGATTATCTTGGACAATGTGTACTGTGTGCTTTGTTAAGAACCACATGCTGTTGCTCTACTCTTTGCACAAATATATCTTTCTAGCAGGGACTCTAGGGTCAGAATTAAATGCATTGTAATGTTTTTTTAGCTCTTGCGATGCTTGCCCATTCTAAACTTGTCTATGTTGTAGATATAAAGATGATATAAATGTTTAAGTGTTAACTTGTTTTTAATCCCTACTCTTGAACTAAGTAGGTGGTTCTATACAACAAGTGCTCAAATAAACCTTACTTATAAATATCTATAATTGTCTTCTATCAAAATACATATTTTGTACCATATAATATTTGTTGGTTGTTTCGCTGTTAGCCATATCAAGGTCCTCTGTACAAAGAAAGGGGCCCAGCTTTTAGCACCATAGTTTATAAGTCATAGGTTTATAACAGAGAGTTTTAGATACTCCGTATAGGGTTTACTTTGTTCCAGCTACACAGTAGAGGTATCTAACCTAGGGTAATCCTAACCAGTAATTTCCTAACCAGGAATGTAAGTTAATTGTATATTCCTCTAGTGCAAGTAAATGATTATTGCTTTTGACTTTAGAAATGCTGAAAGTTACCTAAAATGTTATTGTGGGAGCTTGTCTTTCTCTTCTTACCATGGTCCTTTGCTGATAGACAACATTCTAACTGGTTGATTTCTTGATTTAACACAAGCCTTAAAGACTTGTAGCTAACATCCCCAAAAGCAACAGACCATGGGAAATAAACTAGAGCTAGCATTAATTAATGCATTATGTAGCATTAATTAATGCATTATGTTTTAAGGTATATACTAGAATTTGTAAAGTTAGAAATAAAGAAGTTAAGGTCACAATTACGTGGTGAATCATCTGAACTTAACTATTAGACTTTTTTTTTTCCTTTAAACGAGATAACCCCAACCACAACTGATATATTCTTTGCTTTATTGCCTGCATTACTAACCAGATATTTACGAATTATTATTATCCCTATTCTAGCAGCATAATCTGGCCCCTACCTCCATGCAATCAAGGCTGTGACAACTGACATTACAACCAATTAATGGCTGCTGTTTTACCCGCTGCCTTCACTGTGCATGCTCAAGCTAATAAAAAAGCTCATTGAGCAGAGGGAGGGGACCATAAAGGAATATAACTTATCATTTAATATTTTGTTACAAATGCATGTAATAAACTTGTAATAAGAGCAGGGGTTGTGGGCAGATAACTAACAAGTTTTTTGTTTTAAGAGTGGACTTTCCATTTAAATGAGAATGTTGACCATTGAAGCGGCAAACAGATGACTAAAAGGCCTGTTAAGGCAGTATTTTAGCGTTTGTGGGTATTATGCACTCAGCAGGCATGAAACAGAACCTGACATTTTTTGTATGCTTGTATTCTTTTGTAAGTGATTCTCTAGTTGCTGTCTGTTTTCTAGTAGTGTGACATTCACCTTTCTATTCTCTTGTGGCCATGTTCTCCAAACACATGATTAGCACTGACAGAAATGCGGTTAAAGGAGAACTAAACTTATTTTTTTTAATCCCCACATGAAAGCTTTTATCCCCAGAACACCTATACATTGAAAGATTCTTCTCAAGTAAATTGCATTTAGTATATGTAAGTGATAGATTCTGTAACAAAGAAGGCTTTTGTGGTGTAGGCAGTACAACTCATAGCCTATGTTGGCTTCAAAGAGCGTCTGTTTCCAGCAAAACATACATTTTCTAAATGTACCTGTACTCATTGTGGCGCACCATGTAAGGAACACACAGCCAAAGAAGTCACCTGAACTGTTAATATTCTGTGTCTTACATCCATGCTAGCAAAGAAATAAACTGCAAAGATTACTTTTCTTTTTTTGTATGAAAATCAAAGGAATTTATCATTGTTAGGGACAGGAGCATTTGTAATGTGTTTACACAGAAACAACACTGAAATCTGTGTTCTGTGTCAGAGGGAGGGATGATCTCTGAGTTGTAATATGATTGGCTGTCAGCTTCCTGTGAAGTGTACTGCGTACACTTAGCTGGGTGTTCCCAGATAAGGTCAATTATGGGAGATGAGCTATAGTTCCAACGGTTATTTTTCTAAATCACCCAGCATCCACAGCAAAGGGAGAGGTGAGAGACAGCTTTTTGTATATTTGTAAATGTGCTCTTTCTATTGGAGCAATGTTGTCTGGAGACATTTGTTCCCCTTTAAATTTTCACTACAATAACTAGTCTAAGAAGTGAATATGGCTTTAGTAATACTCTAAGGTTGCAGGCTAAATTACTCCTTAGCTGATTTAACTGAAAGATCACCAGAAATCTCTTTCCAATATGTTCTATCTTGATTCTCTTCCGAATGTGCATCTCAGTTGTATTGCATCCACCCATGCAATCTCTACAGTTCATAATTGTATTAACATTTACCTCCAAAGCTTACAAAACTGTAGTCTGGTATCAGTACAAATCCTTCTCAGTCCTCTCACAAAGGGTAATATTGGCATCCAGTCTCTCGAGTTACAGAACAATTTCAGCAATAAATTGTGGGAAGAGCCAGAGAAACTAAAATTGTAACAGGCTGGATATATAAATTAACCCACTCAGTGAGGGATTGAAAAGTAGCTGAAGTGATGTCAGCATCTCCTTCTACTAGAAGATTACTTACATTTATCAGGCTGTATCCCAGGAACCACATGGAGGACAGAGGCAAGTGATACAACATTTGATTCAGCGTAACAGAGAGAAAATAACTTTCAGCCTTTACATCTCCTTCAAAACTACAGCCATAAGATCATGTTTTGTAGTCATTAGATAAATACAAAAAGGAAATTTATGTATGAAATATATATATATACACATAAAGACAAATGGTATACAGTACAGTATATAAAGAATGCAGCTATTCTCACCTTCCGTTTTACATTAGACCAAAATATGCACATTCAGAGAAAAAAAATCACCCATCTTCTGTCTGTTTATGTGATGTATTTGTTCTATAATTAGATTTTTTTGTATTTTGTTAGCCTATTGTATCAAAACAATTGCATTAATTCGTAACAAAATGCATCAAACTTTGTTATAATGAATAACAGCTTATGAAATATGTCATACTTGGTTTCCTTCTGACAAAGTAAGGATTATTGAGGGTGGGGGTGGGGTGTATGCATATTAGCCAAGATTTTTTTTATTATCTATGTTCCACAAAACATCATTCTTATCTACTAGCCTCAAGTTAAAGCCCCAGAGAAAGTAAAATTGCATGGGGAGCTTTAATTCTAACAAGTAATCATCACTTGTCAGAATTAATATTAGCCAGACAACACACCCTAATAATTTCTGTTCCCCAGCCTCCACATTTTAACTGTCGCCCACCAGCATTACCAAAGTGTGAACTTGAAATGTCATATTTAAAGGAGAACTAAAGCTAATATATAGTTGAGATTTTAAAATGTATTCTGTAGCAGCTGTATCCCTTATCTGAAATCTTCAGCATTGTGGAAGCAATATTTATTCTTAATTCATTTTTACCACACTTTGTGGCTCTCTTTATCAAGTTATGATCTTAATCAAAGCTGATTTCAGACTATAAAAGGATACATTTTGAAAATGTTTCTTCCTAACAGTAGTTTAATCAGCCTGCTATCATAAACATAGTTTTTTTTAACTCTTTATAATCTATACAGGCTGTCCAGTGAAAAGCCACTTAATCCCTAATATCTCTTGGTTCCATGGAAGTCAACCTCTGAGCATTAATATTGGGCTGCAGCATCAACTTTTGCAAAGTGGTCAGATTCTTCAACTAACAAATGTGAGCAAGAATCACCAAGGAGAATATGGGTGTGTTATTAGAAACCCATCTCACTTACTGACACAAAGAGCTTCTCTGACTGTTCAAGGTAATGTCTGATTTGTAGCATCCAACGAATTGCCAGGGCCCCATTTGGGATGTGCCTTAGAGAGATTCAATATTTCTTTTGCGCCTCTGAGAAAGGGATTTAAGAAACTTATCCAGCACGCTCTTGAAGCTTTTTAATGAACTTGCCATTACCACATCTACTGGGAGACATTCCCACAGTTTCATCTTTCTCACTGTAAAAAACCTTTTCTAACCTGAAGATGAAACTTCTTTTCTTCTAATTTAAAAGTGATCATATCCCCCGTGCAAACATTGCTTCTCTAGTGTAAAAAGAACTAACTTGTCTAATCTGTCTGCATAGCCAAACCACTCAATTCCCCTTATTAATTTAGTTGCCCTTCTCTAAACTCTGTGCTTTTAAAGTTGTCCCCTTTGTATACGGGATTCCAAAACTGCACCGCATAGTTTAAATGAGGCATTACCAGTGCGTTGGGAAGAGGGAGAATAAGGTTTTTCTCTCTTGAATCTTGCTAGCTTTAGTCGTTGATGTCTGGCATTGTTTGCTACAGATAAGTCTGTTATCTAGAACCCCCAAACCTTTTTCAAAAGAGATTCATTTAGCACAGAGTTGTTTATGGTATAGGGGCACAAGGATTGTTAAATTATTCATGCGGAAACGGACACAGAAGGGTTACTGAATTGCTTGCGGTGGGTGTCTTTTGCGATACATGCATATGCACTGCAAGCAAAAAATTTGCACTAGCCAGTATTGAATTGACATGAAATTTACACATACAATGACATCAAAATAAATAAATACATCCATAAATTAAATGATTAAGTTATAACAATTTATGGATTAGAAATAAATTTACTGGGAAAAATTAGAAAATATATTTTCCCTGCTGTATTCTTTGGTGGTGGGTTTGCATGTTAATGGTGGAATAAATGAGCTCTAACAATTCCATCTGATGTATCGATAAATTCTTCTCTCTGTTTTCACAGTATCAACTGAGTACCAGTGGTCAGTTGTAGGTTTTACACCATGTTCTGCATCATGTGGCAACCGAGGAGTTCAACATCCATTATACAGATGTGTACTGGACAAAGAGGAAGTTAATATGTCTTATTGCAGTGAGGTGCCTATTCCTTCCATAAAGCCTATTGCATGCAACAGGAAAGACTGTCCGGCACGGTATGTATTGAAACAATAAAGTCGTAATTGACAATTACTTTTATACATGATTTTATTAATCAAACTAATTACTTCTAAAACATTTATACAAACATAGAAAAGATAATCAATGCACATTCCTAGGCCCCATACAATATCATATTATCTGCACTCTGGCATACAATCCAGAGTGCAGATAATATGATATTGTATGGGGCCTAGGAATGTGCATTGATTATCTTTTCTATGTTTGTATAAATGTTTTATAAATCTGACCAAGTCTCTTGGAATTCTCCAGTTAGCCTATGTAGTACATCCTTCACTCTGGTCATCCCCCGAGTTTGTTGCCAGTTGGCTTGTGGTCCTGATTTACCTGGGGGAAAGCTGGGGTTGCCTATAAAGGGGAGTAGGGTGGAGGGGTGGCTTGGACTCTCATGTCTCTTAACAATACTCTCCCACACCTTTATTGTACTTTGCATTGAGTATAGTAAAGCTTTGCTTAGTTTCAATGAAGTTTTTCCCCCTTTCCATATTATAGTGCCTAGATTAGTTTCTGGTACCCAGTCTTGTTCAATCAAGGCCTATAGTGCTATTTTGTTGAGCTCTGAGGTGTGCTGCTAAGTAATATCTTTGGAATGATGGAGCTGCCAGTCCACCATGGGATCTGTGCGCTGTCATTATTGCTTGTGGTACTCTATGTTGTTTGCCTTGCCATAAGAACAGGGAGCAGTTCGATTGGAAAGAGTGTAGGGTTTTAAGAGGGATCTAAATGGGGAGGATTTCAAAGAGATATAGTAATTTGTGAAGGATATTCATTTTTAGGGTTGTTAATCGACCTAACCAGGAAATTGGTAAATTGTGCCATCGCTTCAGACTTGACCTAGTTTTTCTAATAGCTTGGGATAGTTTGCATTGTATAGGGTATGATAGGTGGGAGTAAGGAAGATACCGAAGTATTTTTTAGAGGTTGTTTTCCAGGTAAATGTGTCTGTTTTTTAAGATCTCATGGGTAGTGTGTGGAATGTTTAATGGTAGAGCTTCAGATTTACTTTGGTTAATCTTGTATCCAGATAATGAACCAAAATGAGTAAGTAAAGGGTTTAGGTGGTCCAGGGATGTGGCCAGGGAGGTCAGGGTGAGCAGAACATCATCTGCCTAAAGTGATCATTTGAATTCTCCAAATGGGAGTTCTATTCCTTTGATGTTGAGGTGTAGTCTGATATGTGCTGCAAGTGATTCCATGCACATAATAAATAGTAGTGGGGAGAGGGGGCAGCCCTGGCGTGTGCCATCATATTGTTGGAAGGTAGGAGATTTGGCATGGGGGAGTTGTATTAGCGCTGTTGGTGATGTATATAGATTTGTAATGGCTCGCAGGGCGTTTCCTTGGATCCTGAATGCTTGCAGAGTATGACGTAGAAATCTCCAGTCTATGCGGTTGAATGCTTTTTCAGCGTCTAGGCCTAGAACTAAGGCCTTTTGTTTAGTACGGTTTATTATATCTATAAAGTCTATGCTTCTCTATTGTCTCGCGCTTGTCTGCAACTAACAAAACCTACTTGGTCCAGGTGGATGATTGTGGTTAAGTGGCTTACTAATCTGTTTGCGAGGAGTTTAGTATAAATTTTTAGGTCAGTATTCAGTAATGCTATTGGTCTGTAATTTTGGCAATGTTTAGGGTCTTTCCCCGGCTTGGGGAGGACTATAATGTTGGAGTGGGTCATTGTTTGAGGGATGGGGGCGCCTTCTAAAAAGAGTTGTATAGGTATAAGCGTTTTGGGGCTAGTAGTTTGTTGATGGTTTTGTAGTAGCTGTACATATATCCGTCTGGACCAGGGGATTTCCTTGGTGGGGAGCCTTTTAGGATTGCTGTTAGTTCCGCTAGAGTGAATGGGGAACTAAGGATGGTGGCATCTTCTTCTGATATGGTCTGTGGGGGAGTAGCATGGGGTGCCCTTTGGTGATATGATGAGGTTAGGGAGTCTACTTATTTGTTGTCTCAGCAGCAGGGCATTCGCTTCGTTCCCTTTGTCATAGTAGTATCTGCGAAGCCAAGTTAGAGAGAACTCGACTTTGTGTATGGCTATGGGGCATATTTATAAAGGTTCGTTAACTTTTCGCGGCGTTTTCGCGGCCATTAACGCATAAATCGTGTTTACCCGATTTTAAAGGCCCGAAAACGGCCGCGAAAAGTTAACGAAGCGTTAACCTTTCGCGCCGATACTTACCTGTTACCGCCGCTTCTATTTATAAAGCGGCGGTACTGGTTTCGCTCGGCTAGTATCGGCTGTTTTACTTCGCCACCTTGAAGGAGCGAAGTCAGCCGATACTAACCTCCCGCGGCGGATGGGCAGCACCCGCGGCGGGTGGCGCACCCCGGCCCCGGAGACCCGCCCACCCCCGCCCACCCACCCCGCGGCGGCAGCGGCGACCACCCGCCGCCGCCGCCGCTTCCCAGCAGCCCCTCCCAACCCGTTCCCCGTTCACGGCAATCTCGGAACGGGAGGCTAGAAGGGGCTGCCGGGAAGGGCCGCACAGGTGGTCGCGACCACCGCCGCGCCACCCCTCCCCGGCAACCCCTCCAAGCCCCCTCCCCGCCGCTCCCGGGGAGGGGACGGAGGGAGCCGCTGGGGGGTGGGGCTCCCTCCAGCGGGCCTGAGAAGGGCCTTTTGGGGCTTAGGGGGTCCCGCAGCCCGAACCGGGACCCCCTCCCTCCCCGCCCTTATAAGGGCCCTTGCGGCACTGACAAGTGCCTTTGGCGGGGGTCCCGCAGCTGAACCGGGACCCCCAGTTGCGGCTCTTAAAAGAGCCCTTGGGCACGTCTTCTTTCTTCCGTCCCGGCGACCAGCTCCGCCGAGGCCGCCGACCCCCGAGAGGTACCCCTGCGGCCGCCAGGGGTACCCCCCGCGGGCGCCGGCGACCTCAACGAGGCCGATGTTGCCGGCGTCTTGATCCGACGCGACGTCTTCGGGCTGCGACACCACCCACTCAGTCGCCGATGCCAGGCAGACTCACTGCGCCGCCAGTGAGCCTGCTGGCACCGCCGGCCTCAGCGGAGCCGATGTTGCCAGCCGCTTCTTTTTTTTCTTCTTCAGCCATCTACTGCGATGGCATCTGAGTTCCGCGGCGGAAAGCTCCTCTTTATATAGTTTCAGAAATCCATAATCCGTTTCTGATTGGTCAATTTTTTAATACTTGCTTTACATTAACCAATCAGATTTCTGGAACTTTCCAGTTATAGTATCCCGCGAAGGGGCTTAAAATTACCGTAGCACATCGCGGCCGCGATAGGTATCGCGGGAATAGCGCTCGCCGTTATAATACGGCATGCGTTATTTCGCGGCCGCGATGTGCGGCGGTAATTTTTTTGCGCTAACATCGTTCCTTTATAAATAGCCCCTATGTCTTGAGTTGGTTTTTTGGATGGGTTAGTATTCTTCGCAAAGAGGCTTGAGAGGGTTTTTGGAAATGAATTGTTTCTATGGCCTTCAGTTCTTCCCTAACTTGCAAAATAGTCTCCTCTCTATTGCGTTTTAAATGGGTGAGTGCTGATAAAATGTGGCCTCTTATTGAAGCTTTGTGAGCCTCCCATACTGTGGAAAATTTGGGTACTGAGTCTTCATTTAATAGGAAGTATTCCTAAATTCTGTGTGAGAGTTGTTCTTTTATGTGGGTGTTCTGTAATGCTGTTTTGTTTGGTCGCCAATTATAGGATTTGAGGTTGTGTCAGGAGAGTGTGATGTTAAGTTCTATAAGGGCATGGTCTGACCATGAAATTGGGTGTATTTCACATCTGTAGGGGGTTTTCAGAAGGGGGCTTGTGCCAAGTATTAAGTCTATGCGGGAGTGTGTTTGGTGGGGGTGGGAGAAGAAGGTGTAAGCTGGGGATTTGGGATTTCTGATTCTGTATAAATCATAAAGATTTAGGGATCTTAGTAGTTGGCGGGTGTAGAGTGCTTGTTGTATTTCCATATTTTGATTTTGTCTGCCATGGGGGAATCTATCTAGGCTAGGTGAGAGTATTGAGTTAAAATCTCCTTCTACGAACTTATATGGGCAGGTGTATTTGTTTAGTTTGCATAGTACTTTCTTTAAGAACTTAAGCTGGCCTTTGTTGGAAGCGTAAATATTTAAAAGGAGGACTGGAGTTTCGTTTAAAGTGCCTTGTAGCAACAGGAATCTACCTTGGGGGTCCTGTTCTATGTGGGTAAGATGGAAGGTGCAGGATTTATGGAACAGGGTCGCTACACCTGCTTTCTTTTAAGAAGATGAGGCTAGGTATTGAGTTGGGAATTCACGGGTTGCAAAGGCACAGGAGCCTATTGGGTCAAAATGGGTTTCCTGTAAGAATACAACATGAGCTTTCAGTTGTTTCAGTTCTTTGAGTGCTAGGTGCCTTTTTTTAGGGGTGTTTAGACCCTTAACATTCAAAGAGCAGATCTTTACCAGAATTTTTTTCTAGTCGGTGAATAGTGTGCATGGAAACTGGTGTGTAGTATGGTTAGTCTGGTACTCACCACACGGGACCAGGGTTTGTTGCGGAGGGTTTGTAGGTGGAGGGGGGTCGGTGATGGCGGGAGCAGATCCATTTGGCGGGTTAATGAACCTTTTCTGTTGAGATGAGTTAAAGAGAGGCTGCTCCAACCTAATATACAAAAGAAACAAATAAACAATAAAAAGAATATACCACACGTTATATGCATATAGATATATTAATGACAATTGCTGTAATGGACAAGTTTAAGAGGAGATAACTCCATTTTCAGAAAGGGAGTTTGTCCTGCAGAATGGGGAGAAGCCATACCAAAAATCAAAGTCTCCCCCAGCTCCTGCTCGCCATCTCTTTTTGTTTGTGGGAGTTGGGGCACTTTGCATGATTGGTGAGTTTGCTTATGGGGCTGTGGGTTTAAAATGGGTATGCCATGGGGGTATATGGTATTTTGGAACTATACAGTTATTGTTATTGTAAACCTGTTGTAGAGGGTGGATGATGAAAGTTCATACGGAATAGTGGGGGGTACCGTTGTTGATGCTAGGCTTCAGTACTTGGTTGTAAAAAGTAGTATCCTTGAGTCCATAGGAGGTTAATGTCCCATATTATCTTTTGCCAGGGTCGGCCTTGATTTTGGTTGCCACGGTTTCGCTCTCTTTGAACTTTTTGTTCAAATAGGTATATTTTAAACTGTTACTCAGACAGTCACCAGCATCCAGAGGAACCAAATAGCATAATCCTGCAGGTCTGAGAGTAGACTTATGCAATCCTGCCACACTGTGTGGTTGAAACTAAACATGCTTAGAGTTTAAGAGAGACATTTTACAGATGTGTCATTCAATCTTTTGTTTATTACACTATTAGAACTGTCACTGTTGTCTAAGATGTTCTTTAAAAATGTACAATAAAAAAAAAGAAACAAAACATGCTAGGTTAATAGTTATTAGTAAAGTAAACTATGGTCCACCACTCAGAACGCGAATGGTGAGGTACACCTGAGTCTCCCACTCAGGAATACAGTCATGAACCCCCCCAAAAAGGGGAACGTGACTGAAAAAATAGTATAATCTGATAGCAACCAGTAAAAGTAAAATTTTACAGGTTGCTATCATATTATATTACATATTTACTTTTATATATAAGGTTTCCTGTACTGTTGTGGCCGGCCGGCTATTTATTTGTATTTAAATATATATTTTATATATTATATTGTGCTACAATTGTGTGTGGCTTTATTGTGGAAGGTACAGTGCTTTTTTACTAATACTTATTAGTATTCACCACGGCAAGTGGTTATGGTACCTCATATATTATAACAGAAGGTACCTCACATCGTCATGTTATTATAATAGCATTGCCCTAATAATCTAACGTATAAACAAACATTTCTCATTCCCAGGTTACCTAAAGAAATGGAGTTATCCTTTATATACTCTTTCATACAGATCTAATTGAAAAACTGCTAACTGCTTTTTATTTCAGTATTACAGTAAATCCTTGGTGTACCTGCCTGGCTTTACCACTAAGCAAAAGGCTAAGGACTTGCAAGCGAGCACCTTCATCCCAACCATTAATAGTGGCTGCCATTTCAGATTGTTCTAGCCAATCAGTCCACTCCCTAGTCACCACATCAAATGGATCAGGTTTAAAAATAGGTTTGTCAATTTGGCCTGGTAGAACTACTGAGTGTAATTGGGGATTTCATCTGCAGGAACAAGGACAAGAGGATTTAAATTAATACTATTAGTAGCAGCCTCAATAGCTTAATACAGAGAACAAATATACAGAGAAAACTGGGAGAATAAATGGTATTACCAGCAGCGCTGTCACCAATTTGTACCAGATCACTGCTTTATGGAAGGATAATGGGTAGCATGGCACACAGTAGGTTACTTTGGTGGTCTGGCACAAAGCAGACAGTGCACATAAACAGGTTACCCCCATAACATGTGCAGTAATCAGGGGTGTCCCTGTCTATCGTGTACCACTTTGAATATTGACCAGACCTGTATATTGTGTGTCCTTGTAAGTTGGTGTACACTTATCTGTGGCCTCAGAGTTTGCATCCAATAAGGTAAATTGCCTGTCCAATAATCTGTCCTCCCAACAGGTGGTAACAGGATCTTATACACAGGATCTTGTGTTGCAGTCAATATCTCTCCAAAGCACACACCACAATCTACATTCACTTTCTCTCCTCCTAGCCATAGAGAGCAGGGATGTCTTGTCTTTTATTATTCACTGATGCCACCTGCAGGCTGGAGGGGGTATATAAGGATCCTTGGTGTATATGTCTATTACAATACACATCACATCCTGTGTAGCAGACAGAAACTTTTTTTGGATGACACTTCCTTTCACATGGAGCAGACACGGGTGTGGTTTAACCTCCCATTTTTATCAAACCATATTGAAATAGGGATCTCAGCTCTGTAAGTAAGTTTATGTATTTTGTATATTTTGTCTTGTACCTAATATAAGTCAGTGCTATACTTTATATATATGTACTGATGGTCATTAAAATGGTCATAGTGAGATAGTACATACAACTTTCCTATATGTAATATCATATACCTCCCACCACATTGGTAGCTCCTGAAAACTCAATGCAATCTCCTATGTAGATATAAATATATTTATATATGTATATAATATAAGGGATATATATATATATATATATATATATATATATATATATACATAGAAAAGATAATCAATGCACATTCCTAGGCCCCATACAATATCATATTATCTGCACACTGGCATACTTTATAAACAAAGGGGTTTTAATATACATTACTGTGATCATATGAATGAAAAGCCTTCCAATCACGTCAAGGTAACCCCAGTCTGGAAGGTCCTAACTTCTAACTTTTTTTTTATTTATTTTTTTACTTCAATTACCATTAGCAAACATTTGCATTTTTCATAGTTGTGCGCCGGATCCATACACAACTATGAGAAATGCAATATACACAAAAAACAGATTAAGTGCAAAGAGATGTTTGGCAATGCAATATGTAGCACACAATGAGGTATTTATACTGAGTGCTACAAGCTGTGGCCCATTTGCAACTTAATATTGCGTCTGTAATTTGGGGTAAATTCTAGCATTAAAAAAAGTTGTTCATTAAGGCTGCAAAGATGATATTAAATTTCTGCATGTGTAACATTTCTGAAACGCAGCCTTACCTTCCTTAGTCACGCTAACCCTATGTAAATTGGTTAGCATCCCCATATAAAATTTCCCAAATATATAGCTTCACATTTATTGCCAAATATGTTTTTATTTATTTCCTGTAAAGCTACACGACAGCCTTAAACAGTGGCCAAATATGTATAAAAGTCCACATCCAGAGCAGACATAATAATGCAATAGTAACAACGGAAATTATATGATCAATCAATAAGTACTGTCCCCTCCCACCTACAACATAGGTACAACATAAAATTAAACTTATCTGGATTTCCTCATATTTAAAACTTTGGGAAACAGGCGGCAATGCAAGACCGGCCGCTAATTAGCCAAGTCAGTATAAAACCCACACTACTCCATGTTATTTTCAGGTTAACAATAAGTTAATTTTTGCATTGACTTTTTGGGGCCTGTGCGATATCCAGAACTATTTGGAAATTGCCCAGTGACCTGATGCCTAACCCCAGAACTTACGTTTTGTGCTATGTAGTCCGAAACTTTACATCTAAAAGCTGGAGGCGTAAGCATTGCATTCATCTCACACAGGGATAATTTTATTCCAGGATCTTGGGCTGGTAAGTAGCATGGACTTTGCATATGGCATTGCCCTGTTAGTTCCCAATTTTTGGATCCACCAGACCTCCCTATGCTTGAAACTCAGAACCCTGTTGCACCCATGTTTAAGTGGGGCAGAGTCACATATTATTTATTCCCTCCTAATATTTACACTGGAAGTTGTCCCAGTTCTCTCAGTTGTCAGGCATCTTATCACTACCACAAAACAATCACATTGGCAACACCATCCTTCTTTAGGACTTTTCTTTTGGGTATCTTCTGGGCTCCTTTCATACCTTGCGTTGTTACTGTGAGCAGATTCTGTGACTTGGAATCCTGATATAACATAACTAGTAACTGTGACTGTTTTCTCAGCTGTGTGTCATAATTAAAACCTTCTGAATGAGTGGTATTTATTGCATCGGTTAATCTGCCAAGCTTCCTTGCACCATTAAGCCAAATACTTTGCACTAATATTTTATTGTTTATACTCGGTGGTCTTGTACCACTCACCTAATTAACAGCAAACTCTAGTTCAACCATAAAGCTGACCTTCTAGCTCATCTCCAAGGGAAAAATTACTTTGCCAACATTTTAAGGGAAAATATAGAGTACTAATATATCAAAATTGCATTTGCTTTTTAACTGTAAACACTTTGGTGTTGGCTGAAGCATTATGAGCTTCACAGTGTAAACATGGACAATCCAACACAACAGAAATGTGAATGCGATGGGAATGGTAAAGGCAACACGTTCATTGACCTGACAGTGAATCATTATTTCTATGATTTAACTTGGATGTGTTGATCCATCACAAAGTGTCTTGCTCATCTTTCAAACTTTAAGATTTACTTGATACAGATGTGTAGCATTGGCAAGTCCACTGTGAAATAAATGAATTAAGTCATATTTTTTTTTATCATAAGCAAAATATTAACCTAGTATAGGTTTTAGCTCTTTTAATTTACGATCCCGTATCAGTGATGTTCATTTTGAAAATGAGATCATGTCTATGTATATAATGTTATGGTACAGATAGTGTTTCACTATGATAGAAATGTAGCCTGGAAATGGGTTAATAAATGCACAGAATGTGCCTTCTTGAGAATTTTATTATTCTCTGAGTATTATTGAGTATTATTTTCTGGTACCATTAGAGATATTTTTTCTTCGCCTCCTGCAAAGGAATGTCAGTCTAAGGGTTGCAACATTATGTGAAAGGATTCCCCAATCACGTGCCCAGCATTGCTCAGATTTAACAAACAAACAGAAAATATGCTGGTTTTACAGCCTCATATATGCAGCCACCAATTCCTGATTCAGCTGCGTGAGAGATTTTTATGCCCAGAGTTTAAAAAATCTGGAAATTAGCTACATGGTTAAGTCATTATGCAGCTCAGCTACCTAATAATAATTAGCCACACCCTTCTATAGGCTTTTAAGTACTGAGAACTTGCCTTTACCCTCTAGCCGAGAAGAAGCAATGGACCTTTCCAATAGGATATAATTTAAAAGTTTGACTGGCTTGTTTTGAAAGAGGAAAATGATTTATCGGGAGTAGTAATGCAATTTAGAAAACAGCATTTTGGAGCTTCTCATTTACCATAAACATAATTTAGGACTATACTATATGCTTTAACTGCCTTACGTTACCAGCCATTGAGGTTGACTTCTCATCAGAGCAGCGGTGTTGTGACCATCTGGTCATCCAATGGAGCACACCCCACGTAGCTCTTGCATTTGCCAAGTATCTACATTGGGGACATTGCATTTTTATATACATATTCGTCTATCTGTGTAGTGACCATTGTGTTATTTGGAAAGAAGTCTATCTGATGTTACTCTGATTTTTTTTTTATTGTCAGGTGGATGGTTACATCTTGGTCCTCTTGTTCTCAGACATGTGGTGGTGGTCTACAGACCCGTCGTGTCACTTGTCAGAAACTAACAAGTGTGGGATTCCCTGTAACTGTGTCAAATGCAGCTTGTACTCTAACTACTAAGCGACCAGTTGACAGCCAGAGCTGCAGCAGGCAACTGTGTGTGGAATGGGGAACATCATCATGGGGGCAGGTAAGAGAAACATTAATAAAATAGTCAAAAAACAGCCACTGTACATGTTGTTCATAAGTAAAGTGATTTAAAGTACCACATTCTTTAAAAGGGAGCAAATGTTTCTGCTATGTTTTTATTGAGATTGGGCCACAGGTATGCAGCATTACATTATTTAAAGCACAACTCACCCTCATAATAACATCTTTTTACATTTTATTAATGCAGAATCACACACAACATTCCAGCTGTTAGGCCTTTATCAAGTGTTACGTGTTATCCCATGTTTACCAGCCCCTATTGTCAGATCAACCTAAGCCTTTAAAAATGCTTTTACCAAACATTCAAACAAAGCTTTTTATGGGTTTAACCATTTCCACTATATACCACTGTGCATATGTACTTTTACTTATTTTTTGCAGTAAAAAAAATGTTGCTTTTGTATTGTGAAAGTGGAATGATTTCACACAGAAAAACAGGCTTGCCAACAGTAGCACCAGCAACCGCATGGGGTAGAACATTTAACAATAAAAGTTCCCTCAGGGAGGGCCAGGGCCGCCTCCCTAATGATGCAGGGTGAAGCTCATTACAGAGCTGCATCCCGTAGGGAGGAGGCCGATGCCAGAAAAAAAAACACAACTTCGGTTCCCCTGAATCTCCTTTTCCCAGTAGTACTCTGTGGCGAAGCAAACTGCTGCCCCTGCGCTGCCTCTGCGGTGAATTCTGTCCTCCAGCTGCTTGCACACACGGATAGTAGATAGCCGCATAGCCCTGTTAGGCTATTACCTACCCCATGAACAGGACAATGCACTCATATTAGTGGAGGTAATGCTGCCACTGCCTGCACTAATATAATGAGTGGATGCCCTGCACATGGGGTTGGTAATAGCCTACCCCAGTATATGACGTAATTGCCAGTTTGCTGCAATTATGTGATGAAATTCCCATGGCTACCAGTATGTGATTAAATTCCCATGGCTACCAGTAGGTAATGAAATTCCCATGGGCCATGGAAATGTCATTACCTACTGGTAGCCATGAGAATTTCATTACATACTGGTAGCCATGAGAATTTAATTTTATACTGGTACCCATGGGTCATGAAATTCCCATGGCTACCAGTGTGTAATGAAAAACCCATGGCTTCCAGTATGTAAAAAAATTCCCATGGCTTTCAATATGTAATGAAATGGCTACCAGAATGTAATGAAATTCCCATGGCTACCAGAATGTGACAAAACTACCATGGCTACTAGTATGTGATTAAATTTCCATGGCTAGCAGTATATGATGAAATTGCCAGTTTGCTGCCAGTATGTAATGAAAATCCCATGGCTACTACTACCAGTATGAAAAAAAAAACATGGGTACCAGTATGTAATGAAAAACCCATGGCTACCAGTATGTAATGAAATTTCCATGGCTACCAGTATGTAATGGAATTTCCATGGCTACCAATATATGGTGAAATTGCCAGTTTGCTGCCAGTATGTAATGAAATTCCCATGGCTACCAGTATGTAATGAAATTCCCATGGCTACCAGTATGTGATTAAATAACCATGACCAGCAGTATATGATGAAATTGCCAGTTTGCTGCCAGTATGTAATGAAATGGCTACCAGGATGTATTGAAATTCCCATGGCTACCAGTATGTGATGAAACTACCATTGCTACCAGTATGTGATTAAATAACCATGACCAGCAGTATATGATGAAATTGCCAGTTTGCTGCCAGTATGTAAGGAAATTCCCATGGCTACCAGTATGTAATGAAACTACCATTGCTACCAGTATGTGATTAAATAACCATGGCTAGCAGTATATGATGAAATTGCCAGTTTGCTGCCAGTATGTAATGGAATTCCCATGGCTATCAGTATAGGTGAAATTGCCAGTTTGCTGCCAATATGTAATGAAATTCCCATCGCTACCAGTATGTAATGAAATCCCCATGGCTACCAGTATGTAATAAAATCCCCATGGCTACCAGTATGTAATGAAATTCCCAAGGCTACCAGTACGTAATAAAATTCCCATGGCTACCAGTAGATAGACTTTGTTAGGTTAAACTAGGTTAGATAAGTTAGGTTAGATAGGGTCGGCTTAAAATTTGGCCAAAACCTTTCATTCCACAGGGAGTATGGTGGGTCTGGGGTGGGGAAACTATTCTAGAGGCTGGGTCCTTTAATATATTGTAATTAAATGGAGGATTGATATGTACATACAATGATAATGACACTAGTTAAATCAATGTGTATAAAGCCACTCCCACATCTGGACAAGCCACACCCCACATCTGTAAAAAGCACCACCCACTTTCAGTTATAAAACCATACCCCTTCCAGCAGTGCATCAGGGGTGGGTGGGGCAGCATTTGGAGTTTTCTTATAGGTGACAAAAAGTCTAGAGACGGCCCTGATGAGGGCTAAAGATCAAGGAAAATCCTTGAAAAAACTTACATTTTTACCTTTGTTTAAGCCTATAGGTTTTTTTCCCCCTGATAACTTACTAACATTTAAAATGTTGTTTCTTATTTTTAATGATGAAGTAATTTTTATTGGTTGTCACAAGAGCTTTGTGCATTACCACATTTGGAAGAAAAGAGAATGATTGTTCTAAATCAAGACTAAAACATATATACTGTATATATAAAAAAACATTTCTAAAAGAAAACAGCAATTAAAAACAAAAAAATAAAAATCCATTTGTTATGATTCACATTTTAAGTCAAAACTTTTCCCTGTGGACGTGGAATGTTGTTTACTGTTGTTTTACTGTCGTATATGTTGTTTTAATGTCTTATGTGTTCTTGAGCCAACATGATTTACAGAGGCATCAAGTCACTGTTTAGGTAAAGCACTGATCATGGTTGCTGTAGCATATGGTATGCAGATGTTTTTCTCAGATACAGAGCATTTGGTAGTCCTCCTCATCACTGTGTGTGTGTGTGTGTGTTTGTATACATTTTGTTGACATGTGATGGTCCCTTACAGGGACTAATACCATAGAAATAAATGAGTATGCTAGGTATGCTATGTTCCATTATTTGGAATCTCCATTTTTGCTTTTTACTAATTGGAAACAATGGAATGAGGCCAGTGGAGTGGGGGCTATTCTGCTGACCTTACATATGTTCATTCTTGATTCCTTTTACAAATCAATCCTTCCAAGAACTATGACTACTCATTAAAATTTGTCTTCCAATGTCTTTAAACTGATGCTCACCTTTATGAGTATGGACTGGAGGGGGGTTTACAGTACAGAGAATAGACAATGGTAAATATTCACTTGAACAAATACCATGAACAGTAGCTGTACACTGCAAAGTTATTAGTAATCATGGTAAGGACAGGCCATAGGTTATATTTAAATAGAGTTGTTAAGTTTGAATTGCTATATCCTCTTTTTTGCCAAAATCTTTTCACTTACTAAACTTTAAAAGAATAGACATATATATGGTAATTACGCATGTTTGCCTTTTATAAATGGGAACCAGTGGAATTGTAAAAATACCTATGGGTAGCTAAAGATAATAGATAATCATGGGTAATTCCAAACCACAACAGCTAAAACTGACAAAATATCCCTTGTATCACTTTAGAAAGGCTTTCTAATGATGTATTAGAATTGGTTGTACATGGTGAGCTATATAATATGTGCTAATAATGGACATTTTGGGGTGAGGGGAGGATAATCTCTTGAAATAAATAATATGACAAATGAAAATTAGGTTGAAATTGATAGATATATGTCTGTGACACAGCAAATTATCAGTCAATATTGAATTGACCATTCTGGTAAAGGAAGAAGATAAGAACTCACAGATCCTGTAGATTTGTGTCTTGTCTGGAACCAGCAAAGTGAGCAAACTGAACAGGCTATGTAACAACTTAGCAAGGTATTGAATAGGAGGAGCACACTACTGTAGTGAGAATTTCTTTATTTTAGTGCAAAAACAGCATACAGCATACAACGTTTCGGGACTCTAGGCCCCTTCCTCAGGTAGGGTCGCCGAAACGTTGTATGCTGTATGCTGTTTTTGCACTAAAATAAAGAAATTCTCACTACAGTAGTGTGCTCCTCCTATTCAATACCTTGCTTGGTTTATGGAGCCCTGGAAGGGGACTGCACCTACGAACTTGTCTGGCTAATTAGCCAACAGCGGTGTGCCACAGTACACTTGGAACTTATGTAACAACTAACCAAGATGTTTTACTCCTCTAAGATAATTATTTCAAGGCTATTTGATATTATAACACAGCATAAAAACTACTGTCAGTGCTGTGGTTATGTGTAGTTATACAGTACCAATTTTTCCTTTTCCACAAAGCTCTGGTCCCCTGTCCATGACAAAAAGATACACTTGGCCTGGCACACTGTAGGAATAAGGGTGAAATTTAGAAAGATCATTGTTTTTATGGGCACAGTTGTACATTTATAACTGAACCATAAAATCCCGACACCACATGTTATTGTACTACCTCTGCGATTTATAAATACGACCCTAAAGCTAAGTACACATAATACAGATCTTAAAAAGATGACAGACCGAATCTTCAAGATTCTTTCTATCATTTTTTAAAGATTGCGCTACGCACAGTCCTAGCATGCTCCCTGTGTAAAGCATAGGGAGAACACTCGGGACTGCACATTTCCCTCAGTCGCGGCCAAATCCCTATATTTTTTATTTTGAAAATGTTTTATTTTAAACCTTTTACACCCACAAATATAATAAAAAAGAAAAAGGTAGAGACTCAGGTCTCAGTATTTGTTTTTCCATGTACATTTATACAGTTTGAATCATAATAATCAATAATAATTCTTAAATTCCTACTTGCTGTGTTCACCATCAAACTTCCCCCCCCCCCCAATCCTTTGCCTTAGGTGTGTTCCACTATGCTTATGGGTAAATCTCAGGGGTTGCTATTTCACATTCTAATGTTGGGGGGGGGAGGGAGCCACCAGTTTACACGCTAGGTTGGAAGGTTCTGGGGACTAAACTTTATCAAATTAAGTAATTCTGTTTTCCATTGATGCGGTCATATACTCCATGCGTCTCACGTCCCTTATTCAATTGGTTAGTTAAGGACAGGGAGATGACCACTGGCAAGGGAAATTTTCAGGCAATCTTGAGGCTGACAGTGAGAGCTCAGAAATGCTGGGTATTGTCTCAGCTGGTAATTCCACTCTTCTATTGGCCAGCTTGCCAAGGAGAAGAGAGTGATAGCATCATGCAGTAAAATAATGAATAGCCCTCTATGAGAAATAAACAAGAATCATAACTACACAGATGAACAAGTAAGATTTGATTACATAAACTATGCTTTGTGATTTGGTGCTCCAAACAAATTTATATTATATATAGTGTACATATTTTGGCACCATCATTATAATTTTTGTAGGAAAGGTACATTTAGATGTTGCAGAAAAGCAATATTGCCATCTATTGACCACTGGTGAGGATGCACTTAATCGCACCAGTGAAAGAATATGTTTTTGTTCCTTTTTTATTCTTTGGAATATACAGATAATAAAAGCAACAAAGAAAATTGCCTTTGTATAAAACATACAAGGCGACAAACCCCTATAAAATGTATGGTTTCGGTCATTTTTCCTATTTCTCTTTTTAGTGCCATGGCCCATGTATTGGACCCAGAATGGCCCTTCAACACAGACAGGTTTACTGCAGGACCAGAGATGGAAGTGTTGTATCTCCTGAACAATGCCAGGCGTTACCACGGTAATTTAAAAATGGTTTAGAAAATGTGTACTTGCTTTTCTAGAGAGGAACGAGGACAACTTCGTATAATAATTGCAGTTTTGTTTGAAAGGAATTTCTGGTGAACATCTTTCTCAATTGAAAATATAGTTATTTTATTTAAAAAAATGACATAAATGTAAAAACACCCGGTGGTGGAAAATAACTCTAGGCAGTGTAAAATATTGAGGCAGCTGGAAAATAACATTCACATTTCCCATATAGCAGCTTGATAAATATGCACCGTTGTTATCTTTTAGTTGCAAACTTCTAATAACGGGATATTTTACCCTTATTTATTAACTTTACTCAGGAAGTTGATGGGCACATGGAATGTTTATTGCTGCTTGAAACTGTCTAAATGCCTAACTTCCTTTTTCTTCATTTTCTTTCATAAGGCCTCTGAATACACAAAACTGCTGGGCAGATATCTGTAGTGTACACTGGCGGGTATCAGCCTGGACCCTTTGCACAGCCACATGTGGCAACTACGGATTCCAGTCTAGGCGTGTGGAGTGCATTCATCACCGTACCAGCAAGCCAGTACAGGAACACATGTGCTCTTGGAGATCTCGACCTATAAACTGGCAAAGATGCAATATTACTCCATGTGAAAATGGTATGATCTGTAAACTAATCACTAATCTTTCCTTTATTTCAGTTTTTAAAAATTTTACTTCCAATAGTTTGACAGATATAGGGCTTATCAGGAAAGGAGATCTACAGTCCACAGTATTTATTAAAAAAGCCTAGTGACTCACTTTAGGCCTTGCCCATAACATATTGGCTTTAAATATATTTTTTATGAGAATGAGGTTTTAGTAACTCCCTTTGGCCAGAATATGTAAAAATATATGCAACATCACACTCTGCTCATTCTAGTCTTTAGTAAATTTTCAGTTACAGTAAGTCCCCAAACAACAATGTAACTAAGTAAAAAGGTCGTTTAGCACTTAAGTGTATTTAAAATCTACTGCAATCTTTTAATCACAATTAAAATAGTGTCGCTTCCAAATATGTATCAAAGTTTTTATAGTTCTTTGAGAATGCAAAGAGCTTTACTGTTTTCACATTTCTCAGTGCAACAGTTCTCTTCAGGGTCAAACTGACTTACCAGGATATAAGGAAACCCCCTGAGGGACCACAGTCTATTCAGCCATGAAAACAGAGGAAAAAGTTAAATACAGCAGCAAGGAAAGAATAAGAAATAAGTTAATAAGCTTAATGAGGAGCAAGACAGACATGTAAATAATAAAAAGAAACTCCCTTGCTCCACAGGTAGGTGTATCGTTAGTGTAGCTTAGGATGTGCAGCAAGTCCTAGTTCCATTGTGTTTTTTGTACAAAAGTTACAAATTGGTAAGAACTACACTTTCCTTCCACTCAGATACCCAGAATAGAGAGATAATATAATATCAATATTCAAATCAATTCAAGTCACTGATACATGATTATACCATATATATAAAATGGATATGCACTTACATGAAACAGCATGGTCTTCAGTCCAGCATAGGATACTTTATTTAGTGCAAAAATATGCAAAGCAAAGAATTTGTCTATAAGCGCATCTATTTAAATGCCTATATTCAAATTTAGGTATGTTGCTTTCAAAGTCATTTTTTTTGGGGGGGGGGTATGAATATTCCAGGTATGTCATATGTCAGTGCTCACCCTGGGCTTCCCAACGCACATTGCCACACGGTAGTGGACCCTAACATTCTTGTCCAACACTAGGGCTCATGCAATAAGAGGTGAAAAGTTTGCCCCTACTATTTATTTGCAGAAACCAATCAGATTTTATCAATTTTATTTAATCATACTTGAGCGACCCATTCAGATCTCATCAGCCACTAGATCTTGAAGGGGTTTATGAATTGCTTGCAGGAAATGGTTTAACCTACAGTAACTGCATTTTATGACTCACACATTTTTTTTTCTTTGTAGTTGACTGCAGAGACACAACCAGGTACTGTGAGAAAGTAAAGCAACTGAAACTTTGTCAACTTGCACAATTCCGATCTCGTTGCTGTGGGACTTGTGGAAAAGTGTAGAAATTTCCTGAAGGCCAAGAAATAAAAATGAGAAAAAATGAACCAAGTCATCAAGACTAAGAGATCCGAGTGATTCTATTTATTTTTGCTGATCAGCAGTAGATGGCTTGACAAGATTCTCTTCCATTTATGCTGGAAGGCTGAATGCTGTAAATAATCTGACAACATCACTCATGTGCTTGCCATAAGTTGGATTTAAATAAAGCTTAATAACAATGCTTGGAAACTGATCATACAGAAAATTGGTCGCCTTATGAATTAAATGGAAACCATGCAACATTGATCATGGCAGAAAAACAACATTGGGGGGGAAAAGGGATTTAGTTGGACGCAGAATGTTGTATAAACCATGGACGACTAAGGACTCAACACTTTAGATGTACATGTCATTTTTATTTGTTCTCTTCTATTATTTTTTTAATTCCTCACGATTTTCATTGTGGTGTCTTCAATTTCCATTCTCACAACAGAATGCTTTGTGCAGGATTCTAAAGAGACAATGTTGTACTGACAAAAAAGTTTTGATTTGCAAAGAAAAGAATGCGGTGAATTCATAGGCACTAGAAAGACTTAAGACAAATAACGTGACACAGTCTTTGTCACAGATACCAAAAAAGAAAGTAATGGGGATGTCATTAATGGCCGCCTTCTTGCACAGACGTAAAGGTAGCAGCTTAATTACAACAAGGGTAAATACCATATAGCATTGGCTGGCTATGTGTAAGTCTTTCTTTGGGAAACTGTCTGCGTATTTTGTTTATCGATGACCAGTCCACATCCCTGGATCATTTAGTGATTAGAACTAGTTGTCCAGTACAAGCACTTTATGCTTGAGATTTACATACAAGCAACACAAAAAACAAAATATGAAAAAATGATTGAAAAGAAAATAGTTTTTACTGATGCAGAGAAATGTAAAATGAATATATAAGACTGGGCATACATAAACGTATTTAAGCTTTTTTGGCACTTTTCTACCTGCACATTATGATGTCCTTATAAGAATATGGTTGGGGGCCCAAGATATTTAATAACAGTTAATGTAAAATTTCTAAAGTTAGAAGTAAGATTCCACACCAGATTTTAGAACTCCAACAGCATTGACAGATTGTTAATTAGCAGCTATTAGCAGCCTTAAAAATCAATCCTCCATGTCTGATGCCACATGTGGTAACAGGAATAACATTTTTAGTTGACCATTACAAACCACCCTTTCATTTATTGCTCTTATTAGGTGATCATGTCAGGAGCTCTTTCCTAACCATATCAAATGTCAATAAATGAGCACATTTTGGGGGATTTATTATTGTGTAAATATATAGGGGGTGCTTGACAAGACCCAATAATGTACTATGTACATATCAGGAGAAGATTATTTTGAGTAAGTCCTGTAAATGGAAAAGGAATTGAAGTGGCCGGTAATAGTTTGTATCAGATCTCTGCCGGTCTTGATATAGGATATATATATATATATTTATTTGCCCTCTTATTTACAATTATTACTTCCTGATTTGAATGTTGGCCTTTAGCTTTATTCCATAATGTAAAAAAAACTATTCACAGAGCCGTTTACCTCGCATCACACTTGCATGAGCTAAGGCTTTAAAACACAGATTAATTGTGTAAGTGCTTTTATACCACTAGATTCTATTAGTTGAATTTTGGCTAAACAAAAATAGTGGTTTGCACAGTGTGGAAAACAGAAAAAATTGTTACCACCCCCAACAAGAATCACTGCAAACCATAGTGTTCCTGCAGAGATACGGGACGGTGCTGACACTGTTCAAACAAGTCTTTTTTTGTGTTTGATGGGGGGGAGAAGTGGGCAGAGCACAGTTTGATGTTAATTTAAAAATGGGATCAAACACTACATGGTTTTTCACAAATGCACCTCCATTTTCACGGTTTCCTTTTGTTTTATTTTGATTTAGAAGTCTTTGCTTCGGTTTTTTACGTTAACACTTCTGTTGCACTTTCCCTTTTTTATGCTGCACTGGTGTCACTGTGAGCTTTGAGAAAGAAAAATAATGTTCATAGTGCTAATTTCCCCTTAAATTATTCTGCCATTAATTTTGCCCAGCAGCACTCCTTCAAAACAAACCTTTGCCTAAATAAAATCTATGTACAGCAAATGTATGTAAACTCATTATACAGAAACTTTGCCTATGTTTCACTGATCAAGGTGTGTTTCTAAATAGACCTTGTTATTTTTTTTTATTATTATTATTATTATTATTATTATTAATAAAACATTGTTTTATGTATGTATAACTTTATGTATATTTATTAGGTTTTCTTGTATAAAAGTGCAATATTAATAATTGTACATTGTTTTCCAGATTAAACTATTTTTTGAACTTTTAATGTAAGGGTTTTTTGGAAATACCGGTAATACTTTACATCTGTGGCTGTCTTTTTTTTTAATTGGACACTTGTAGAAAAATGAAAACAATACTTGTTAGATTCCATAGGCCTAATGATGAATTAGGATTTTCCTAATGCAGGAAGGAAGCATGAGAATAAGTACAGATTCGTCTCTGCAAATACTGTGGTTATTTTTGGCTCATCTTTATAATAAGAAACAGCAGAGAACTTCTTAGTGGATAAAATAAATCATATGTACAATATTATTGAATTTACTAATTTATTTAACTGGTTAGAATTGGGTTTGATATGCTGACTGTGTCCCACTGAATATGCACATTTCAGAAAAAGGGTTATGGTTGGTTGAGGCAAAATAATGCCTCTCAAGGAAACAAGGGAGTTAATGAGAGCAAAGTTAAAGTACTACTCACATTTCCCAAACTGGTGTCCTCATTCATTGCTGTTCCTATCTGCATAGAAACAAAAGGACCATCCCCTTATTTTTGGTCCCAATCGGTGTCTATGGAGTGGTATAGACTTATATTAAATATTTACAATGTATTTAAATATTAAATATTTCTAAAGATCGAAAAGAAAAGATAAAACACCATTACAGTAAAATGTAAATTGTTGTTAAACATATGGAAGGTAGGCACTAGTTACATACAGTAGTAATTGTGGTTAAAATAAAAACATACATTCATCAAACCCAAACTTTATTCTCTCCTCTTTAATCTTACCTAACTGGTAGAAAGGCAAAAAAAAGGGGGGGGGGGATTCCTTCCTGACTCCAAATCGGAATATTCCTGGATTAACCAAAACGACAATATTTTTTAGTTTTAGAAACATATCTAGTCCACTTTTAAAGCTATTCAATAAACTTTCCATTACCACATCTGCTGGAAGTTCCACAGTTTCACCGTTCTCACTGTAGGGAAACCTTTCCTAACCTGAAGATGAAACTTCTTTTCTTCCAATCTTAAAGGATGTCCATGTGTCCTCTGATATGACCTATTATTGTACAATGCACCAGAGAGTTTACTGGATATCCCATTAATATGCTTGTGAAGGTTCTCATTCATCCAGGTCATGGTATATTTGTTGTATTCAATTAGATCAACTGGACTTGAATTTTAGTTCTTGAAGACGTTTCGCTAGTCATCCGACTGGCTTTCTCAATTCAAAATGATCATATACGCAGTGCAGTGCAGTGAAGAATGCTCTGATTTGTATGTGGGGGAGACCAAACAGCAACTGCATCAACAAATGGCCCAGCACAGAAGAGCCAATTCCTCGGGTCAGGACTCAGCCGTGTACCTGCATCTTAAGGATAAAGAACATACCTTTGAAGATTGTAATGTTAACATATTGGCAAAGGAACGTGACTGGTTCAAGAGAGGTGTTAAGGAGGCCATTTATGTGAAAATAAAGAAACCAAGCCTAAATAGAGGTGGGGGGGTTCGACACCAACTGTCTGCCATGTACAATGCTGTTTTGACACCTTACTCTGGGCGTTCCTATAACACCACTTAGCCACTATCCAATCACGCCCTTAACACTTAGCTGTGATATGCTAATTGGGATTTTCCAGGGTACATAATTGCCACAGATTCTTGTACAAGTCATTCTGAATTGAGAAAGCCAGTCGGATGACTAGCGAAACATCTTCAAGAACTAAACTTCAAGTCCAGTTGATCTAATTGAATACAACAGATATCCCATTAATATATTTATATAAAGTGATCCCAGCGCAAACTTTGCTACTCCAATGTAAGCAGCCCTTCTCCAAACATAAATGTAACTTTTCCAATGTAAACAGCCTTAATTTGTCTAATATGCCTGCACAGTCCAATCTTAGGCATTCCCACCTCAAAATTTTCTTTGATTTTTGAGTTATTAAAGTTTAATGTTACAACTTGTGACTGGCAGTTCTCCACAAGTGGCGTAACTAGCAATTACGGGGCCACCAGTAAAATTGTAATGGGCACCCCTCTCTGCTTTAGCTGCAGTGTTTGTCTGGGGGGGAGACTTTATCTGTCACAGGAAAAGTAAGAAGATGGGGCTCCCCCAAGCTCACAGGCCCCCTACAGGGGTAGATATGCCCCAGTTCTCCACTGAAGCCCATATGCACAATGAGGAGAACAAGCATAAAGAGAATGTGAGCAAAACCCACATTAATTGGGGCGTTTTGCCTCATAGGAAAGTGGCATTTACAGTAAAAAAAAGTGTTCAGCTAAGTAAGAGTTAACACAGCACATTTCCTCCCCTCAGGTAACCTATCACAGGTGTGCTGTGAGGACCTTTCCTTAACTGGGTATCAGATAGGACTGGCTCTAGGGGTCTAGCCGATGGCAAGCGGCCATATGGTACTTAAGGCTGTCCGGGGGAAGCAAAGATCCTTTTCAACTTGGAGTGGATCTTGTGAAAACTCAGACTGCTGTAACTCCCGACGTTCGCTATGTCAGCCATCCCGGAAGCAGTACAGCAATGGCTAGAGCATGCGTGATGGGCTGAACTGGAATGCGCAATGGAGGCGTGCCTCGTGGCTAAAGAGGACAGACCGGCACCATGTTCTGAGTCAGAAGAGGCGACAAGCTGTGCTTCCGTCGCGGACACAAGCATCAAGAGAAAGAAGACCCAAGATTCAGCTACTGCCCAGAACACATGCAACACGTGTCAGAAAAACAACTTTATGGACATCTACCTCATCAGCCCTGTTGATGGGCGGATCCAGGCTTATGTTTTCACCTTAAGAAAAGGGATATGTACCCACAGAAACGGAACACATGCCGCCTGCAGCACAGGACACAGGCTCTGCACCTGCTCATGCAACCGCTTCTGCAGCAGGTAATTTGCTAGACGCCATTTCAGGTCTAAAAGGATGTATTGATAACAATATTAAGTCTTTAACCCCTGATGTGGCTGTAAGACCTAGAGGCATAGGGGTACATGACGTATGTTTTAAAGATGTTGTTACATGTGAGGTAACCACCCTAGCCTAACACCTGCTGGCCATTTAATGAAGGAAGTTGTGAGAAATGTGAGAACCCCAGTGAAAGTGCTCAAATTGCTGCCATGTTTAAAGGAGCACCCAAAACAAGTGAATGGCAGTCCTTGAGCTGGGATTCTTAGTGGGTTTCTGGATTCCGTCCGATAGCTTTTCATACAGCAATGTAGTTCCTGAATTTAAAGTCAGTACAGGACATGTATATAGTTGAACAAAAGATTAATAAAGAAATATAGGAAAATAGAATAATAGGCCCATTCAAATACCCGCCATTTGAAAGCTTCAGGATATCCCCTTTGGGTCTAGTCCCTAAAAAGGATAAGGATGAATTCCGATTAATCCACCACCTCTCTTACCCAGTTTGTTCATCAATAAATGACTCCATTGACACTGACATTTGTAAAGTTAACTATGCATCATTCAATTAGGCACTAGAGATGTTGAAACTCAGTGGTCAAGGATCGCTAATGGCTAAATGCAACGTGAAATTGGCATTTAGGCTCCTCTCAATTCACCCAAATTGTCATAAACTGCAGGGTTTTTCCTTTAAAGGAGAATTCTACTTTGATACTTGCTTACCCATGGGGTGCAGCATCTCTTGTTTCTACTTTGAGCTATTTTCTTCGTTTGTAGAATGGGTAGTTCAACAAGCTACGGGGTCCAACTTAATCCTATATTACTTGGATGACTTTTTCATAATTTTCCGCTACATAGTGGAAAAATTTGGAATACCCATAGCTAAAGAAAAATCTGTCACACCAACTACCCAGTTACAGTTTCTAGAAATAAACATTAATTCAGATTCAATAGAATTTAGCCTTCCATAAGAAAAGGTATTAAGATTGAAACAATTAGTTAGATATGTTCTCTCTGCAAAATATTCACTCTGAAACAATTACCGTATATACTCGAATATAAGTCGACCCGAGTATAAGTCGAGGTACCCATTTTTACCTCAAAAAGGAGTAAAAACCAATTGACTCGAGTATAAGTCGAGGGTAGAGTAGTAGAAGGGAGTAGTAGTTTACAAACATCATGAGTGGAACTGCACACACTAACCCCAAAACACACTACCCTGTCCCTGACTCCTTACTCTCCCCCCAGCCCAGGAATAAAAACATACCCTGTCCCTGACTCCTTACTCTCCCCCAGAACCCAGGAATAAAACCACTCCCTGTCCCTGACTCCTTACTCTCCCCCCCAGCCCAGGAAATAAAACCACTACCCTGTCTCTTACTCCTTACTCTCCCCCCAGCCCCAGGAATAAAACCCTATTTCCCTGCACCCATCTTCTCTTACTACAAGTAAAGATGCAGACTTACCTTTTTTCAATAGTTGCAGGAGAGTCCGGGCCCCGACATCATTCACTTGATGGAGGAATCTGGCTGCCGCATCCACTGATGGTCGCATCCACTGACATCATTACTCGGCGCCGGTCTCATTTCCCAGCGCCGAGTAGTGACGTCAGTGGATGCGACCATCAGTGGACGTGGCAGCCGGATTCCTCCTTCAGTAAGTGACTGACCCGAGTATAAGTCGAGGTTCAGTTTTTAGGCTGTTTTCACAGCCTGAAAACCTCGACTTACACTCGAGTATATACGGTAAATTTTTAGGCCATTTGACAATCGCAACAAAAGTTATTCACAAAATATATTCCCATTGGGGAGAGCATACAACAGTGGCTTAATTAATAAGACAATCGGCATAACCAATCCAATTGGTATATCCGCATATACCAACAGGCTAGGGATGATTTAAACAGGCTAGGGATGATTTAATGATTTGGAGCCAATTTCTTGATTCATTTAATGGTAATACAACATGGCAAGAAGATTTTGTAGATAATGTAGGTTTGCAATTCTTTACAGATGCCGCTATATCAGTTGGTTGTGGCGGGTTTTTTCCAGGGTCTGCGCTTTTCAGTGGAATGGCCCCAGGATTGGTCAGAAATGCCGTGGCTCTCAAACTTAGTATATCTAGAGATAATCCCGATATTTCTTGCGCTAAGCATATGGGCCCCCAAACTAGCAAATAAAAGGATATGGATCAATTGCGATAATTTAGGCATAGTGCAGGTACTTACCACTCTCTCTTAGTTATCATACTAATTGTGTTAATTACATTACGTTTTAACATTTGGATTAAAGCCAGAAACATGCCAGGCTATAGGAATTCAATAGCTGTCTCTTTGTTCCGTTCACAATTACAGCGGTTCAAGGAGCTAGCAGCGGGAGCCGAAGACTCGGGACAGGTTATCAGGAATTATGGAACTTGGTTCAACCAGATTTTGGCAGCTGGTAAAAAGATCGGTCAATATAAGGCTGCCTGGTACAAATGCTTAAATTTTACACATATAGTTCCACATTAGGGGGATGATAGGCTAATGGTCAATTTTGATCTTGAAATGTTTGATGCAGGCAACTCATTAGCTAGTATTAAGAGAACCTTAGCAGGCATTTCATTTTTCTCCAAAGTAGTTTACAATACGGACATAGCAAAAGCATTGTGCATAAAACAGCTCCTGAATGGTGTTGGTAGGTGTTTACCAACCCCAGACTCCCGAAAACTAAACCAATTACAATGCATATTTTAAAAAAGAACATAACAGCTGTGGAAGTGGTTTGTAACTCACCGTATGATGAAGCACTGTTCAAAATGCTCCATATTATTTCATTCTTTCTAGCATTTCGGGTAAGTGAGGTGGTTTCAGATACTAGGTCTTAACCAGGTGGTTTGGATTGTTCCTGTCTGTCACTAAGAGGGAACAAATTAAGGGCCTTCATCCAAAAATGTAAAACAGACATAACAGGCAAGGGAAAGGTCTTATGGTTAGGGTCGTTCCCTTTCTGTAGCCTATGCCCCATAAGGACATTCAGAGAATTTATCCAACTCCGAATTAGAGCCACAGGTCCATTCTTTGTACATGCAGACGAATCATTTGTTTCAAATATCAGTTTACAAGAGTTCTCAATCTGTGTCTACATAGAGCAGGTTTAAATTACAAAGACTTTAAGTCTCGCTCGTTCCATATTGGGTCTACAACCCAGGCCTTCTTGTACGGTTTCCCATATCAAAAATAATAAACATTGGCAGATGGGAATCTTCAAGTTTCAAAACATACATACGCCCCGATTTGGTGGATTTGATGTAATATTCTATTACAGGTGCTAGACAGCTCAGGATTTGGATTATAGGTCACTCTCACGTTTTTTGGGCAACACGCAGAGCGGAGAACAGGTCATATGACATTTACTTATTATTCCCCCCGCAGCTCCTGAGAATTTACTGGTTTGGGCTTGCGGTGCCCGATGGCACGACCTATTTCCAATTATCTCAAAATTGAAAGAAAAATGGGGAAAACCAGACATTGTTATAATCCATTCAGGAGGTAATGATGTAGGCTATCTGAAATCCATTGAGTTGATTTGGGTAACTAGAAGAGACCTAGCACACTTTATGTTGCCAGAAGCGATCGTGGCTTCCTCCGAAATCGTACCAAGGCTCCTCTTGTCAGTGGAAAACAACAGGAAACCACTAGAAAAATGTTGCAAGAAAATTAATCACAGTATTGCTAAATTTGTTAAATCTGTTAACATGATTTGTTACCGCCATGCAGATCTCGAAAATGGAGGAGAGGGCCTGTACCGGGTGACAAAGTTCACTTATCAGATATCGGGTTAGATATCTTCTGTCTGGGCTTGCAAAGCCTGATATAGTTAAGTTTGGTAAAATGGAGGCTGGCCTCGGGAATTGCTTAGGGCAATCCCTTGGCATGGTGGAATTTATGTTAAAAAATACCATCGCCTTTAAGGGGATGGCAGAAAACATGCTTCCCACAAAGTGAAAGGGAAAGCTAAGGTGATTGTTATCGCAAATTTAACGATATCAGTGATGTTAATAAATATGGTTTAATTTCAATAAAGAAATAAAAGCTGCGGCCTCTTTCTCCACCAAACTATCTGTGTGGCGTGTTCTATTATTGTGTGTTGAATGACTTATATAAGCATATAATACATACTATTACCATGTAAAAATAGATATCTGTGATTGCTCATGGCAAAGTCTAATGTCTGATTACTCAAAAACCTTAAGAAGAGTGGGAGGTAGGAATGCCCTTAGGACACAGAGGCTGGTATTTATAAAATATCGCTATAAGAAATTATCAATATGGATCCTTTATCGACATCAGATAAAATACTAGTAGCCCCCAGCCTCATCCAGGTTAGGCACCCATCTGCTAGACCCTCAACCCTGGGTACAGTCTTATATTTTCCTTAACTTTCCCTAACTGGTCAGGTCCAGTTCCACATTTGTGATCATTCAGCAATCCAGCAATGACAACCTTGGTAATTTTAAGGGGAGGGGGGTTGGTACAGTTGTACTTTATAATTATAGAAGCTCTGAGAACAGTGCTTTTTGCAAATTATGTTTAACCACTTCAGCATCCCATTATATTGCTAAAGTTACAGCATTTCCCTTATTTGTAATTTACTAAAATGACTGCCCCTCGGTGGTAGGTTTTGCCATTGATGTAACTAGGAAATAATTATACAGTAAATGCTTATTAAGAAAGCAAACATTTAGTACATTACCTGTATAGAAATGGAAGAATAACACCTCATAAACAGGAGAATTAACAGTGATCCTCTGCTTTCTCTAACCCCCTTACCTTGGCTGTGCTCAGGGCGAGGACTTTAACCTAGGAGTTAGTGCTAACGGATATTGAAATGAGGCAAAACATTGGAGAATTTTTTATTAAACTGAAAAAACTCTAGTATCTTTTATACTAAACATAAAGCAGCTAATAGAAATGTCTCAAGGAAAGATAATATTGTCATTGTATGTATATCCCTCGGTGTTCATCATAACTCTATCCGGCTGGGATATTCATGCAGTTTGACGTTTAGGACAATGTTTAGAATCCATGGGATACATTTCTTAAAATGAATAAAGGCAGAAGGGCTACATACAATTCATTGCAGACGTACACTAGGCCACACATGGAGGCAATTTCAAAGCGTTTTTTTTTTGTTGGTGCACAGCCACATTGGAAAGAAAAGAAAGCTTGGCATGGACGCCTAGAACTAAATTGGTATCTTTGTATTATTTTAAACTTTAATGTCTTTTGTCATGAATCAGTTGGAAACACTATCCTTCTAATGTTGAAACTCTAAATTTCCTTAGTTATAAAGAATCAAGTTATTAGCTGGATTTTATTTGTAAAAAGATGCTCCTGGTACATACTGCTTTTCAGCAGGTAAACGAATCATCTTCCGCTTTACCTCATTATTGTTAAAATACATGTGATGTATATTACCTTTTGTTCTGTGCTTTCTGTAAATATCCTGCATAACTGCAATTTGTAACTAGAAAGGGAAAGTTTAAGTATAAAATTTGAATTTGGCTTGATGAAGACATTGTTGTTTTTGGCTTACCTTTTAAATATGGCTGTCACAGGAATAAATGGGTAAGTCAGTTTGTGTTTGTTAGAATAAATATCCTCACTAGTCCCCCGGACCCCTGATGCCTGTCTTTAGACCCACTAAGAGACCCTCAGCGCTGGGAGAAAGGATTACACAACACGTTTGGTGCAGTAGAACACAGTTTCTCGGTTTATTCACATGTTACATTGGGTTTTCACACAGAGAAAAAGGGGGCGTGGCCAGACACAGTGTCTGCAGATGACATACTAAAACCTTGGAATATGAAGATAGAGTCAGGCTGACACACAATGTAGGAGGGAAAAGACCTTGAGCTCAGAACATTTGGAAGCAAAACATCTGCAATAACACGACAATAATATAAGACAAAATGGAGTCAGAGAACAAAATGGCTGCTAGTGTTTACTTGTGGCAGGTTGGGTGATAAAAAAACTAACTTTTTTGATGATTGGTCAAAATGTATGTTTTACTATATTTACCCTTTAATATGGTTGCCACATAAATTAATGGGTAGCTCATTTGGTGGGTGAACCTTTGTCAGGTTGGAAGTTAAAAAAAACTGTTTTGATTAATGATCAAAATTTTTTTTGACTATAGATACCCTTTAACTATGGCTGCCACAGAAATGGAAGGGTAGGCCAAAAGGGTGTGTACCCGTGTCTGGTTGGGGTTTAAAAAAACGAAACTTTTTTGATGATTGTTAAAATTGTATTTTATTACTTTAGTTACCATTTAAGTATGGCACAGTAATGAAGAGTTTTAGTGCAAAATACTCAGGTTTCTGCGTATTTTAAATATAAACAGACATTTCCGTCCTATTAAACTTGCTAATCAAAACAACCCTACAACCGATTGTCTATTTTCATTGTTAGCTACCATCCAGCTAGAAAGAAAAAAAAACATTACAAAGATTTTAAAAGACTTTTGGTTGACCATGTCCTATTGCAATAAAAACAGACATCCAAACACGGCTCCATTACAAATTTCTAACACTTTTTCTCTGCAGCTTTGACAGCTAATAGCTTATTGAAAACTGCACATAACAATTAATCATTCTTAATTTAGACTGCCATGTTAAAGGTAAAATACTCCAAATAATTAAAGGGGATCTCCACTGGTATTCAGTTTTATTAAGAACGTGAGGTAAAAGGAGCTGTGTCTTACCTCCCGTTCTACTTTACAGTGAGAACGGTGAAATTGTGGAACTGTCTTACGGCAGATGTGGTAATGGCAAGTTCATTGAATAGCTTTAAAAAAGGCCTGGATAAGTTTCTACAACTAAAAAATATGAAAATTACTGGTATTAATGCATATAGATCTGGGTTGATCCAGGATACATTCTGATTGCCGTTTGGAGTCAGGGAGGAATTTTCCCCCCATTTTTAGTTGGGTTTTTTTGCTTCCTCTGGATCAACTGTTAGGTAGGGTTAAAAAAAAATAATAATATAAAGAGGGGGAATAGGTTGGACTTGATGGACGTATGTCTTTATTCAACCTTAATTACTATGTTACTATGTTACAATAAAACGTTCAGGAGCCAGGAAAGAAGATAAGAAACTTCCCTCTGCTGCATACTCTAAATGTAATATAGTTAGAATAGTGTTATACTGTTTATTTATAGTTTCTAGGTTTTATTGTTTGCACTTTACTTTTATTTCATAGTATTGAAAACTTTTGACTAAAAGATTTAACTAAATGACTTCCTGGATTCTTAACCAAACATACTTTGCTTCAGATTTATTTTTTTTTTCTCATATTTCTCTTTATTGAGCTAGATGGCGTAAAAAGGCATTTCTGTGGTTATGTTAGCTTTAGCTAGCATTTGTTAGGTTAGGCTAGGTTAGACTAGTGGTTAGTTAGGGTCCCTGCTGAAAGAGTCTACCTTGACGTGGTAGCAGGGCTTACAAATCTTTTGGCCAAAATATTTTATTCTTCATTAATTATGTTGAGGCTGCAGATACAGTTTTAAATGGCAAAAAACCCTAGAGACACCCCTGTAACTCCCCCCCCCTATATGCAGGGCCCTTGGGCAGTAGCCCCCCCATATGCAGGGCCCTTGGGCAATAGCCCCCCCATATGCAGGGCCCTTGGACAGTTAGCCCCCCAATATGCAGGGCCCGTTGGCAGTAAGTCCCCCCCATACGAATGGACCATGGGCAGAAAGTGTGGGCAGCAAGCCTCCCCTCTACATAGGGCCCGTGGGCAGTAAGTCCCCCCCATACGCATGGACTGTGGGCAGTAAATGTGGGCAGCATGCCTTCCCTCTACATAGGGCCCGTGGTTAGTAAGTCCCCCCCATTAGCATGGACCGTGGGCAGTAAGTGTGGGCAGCATGCCCCCCTCTACATAGGGCCTGTGGGCAGTAAGTCCCCCCCATACACATGGACCATGGGCAGTAAGTGTGGGCAGCATGCCCCCCCTCTACAAAGGGCCCGTGGGCAGTAAGTCCCCCCATACGCATAATGTGATATAGTTAGAATAGTGTTATACTGTTTTATTATACTTTATAGGTTTCAATTATTTGCACTTTACTTTATTTCATAGTATTGAAAGCTTTTGACTAAAACATTTAACTAAATGACTTTCCTGGATTTCTTAACTAAACATACTTTGCTTCAGATTTTTTTTTTTTTTCATATTTCTCTTTATTGAGCTAGATGTTGTAAAATGGCATTTCCTATGGTTAGGTTAGCTTTAGCTAGCATTTGTTAGGTTAGGCTAGGTTACACTAGTTAGGTTAGTTAGGTCCCTGCTGAAAGAGTCTACCTTGACGTGGTAGCAGGGATTACAAATCTTTTGGCCAAAATATTTTATTCTTTATTTATTATTTTGAGGCTGCAGATACAGTTTTGCTCAGATGGCAAAAACCCTAGAGACACCCCTGTAAACCCCCCCCCCATATGCAGGTCCCTTGGGCAGTAGACCCCCCCATATGCAGGGCCCTTGGACAGTAAGCCTCCCCATATGCAGGGCCCATGGGCAGTAAGTCCTTCCCATACACATGGACCGTTGGCAGTAAGTGTGGGCAGCATGCCCCCTCTACATAGGGCCGTGGGCAGTAAGTCCCCCCATAGCATGGACCGTGGGCAGTAAGTATGGGCAACATGCCTCCCCTCTACATAGGGCTCATGGGCAGTAAGTCCCCCCCATTAGCATGGACCGTGGGCAGTAAGTGTGGGCAGCATGCCCCCCCTCTACATAGGGCCTGTGGGCAGTAAGTCCCCCCCATACGCATGGACCGTGGGCAGAATGTGGGTAGCATGCCCCCCTGACATAGGGCCCGTGGGCAGTAAGTCCCCCCCATACACATAATGTGATATAGTTAGAATAGTGTTATACTTTTATTATAGTTTATAGGTTTTAATTTTTTGCCCTTTACTTTTAAGTCATAGTATTGAAAGCTTTTGACTAAAAGATTTAACTAAATGACTTTCCTGGATTTCTGAACCAAACATACTTTGCTTCAGATTTAATGTTTTTATTCATATTTTTCTTTATTGAGATAAGTGAAAAGGCATTTCCTGTGGTTAGGTTAGCTTTAGCTAGCATTTGTTAGGTTAGGCTAGGTTAGACTAGTTAGGTTAGTTAGGTCCCTGCTGAAAGAGTCTACCTTGACGTGGTAGAAGGGCTTACAAATCTTTGGCCAAAATATTTTATTCTTCATTATGTTGAGGCTGCAGATACAGTTTCGCTCAAATGGCAAAAACCCTAGAGACACCCGTGTAAGTCCCCCCTCCTATAGCAGGGCCCTGGGCAGTTGCCCCCCCCCCTATATGCAGGGCCCTTGGACAGAAAGCCACCCCCATACGCATGGACCGTGGGCAGTAAGTGTGGGCAGCATGCCCCCCCTCTACATAGGGCCCGTGGGCAGTAAGTCCCCCCCATACGCATAATGCGATATAGTTAGAATAGTGTTATACTGTTTTATTATAGTTTATAGGTTAAATTGTTTGCACTTTACTTTTATTAATCATATTGAAAGCTTTTGACTAAAAGATTAACTAAATGACTTTCCTGGATATCTTAACCAACATACTTTGCTTCAGATTTTTTTTTTTTTTTTTCATATTTCTCTTTATTGAGCTAGATTTGTAAAAGGCATTTTCCTATGGTTAGGTTAGCTTTAGTTAGCATTTGTTAGGTTAGGCTAGGTTAGACTAGTTAGGTTAGTTAGGTCCCTGCTGAAAGAGTCTACCTTGCATGGTAGCAGGGCTTACAAATCTTTTGGCCAAAATATTTTATTCTTCATTAATTATGTTGAGGTTGCAGATACAGTTTTGCTCAGATGGCAAAAACCCTAGAGACACCCCTGTAAACACCCCCCCTCCATATGCAGGGCCCTTGGGCAGTAGCCCCCCCATATGCAGGGCCCTTGGACAGTAGCCCCCCATATGCAGGGCCCGTGGGCAGCATGCCTCCCCTCTACATAGGGCCCGGTGGGCATTAAATCCCCCCATACGCACTATAATGTGATATAGTTAGAATAGTGTTATACTGTTTTATTATAGTTTATGGGTTTTAATGTTTACACTTTACTTTTATTTCATAGTATTGAAAGATTTAGACTAAAAGATTTAACTAAATGACTTGCCTGGATTTCTTAACCAAACATATTTTGTTTAGATTTTTTTTTTTTTTGTATTTCTCTTTATTGAGAATGTCCCATTGTTTAGTTGGTGGATTCTGGAGCAGTACCAGTCGCACTTCCTATAGGCAACTTGTGTGGGGAGCATTTTATTACATGGGTGTGTGCATGTCATTTATACTATGTGGGAAATTTTATTATATGGGGTGTGTGTGTCATTTATACTAGGGGGTATATTTTATTTTATGTCTGTCATTTATATTATTGCGGACATTTTATTATATGGCTGTGTGTGTCATTTATAATATGGGGGGCATTTATTATATAGGTATTTTCAATAATACTGTGTGTCATTTATACTATGGTGGACAATTTATATATGGGGTGTGTGTCATTTATACTATTGGGGGACATATTATATGTGTGTGTTGTCATTTATATATGGGGGGCATTTTATAATAGGGGTATTTTCATTTATACTTTGGGGACATTTTATTATATGGGTTGGGGGGTTGTTTATAATGGGGGACATTTGAATATATGGGTGTGGCATTTATACTATGCAGATATTTTATTATATGGGTGTGTTTGTGTGTGTGTATCATGTATATACTATGGGATGACAATCATTATATGTGGATGAACTCCAACCCCCTTTTAAATGCACCTGGGGTGTGTGGTTGATTCGCTACATCGGATCCAAACCCTGGACGAATACACTGTGGGGTGTTGGTTGATTTGCTAGTTTGGATCCCAACTCCAGGCCGAACACCTTAGGGTTGTGGTTGATTCGCCAGGTCGGATCCCAACCCCTGTGTAAATGCAACTTTGGGTGTTGGTTGATTCGCTAGTTCGGTTTCCAACCACTTTTCTGAACTCACTTGACGGTTGTTTGGTTGATTCGCCAGATCGGATCCCAACCCAGGGCCAAATGCAATGAAGGTTGTTTGTTGGTTTGCTAGATGGATCCCAACCCCGGTCGTCGAACACACCTGTAGGGTTTTGGTTGATTCGCCAGATGGATCCCAAACCCTGGCTGAATGCAACTGTGCAGTGTTGGTTGATTCGCTAGTTCGGGTCCCAACACTTTTCTAAACACCTGAAGAGTGTTGCTTGATTCGCCAGATCGGATCCCAACCCCTGGCTGAATTTACCTGTGGGGTGTTGGTTGATTCACCAGATTGGATCCTAACACCTTGCTTAATTCACCTTAGGGGTGTTGGTTGATTCGCCAGATCGGATCACATCCTTGTCGAGTTTCCCAGAGGGAAAGGATGCAGTTAAGTCTAACACTGCATGCCACAACGCTGGGCAAGAAAGACATCGGGCCCGTGACTGTCCTTACCCAGCTCAGGTTAGGTACAGGACTAACAGATTCAAGCCAACAAGTTGGATTTTAGAGTTTGGGATATAATTATCCAAACCCTGGATTCCAATCTGCAGGATCTCAACCTTCCGGATACCATTATTGACTTTGAAAACTTTGACTTTCCTCGTGATTATTATTTTCTATATGGATGATGTCGATATGGAGAGGAAACTGAAGCTGGCCAGACACTCTGCTTTGACTCAGGAAACAGTGAGTTCTCAAATTATCATATACATTTTTAATGTTAAAGGTATATGTGAGTTTGCCTTCAAGGAAATACCATCAGGCTCTTAACCCACTACGGGATTTAAACGCGAGCTGTTTGCTGGCGTTAAAATCCTGGCTAAACCAGCGAAAACTCGATATTGAATCGAGAGCGTTGGATGCGCGGATGATTTTTGTGTAACCCTCGCATCCAACGCTGAAATGGAGATAAAGTCGAGCTAACCATTAGTGATCTTGTTAGCGCGACTTAGCACCGTATATTTGCCTAGCAAGTCTAGATAAATCGGCTACTATCTGTTACATTAGAGTTGCGAATGACCCATTATTTAGTAGGTGAATTCTGGAGCACAGGTGTCTGTGATCCACAATTTACACTCATTGGGGATAACTTGTATGGGGAGCATTTTATTACAATGGTGTGTGTTTGTCATTTATACTATGTGGGATATTTTATTATATGGGGGAGTGTGTGTCATTTATACTATGGGGAGATTTTGTTATATGGGTCTGTGTTTGTCATTTCTACTATGTGGGATATTTTATTTTATATCTGTGTCATTTATACTATTGGGACATTTTATTATATGGCTGTTGTGTGTCATTATAATACGGTGGGCATTTTATTATAGAGGTATTTTTCATTTATACTTTGTGTGTCATTTATACTATGGTGGACAATTTATTATATGGAGGTGTGTGTCATTATACTATTGGGGGACATATTATATATGGGTGTATGTTTTCGTTTATAATATGGGGCATTTTTATAGGTATTTTCATTTATACTTTGGGGACATTTATATATGGGTGAAGGGGGGTATTTATGCTATGGGGACATTTCATTATATCTGCTGGAAGACAGGTCCACAGTTTCACTTTCTCACTGTAAAGAAACCTTTCCTACCAGCCATACTTGCTATGGGCAACCTTGTATGTACCAGTTACTGGGGTAAACTTGTATGTGTAACAGTAGTGTAGAGTCCTGGCAGAAGTGTGATAAGAGGTGCACTCTGGAAGGCCTGTACCACACCAGCACACCAGGTAAGTATACATAGAATTATAGAGGAGGGGGCATACTCTGGAACAATTTAAAAGATTTAATAAATACTGTGCTGAGCCACATAACATTTTGGAGGGTCTGTGTCCCCTCCTCAGGTGTACCAAAACGAAAAAGCTATTTAATGAACTTGCAATTACCACATCTGCTGCAAGACAGATCCCAGTTTCACAGTTCTCACTGTAAAGACAACCTTTTCTATAGTGTCTGATGTACTGGAGGTTCTGAACCTTCACAAGTCTGATGCTGGGGTTTCTTACCTACAAGTCTGATGTACTGGGGTTTTCTTACATAAACAGTGTCTGATGTGTACTGGGGTTTCTTACCTAACAGTGTCTGATGTACTGGGTTTCTTACCTAACAGTGTTTGATGTACTGGGGTTCTTACCTAACATGTTGATGTAGGGGTGGTTCTTACCTAACATGTTTGATGTACTGGGGTTTCTACCTAACAGTGTCTGATGTACTGGGGTTTCGTACCACATGTCTGATTATGGGTTCTTACCTACAGTGTCTGATGTACTGGGTTTTCTTACCTAACAGTGTCTGATTACTGGGGTTCTTACCATAAAAGTGTCTGATGTACTGGGGTTTTCTGACCTAACAATGTCTGATGTACTGGGGTTTCTTACCTAACATGTCTGAGTGTACTGGGGTTTCTTACCTAACAGTGTCTGAGTGTACTGGGGTTTCTTACTAACAGTGTCTGATGTACTGGGGTTTCTTACCTAACAGTGTGTGGATGTTACTGGGGTTTTTTTACTTAACAGGGTGTCTGATGTACTGGGGGTTTTTCTTACCTAACATTGTCTGATTGTAACGGGGTTTCTTACCTACAGGGTCAGATGTACTGGGGTTTCTTACATAACATGTCTGATTGTACGGGGTTTTCTTACCTAACAGTGTCTGATGTTTTTACTGGGGTTTCTTACCTAACAGTGTCTGATGTACGGGGGTTTCTACATAACAGGTCGAGGTGTACTGGGGTTTCTTACCTAACAGTGTTTGGTGTACTGGGGTTTCTTACTCCTAACAGTGTGTGTGTACTGGGGTTCTTACCTAACACTGTCTGATGTCTGGGGTTTCTTTACCTACAGTGTCTGATTGTACTGGCGGCTTCTTACCTAACAGGTCTGAGTACTGGGGTTTTTCACTGTCTGATGTACTGGGTTTCTGACCTAACAGGTCGATGGTATGGGGTGAGGTCTGAGTGTCTAGTACTGGGGTTTTCTTACCTAACAGTGTCTGATTCTGGGTTTCTTACCTAACAGTGTTGATGTACTGGGGTTTCTACCTAACAGTGTCTGATTACTGGGTTTCTTACCTAACAGTGTTTGGGAGGGGTTTCTTACCTAACAGTGTCTGATGTACCGGGTTTCTTAACCTAACACTGTCGTGATGTACTGGGTGTTCTTACCTAACAGTGTCGATGTACTGGGGTTTGGTTTACCTACAGTGTCGATGTACTGGTTTGTACCTAACACTGTCTGACGTACTGGGGTTTCTTACCTAACAGTGTCTGATGTACTGGGGTTTCGTACCTAACAGTTGTCTGATGGTGACTGGGGGTTTACTTACCTAACAGGTCTGATTGTACTGGGGTTTCTTACCTAACAGTGTCTGATGTACTGGGTTTCTTACCTAACATGTTTGAGTTGTAACTGGGGTTTCTTACAACAGCTGTTTGATGTACTGGGGTTTCTTACCTAACGTGTCTGATGTACTGGGGTTTCTTACCTACACGTCTGATGTACTGGGGTTTCTTACCAAAACAGTGTCTGATTGTTCTGGGTTTTACTAACAGTGTCTGATGTACGGGGTTTTTACCTAACGTGTTTGGTGTACTGGGTTTCTTACTACAGTGTTTTGTGTACTGGTCTTACTGGTTGGCTTACCTAACATGTCTGATGTACTGGGTTTTCTACTAACGTGTCTGATTACGGGTTTCTTACTAACAGTGTCTGATGTATGGGGTTTTTACCTAACATGTCTGAGTACGGGTTTCTACTAACAGTGTTGATTACTGGGGTTTCTACCTAACGTATCTGCCAATCTTTAGAATTCGTTTATAAAAAAGATGCAAGCAACAAAAGTGGGTGTGTGTGAGCACTCCTGGGGATATTTATTTTACATATAGCGGTACTAATTTGACCCCATGAAAAAACGCTGCAAATGTTCCCTTTAATATGAAACTTTTCTTTAGAAAGCGTTTTTTACCCTCTATATATCTTGGAAATTATTGTAGGTTTTACCATTGCTATTCAAGGGCAGGACTTAAATTTATTGATGTTGGGTGTTATCACATTTATGACATTTGCCAGAGAGCAGGTTTATATCAATTGTCTGTGATTGGCTAAGACATGATCTCATTAATATTTAGTTGCTTTGATGACATCCACACAAACATTTATCAAATGGTTCTTTTGACTTAGACTTCAACGAGTGAGTGCAGCTCCCCACTTTTCACTCTTCTAAATAATGTAAATAATAATATAGACAGATAAATCACATTGAAAAATGTTTATTGGTAGAAATCATGGGATTAGGTTTGATTTATTTATTATTTTTCAGTCCTGTGGTAGGTACATTGATAGACCCATCTTATGAGCCATGTACAGGTGAACAGGAAAATGTTCATTTTTGTTACTAGAAAATGTGTATTTATTGCTTCTATCCCTAATGTAGGATCAGTAAAGTCGTGTATCACTCGGGTTCTATACCTGGGTGACAGACACCCTGATGTGTATTGAGAGGGACAGATGACTGGCAATTATTGGTGAGTCAAATGAATTGGTAACAGCCATATTTTCACTTTTCCATGTTTTACATATACAAATTGTATATTGTGCTTATTTACAAGTAATTACACTATAGTCTGAGTAAAACACACACTGGGCAAAGTTTCATTTACCAAATGTTCGTCATGTTTAATAAAATAGTAATATCATGGTCTATTCTTATAGTAATGTAAATGGAATTGGCAGTGGTGACATCATGTGGCTGGTGAGTGGATTTCAATGCCGTTGGAATGTTTTCCCTATCACCGTGCATGGGGGGACACAAATTTTTTAGCAGTGAAATGAAGATTGTTCTAACAACAAATTTGGTGCGACTGAAGATACGATATTAACCCTATATCCTGTTACTTTTGAGGAATTTAGTGGCTTGGGCAGTTTTAGTTCTCTGCTTAACAATTTGATAATCCCTAACAAGAGACAATGGATGCACACCCCTAATGGCCGTTTATGTTCATGTTCCTAGATTCTAACACATTTGAATTTATTTCGGCCTCCAGCATGCATCTTTCCCAATGGCTTTTTTTTGTTTTTTGGTATTTTTTTGACTATGTAGTTCTATTTGAGGTTTGAATATTTTCTGTTATTTTTAATTCTTTTTATCTTCCCTTATTTGGATCAGTCACATTCACAGGGGAAAACTTGTATGTACAGTTCACACATCACTGTGAGCAAACTGGCATTCCAGTCACCTGTTGGCAAACTTGTATGCATCACGTCATACTCCTATTGCAAACTGTATGTGGCCATCATGTTGGGGCAAAACGTGAATTACCATCCACATCGACTGGGGCAGCACCCACAGCAACACTGCATCAGACACTACCAGTGGAGATGGCTTCTTCTGTAATAATATTGGTGCAGAGGGAAAGGACTCAGCTACAGTCTAACATCTGCATGCTACAACGTGGGCAAGAAGAACATCGAGCCCTGACTGTCCTACCCAGCCTCAGGTTGGGTACAGATACTAACACCTCAAGCCAACAAGTTGGATTATAGATGTTGGGAATAAAACTATCCAAACCCCTGGATTCCAATCTGCAGGATTTCACCTTCCAATTACCATTATATGAACTTTAAAAACTTTGGACTTTCCTCATGATGTTATTTTCTATAGGACTGATGATTATAGAATGGAGAGGAACGAATCTGGCCAGACACTCTGCTTTTGACTCAGGAAAACCGGGGTTTCTCAAGATCATTTTTAATGTTAAAGGTAATGTGAGTTTGCCTTCAAAGAAACGCCATCAGGCTACATTTACCCAGACTGCTAGTCATGGGTAAAAGTCCTTTCAGTTCAATATCATGTTCGTTATAATATAGGGGGCATTTTATTATAGAGGTATTTTCATTTATACCTTGTGTGTCCATTTATACTCATGATTGTACAATATTATTAGGAGGAGGTGTGTCATTTATCTATTGGGGACATAAATATTATATGGGTGTGTGTGTCATTTATAATAGGGGGCAGTTTTAGTATTATAGGGGTAGTTTCATTATTACTTGGGAATTTTATTATATGGGTGTGGGGGTTATTTATACTATGGGGGACATTTAATATATGGTAGAGTATATCCTATACTATGTGCGGGCATTTGTAATTATATGGGAGAGACCCACCCCTTTTGACGGCACAGTGGGGGTTGTGGTTGATTCGCGAGATGGATCCCAACCCCTGGCCGAATAACCCCTGTGGGGTGGTTGTTGATTCGCTATTCGCATCCCAACCCTGACTGAAAAGCATTGAATGTTGGGTTGAATCACCAGATCATCCCACCCCAGGCCAAACACACTGAAGGTTGTTGGTTGATTCGCTAGTATCGGATTCCCAACCCCACGGCCGAACACACCTGAGGGTTTTGGTTTGATGGCCAGATCGGATCCCAACCCCGTGTTGAATTCACTGTGGGAGTGTTGGTTGATTCGCTTAGTTTCGGGTCCCAACCCCCTTTTGCTGGAACCACTTGAAGGTTGTTGGTTGATTTTGCCAGATTGGATCCCAACCCTAGATTACAAATCTGCAGGATTTCAAACTCCGGATACCGTTATTATGCCTTGAAAAACTGTTAGACTTTCCGTGATGATTATTTTTCTTATGGACTGATTAGAGATGGGAGGAAATGAATGCGTCCAACACTCTGCTTGAGTCAGGAAACTGTGAGTTTCTCGAATTATCATATTGTAAATGTTAAAGGTAATGTGGTTTGCCTTCACAAGAAACCCATCAGCTCATTTACCCCAGAGCTGCTATCGCTGGGTAAAAGTCCTATTTCGCAGTTCAATATCACGTGTCTTGATAAATGGGCGTGCATTTAGTTATAGAGGTATTTTTCATTTATGGGATGTCATTGTAGTGCATTTAGTAGATGACAGATTATTAATATGGAGGTTGTGTTCATTTAATACTGATTGGGGGACCTATTATTATATGGGTGTGTGTGTCCATTTATAATATGGGGGGGGGATCATTTTAGTTATAGGGGTATTTTCATTTATACTTTGGGACATTTTATTATATGGGTGAGGGGTTATTTATACTATGGGGAGACATTTAAATTTGAATGGGTAGATAGTTCATTATATACTAGTGTGGACATTTTTCTTATATGGGGGAGAACCCCAACCCCTTTTTGAATGCACCTGGGGGGTTGGTTGATTCGCTAGATGGATCCCCACCCCTGCCGCCGAATACACCTGTGGGGTGTTGGTGGATTCGACTATTCGGATCCAACCCCGACTGAAACACTGAATGTGGTGGTTGTGTAGATCACCCTATCGTATGCCCAACCCGCGGGCAAACACAACTGGAAGGTTTGTTGGTTGATTTCGCTAGATCAGATCCCAAACCCCAGGCGAAACACACCTGTAGGGTTTGGTGGTTGATTCGCACTATCAGTATCCCAACCCCCGTCTGAATGCATTCTGTGGAGTGTTGCGTTGATTCTAGTTTCGGATCCCACACCCCTTGCTGAACTCACTTGAAAGGTTGTTGGTTTGATTTTGCACAGATTGGATCCCAACCCCTAGATTAACAATTGCAGGATTCAACATTCCGGTATTAACCGTATATTGCTTTGGAAAACTTTGACCTGTTCTCGCTGACATTATTTATCCTATGGACTGATTAAGGATGGAGAGGAAATGAACAGCACTTGCTTGACACTCTGCTGTGACTCAGGAAACGTGAGTTCTCGAATGGCATATATTAATTGTTATTAAGTGTTCAACTGTATGTTGACCTTTCAAGGAAAAACTACCTCAGGCTCATTACCCCAGAGGTGCTTTCCCGTGCTGTGTGGCAGTAAGGCCCCCTCCATAACGCATGGACCGTGGGCAGTAAGTGGTGGGGTAGCATGCATCCCTCTCACTAGGGCATGTGGGAGTAAGCCCCAACCAATCATGGGGACCCGTGGGCAGTAGAGTAAGTGGGCAAGCATGCCTCCCCTCTACATAGGCCCGTGCGGCAGTAAGGTGTGGGAAGCATGCCTCCCCCTTCTCACATAGGCCCGTGGGTAGTAAGTCCCCCCCCGTACGCATGGTGACCGGTTTGGGGCAGTAAGTGGGGCAGCATGCCTCCCTTCTACATGGGCCCGTGGGCAGTAAGTTCCCCCCCCCAACCATACGTATGGACGTGGCGTAAGTTGGGCAGCATACCTCACCTCTACCGAAAGGGCCCTGGGCAGTAAGTCCCCCCACGCCTATAGGACCGTTGGGCCGGCTAAGTGTGGCAGCATCATGCCCCCCCTCTACCTAGGCTACGTGGGCGTATAGTACGTCCCCCCATAGCATGGAGCGGGACATTAAGGGTGGGGCCCAGCATGACCTCCCCTCTAAATAGGGCTGTGGCATACAGTCCCCCCATACGCATGGACCGGGTGGGCAGTAATGTGGGCAGCAGCCTCCCCTCTACATAGGCCGGGGCTGTGTAAGTCCAAACCAATCACGTATGGACCGTGGGGTATAGTGTGGCCCACATACCTGCACCTCTACATAGGGCCCCGTGGGCGCATAGTAATCCCCCCCTACACATGGACCGTGGCAGTAAGTGGCGGCAGCATGCCCCCCCTCTACATAGGGCCCGTGGGCAGTAAGTCCCCCCCATACGCATGGGACCGTGGGCCAGTAGTGTGGCCAGCATGCCCCCCTCTACATAGGGCCTGTGGGCAGTAAGTCCCCCACATTAGCATGGACTGTGAGCAGTTATTGTGGGCAGCATGCCCCCCCTCTAAATAGGGCCTGTGGGCAGTAAGTCCCCCCCATACGCATGGACCGTGGGCAGTAAGTGTGGGCAGCATGCCTCCCCTCTACATAGGGCCGTGGGCAGTAAGTCCCCCATACACATGGACCGTGGGCAAAAGTGTGGGCAGCATGCCCCCCTCTCATAGGGACCCGTGGGCAGTAGTAAGTCCCAACCATAACATATGGGCAGCTGGGCAGTAAGTGTGTAGGCAGAATGCCTCCTGCCTCTACATAGGGCCCGTGCAGCACTAAGTCCCCCCCATTAGATGGACCGTGGGCGTAAGTTTCGCAGCATGCCCCTATACATAGGGCCTGTGGGCAGTAGTCACCCCTACGCATGGACCGGGGGCAGGGCAGTAAGTGTGGGCAGCATGCCCCCCCTCTAAGTAGGGCCCGTGGGCAGTAACCCCCCCATATGCATAATGTGATATAGTTAGAATAGTTATACTGTTTTAATAGAGTTTATGGGTTTTAATTGTTTGCACTTTACTTTATTTCATAATATTGAAAGCTTTTGACTAAAAGATTTAACTAAATGACTTATTTCCTGGATTTTCTTAAACCAAACATACTTGCTTCAGATTTATTTTTTCATATTTCTTATTGAGCCAGATGTTGTAAAAGGCATTTCCTATGGTTAGGTTAGCTTTAGCTAGCATTTTTAGTTAGCTAGGTTAGTACTAGTTAGGGTTAGTTAGGTCCCTGCTGAAAGAGTCTACCTTGACGTGGTAGCCGGGCTTACAAATCTTTTGGCCAAAATATTTTATTCTTCATTAATATGTTGAGGGCTGCAGATACAGTTTTGCTCAGAGGCAAAACCCTACGAGACACCCCTGAAACCCCTCCCCTATATGCAGGTCTTGGGCAGTGAGCCCCCCCATTGAAGGGCTTGGACAGTAGCCCCCCCATATGCAGGGCCAGTGGGCAGTAAGCCCCCCCCATAGCATGGACCTGGGCAGAGAGGTGGGAGCATGCCTCCCTCTAAATAGGGCCCGTGCAGTAAGTCCTCCCCATACGCATGGACCGTGGGCAGTAAGTGTGGGCGCATGCCTCCCCTCTACATAGGGCCCATGGGCGTAAGTCCCCCCATAGCCATGGACCTGTGGGCAGTAACTTGTGGGAAGCATGCCTCCCCCTCTAATAGGGCCTGTGGGCAGTATAAGTCCCCCCCATACGCATGGCCGTGGGCAATCATGCCCCCCTATACGTAGGCCCGTGGGCACTAAATCCCCCCCATACGCATAATGTGATACAGTTAGAATAGTGTATACTTGTTAATAGAGTTTATGGATTTTAATTGTTTACACTTTACTTTTATTCATAATATTGAAAAGCTTTAGACTAAACGATTTAACTAAATGACTTGGTGGATTTCTTAACCAAACTTACTTTGCTTCAGATTTTTTTTTTTTTTTTTCATATTTATCTTAGAGATTGTCCCATTTGTTTAGTTGGTGGATTCTGGAGCAGTACCAGTCGCACTTACTATTGGCAAACTTGTATGGGGAGCATTTTATTACATGGTGGTGTGATCATTTATACTATGTGGGAAATTTATTATATGGGGGAGTGTGTGTTATTTATACATGGGGGGAGATTTTGTAAATGGGGTTGTGTGTTTGTCATTTCTACTATGTGGGATATTTTACTTTATGTCTTTGTCATTTATACTATTGGGACATTTATTTATATGGCGGTGTGGTCATTATAATATGGGGAGCATTTATATATATGTATTTTCCTTTAGACTTTGGTGTCAGTTATAATATGTGGACATTTATTATAGGAGGTTTGTGTCATATATACTGTTGGGGACCATATTATATATGAGTGTGTGTCATTATTTATATGGGGGGATTTATTATAGGGGTATTTTCATTTATACTTTGGGGACATTATTTATATGGGGGGGTTATTTATACTATGGGGGACCTATTATTATATGGGTAGATGTGTCATATATACAGTGTGGGACATATTTTAATTAATGGGGAAACCCCAACGCAACTGAGGTGTTGGGTTGATTCGCTAGATCGCGTCCCAACGCCGGCCGAACACACTGTGAGGTTTTTGGTTTGATTCGCAGATCGGATCCCAAAACCCAGTCTAAATGCAACTGTGGATTGTTGGATTCGCTAGTTCAGATCACCACCCCTTTTGGGTGCAAACACTGAAGGTTGTGGTTTGATTCCCCAGATCGGATCCCAACCCTGGGCCGAACACACCTGTAGGGTTTTGGTTGTTTCGCCAGATCGGATCCCAACCCCCGCTAAATACAACTGTGGAGTGTTGGTTGATTGCTAGTTTCGGATCCCAACCACAATCTAAAACACACCTTGAAGATGTTGCTTGATTCGCCAAATTCGGATCCCAACCCTTGTCTTAAAGTCTCCTGAGGGGTGTTGGTTGATCTCACCAGATTGGGATCCTAACACATCCTATTACACACGTTAGGGGGGTTGGTGTTGATTCCCAGAATCGGATCCCATCTCTGTCTAATTGCACCTTTCCCCAGAGGGAAAGGATGAGTAAGTCTAACCAACTGCATGCTACAAATGCTGGCAAGAAGAACACGGGCCCGTGACTGGCCTACCAGCTCAGGTTAGGTATAGGACTACAGCCTCAAACAACAAGTTTGGATTATAGATGTTTGGGATTATAAACTATCCAACACCCCAGATTCCAATCTGCAGGATTTCAACCTTCCGCGATACCAGTATGACTGTGAAAACTTTGACTTTCCTCGTGATGATTATGCCTCATGGACTTATTAGAGATAGAGGAAATGAACTGGGCCAGTACACTCTGCTTTGACTCAGGAAACTGTTGAGTTCTCACATGGATCATATTTAATTTTTAATGTAAAGGTAATGTGAGTTTTGCCTTCACAGGAATACCAATCAGACTCATTTACCCAGAGTCGCTATCCTCTCTGGGTAAAGTCCGTTCGCGTTCAATTATCCACGTTCGCAAATGTAATTTAACCCACTACGGGATATTAGATCTTTGTGTGTCAATTCATACTCATGATGGACAATTATATATATGGCGGTTGTGACATTACTATTGTTGACTATGGGATATTATTATGGTTGTATGTTTTCGTTTATACCAATGGGGGGCATTTATTTTTATGGTTGGAGGGGGGGGGTATTTATGCTAGGGGGAATTTCATTATACATCTACTGAAGACAGTCCCACAGTGTTCATCCTCTTTCTCCTGTAAGAAACTTTCCACCAGCCATACTTGCTATGGGCAAACACTTGTATTGGGGGTACCAGTTACTGGGGTAAACTTGTTATGTGTAACAGGTAGTGTAGATCCTGTCAGAAAGTGATAAGAGCTTGGGCACTCTGAAAAGCTGTACCACACCAGCACACCAGGTAGTATCACATAGAATTATAGAGAGGGCATAACATTTTGGCGGGTCTGTGTCCCTTTCCTCAGGTGTAACCAAAACGAAAACGTATTTAATGAACTTGCAATTTACACACATCTGCTGCAAGACAGATCCACAGTTTCACAGTTCTCACTGTAAAGAACAGCCTTTGCTAATAGTTGTCCTGTGATGGTACTGGAGGGTTCTTCTGACCACAATTCGTGATCGGTCGTGACTACGGGGTCTGCATCCTGTACTGGGTTTTTCTTACCTAACACTGGTCTGATGTTTCTAGGTTTTCTGTTTCTCTTCTTTACACCGTCTGATGTGACTGTGGTTTCTTTACCTAACAGCATGTCTGATGTACTGGGTGGTTCTTACCTAACCAGTGTTTGGTTGTACGTGGGGTTTGCTTCTACCACAGTGGTTGTTTGATGTTACTGGGGTTTCTGTACCTAACAGTTCTGGATTCGGGGTTCTACTTAACGTGTCTGATAGTACTGGGGGTTTCTACCTACAGTGTTTGGTTTGTACTGGGTTTTCTTGACCCAACAAGTTTGATTTGTACTGAAGGTTACTGCACCTAACAGTGGTTGCTGGATGAAGGTTCCTGACATAACAGTTTGCAAATCTTTAGCATGTTCATATAAAAGATTGCAATAAGAGTGGGTTGTGTGGCATCCGTGAGATATTTATAATTTAGCATATAGCGGTACTTAATTTTGGACCCCACATGAAAAAAACGCTTGCTAATGTTCCCTATTCAATATGAAACTTTTCTTTGAAAGCGTTTTAACCCTTCTTATAATCTCTGGGAAATTATTTAGGTTTTTTACCCAGTTGCTAGGGGGGGGTCAACAGGCAGGACTTAAATTTTATGATTGGTTGGGTGTTTATCACTATAGGGTATGTAAGCAGTCTAACTCGATAGATGTCCAGGAGGAATCGCAGGGTGTAGATAGGCCAGTGTGTGGGGTGGAAAGGGGCGGGTGGGCTAGCAATAGGGATAGGGAGGAATGTGTATCAAAGTGTAACGATAAATTACAGGATTCATAATCTAAAATGTATGTTTGCAAAATGTGCGAGAAGCTGGCTGAAAAAGGAGTGAGAATTGGATGATGGATTGAATGAAAAGTGATGATGTAATAGGTTAGCAGAAACGTGTTGAACAGTTTCCCCAGCTACTGGGGCTGTAAATATAGAAGGATATGCCTGTGTTTAGGCAGGCCAGAAAAAAAGGAAAGGGGGAGGGGAGACGTATGTGTTAGTATTGAAAAGATGAAGCCAAAGTTTAAAAGAAGAGAATCTAGCTGGTGATATGGATGATAAAGTGGAGGCAATATGGTGGAATTAGGCAACAGGAAAGGGCGGATGGGTACCATTGTCTGTGTGGTCTGCTATAAGCCGCAACATGCTAGCAGAGATGAGGGGAGGTCACTTATTGCATTGGCAAGGGCTGCAAGTTGGGAGTGTGCTTCATTTTATGGGGGACTTTCAATTACCCTGACAGTGATTGGTGTGGTGGCAACTTGCCATCACAGAAAAAGGCGATGATTCCTGAATGTTGCTGGCGCGATATTTTATCTCATCAGCGTGTGTTGAAGGTTCACTACTGAAAGAGCTCTGTTGGATCGTGGATAATATCTAACCAATGTGGAGCGCATTATATATATAAAGGTAACGGGAGGCTAGGGCATAGTACCATGAAATAGTGGCATTTGGACTTTGTATCGAAAGGAAAACGTGCGCTGGGCTTAACAAAGACATTTAATTTAGGAAAAGCAAAATTTTCACCAGGGTAAAGCAGCTCTGTCAGAATGTCAACTGGGATAATGTATTATCAGGTTAGGTACTGACAGAGTGGACTGTGTTTTCAAGGGGCTTTTTAGCCAGTTCACATCTAAATTTGATACCTGGGACCAATAAATGTAAAAAAAAAATCCGCGCCCTTGACTGAATTGTATGATAAGAGAGGGCAAAAATTGAAAGGAGAAAGAAGGCCATTTAAAACCTTTAGAGGCCGATGGGAACGAAGAAAGGGCCTTAGGGAGTATAAAATGTAACAAGGAGTGTAGAAAAGCATCAAACTAGCTAAATTAATATGAATTAGGATATTGACTTAGAAAGCATCATTAAGCCTAAACATTTTTTTAAGTATATAATAGTAAGACGAGATGAGGACTGACGATGTGCACCATAATTAATGAGGGGATAAGTTATGATCCGGAGGATGGCGATTTTTAAAGCAAATGTCAATATTTTTTTGTTCCTCTGTGTACACTTATAGAGAGATCCAAGTACAGAATCATAGAGGTATTAGTAGCAACAAGGTATACAAGATTAAGTTCAACTTGTGGTTAACCGAGGATATGGACAGAAAGAACTAACATAACGGTTAATATTAGTAAATCTCACGACCGGATTAAAATACATCCTAGGGTACTTAGGAGCCTAAGTTGCAGTTTATGGTAATCTAGGCCTTGTTTCTATATTTGTGCTGTTCCCTCATGTCCGTGGTGTGCCCTGGTTGAAACAAGGCTGATGTTATCAAATATTTTCAAAAAAAGGGTAGTCGTTCACGCGGCCGCGTAATGTACGGCCTGTAAGTTTAACTTCAGGTGGTGGGGAAGGATCTGGAAAGTTTAATAAGGGACATGTTCTAGAGTATGTTTTCAAGGACGATACATATAATAGCTAACCAGCATGGATTTAGGAGGATAGTCTTGTCAAAACTAACTTGCTTGGCTTTATTAGGAACGTAAGTAGAATTTAAGACTCTGAGTATAGCAGTAGAGATGTAGTGTTACTTGGATTTGCAAAGGCTTTTGATACAGTCCCCCATAGCCTAATGAATAAACTAAGGTCCTGTTGTGTCTCGGGAGTCACATTTGTCTATGGATAGAAAAATTGGTTTAACAGAAAAGGATGCAGAGGAGAGATTAGTGTTATGGGGGCGTCATCATTATGACTAAAGTGTAAGTGGGTGTGACACAGGGTGTCTGGTGTTGGGGCCGCTTCTATTTAATCTATTTATTAATGATTTGGAAGTTGGTATTGTCAGCAAGTTTTCTGTGTTTGCTGACGCCACACAAACTTTGTCGACCATTAAAACTTTCAGAGGATGTGGCAATCGTTGCCAAGGGGATCTAGATAGATTATCACATGGGGCTGTATAGTGGCAGATGAAAATTCAATGTTGATAAATGTAAGGTGATGCATTTTGGACTTAAAAAACTGTGCCTACTTAATACTTATAATGGGCTCTGTGTTGAGTGATCCCGTTGAGAAAGGGATCTTGGAGTTTGGTGGATAAACAAACTTAAAGGGTAGCAAGCAGTGCCCAGGCGGGGCAACAGCCAGAGCCCGCATGGATTGTCTTTGTATAAGCGAGGTTATGGATTATCAAGGGAGGAAAATGTAATTCTCCTCTTTACAAAGCATTGGTAAGGGCCCATTTGGAATAGAGTGCAATTTGGAAGCCTGTGTACAAAAAGGACATATTTGAAATGGAAAGGGTTCAGAGAAGGGCAACTAAATTAATAGGGGATTGGGGAAAGCTTGAATAGAGAGAAAGTCTAGGGAAAACTTAAAATTTGTACGCTGGAGAAAAGGCGCTTGGTGGGGATATGATTACTGTGTTATAAATAAATACTTGGGCCATTACAATAAAACTATTGGGGCATCGTTCACCAAGAGGGAAGAACATGTCAAAGGGAACGAGGACATCCCTTAAGACTTGAAGAAAAAAGGTTTAGGCTTTCAAGCTCGGAAAGGGTTTTTCACTGTTAGAACGGTAAGGCTATGGAATGTCTTCCAGTGGACGTTTTGTAATGGCAGGTTCTTGGTCAGTTTAAAAAAAAGCTCGGATGAGTTTCTGCAAACAAGGAAGTTGCAAGTTTTACTGGTATTGATACATAAAGTAGAGTTGATTCCAGGGAAATTTCCGATTGCCACTTTGGAGTTCAGGAGTAGGAAGGAATTTTTTCCCCCTTCATAAATGTGGTGGGGGGTTTTTGCTTCCTCTGGATCAAACGTTAGCAGGAAAGAGGATATTGCGAGATGGGTTGGACTGGTGGACGTATGTCTTTATTCAACCTCAAATTACTATACTATTACTTACTAAGGGACCATTTGCCAGAAGAGCAGGTTGTATATCAATCTGTCGTGATTGGCTGAAGACAATGATCTCATTAATATTACGTTGCTTTGAATGACATCACCACAAACATTTATCAAATGTTTCATTTCGACTTTTAGACTTTCAAGGTGAGTGCAGCTCCCACTTTCACTTTATAATACTGTAAAATAATAATATAGACAGATAAATCACATTGAGAAAACTGTTTTGAGGTAGAATCATGGGGGGATAAGGTTTGATTATTTATTATTAGTTCTAATCATGTGGTAGGTACATTGATTAGACCCATCTATGAGCCATGTACAGGTAGAAAAATGTCAGTTTGTTAACTAGAAATGTGGGTTATTGCTTCTATCCCTAATGGCGATCAGGAAGCTCGTGTATTAATGGTTTATTATACTGGTGACAGGACACCCTGAGGTATGAGAGGGACAGAGATATGGCAAATATTGGCAGTCAATGAATTGTAACAGCCATTTCAATTTTCCATGTTTACAATAAAAAATTGTATCTGTGCTATTTACATTAGTAATTTACACATAGTCTGAAGTAAAACACACAACGGGCAGGGAAGGAGTTTAATTTCAAATGTGCGTTTCAGTCAGGTTTGACTAAATAGAAATATCATGGGTCTTATTCTTATTAGTAAGGTATGAAATGGCAGTTGGTGGACATCATGTGGCTGAGTGGATTTCAATGGTCGTTGGAATGTTCCACTATCACCTGCATGGGGGGGAGGCCACAATTATTTTTAGCAGCAATGATTTGTTCTGAAAACAATTATTTGGTGCGAATGAGAGGATACGGTATGAACCTATTCCTGTTACTTTTAGGAGGGATTTTAGTGGCTCTATTGGGAGAAGTTTTAGTTCTGCGCATTGATAACCTAACAAGAGACAATGGATTGCACACCACCATGGCATTTCATTAAAAACGGGCCATTACTGTATATGTTCTAGATTTCACAATTGTGAGTTATTTCTGCTCCAGCTGCCTTTTAGTCCCAAGGCTTTTTTTGTTTTTGGGGGTATGGTTTTGAGCTATGTAGTTCTATTGAGTGTTGAATATATTTCTTTATATTTTAATTCTTTTTTTTAATCTTTCCGTTATTGGACAGTCACAGAGCAACACATCTCTGTACCGTCACATTCCCAGGGGGAAACTTGTATGTACCAAGTCACATCACTGTGGGCAAACTGAATTGTACCAGTCACGTGGCAAACACTTGTAGTATCAGTCAATTATATTTGCAACTTGTATGTGCCAGTCATTGGGGACAAACTTGAATATACAGTCACATTCACCTGGGGCAGCACCCATTGCAACTGCAGCAGACACCTATACCACAGTGGGAGGGGCTCGCTGACTAATAATTGTGTGCAGAGGGAAAGCATCAGTAAGTATAACATGCATGATACAACGCTGGGCCAAGAAGAACATCGAGCCAGGGCTGTCCTACCCAGCTAGGTGGGTACAGAACTAAACAGCCTCAGCCAACAAGTTGGATATAGGATGTTTGGTGGGACTATTAAACTAATCCCAACCCCTGCGATTCCAATCTGCAGGATTTCAAAACCTTCCAGATTACCAGTATATGACTACTGATTATAGAGATGGAAGAGGAAAACTGAATCTGGCCAGGACACTCTGCTTTGACTCAGGAAACCGTGAGTTCTAAGATCATTTTAATGTTCAAAGTTATGTGAGTTTGCCTTCAAAGAAACGCCATCAGGCTCATTTACCCGGGATGACTGCGCTGGGTAAAAGTCCCTATTCGCCCCGGGGGGCCAAGTTCAATATCAGTTGTCATTTATTAATATGGGGGGCATTTATTATAGTGTATTTTTCATTTAACTTGTGTGTCATTTATAACTATTGATGGACAATTTATTATATGGCGGTGTGTGTCATTATTACTATTGGGGGACATATTATATGGGGTGTGTTATATATAATAGGGGGGGGGCATTTTATTATAGGGGTATTTCATTTATACTTTGGGGGACATTTTTTATATGGGTGGGGGTTATTGTATGCTAAGGGGGACATTTTATTATATCGGGTAGATGTGTCATATATAATATGTGGGAATGTTATTATAGGGGATGAATCCAACCACCTTTTGAATGCACCTGGGGGTGTTGGTTGACAGACACTCTTCTTGACTCAGGAAACTGTGAGTTATCGATGATCATATTGAATTTTTATGTTAAAGTAATGTTTGCCTTAAAGAAATACCATCAGGCTCATTAACCCAGAGGCGCGATCTCTCTGCAGTGGGCAGTTAAAGTCCCCCCCTACGCTGGACTGTGGGCAGTAAGGTGGGCAGCATTGCCTTCCCTAGTAAGTCCCCATTAGCATTGGACGTGGGCAGATAGTAAGTGTGGGAAGCAGACCCCACCATGACATAGGGCCTGTGGCAAGTAAGTCCCCCCATTACGCATGGACCATGGGCAGGGTAAAGTGTGGGCAGCCATTCTCCCCTCTACGAGGGCCCGTGGGCAGTAAGTCCCAACCATACGTGGGCGTGGGCAGTAAGGTGTGGGCAGCATTGCCCCCCCTTCCATAGGGCCTGTGGGGCAGTAAGTCCCCCCCAATTAGCATGGACCGTGGGCAGTAAGTGTGGGCAGCATGACCCCCCTTACATAGGGCATGTGGGCAGTTAAGTCCACCATACGCATGGGCCTGGGCAGTAAGTGTGGCGCAGAGATGGCCCCCCCCCTCTATATAGGGCCGTGGGCAGTAAATCCCCCCCATACGAATAATGTGAATTACTGTTTTTAATAGAAGTTAGGGTTTTAATTGTTTACACTCTACGGTATTTCAAATATTGAAAGCTTTAGACTAAAAGATTTAAGTAAATGACTTGGCTGGATTCTTAACCAAACATACTTTGCTTCAGATTTTTTTTTTATTTCATTATTTCTCTTATTGAGATTGACCCTGCTTAGTTGGTGGATTCTGGAGCAAGTACCAGTCGCCACTGACTATTGGCAAATTGTATTGGGCGAAGCATTTTATACATGGCAGGGGTGTCATGTCATTTATACATGTGGGAAATTTTATTATATGGGGGGATGTGTGTATTTATACTATGGGGGAGTTTTGTTTAAATGGGTGGTGTTGTGTTGGTCATTTCTACTATGTGGATATTTTACTTTATGTCTCTGTGTCATTTAGACATTGGGGGACATTTTATTATATGGCTGTGTGTGTCATTTATAATATGGGGAGCATTTAGTATAGACGGTATTTCATTGATATCTTGGTGTCCTTTTTAACTATGGTGGACAATTTTATATATGGAGGTTTGTGTCATATATACTGTTGGGGGACATATTATATATGGGTGGGTGTGTCTCATTTATTAATATGGGGGCGCTTATATAGGGGTATTTTCATTTATACCTTGGGGGAAATTTTATTATATGGGTGGGGTTATTTTATACTATGGGGGACATTTTATTATGAGGGTAGATGGTGTCATATATACTATGTGTGGGACATTTATTAAATGGGGATGAAACCCAACCCCCTTTGAATGCACCTGCGGGGTGTTGGTTGATCGATATTAGGGGATCGGGATCCCACCCCATGCCGAATACACCTGTGAGCGTATTGGGTGATTCGCTTAGTTGGGATCCTAAACCCCATGACTGATGCATTGAGGTTTTTCGTTGATTCGACAGATTGGATTCCCAACCCCGGGCCAACGCAACTGAAGGTTGTTGGTTTGATTCGCTAGATCGGATCCCAACGCCAGGCCGAACACAGCGGTAGGGTTTTTGGTTGTGATTCGCCAGATCGGATCCCAAACCCCAGTTAAATGCAACTGTGGGTTGTTGGTTGATTCGCTTAGTTCGGATACAACCCCTTTGCCTGAATCACTTGAGGTTGTTGGTTTAATCGCCAGATCGGGATCCCAACCCTGGGCCGAAAAAACACCTGTCGAGTTTTGGTTGTTTCGCCAGATCGGATCCAACCCCTAGCTAATCAAAGTGGAGTGTTGGTTGATTCGCTCATTTCGGATCCCAACCCCTAATCTAAAAACACCTGAAGAGTTGTTTGCTTTGATTTTGCCAAAATGGATCCAAACCTTGGCGCTGAAAGCTACTGAGGGGTAGGTTTGTTGATTCGGTAGTCGGATCCCAACCCTGGCAGAATTTAAACTGTGGGGTGTTGGTTTATTCACCAGTTGGATCCGAACACACCCGTCTTATTCACATTAGGGTGTTGGTTGGGTTGATTCGCCAGTATCGGATCCCATCCTATGTCTGAATGCACCTTTCCAGAGGGAAAGGATGCAGAAGTTAACACTGAATGCTACAACGCTGGGCAAGAGAAACATCGGCCCGGACTGTCCTTACCCAGCTCAGGTTTAGGTACAGGACTAACAGCCTCAAACCAACAAGTTGGATTTAGGAGTTGTCTTGCGGATAAAACTACCAAACCATGGATTCAAACTGCAGGATCCCCCTGTAACCTTCGGAGTACCATATATGACTTTGAAAACTTTGACTTTCCTGTGATGATATTCCTCGTGATGTGATTATTTCTCGTGGAACTATTAGGAGAGAGAGGAAACTGAAGCTTGGCCAGGACACTCTGCTTACTCAGGAAAGCGTGTGAGTTCTCAAATGATAATATTTAATTTTTAATGTTAAAGGTAATGTGAGTTTGCCTTCAAGGAAAATACCATCAGACCTCATTTACCCAGCGGTTGCCTATCTACTCGGGTAATAAATTAAAAGTAATGTCGCGGTTCAATATCACGTTCGCACTGTGAGATTTACCCATACGGGAATCACCCCAGTGTTTATACCAAAGGGGGGAGGATTTAGTTATATGGGTGTGTATGTTGTCATTAAATACTATGTGGGATATTTTATTTATGTCTGTTGTCATTTTTACTAGGGGACATTTATTAAATGGACTGCTGTGTGTGTCATTTATAATATGGGGGGCATTTTCTTTATTTAGGTATTTTATTAACTTTGTGTGTCATTTGTATACGATGATGGACAATTTATTATAGGGGGGTGTGTTGTCATTTATACTATTGGGGGACCATATATTATATGGGTTGTATGTTTTGTTGATAACATGGGGGCATTTATTATAAGAGTATTGCATTATACTTGGGGGACATTTTATTATATGGGTGGAGGGGGGGGGGTATTTATGCTAGGGGGGAAATTTCATTATACATCTACTGGAAGACAGGTCCACAGTTCTCAACTTTCTCACTGTAAAGAAACTTTCCTACCAGCCTACTTGCTATGGGCAACCTTGTTGTATGTACATTACTGGGGTAAACGTGTATGTGTAAACAAACTAGTTTGAGAGTCTGGCAGAGTGATAAGAGGGGTTGCACTCTGGAAAGCCGGACCACCACCAGCACACAGGTAAGTATCACATAGAATTATAGAGAGGGGCATTACTCTGGACAATTTAAAAGATTTATTTAATAATACTGTGCTGAAGCCACATAAAAAGTTGGAGGGTCTGTGTCCCCTTCCTCAGGGTAACCAAAACGAAAAAGCTTAAAGCTAGTTAATGAACTGAATTACCACATCGGCTCAAGGACAGCTCACAGTTTCACAGCCAGTTCTCACTGTAAAAGCACCACCTTTTCTAATAGTGTCTTATTTGTACTGGAGGGTTCTGACCTACCTAACAATGCTCTGCTGTACTGGGTTTCTTACCTAACAGTGTCTGATGTACTGGCGGTTTTTACCATAACCGTGTTTGATTGTTACTGGGGTTCTGACCCTTAAACAGTGTCTGAGTACTGGGGTTTCTTACATAACAGTGTTTGATTGTACTGGGGTGTTTTCTACATAACAGTGTTTGATTTGTACTGGGGTTTCTTCTAACAGTGTCTGATGGACGGGGGTTTCTTAACTAACAGTGTCTGATGTACTGGGTTTCTTACCTAAAAGGGTCTGAGTAATGGGGTTTCTTACTAACAGTGTTTGATGGTACTGGGTTTCGTACTAACAGTGGCTGCAATCTTTAGCATTGTTTTCATAAAAAAAGATTGAATCATAAACGTGGGTTGTGGGAGCACTCCTTGGGGAATTTATAATTACATATAGCGGTACTCATTGACCCCCATTGAAAAAACGCTTGCTACTTGCCCTTAATATGAAAACTTTTCTTTTAGAAAAGCGTTTACCCTCTATAATATCTGGAAATTATTGGTAGGTTGTACATTGCAGTCAACGCAGGAGGACTTAAATTTATGATTGGTGGGTGTGGTTTTGTTTATCCATTATAGGACATTTGCCAGAGAGCAGGTGTTTATATCAATCTTGTTGGTGATGGGCTGAAAGACAATTGATCTCTTAATATTAGTTGCTTTGAATGACATACACAAACAGTTTTCAAATATTTCATTTTGACTTTCGGACTTTCAAGGTGCGTCAGATCCCAACTTTCACTCTTCAAATAATTGTAAAATAATATATAGACAGATAAATACATTGAGGCAAAATGTTTAAGGTAGAAATCATGGGATTGTTTTGATTTATTATATTATGTCTAATCCTGTGGTAGGTACATTGATAGAACCCATCTTAGGAGCTGTTACAGGTAGAAAATGTCAGTTTGTTAACTAGAAATGTGTATTTATTGCTTCTATCCCTAATGTAGATCAGGAAAAGCTCTGTGTATTAATTGGGTTCTTATAACTGGGTGACAGGACACCTGATGTGTATTGAGAGGGACAGAGATCTGGAAATATTGGCAGTCAATGAATTGTAAACAGCCATTTTCACTTTTCCATGTTTTACAATAAAAAATTGTATATTGTGCTATTTACATAGTATTACACTAAGTCTGAGTTAAAACACCACAAACGAGCAGGAAGTTTCATTCTCCACAGTGCGGCGGTGTTTGAATAAATAAATGAGAAACTTCAGGGGTCTAATTCTGATAGGAAGGTATGGAATAAATGGCAGTGGTGCACATCATTGTGGCAAGTGATTTCCATGTCGTTGGAATGTTCCACATCACCTGCATGGGACACACACAATATTTTTAGCGTGAAATGATCGTATTCTGAAAAACATATGTGGTGCAGAATGAGAGATATGGTATGTAACCTATTCCTGTACTTAGGAGATTTTAGTTGGCGATTGGGAGTTTTAGTTCTGCTAAATTGATAATCTCCTAACAAGAGACAATGGATGACACCCCTAATGGCCATTATGTAATGTCTAGATTCTCACAATAGTGAAGTTATTTCTGCCTCAGAGATTCTTAGTCCAATGCTTTTTTGGGGTTTTTTTTTGAGCTATGTAGTTCTATTTGAGTGTTTGAATATTATTTCTGTATATTTTAATTCTTTTTTAATCTTTCCAGTTATTGGATCGTCACCAGAGGCAAAAACCCTCTGTACCAGCACATTCACAAGGGGGGAAGGAAAAACTTGTAGTACGTCACACTCCACTGTGGGCAAACGTTGCATGTACCAGCATGTTGGCAAACTTGTAGTATCAGTCATACTCACTATTGCAAACTTGTAGGTGCCCAGTCAATTGGGGCAAACTTTGAATTATACCCAGTCACATTCACTGGGGGCAGCACCCATCCAACTGCAGCAGACCCTACCACCGTGGAGCAGGGCTCTTCTGACTAATAAATGTGTGCAGAGCGGAAAGGCTCAGTACGTCTAACAATGCCAGCTACCAACGCTGGCAAGAGAACATCGAGCCCGTGACTGTTCGCTTACCCAGCCTCAAGGTTGAAGGTACAGAACTAACAGCTCAACAGCAGCAAACAAGTATAAAGGGGGCCAATTCTCAGGATCGTTTGGCAACGCACTATAACAACACTATTGCACCGAGCAACCCCTGGATTTCCAATCTGCCGGATTTTCCCCTTCCAGATTACCATTATATACGGACTGTAACGGTATGAACACTGTGACTTTCCCATGATGTTTTTTCATTGGCACTGATTGTAGAGCGTGGACAGAGAGGAAGGGAAAAAAGGACTAGAATCTGGCCAAAGCCACTTTGCCTTTGATGTAGGAGACCGTGTGTTTCCAGAGAAACACACACTTTTTTTAATTTGAAAGATCGGACCCAACAGTCCCGTCTTTCTTTAATGCATCGGTTGGAGTGTTGGTTGATTCGCTAGTTTAGTTCGGATCCCAAAAACCCCTGTGCTGAACTCACTGAAGGGGGTGGTTGATGTGCCAGATTGGACCAACCCCTAGATTCCAAGCTGCAGAATTTCAACCTTCCGGATTGACCTTCATATGACGTGAAACTTTTGGACTTTTCTTCGTATGATTATTTTCTATATGGACTGATAGAGAAGATGGAGAGGGAAGAAAATGAAGCTGGCCGAACTTCTACGTTGACTCAGGAAACTGTGAGTCTCGAATGACTATTTAATTTTTAAGTAAAGGTATAAATGTTGCCTTCAAGGAAATACCAATCAGTTTCATAACTTCAGAAGGCGCTATCTCTCTTGCCGTGGGCAGAAAGTCCCACCCATACGCCATGGACGTGTGTGCAGTAAGTGTGGGCAGCACGCCCCCCCCTCTTAAAATGGGCAATGTGAGACAGTAAAGTCCCCCCCAAAGCATGGCAGTGGGCAGTAAGTGTGGGCAGCATGCCCCCCCATCATTAGGGCCCGATGGGCAGTAAGTACCCACCATACGTATTGTAGATATAGTTAGAATAGTTTATTTGAGGTTTATGGGTTTTAATGTTTGCACTTTACTTTTATTTCATAAATTGAAAGCTGTGATAAACGATTTAACAAATGATTATTGAATTGCCTAGATTTTCGTAACCAAACTTACTTTGCTTCAGATTTAATTTTTTTCAATTTATCTTATTTGGCCAGATGTTTCCTATGGTTAGGTTAGCTTTAGTTAGCATTGTTAGGTTAGGCTAGGTTAGACAAAGTAAGTTAGTTAGGTCCCTGCTAAAAGAGTCTACCTTGACTGGTAAGGGCTTAAAAATCTTTGGCCAAAAATATTTTATTTTCATTAATTATGTTGAGGACTGCATGCTAGATACAGTTTTTGCTCAGGATAGCAAAAACCCTAGAGACACCCCTGGAACCCCCTCCTATATGCAGGCCCTTGGCAGTAGGACCCCCCCATATGCAGGGGCCCTTGGAAAGTACGCCCACCCATATGCATGGGCCACGTGTGGGCAGAAGTCCCCCCAATAAACATGGACCATGGGTCAGCTAAGTTGGGCAGCATCTCCCCTCTACATAGGGCATGTCGGGCACGTAAGCACCAACCATATTTAAATGGACCGTGGGCCAGTAGTGTGGGTGATGAATCCCCTACATAGGGCCCGAGGGCAGTAAGGTTCCCCCCATATGCCTTTGACCGTGGGCAGCACAAGAAGTTTGGCAGGCATGCCCCTCTACAAGGGCTGTGGCAGTAAGTCCCCCCCATACGCGTGAGCCAAGGGCAGTAAGTGTGGGCAGACGCATCCCCTCTACATAGGGCCTGCGTGGGACACGTATGTCCCCCCCATTGCATGGAACCGGGGGCAGTAAGTGGGCAGCATGCCTCCCCTCTACATAGGGACACTGTGGGCAGTAAGTCTCCCCATACGCATGGACCGTGGGCAGTAAGTGTGGGGCAGCATGCTCCCCTCTACATAGGCGCCCATGGCGCAGTAAGTCCGAACATACATGGAATGGGGGCAGTAAGTGTGGGCAGCATGCTTCCCTATACATCAGGGCCCGTCGGCTAGTATGCCCAACTATACTAATGGACATAGGCAGTAAAGTGTGGGGCAGCATGCTCCCCTATAAAGAGGGCCGTAGGCAGGTAAGTCCCCCCAGACGAATGGACCGTGGACAGAGTAAGGTGGGCAGCATGCCTCCCTATTAATAGGGCCATGTGCAGTATAAAATCCCACATTAGCATGGACCGCGGGCAGGCAGTAAGTGTGAGCAGCATAGCCCCCCACTACATAGGGCAAGTGGGCAGTAAGTATTCCCCATACGGATGGGACCGTGGGCAGTAGAAGTTGGGCAGCATCATGCCTCCCCTCTACATAGGGACCTGTGGGCAGTAGTTCCCGCATTAGCATGGAACGTGGGCAGAAGTGTGGGCCAGCCATTGCCCCTTACATACGGCCATTCACGTCGTGGGCAGTAAGTCCACCCTTAGAATGGACCGTGGGCAACGTAAATTGTGGGCAGCATGCCCCCCTCACATATGGCCTGTGGATGTAAGTCGCCCCGCCATACGATGGCCTGTGGGCAGTAGTGTGGGCGCATGCATCCCCTCTACATAGGGCCAGTGGGCAGGAAGTCCCAAAACATACGTATGGACGTGGGGGCAGTAGTAAGTGTGGGCCAGATGACCGCCCTCTAACATAGGTCCAGTGGGCAGTAAGTCCCCCCCCAATGCATGGACCGTGGACAGTAAGTGTGGGGAGCAGGCCTCCCCATCTACATGGGACATAGGCAATAGTCCCCCCTTTTTTACTATATTTACCCTTTAATATGGTTGCCACATAAATGAATGGGTAGCTCATTTGGTGGGTGTACATTTGTCAGGTTGGAAGTTAAAAAAAAACTGTTTTGATTAATGATTAAAACATTTTTTTGACTATAGATACCCTTTAACTATGGCTTCCACAGAAATGGAAGGGTAGGCCAGAAGGTGTGTGTACCCGTGTCTGGTTGGGGTTTAAAAAAAACAAACTTTTTTGATGATTGGTCAAAATTAGTATTTTATTACTTTAGTTACCATTTAAGTATGGCACAGTAATGAAGAGTTTTAGTGCAAAATACTCAGGTTTCTGCGTGTTTTAAATAATAAACTGACATTTCCTGTCCTATTGAAACTTGCTAATCAAAAACACCCTACAAAGAGTCCTGGCAGAAGTGATAAGAGGTGCACTCTGGAAAGCCTGTACCACACCAGCACACCAGGTAAGTATCACATAGAATTATAGAGAGGGGCATAATCTGGAACAATTTAAAAGATTTAATAAATACTGTGCTGAAGCCACATAACATTTTGGAGGGTCTGTGTCCCCTTCCTCAGGTGTAACCAAAACGAAAACGCTATTTAATGAACTTGCAATTACCGCATCTGCTGCAAGACAGATCCACAGTTTCACAGTTCTCACTGTAAAGACACCTTTTCTAATAGTGTCTGATGTACTGGAGGTTCTGACCTAACAATGTCTGATGTACTGGGGTTTCTTACCTAACAGTGTCTGATGTACTGGGGTTTCTTACCTAACAGTGTTTGATGTACTGGGGTTTCTTACCTAACAGTGTCTGATGTACTGGGGTTTCTTACCTAACAGTGTCTGATGTACTGGGGTTTTGATTTATGATAAATTTTTTTTTTTGACTATAGATACCCTTTAACTATGGCTGCCACAGAAATGGAAGGGTAGGCCAAAAGGTGTGTGTACCCGTGTCTGGTTGGGGTTTAAAAAAACGAAACTTTTTTGATGATTGGTTAAAATTAGTATTTTATTACTTTAGTTACCATTTAAGTATGGCACAGTAATGAAGAGTTTTAGTGCAAAATACTCAGGTTTCTGCGTATTTTAAATAATAAACAGACATTTCCTGTCCTATTGAAACTTGCTAATCAAAAACACCCTACAACCGAATTGTCTAATTTTCATTGTTAGCTACCATCCAGCTAGAAAGAAAAAAAAACATTACAAAGATTTTAAAAGACTTTTGGTTGACCATGTCCTATTGCAATAAAAACAGACATCCCAAACACGGCTCCCATTACAAATTTCTAACATCTTTTCTCTGCAGCTTTGACAGCTAATAGCTTATTTGAAAACTGCACCATAACAATTAATCATTCTTAATTTAGACTGCCATGTTAAAGGTAAAATACTCCAAATAATTAAAGGGGATCTCCACTGGTATTCAGTTTTATTTAAGAACGTGAGGTAAAAGGAGCTGTGTCTTACCTCCCGTTCTACTTTACAGTGAGAACGGTGAAATTGTGGAACTGTCTTACGGCAGATGTGGTAATGGCAAGTTCATTGAATAGCTTTAAAAAAGGCCTGGATAAGTTTCTAAAACTAAAAAATATTGAAAATTACTGGTATTAATGCATATAGATCTGGTTGATCCAGGGATACATTCCGATTGCCGTTTGGAGTCAGGAAGGAATTTTTCCCCCATTTTTAGTTGGGTTTTTTTGCCTTCCTCTGGATCAACTGTTAGGTAGGGTTAAAAAAAAAAAAATAATATAAAGAGGGGGAATAGGTTAGACTTGATGGACGTATGTCTTTATTCAACCTTAATTACTATGTTACTATGTTACAATAAAACGTTCAGGAGCCAGGAAAGAAGATAAGAAACTTCCCTCTGCTGCATACTCTAAATGTAATATAGTTAGAATAGTGTTATACTGTTTTATTATAGTTTCTAGGTTTTAATTGTTTGCACTTTACTTTTATTTCATAGTATTGAAAACTTTTGACTAAAAGATTTAACTAAATGACTTTCCTGGATTTCTTAACCAAACATACTTTGCTTCAGATTTAATTTTTTTTTCTTCATATTTCTCTTTATTGAGCTAGATGGCGTAAAAAGGCATTTCCTGTGGTTATGTTAGCTTTAGCTAGCATTTGTTAGGTTAGGCTAGGTTAGACTAGTTAGGTTAGTTAGGTCCCTGCTGAAAGAGTCTACCTTGACGTGGTAGCAGGGCTTACAAATCTTTTGGCCAAAATATTTTATTCTTCATTAATTATGTTGAGGCTGCAGATACAGTTTTGCTCAAATGGCAAAAACCCTAGAGACACCCCTGTAACTCCCCCCCCCTATATGCAGGGCCCTTGGGCAGTAGCCCCCCCATATGCAGGGCCCTTGGGCAGTAGCCCCCCCATATGCAGGGCCCTTGGACAGTTAGCCCCCCACCCCTGTGTAATGCAACTTTGGGGGTGTTGGTTGATTCGCTAGTTCGGATTCGAACACTTTTCCTGAACTCACTTGCGGTTGTTGGTTGATTCGCCAGATCGGATCCCAACCCAGGGCCAAATGCAACTGAAGGTTTTGTTGGTTTGCTAAATCGATCCCAACCCCGGGTCGAACACACCTGTAGGTTTTGGTTGATTCGCCAGATCGGATCCCAACCCTGGCTGAATGCAACTGTGCAGTGTTGTTGATTCCTAGTTCGGGTCCCAACACTTTTTCTAAACACCTGAAGAGTGTTGCTTGATTCGCCGATCGGATCCCAACCCCTGGCTGAATTTACCTGTGGGGTGGTTGTTGATTCACCAGATTGGATCCTAACACCTTGCTTATTTCACCTTAGGGGTGTTTGTTGATTCGCCAGATCGGATCACATCCTCGTCTGAGTTTCCCAGAGGGAAAGGATGCATAGTCTAACACTGCATGCCAAACACCTGGGCAAGAAAACATCGGCCCGTGACTGTCCTTACCCCCTCAGGTTAGGTACAGGACTACAAGATTCAAGCCAACAAGTTGGATTTAGGATGTTGGGATATAAATTATCCAAACCCCTGGATTCCAATCTGCAGGATCTCAACCTTCCGGATACCATTATATGACTTTGAAAACTTTGACTTTCCTCGTGATTATTATTTTCTATATGGAACTGATTCGATATGGAGAGGAAACTGAAGCTGGCCCAACACTCGGCTTTGACCAGGAAACAGTGAGTTCTCAAATTATCATATTACATTTTTAATGTTAAAGGTAATGTGAGTTTGCCTTCAAGGAAATACCATCAGGCTCTTTACCCCACTACGGGATTTAAACGCGAGCTGTTTGCTGGCGTTAAAATCCTGCGCTAACCAGCGAAAACTCGATATGAATCGAGAGCGTGGATGCGCGGATGATTTTTGTTTAACCCTCGCACCCAACGCTGAAATGGAGATAAAGTCGAGCTAACCATTAGTGATCTTGTTAGCGCGACTTTAGCACCGTAATATTTGCCTAGCAAGTCTATAAATCGGCTACTATCTGTTACATTAGAGTTGCGAATGACCCATTATTTAGTAGGTGAATTCTGGGCACAGGTGTCTGTGATCCACAATTTACACTCATTGGGGATAACTTGTATGGGGACATTTTATTACAATGGTGTGTGTTTGTCATTTATACTATGTGGGATATTTTATTATATGGGGAGTGTGGTGTCATTTATACTATGGGAGATTTTGTTATATGGGTCTGTGTTTGTCATTTCTACTATGTGGGTATTTATTTTATATCTGTGTCATTTATTACTATGGGGACATTTTATTATATGGCTGTGTGTGTTCATTATATACGGTGGGCATTTTATTATAGAGGTATTTTCATTTATACTTTGTGTGTCATTTATACTATGGTGGACAATTTATTATATGGAGGTGTGTGTCATTTATACTATGGGGGGACATATTATTATATGGGTGTATGTTTTCGTTTATAATATGGGGCATTTTATATAGAGTATTTTCATTTATACTTTGGGGACATTTTATTATATGGGTGAAGGGGGTATTTTGCTAGGGGGACATTTCATTATACATCTGCTGGAGACAGGTCCACAGTTTCACTTTCTCACTGTAAAGAAACCTTTCTACCAGCCATACTTGCTATGGCAACCTTGTATGTACCAGTTACTGGGGTAAACTTGTATGTGTAACAGTAGTGTAGAGTCCTGGCAGAAGTGGATAAGAGGTGCACTCTGGAAGGCCTGTACCACACCACCACACCAGGTAAAGTATCACATAGAATTATAGAGGAGGGGCATACTCTGGAACAATTTAAAAGATTTAATAAATCCTGTGCTGAGCCACATAATTTGGAGGGTCTGTGTCCCCTTCCTCAGGTGTAACCAAAACGAAAAAGCTATTTAATGAACTTGCAATTAACCACATCTGCTGCAAGACAGATCCCAGTTTCACAGTTCTCACTGTAAAGACACCTTTCTAATAGTGTCTGATGTACTGGAGTTCTGACCTAACAAGTGTCTGATGTACTGGGTTTCTTACCTACAATTCTGTGTACTGGGTTTCTTACATAACAGTGTCGTGTACTGGGGTTTCTTACCTACAGTGTCTGATTACTGGGTTTCTACTAAGTTTTGATGTCTGGGGTTTCTTACCAAATGTGATGTACTGGGGTTCTTACCTAACAGTGTTTGATGTACTGGGGTTTCTTACCTAACAGTGTCTGATGTACTGGGGTTTCATACCACAGTGTCTGATGTACTGGGTTCTTACCTAACAGTGTCTGATGTACTGGGGTTTCTTACCTAACAGTGTCTGATGTACTGGGGTTTCTTACCTAACAGTGTCTGATGTACTGGGGTTTTCTGACCACTGTCTGATGTACTGGGGTTTCTACCTAACAGTTCTGATGTACTGGGGTTTCTTACCTAACAGTGTCTGATGTACTGGGGTTTCTACCTAACAGTGTCTGATGTACTGGGGTTTCTACCTAACAGTGTTGATGTACTGGGGTTTTTTACTTAAACAGTGTCTGATGTACTGGGGTTTCTTACCTAACATGTCTTGTACTGGGGTTTCTTACCTAACAGGTCAATGTACTGGGGTTTCTTACATAACAGTGTTCTGATGTACTGGGGTTTTCTTACCTAACAGTGTCTGATGTACTGGGGTTTCTTACCTAACAGTGTCTGATGTACTGGTTTTCTACATAACAGTGTCTGATGTACTGGGGGTTTCTTACCTAACAGTGTTTGGGTACTGGGTTTCTTACCTAACAGTGGTCGATGTACTGGGGTTTTCTTACCTAACAGTGTCTGATGTACTGGGTTTCTTACCTAACAGTGTCTGATGTACTGGGGGTTTTCTTACCTCAGTGTCGATTGTACTGGGTTTCTTACCTAACAGTGTCTGATGTACTGGGGTTTTCTTACCTAACAGTGTTGATGTACTGGGGTTCTTACCCTAACAGTGTCTGATGTAACTGGGGTTTCTTACCTACAGTGTCTGATACTGGGTTCTTACCTAACATGTCTGATGTACTGGGTTCTTCTTGTACTCTATTACTGGTCACCTAACAGTGTCTTGTGTACTGGGGTGTTCTTACCTAACAGTGTCTAGATGTACTAGGTTTCTTACTAACATGTCTGATTGTACGGGGTTTCTTACCTAACAGTGTCGATGTACTGGGGTTTTTACCTAACAGGTCTGATGTACTGGGGTTTCTTACCTAACATGTTGATTACTGGTGTTCTTACTAACAGTGTCTGATGTACTGGGGTTCTTACCTAACAGTGTCTGAGTACTGGGGTTTCTTACCGCTAACAGTGTCTGAGTACTGGGGTTTCTTACCTAACAGTGTCTGATGTACTGGGGTTTCTTACCTAACAGTGTTTGGATGTACTGGGGTTTCTTACCTAACAGTGTCTGATGTACTGGGGTTTCTTACCTCAGTGTCTGATGTACTGGGGTTTCTTACCTAACTGTCTGATGTACTGGGGGTTTCTTACCTAACAGTGTCTGATGTCTGGGGTTTCTTACATAACAGTGTCTGATGTACTGGGGTTTCTTACCTAACAGTGTTTGGTGTACTGGGTTTTCTTACTACAGTGTTTTGATGTACTGGGGTTCTTACCTAACAGTCTGATGTACTGGGTTTTCTACTAACGTGTCTGATGTACTGGGTTTCTTATTCTAACAGTGTCTGATGTACTGGGGTTTCTTACCTAACAGTGTCTGATGTACTGGGGTTTCTACCTAACAGTGTCTGATTACTGGGGTTTCTACCTAACTGGTGATACTGGGTTCTTACCAACGTTAGCTGCAAATCTTTGCTGTTCATAAAAAGATGCAATCAAAAGTGGGTTGTGTGAGCACTCCTTGGGATATTTATTACATATAGCGGGTACTAATTTGACCCATGAAAAAACGCTGCTAATGTTCCCTTTAATATGAAACTTTTCTTAGAAAGCGTTTTTACCTCTATATATATCTGGAAATTATTGTAGGTTTTACCATTGCTATCAGGGGCGAGACTTAATTTTTGATGTTGGGTGTTTATCACATTTATGACATTGCCAGAGAGCAGGTTTATATCAATCTGTTGTCTGGTTGGCTAAGACTGATCTCATTAATATTAAGTTGCTTTGAATGACACTCCACACACATTTATCAAATGTTTTCTTTTGACTTTAGACTTTCAAGGTGAGTGCAGCTCCCCACTTTTCACTCTTCTAAATAATGTAAATAAATATTAGACAGAATCACATTGAGAAATTTTATTGGTAGAAATCATGGGATTAGGTTTGATTTATTTATTATTATTTAGTCCTGTGGTAGGTACATTGATAGACCCATCTTATGAGCCATGTACAGGTAAGAAAATGTCATTTTGTTACTAGAAATGTGTATTTAGCTTCTATCCCTAATGTAGATCGGAAAGCTCTGTGTATCAACGGGTTCTTATACTGGGTGACAGGACACCCTGATGTGTATTGAGAGGGACAGATGATCTGGAAATATTGGTAGTCAAATGATTGGTAACAGCCATTTTCACTTTTCCATGTTTTACAATACAAATTGTATATTGTGCTATTTACATAGTAATTACACATAGTCTGAGTAAAACACACAACTGGGCAGAAGTTTCATTTCCAAATGTTCGTCAGTTTGAATAAATAGAATATCATGGTCTATTCTTATAGTAAGGTATGGAATTGGCAGTTGGTGACATCATGTGGTCTGAGTGATTTCAATGTCCGTTGGAATGTTCCCCTATCACCTGCATGGGGGGGGACACAATTTTTTAGCAGTGAAACTGAAGGTTTGTTCTGAACAACATATTTGGTGCAGACTGAGAGAACGATATGTAACCCTATATCCTGTTACTTTTTGAGGAGATTAGTGGCTTTGGGAGTTTTAGTTCTCTGCTTAACAATTGAATAATCCTAAACAAGAGACAATGGATGCACACCCCTAATGGCCCGTTTAATGTATAGTTCCTAGATTCTAACAATGTTGAAGTTTATTCGTGCCTCCAGCTGCATCTTTCCCAATGCTTTTTTTTGTTTTTGGGGTATTTTTTTGAGCTATGTAGTTCTATTTGAGGTTTGAATATTTTCGTTATATTTTAATTCTTTGTTATCTTCCTTATTGGATCAGTCACTTCACAGGGGAAAACTTATGTACAGTCACACATCACTGTGAGCAAACTGGCATGTACCCAGTCACTGTTGGCAAACTTTAATGCATCGTCATACTCCTATTGCAAACTGTATGTGCCCAGTATTTGGGGCAAAACGTGATCATACCATTCACATCGACTGGGGCAGCACCCACGCAACCTGCAATCAGACACCTACCAGTGGAGATGCTCTTCTGAACTAATATGTGTGCAGAGGAAAGGACTCAGTACGTCTAACATCATGCATGCTACAACGCTGGGCAAGAAGAAACATCGAGCCCATGACTGTCCTACCCAGCCTCAGGTTGGGTACAGATACTAACGCCTCAAGCCACAAGTTGGATTATAGATGGTTGGGAATATAAAGATCCAAACCCCCCTGGATTCCAATCTGCAGGATTTATGCACCTTCCAGATTACCATTATATAACTTTAAAAACTTTGGACTTCCTCATGATGATTATTTTCTATAGGACTGACTGTTATAGAGATGGAGGAGGAAACTGGAATCGTGGCCAGACACTCTGCTTTTGACTCAGGAAAAGCCGGAGGTTCTCAAGATCATTTTATCGTTAAAGGTAATGTGAGTTTGCCTTCAACGAAACGCCATCAGCTATTTACCCAGAGCTTGCTACACTGGGTAAAAGTCCTTTCGAGTTCAATATCATGTGTCTTTAATATATGGGGGCATTTTATTATAGAGGTATTTCATTTATACTTGTGTGTCCAGTTATACTATGATTGACAATTTATTCATGGATGGAGTGTGTGTCATTTATACTTATTGGGGACATAATATTATATGGGTGTGTGTGTCATTTATAATATTGGGGCATTTATATTATAGGGGGTAGTTTCATTATACTTGTGGGACATTTTATTATATGGGTTGTGGGGGTTATTTATACTATGGGGGACATTTAATGATATGGTAGATATCCTATACTATGTGAGGGACATTTGTAATTATATGGGTTGAACCCACCCCCTTTTGATAGGCACATGGGGGTTGTGGTTGATTCGCTAGATGGATCCCAACCCCTGGCCGAATAAACCCTGTGGGGTGTTGGTTGATTCGCTATTCGCATCCCACCCTGACTGAAAGCACTTGAAGTGTTTTGGGTTGAATCACCAGAATCGATCCCAACCCCAGGCCAAACACACTGAAGGTTGTTGGTTGATTCGCTAGATCGGATTCCCAACCCACGGCCGAACACCCCTTAGGGTTTTGGTTTGATGGCCAGATCGGATCCCAACCCCTGTCTGAATCATCCTGTGGGAGTGTTGGGTTGATTCGCTGTTGGGTCCCAACCCCCTTTTCTGAACCACTTGAAGGTTGTTGGTTGATATTTGCCAATTGGAATCCCAACCCTAGATTACAATCTGCAGGATTTCAAACTTCCCGGAGTACCGTTATATGACCTTGGAAAACTTGATGACTTTCCACGTGATGATTATTTTTCTATGTGGACTGATTAGAGATAGCGAGAGGAAATGAATGGCCAGCACTCTGCTTGAGCTAGGAACTGTGAGTTCTGAATTATCAATATTAATGTTTAAAGGTAATGTGGTTTGCCTTCAAAGAAACCCATCAGGCTTCATTTACCCAGAGGCTGCTATCGCTGGTAAAAGTCCTATTTCGCAGTTCAATATCACGTGTCTTGATAAATAGGGGGCATTTATTATAGAGGTATTTTCATTTATACTTGTGTGTCATTTAACTAGGTGGACAATTATTAATATGGAGGTTTGTGTGTCATTTATACTATTGGGGACTATTATTATATGGGTGTGTGTGTCATTTATAATATGGGGGGGCATTTTATTATAGGGGTATTTTCATTTATACTTTGGGACATTTTATTATATGGGTGGGGGGTTATTTATACTATGGGGGACATTTAATTTAATGGGTAGATATGTCATTATATCTATGTGGACATTTTTTATATGGGGGATGAACCCAACCCCTTTTGAATGCACCTGGGGGTGTTGGTTGATTCGCTAGATTGATCCCACCCCTGGCCGAATACACCTGTGGGGTGTTGGTTGATTCGCTAGTTCGGATCCCAACCCCTGACTGAAAGCACTTGAAGGTGGTTGGTAGATACCATCGTGATCCCAACCCGCGGGCAAACACAACTGAAGGTGTTGGTTGATTCGCTAGATCAGATCCCAACCCCAGGCCGAAACACACCTGTAGGGTTTTGTTTGATTCGCCATCATCCAACCCCCGTCTGAATGCATCCGTGGAGTGTTGGTTGATTCGCTAGTTCGGATCCCCACCCCTTTGCTGAACTCACTTGAAGGTTGTTGGTTATTTTGGCCAGATTGGATCCCAACCCCCTAATTACAATCTGCAGGATTTCAACCTTCCGGTTACCGTTATTGACTTTGAAAACTTTGACTTTCCTCTGATATTATTTTCTATTGGACTGTTAGAGATGGAGAGGAAACTGAACAGACACTTGCTTGACACCTCGTTGACTCAGGAAACTGTGAGTTCTCGAATGGATCTATTTATTTTTATGTTAAAGCGTATGTTTGACTTCAAGAAATACCATCAGGCTCATTTACCCAGAGGTGCTATCCTCTGCCTGGGGCAGTAAGGCCCCCCATACGCATGGACCTGGGCAGTAAGTGTGGGGTAGCATGCATCCCCTCTACATAGGGCATGTGGCGTAAGCCCCAACCATATGCATGGCACCGTGGGCAGTAAGTGTGGGCAAGCATGCCTCCCCTCTACATAGGCCCTGTGGGCAGTAAGGTGGGCAGCATGCCTCCCTTCTACAATAGGGCCCGTGGGTAGTAAGTCCCCCCCTACGCATGACCGTGGGCAGTAAGTGTGGGCAGCATGCCTCCCCTCTACATAGGGCCCGTGGGCAGTAAGTCCCCCCCAACCTACGTATGGACCGTGGCGTAATTGTGTGGGCAGCATACCTCACCCTCTACATAGGGCCCCTGGGCAGTAAGTCCCCCCCGCCATATACGCATGACCATGGGCAGTAAGTGTGGGCAGCATGCCCCCCTCTACCTAGGCCGTGGGCAGTAAGTCCCCCCCATAAGCATGGAGCAGTGGACATTAAGTGTGGCAGCATGCCCCCCTCTAAAAGGGCCGTGGGCAGTAAGTCCCCCCATACGCATGGACGGTGGGCAGTAGTGTGGGCAGCATGCCTCCCCTCTACATAGGCCGGGGCTGTAAGTCCCACCAATCAGATGACCGTGGGCGCTTAAGTGTGGCAGCATCCCACCTCTACATAGGGCCATGGGGCAGTAAGTCCCCCCCATACACATGGACCGTGGCAGTAAGTGTGGGCAGCATGCCCCCCTCTACATAGGGCCCTGTGGCAGTAAGTCCCCCCCATACGCATGGACCGTGGGCAGTAGTGTGGCAGCATGCCCCCCTCTACATAGGGCCTGTGGGCAGTAGTCCCCCTACATACATGACTGTGCAGTATTGTGGGCAGATGCCCCCCCTCTAAATAGGGCCTGGGCGTAAGTCCCCCCCATACGCAGGGACCATGGGATAAGTGTGGCAGCATGCCTCCCCTCTACATAGGGCCCGTGGGCAGTAGTCCCCCATACACTGGACCGTGGCATAAGTGTGGGCACAATGCCTCCCCTCTACATAGGGCCCGTGGGCAGTAAGTCCCCCAACATATGGGACCGTGGGCAGTAATGTGTTGGCAGCATGCCTCCCCTCTACAAAGGGCCCGTGGCACTAAGTCCCCCCCATTAGATGGACCGTGGGCAGTAAGTGTGGCAGCATGCCCCCCTCTACATAGGGCCTGTGGGCAGTAAGTCCCCCTATACGCATGGACCGTGGGCAGTAAGTGTGGGCAGCATGCCCCCCTCTACTAGGGCCCGTGGGCAGTATCCCCCCCATATGCCATACTGTGGCCCTTGGACAGTAAGCCCCCCCATATGCAGGGCCCATGGGCAGTAAGTCCTTCCCATACACATGGACCGTTGGCAGTAAGTGTGGGCAGCATGCCCCCTCTACATAGGGCCCATGGGCAGTAAGTCCCCCCATATGCATGGACCGTGGGCAGTAAGTATGGGCAGCATGCCTCCCCTCTACATAGGGCTCATGGGCAGTAAGTCCCCCCCATTAGCATGGACCGTGGGCAGTAAGTGTGGGCAGCATGCCCCCCCTCTACATAGGGCCTGTGGGCAGTAAGTCCCCCCCATACGCATGGACCGTGGGCAGAAAGTGTGGGTAGCATGCCCCCCTGTACATAGGGCCCGTGGGCAGTAAGTCCCCCCCATACACATAATGTGATATAGTTAGAATAGTGTTATACTTTTATTATAGTTTATAGGTTTTAATTTTTTGCCCTTTACTTTTAAGTCATAGTATTGAAAGCTTTTGACTAAAAGATTTAACTAAATGACTTTCCTGGATTTCTGAACCAAACATACTTTGCTTCAGATTTAATGTTTTTATTCATATTTCTCTTTATTGAGCTAAGTGAAAAGGCATTTCCTGTGGTTAGGTTAGCTTTAGCTAGCATTTGTTAGGTTAGGCTAGGTTAGACTAGTTAGGTTAGTTAGGTCCCTGCTGAAAGAGTCTACCTTGACGTGGTAGAAGGGCTTACAAATCTTTTGGCCAAAATATTTTATTCTTCATTATGTTGAGGCTGCAGATACAGTTTCGCTCAAATGGCAAAAACCCTAGAGACACCCGTGTAAGTCCCCCCCTCCTATATGCAGGGCCCGTGGGCAGTAGCCCCCCCCCCTATATGCAGGGCCCTTGGACAGAAAGCCACCCCCATACGCATGGACCGTGGGCAGTAAGTGTGGGCAGCATGCCCCCCCTCTACATAGGGCCCGTGGGCAGTAAGTCCCCCCCATACGCATAATGCGATATAGTTAGAATAGTGTTATACTGTTTTATTATAGTTTATAGGTTTAAATTGTTTGCACTTTACTTTTATTTAATCATATTGAAAGCTTTTGACTAAAAGATTTAACTAAATGACTTTCCTGGATATCTTAACCAAACATACTTTGCTTCAGATTTTTTTTTTTTTTTTCATATTTCTCTTTATTGAGCTAGATGTTGTAAAAAGGCATTTCCTATGGTTAGGTTAGCTTTAGTTAGCATTTGTTAGGTTAGGCTAGGTTAGACTAGTTAGGTTAGTTAGGTCCCTGCTGAAAGAGTCTACCTTGACATGGTAGCAGGGCTTACAAATCTTTTGGCCAAAATATTTTATTCTTCATTAATTATGTTGAGGTTGCAGATACAGTTTTGCTCAGATGGCAAAAACCCTAGAGACACCCCTGTAAACACCCCCCCTCCATATGCAGGGCCCTTGGGCAGTAGCCCCCCCATATGCAGGGCCCTTGGACAGTAGCCCCCCATATGCAGGGCCCGTGGGCAGCATGCCTCCCCTCTACATAGGGCCCGTGGGCATTAAATCCCCCCCATACGCATAATGTGATATAGTTAGAATAGTGTTATACTGTTTTATTATAGTTTATGGGTTTTAATTGTTTACACTTTACTTTTATTTCATAGTATTGAAAGATTTAGACTAAAAGATTTAACTAAATGACTTGCCTGGATTTCTTAACCAAACATATTTTGCTTTAGATTTTTTTTTTTTTTGTATTTCTCTTTATTGAGAATGTCCCATTGTTTAGTTGGTGGATTCTGGAGCAGTACCAGTCGCACTTCCTATAGGCAAACTTGTGTGGGGAGCATTTTATTACATGGGTGTGTGCATGTCATTTATACTATGTGGGAAATTTTATTATATGGGGTAGTGTGTGTCATTTATACTAGGGGGTATATTTTATTTTATGTCTGTCATTTATATTATTGCGGACATTTTATTATATGGCTGTGTGTGTCATTTATAATATGGGGGGCATTTTATTATATAGGTATTTTCAATAATACTCTGTGTGTCATTTATACTATGGTGGACAATTTATTATATGGAGGTGTGTGTCATTTATACTATTGGGGGACATATTATATGTGTGTGTTCGTCATTTATAATATGGGGGGCATTTTATAATAGGGGTATTTTCATTTATACTTTGGGGACATTTTATTATATGGGTTGGGGGGTTGTTTATACTATGGGGGACATTTGAATATATGGGTGTGTGCATCATTTATACTATGCAGATATTTTATTATATGGGTGTGTTTGTGTGTGTGTATCATGTATACTATGGGATGACAATTCATTATATGTGGATGAACTCAACCCCCTTTTAAATGCACCTGGGGGTGTTGGTTGATTCGCTACATCGGATCCCAAACCCTGGACGAATACACCTGTGGGGTGTTGGTTGATTTGCTAGTTTGGATCCCAACTCCAGGCCGAACACACCTGTAGGGTTTTGGTTGATTCGCCAGGTCGGATCCCAACCCCTGTGTAAATGCAACTTTGGGGTGTTGGTTGATTCGCTAGTTCGGATTCCAACCACTTTTCTGAACTCACTTGACGGTTGTTGGTTGATTCGCCAGATCGGATCCCAACCCAGGGCCAAATGCAACTGAAGGTTGTTTGTTGGTTTGCTAGATCGGATCCCAACCCCGGGTCGAACACACCTGTAGGGTTTTGGTTGATTCGCCAGATCGGATCCCAAACCCTGGCTGAATGCAACTGTGCAGTGTTGGTTGATTCGCTAGTTCGGGTCCCAACACTTTTTCTAAACACCTGAAGAGTGTTGCTTGATTCGCCAGATCGGATCCCAACCCCTGGCTGAATTTACCTGTGGGGTGTTGGTTGATTCACCAGATTGGATCCTAACACCTTGCTTAATTCACCTTAGGGGTGTTGGTTGATTCGCCAGATCGGATCACATCCTCTGTCTGAGTTTCCCAGAGGGAAAGGATGCAGTAAGTCTAACACTGCATGCCACAACGCTGGGCAAGAAGAACATCGGGCCCGTGACTGTCCTTACCCAGCTCAGGTTAGGTACAGGACTAACAGATTCAAGCCAACAAGTTGGATTATAGATGTTTGGGATATAAATTATCCAAACCCCTGGATTCCAATCTGCAGGATCTCAACCTTCCGGATTACCATTATATGACTTTGAAAACTTTGACTTTCCTCGTGATTATTATTTTCTATATGGACTGATTCGATATGGAGAGGAAACTGAAGCTGGCCAGACACTCTGCTTTGACTCAGGAAACAGTGAGTTCTCAAATTATCATATTACATTTTTAATGTTAAAGGTAATGTGAGTTTGCCTTCAAGGAAATACCATCAGGCTCTTTACCCACTACGGGATTTAAACGCGAGCTGTTTGCTGGCGTTAAAATCCTGCGCTAAACCAGCGAAAACTCGATATTGAATCGAGAGCGTTGGATGCGCGGATGATTTTTGTGTAACCCTCGCATCCAACGCTGAAATGGAGATAAAGTCGAGCTAACCATTAGTGATCTTGTTAGCGCGACTTTAGCACCGTATATTTGCCTAGCAAGTCTAGATAAATCGGCTACTATCTGTTACATTAGAGGTTGCGAATGACCCATTATTTAGTAGGTGAATTCTGGAGCACAGGTGTCTGTGATCCACAATTTACACTCATTGGGGATAACTTGTATGGGGAGCATTTTATTACAATGGTGTGTGTTTGTCATTTATACTATGTGGGATATTTTATTATATGGGGGAGTGTGTGTCATTTATACTATGGGGGAGATTTTGTTATATGGGTCTGTGTTTGTCATTTCTACTATGTGGGATATTTTATTTTATATCTGTGTCATTTATACTATTGGGACATTTTATTATATGGCTGTGTGTGTCATTTATAATACGGTGGGCATTTTATTATAGAGGTATTTTCATTTATACTTTGTGTGTCATTTATACTATGGTGGACAATTTATTATATGGAGGTGTGTGTCATTTATACTATTGGGGGACATATTATTATATGGGTGTATGTTTTCGTTTATAATATGGGGGCATTTTATTATAGGAGTATTTTCATTTATACTTTGGGGACATTTTATTATATGGGTGGTAAAATAATAATATAGACAGATAAATCACATTGAGAAAATGTTTATTGGTAGAAATCATGGGATTAGGTTTGATTTATTTATTATTATGTCTAATCCTGTGGTAGGTACATTGATTAATTGGGTTCTTATAACTGGGTGACAGACACCTGATGTGTATTGAGAGGGACAGATGATCTGGAAATTATTGGCGAGTCAATGAATTGTAATACAGCCAATTTTCACTTTTCCATGTTTTACAATAAAATTGTATATTGTGCTATTTACATAGTAATTACACTAAGTCTGTAGTTAAAACACACAACTGGCGGAAGTTTCATTCTCCAAGTGTGCGTAGTTTGAATAAATAAATGAGAAATATCATGGTCCTAATTCTATAGTAGGTAATGGAATAAATGGCAGTGGTGCACATCATGTGGTCTAGTGATTTCCAATGTCCCGTTGGAATGTTCCCATCACCTGCATGGGCGACACAATATTTTTAGCGTGAACTGAATGTATGTTCTAAACAACATATGTTGGTGCGAATGAAGATAGTATTACCCTATTCCTGTTACTTGAGGAGATTTAGTTGGCGTATGGGAGTTTTAGTTCTCTGCTTAACATTTGATAATCCCTAACAAGAGACAATGGATGACCACCCCTAATGGCCACTGTTACTGTCATGTTCTAGATTCTAACATAGTTGAAGTTATTTCTGCCTCCAGACTGATTCTTGTCCAATGGCTTTTTTTTGTTTGGTTTTTTTTTGACTATGTAGTTCTATTTGAGTTGTTTGAATATTATTTCGTATACTTTTAATTCTTTTTTATCTTCCGCTTATTGGATCGTCACTTCAGAGGCAAAAACTTTTACCAGCATTCACAGGAGAACTTAGTTCACACTCACTGTGGAGCAAACTTGCATGTCCAGCACTGTTGGCAAACTTTAGATCACCGTCATACTCCCTATTGCAAACTTGTAGTGTGGCCAGTCAATTTGGGGCAAACTGTGAATTAATACCATCACATTCGACTGGGGCAGCACCCACAGCAACTGCACAGACCCTACCACCGTGGAGATGGCTCTTCTTAATAAATGTGTGCAGAGGGAAAGGACTCAGTAGTCTAACATCATGCAGCTACCACGCTGGCAAGAGAACATCGAGCCCTGACTGTCCTTAACCCAGCCTCAAGGTTGAAGGTACAGAACTAACAGCTCAACAGCAGCAAACAAGTATAAAGGGGGCCAATTCTCAGGATCGTTTGGCAACGCACTATAACAACACTATTGCACCGAGCAACCCCTGGATTTCCAATCTGCCGGATTTTCCCCTTCCAGATTACCATTATATACGGACTGTAACGGTATGAACACTGTGACTTTCCCATGATGTTTTTTCATTGGCACTGATTGTAGAGCGTGGACAGAGAGGAAGGGAAAAAAGGACTAGAATCTGGCCAAAGCCACTTTGCCTTTGATGTAGGAGACCGTGTGTTTCCAGAGAAACACACACTTTTTTTAATTTGAAAGATCGGACCCAACAGTCCCGTCTTTCTTTAATGCATCGGTTGGAGTGTTGGTTGATTCGCTAGTTTAGTTCGGATCCCAAAAACCCCTGTGCTGAACTCACTGAAGGGGGTGGTTGATGTGCCAGATTGGACCAACCCCTAGATTCCAAGCTGCAGAATTTCAACCTTCCGGATTGACCTTCATATGACGTGAAACTTTTGGACTTTTCTTCGTATGATTATTTTCTATATGGACTGATAGAGAAGATGGAGAGGGAAGAAAATGAAGCTGGCCGAACTTCTACGTTGACTCAGGAAACTGTGAGTCTCGAATGACTATTTAATTTTTAAGTAAAGGTATAAATGTTGCCTTCAAGGAAATACCAATCAGTTTCATAACTTCAGAAGGCGCTATCTCTCTTGCCGTGGGCAGAAAGTCCCACCCATACGCCATGGACGTGTGTGCAGTAAGTGTGGGCAGCACGCCCCCACCTCATAACATGGGCCATGGTGGAGACGTAAAGTCCCCCCCATACACATGGGCATGGGCAGTAAGTGTGGGCAGCATGCCCCCCCTCTATCATAGGGGCCCGATGGGCAGTAAGTCCCCCATACCATAGTGATTGTAGAATAGTGTATAATAGTTTTATTTACTTTATAGGTTTTAATTGTTTGCAACTTTACTTTATTTCATAGTAATGAAAGCTTTGATAAACGATTAAAATGATATTGAATTGCCTGATTTCTCTACACCAAACTTACTTTGCATTCAGAGTTTATTTTTTTCAGATTTTCGTTATTGGTGGTGTGAGATGCATTTCCTATGGTTAGGTTAGCTTTAGTTAGCATTGTTAGGTTAGGCTAGGTTTACACTAAGTAGGTTAGTTAGGTCCCTGCTGAAAAGAGTCTACCTTGACGTGGTAGCAGGAGCTTAAAAATCTTTGGCCAAAATATTTTTTTTCATTTAGTATTATGTTGAGGACTGCATGCTAGATACAGTTTTGCTCAGGATAGCAAAAACCTAGAACACCCTGTAAACCCCCCTCCTATATGCAGGCCTTGGGGGCAGTAGACCCCCCCATATGCAGTGGGCCCTTGGACAGTACGCCCACCCATATGCATGGGCCAGTTGGGCAGAAGTCCCCCCAATAAACATGGACCATGGGTCAGCTAAGTTGGGCAGCATCTCCCCTCTACATAGGGCATGTCGGGCACGTAAGCACCAACCATATTTAAATGGACCGTGGGCCAGTAGTGTGGGTGATGAATCCCCTACATAGGGCCCGAGGGCAGTAAGGTTCCCCCCATATGCCTTTGACCGTGGGCAGCACAAGAAGTTTGGCAGGCATGCCCCTCTACAAGGGCTGTGGCAGTAAGTCCCCCCCATACGCGTGAGCCAAGGGCAGTAAGTGTGGGCAGACGCATCCCCTCTACATAGGGCCTGCGTGGGACACGTATGTCCCCCCCATTGCATGGAACCGGGGGCAGTAAGTGGGCAGCATGCCTCCCCTCTACATAGGGACACTGTGGGCAGTAAGTCTCCCCATACGCATGGACCGTGGGCAGTAAGTGTGGGGCAGCATGCTCCCCTCTACATAGGCGCCCATGGCGCAGTAAGTCCGAACATACATGGAATGGGGGCAGTAAGTGTGGGCAGCATGCTTCCCTATACATCAGGGCCCGTCGGCTAGTATGCCCAACTATACTAATGGACATAGGCAGTAAAGTGTGGGGCAGCATGCTCCCCTATAAAGAGGGCCGTAGGCAGGTAAGTCCCCCCAGACGAATGGACCGTGGACAGAGTAAGGTGGGCAGCATGCCTCCCTATTAATAGGGCCATGTGCAGTATAAAATCCCACATTAGCATGGACCGCGGGCAGGCAGTAAGTGTGAGCAGCATAGCCCCCCACTACATAGGGCAAGTGGGCAGTAAGTATTCCCCATACGGATGGGACCGTGGGCAGTAGAAGTTGGGCAGCATCATGCCTCCCCTCTACATAGGGACCTGTGGGCAGTAGTTCCCGCATTAGCATGGAACGTGGGCAGAAGTGTGGGCCAGCCATTGCCCCTTACATACGGCCATTCACGTCGTGGGCAGTAAGTCCACCCTTAGAATGGACCGTGGGCAACGTAAATTGTGGGCAGCATGCCCCCCTCACATATGGCCTGTGGATGTAAGTCGCCCCGCCATACGATGGCCTGTGGGCAGTAGTGTGGGCGCATGCATCCCCTCTACATAGGGCCAGTGGGCAGGAAGTCCCAAAACATACGTATGGACGTGGGGGCAGTAGTAAGTGTGGGCCAGATGACCGCCCTCTAACATAGGTCCAGTGGGCAGTAAGTCCCCCCCCAATGCATGGACCGTGGACAGTAAGTGTGGGGAGCAGGCCTCCCCATCTACATGGGACATAGGCAATAGTCCCCCCTATTTATTGCTTCTATCCCTAATGTAGATCAGGAAAGCTCTGTGTATCAATCGGGTTCTTATACTGGGTGACAGGACACCCTGATGTGTATTGAGAGGGACAGAGATCTGGAAATATTGGTAGTCAATGAATTGTAACAGCCATTTTCACTTTTCCATGTTTTACAATACAAATTGTATATTGTGCTATTTACATAGTAATTACACTATAGTCCTGTAGTAAAACACACAACTGGGCAGGAAGTTTCATTTCCAAATGTTCGTCAGTTTGAATAAATAGAAATATCATGGGTCTATTCTTATAGTAAACAGCCATTTTCACTTTTCCATGTTTTACAATACAAATTGTATATTGTGCTATTTACATAGTAATTACACTATAGTCCTGTAGTAAAACACACAACTGGGCAGGAAGTTTCATTTCCAAATGTTCGTCAGTTTGAATAAATAGAAATATCATGGGTCTATTCTTATAGTAAGGTATGGAATTGGCAGTTGGTGACATCATGTGGCTGAGTGATTTCAATGTCCGTTGGAATGTTCCACTATCACCTGCATGGGGGGGGACACAATATTTTTAGCAGTGAAATGATTTGTTCTGAAAACAATATTTGGTGCAGAATGAGAGATACGATATGTAACCTATTCCTGTTACTTTTAGGAGATTTTAGTGGCTATTGGGAGTTTTAGTTCTGCTACATTTGATAATCCTAACAAGAGACAATGGATGCACACCCCTAATGGCCATTTACTGTATATGTTCCTAGATTCTAACAATGTTGAAGTTATTTCTGCCTCCAGCTGCATCTTAGTCCCAATGCTTTTTTTGAGCCAATGTTTTCTGCTATGTGTTTTATTTGAGATTGGCCACAGGTATCAGCATTACATTATTTTAAAGCACAACCACCCTCATAATAACATCTTTTTTAAGACATGTTTATTAATGAGAATCACAGACACAACATTCCAGCTGTTAGGCCTTTAGATCAAGTGCTACGTGTTATCCCCATGTTTTTACCAGCCCCTATTGGTCAGATCAACCAACCTTTAAAATGCTTTTACAAACATTCAAACAAGTCGTTTGTGGGGTTTTACCAATTTCCTCCACTATATACCAACTGTGCATTGCCATTAACTTCTTTTTTGCAGTAAACAAAATGTTGCTTTGTATTGTGAAAGTGAATGGATTTCACACCGAAAAACCAGCTTGCCAACAGTACAACCAGCACCCGCAATGGGTAGGAACATTAACAATAAAATTTCCCCAGTGGAAAGGGCCATGTCCGCCTCCCTAATGATTCAGGGACGCTTTCATTAACATACTGCATCCCGTAGGTAGGAGGCCATGCCAGAAAACAAACACACAACTATCGGGGGTTCCCCCTGAAATCTCTTTTCTCCTAGTACTCTGTGCGAAGCAAACTGCTGCCCCGCCTCCTCTGCGGTGAATTTGTCCTCCCGCTGCTGGCAACACCCGGAAGTAATAGCCGCATAGCCCCTGTTGGCGATTACCTTAACCCCCTGAACAGGACAATGCACTCATTATTACAGTGGAGTCGTAATGCTGCCAACGTGGCCTGCACTAATATAATGAGTGGATGCCCGGCACATGGGTTGGGTATAGTCCTACCCCATATATGACGTTGCCCAGTTTGCCTGCAATTAGTGATAATTTCCCATGGCTTACCCTAAGTGATTAAATTCCGCATGTGCTGACCAGTATGTAATGAATTCCCATGGGCCATGGAAATGTCATTACCTACTGGTACCATGAAAATTTCATTACATACTGGTAGCCCATGAGAATTTAATCTTTATACTGGTACGCCATGGGGGGGCTCTGAAATTCCCATGGCTACCAGTTTGTATGAAAACCCATGGTCTCCAGTATGTAAAAAAAATTCCCATGATGGCTTTCATATGTAAATAAATGGCTACCAAATGTAATGAAATTCCCATGGTCCCATTTGGCAAATTTTGCAAAAAACTACCATGGCTACTATTATTGATTGAAAGTCCATGGCTAAGCAGTATATGAATGAAATTGCCAGTTTGCTCCGTTGTAATGAAAATCCAGGCTAACTACTACCTATATGAAAAAAAAAACATGGGGTACCAGTATGTAAAGAAAAACCATGGCTTAACCATTAAATGTATGGAAATTCCATGGGCTACCAGTATGTAATGGAATTTCCAATTGCTTAAATTATGGTAAATTGCCAGTTTGCTGCCATAATTTAATAAATTCCCATGGCTACCAGTATTTAATGATTCCCATGGCTACCAGTATGTGATTAAATACCATGACCCCACATATATGATGAAATTGCCAGTTTGCTGCCAGTAATGTAATGACATTGCTACAGGAAGTATTGAAATTCCCCATGGCTACCAGTATGTATAGAAACTAACGCATTGCTACAGTATGTGATTAAATAATCCATGACCAACAGTATAATGATTTGAAATTGCCAGTTTTGCTGCCATTATGTAAGGACATTCCCATGGCTACCAGTATGTAATGAAACTAACCATTGCGTACCTATATGTGATTAAATCATGGCTAGACAGTAATATGATGAATTGCCACGTTTCTGCCAGATGTAACTGGGAATTCCCCATGGCTATCAGTATGGTGAAATTGCCATTTTCGTGCCAATATGTAATGAATTCCCATCGCTACCGCATAGTGTAATGAAATCCCCATGGCTAACCATTATGTATAAAATCCCCATGGCTACCAGTATGGTATTGTAAATTCCCAAGGCTACCAGTACGTAATAAATTTCCCCATGGCTACCAGTAGATAGACTTTGTTGGTTAAACTAGGTTAGATAAGTTAGGTTAGATAGGTCGGCCATTAAAATTTGGCCAAACCTTTCATTCCACAGGGAGTCATGGTGTCTGGGGTGGGGGAAACTAGTCTAGAGGCCTGGGTCCTTTAATTATTGTAATTTAAATGGGGAGGCTTGATATGTAAATACAAGGGGATAATGACACTAATTAAATCAAGGGTACTAAAGCCACTCCCAAGCCGGGACATCCACCCCCCACATCTGGTAAAAGCACTCACCACCACCCACTTTCATTATCAAACCATACCCCTTCCAGCAGTGCATCAGGGGTGGGTGGGGCAGCATTTGGGAGTTTTTTCTTATAGGTGACAAAAAGTCTAGAGACGGCCCTGATTGAGGGCTACAGATCAAGGAAAAATCCCTATCGCAAAAAAAACTTCCATTTTGTACCTTGTTTTAAGAAGCCTATAGTTTTTTTTCCCCCTATAACTTACTAAAATTGTAAATGTTGTTTCTTATTTTTAATGATGACGTATTTTTTATTGGTTTTCACAAGAGCTTTGTGCAATTACCCTACTTTGGAAGAAAAGAGAATGATTGTTCTAATCCAGACTAAAACATATATACTGTAAATATATAAAAAAAAACTTTCTAAAAAGCAAACAGCATTGAAAAACAAAAAAATAAGAGAATCCATTCTGTTATGATGTCACATTTTACGTCAAAACTTTCCTGTGGACGTGGAATGTGTATTAACTGTTGCTTTAACTGTCGTAGTATGATGTTTTATGTCTTATGTGTTCTTGAGCACAACAGATTTACAGAGGCAAATCAAGTCACTGTTTAGGTAAGCACGGATCAATGGTTGCTGTAGCATATGTATGCAGAATGTTTTTCTCAGATACAATCATTTGGTAGTCCTCCTCATCACTGTGTGTGTGTGTGTGTGTTTTGTAGTACATTTTGGGGTTGACATTATGTGATGGGTCTCCTACATGACAATACCATAGAACTAAATGAGTATGCTAGGTAAATGCTAGGTTTTTCCATTAATTTGGAAATCTCTCCCATTTTTGCTTTTTAACTAATTGGAAACCATAGGAATGAGGCCAGTGGAGTGGGGCTATCTGGCTGACCTTACATATGTTCATTCTTGATTGCCTTTTTACAAATCAAATCAATCCATTCCAAAACTATGAACTACTCCCTTAAAATTTGTCTTCCAATGTCTTTACAAACTGATGCTCACCTTTAGGATTATGGACTGGAGGGGGGGTTTACAGTAACAGAGAAATAGAGCAATGGTAAATATTCACTTCAACAAAAATTTTTTCCATGACAGTATCTTACACTGCAAAGGTTATTAGTAATCATGGTAAGGAACAGGGCAATAGGTTATATGAAATAGAGTTGTTAAGTTGGAAATGGCGATAATCCTCTTTTGCCAACATCTTTTCACCTACTACTAACTTTAAAAGAATAGACATATATATGGTAATTACGCATGTTTGCCTTTTATAAATGGGAACCAGTGGCATTTGTAAAAAATACCTATGGGTACTAAAGATCAGAGATAATCATGGGTAATATCCCAACCAACAACGCTAAACTGACAAAAATATCCTTGTAAAGTCCTTTAGAAAGGCTTTCTAATGATTATTAGAATTGGTTGACATGGTGGCTATATCTATGTGCTAATAATGGACATTTTTGGGGTGAGGGGAGGATATCTCTTGAATAAATAATATGACAACTGAAACTTAGTTGAAATTGATAGATGATATGTCCTGTGAGACACAGCCAAATTATCAGTCATATTTGAATTGAGACCATTCCGGGTAAAGGAAGAAGATAGAACTCCAGAATCCTTAGATTTGTGTCTTGCTGAACCAGCAAAGTGAGCAAACTGACAGCTATGTAACAACTTAGCAAGGTTGAATAGGAGACACACGACTGTATGAGAATTTCTTTATTTTAGTGCAAAAACGCATCCGCATACAACGTTTCGGACTCTAGCCCCTTCCTCCTTCCTCAGTAGGGTCCCGAAACTTGTATGCTGTATGCTGTTTTTTGCACTACTAAAGAAATTCTCACTACAGTCGTGTGCTCCTCCCCTATTCATACCTTGCTTGGTTTATGGAGCCCTGAAGGGGCGCACCTACGAATTCTTGTCCTGGCTTAATTAGGCCACAGCGTGTGCCACAGTACACTTGAACTTATGTAACAACTAACAAGAATGTTTTACCCTCTAAGATAATTATTTCATCAGGCGCTTTGACTTTATAACACCGCAGAAAACCTATGTCAGTGCTGTGGTTATGTGTCGTTATACATTACCCAATTTTCTTTTCCACAAAACTTCTGGTCCCCTGGTCATACAAAAAGATACACTTGGCCTGCCAAACTGTAGGGAGGAATAAGGGTGAAATTTAGAAAATCATTTGTTTTTATGGGCATACAGTTGTACATTTATAACTGAACCATAAATCCCGACACCAAGTTATTGTACTCCGTCTTGATTTATAAAGTACGAACCTAAGCTAATTACACATAGACAGATCTAAAAGATACAACCGCATCGTCAAGATTCTTTCTTTATCATTTTTTAAAGATTGCTCGCAACGCACAGTCCTACAATGCTCCCTGTTTAAAGCCTAGGGATAACAACCTCGGACTGGCACATTTTTCCCTCAGTCCCGGACCAGAATCCCCTATATTTTTTTATTTTGACATGTTTTATTTTAAACCTTTTACTTTACAATTAACTACCCCCCAATATAATAAAAAAAGAAAAAGGTAGAGACCAGGTCTCAGTATTTGTTTTTTTCCAAGTACATTTATAGCCGTTTGAATCATAATATCAATAATAATTCTTAAATTCCTACTGCTTGTCACGCATCAAACTTTCCCCCCCCCCCAACCAATCCTTTGCCTTAGGTTTGGTTCCACTATGCTTATGGGTAAATCTCAGGGGTGCTGTTTCACATTCTAAGGTTGGGGGGGATGGAGCCACCATTACACGCTAGGTTGAGAAGGTTCTGGGGACTAAAACTTTATCAAATTAATATCTGTTTTCCATTGATGCGGTCATATACTCCTGTCGTCTCACGTCCCTATTCAATTGGTTGTTAAGGACAGGGGATGACCACTGGCAAGGAAATTTTCAGGCAAGCTTGAGCTGCAGTGGACATCATCGAAAGCTGGTATTGTCTCACGGTAATTCCACTCATCTATTGGCCAGCTTGCGAAGGAGAAGAGATGATAACATCATGCAGTAAAATAATAATAGCCCTCTATTGAGAAATAAACAAGAAATCATAACACACAGATAACAAGTAATACTTGGATATACATAACTATGCTTTGTGATTGTTGGTGCTCCAACCAATATATATTATATATAGTGTACATATTTTGGCACCATCATTAAATTTTTTGTGAGAAAGGAATTTAGATGTTGCAGAACACTATTGCCATCTATTGACCACTGGTAGGAATTCACTTAGATCGCACCATATGAAAAGATATGTTTTTTGTTTCTTTATTTTTATTCTTTGAATATACAGATAATAAAAGCAACAAGAAATTGCCTTGTATAGCAAACATACAGGCGACAAACCCTATAAAATGTATGTTTCGGTCATTTTTCCTTAGTGTTCTCCTTTTTAGTTGCCATGGCCCATTATTGACCCAGAATGGGGCCCTGTCAACACAGACAGGTTTTAACTTGCCGGACCAGAGATGGAAGTGTTTACTCTAACATGCCAGTCGTTACCACGGGTACTTTAAAAATGGTTAGAAACTTGTGTACTTGCTTTTTCTAGAGAGGACAGGACAACTTCGTTAATAATTGCAGGTTTTGTTTGAAAGGACTTCTGGTGAACATCTCTTCTCATTGAAAATATAGTTAGTTTTATTTAAAAAAATGACATAAATGTAAAAACACCCGGGGGTGGAAATAACTCTGGCAGTGTATCGAATATTGAGGCAGCTGGAAAATAACTTCACATTTCCCCATATATGCAGCTTGATAATATATGCACCGTTGTTATCTTTGTTAGTGCACTTCTAAGTAACGGGATATTTTATACCCTTATTTATAACTTTACTCAGGAAGTGTATGGGCACATGGAATGTTTAATTCTGCTTGAAACTGTCTACAATGCCTCTAACTTCCTTTTTCCAATTTTCTTTCATAAGGCCTCTGTACAAAAATCAAAAAAACTGCTGGGCAGATATCTGTATGTACACTGCGCGGGATCAGCCTGGACCCTTTGCACAGCCACATGTGGCACTACGGATTCCAGTATAAGCGCGTGTGGAGTGTCTTCATCCCGTACGACAAGCCATACGGAACATACTGTCTCTTGAGATCTCGACATAAACTGGCAAAATGCAATATGACTACTCATGTGAAAATGGGTATGATCTGTAAACTAATCACTAATCTTTCCTTTATTTCAGTTTTTAAAATTTGTATTCCAATAGTTTGACAGATATAGGCTTAATCAGAAGACGATCTACAGTCCACAGTATTTTTAGGAAAAAGGCCTAGGGACTCACTTAGGCCTTTGCCCATAAACAATTGGCTTAAATATTTTTTTGAGTGGAATGAGTTATTAGTAACTCCCTTTGGCCCAGAATGATGTAAAAAGTATATGCAACATCAATCTGCTCATTCTAGTCGGTTAGTAGAATTTTCAGTTACAGTAAGTCCCCCAAACCACAGTAACTAATATAAAGGTCGTTTGAGCCACTTAATGGTATTAAAAATCTACTCGCAATTTTTAATCACAATATAAATAGTGTCGCTTCAAATATGTTCAAAAGTTTTTATAGTTCTTTGAGAAAGCCAAAGAGCTTTAACTGTTTACATTTCTCAGTGCAACAGTTTCCTCTTCAGGGTCAAACTGACTTACCCAGGATATAAGGAAACCCCCTGGGACCACGATCTATTCAGCCATGAAAACAGAGGAAAAGTTAAATACAGCAGCAAGGAAGAATAGAAATAAGTTATATAGCTTAATGGAGGAGCAGACAACATGTTAAATAATAAAAGAAACTCCTTGCTCCCCAGGGGGTTATCGTTAGATGTTAGCTTAGGATGTTGCCAGCACAGTCCTAGTTCCATTGTGTTTTTTGTACAAAAGTTAAAAATTGTTAAGACACTAAACCACTTTCCTTCCACTCAGATACCCAGATAGAGAGATAAATATACTTCAATATCAAATCAATTCAATAATCCTGATACATGATTATACATATATATTAAAATGGAATAGAGCACTACATACTGAAACAGCATGGTTTCAGTCCAGCCATAGGATACTTTATTTAGTGCAATAATATCATAAGCCAGAATTTGTCTATCAAGCGCATCTATTTAAATGCCTATATTCAAATGTTGAGGTATTTTATGTTGCTTTCAAAGTCATTTTTTTTTTGGGGGGGGGGGGTATGAAATATTCCAGGTATTCAGTATCAGTTGCTCCCCTGGGCCTTCCCAACGCACATTGCCACACGGGGTAGTAGGACCCTAAACATTCGTGTCAACACTAGGGCTCAGCAATAAGAGGTGAAAAGTTTGTTCCCACTACTATTTTATTTGCAAAACCACAGATTTTATCAATTTTATTTAATACATACTGGCGATACCCATTAAGATCTCATCAGCCACTAGATCTGAAGGGGTTTATGAGTTGCTAGGAAATGGTTTAACCTACAGTAACATGATTTATGACTCCACATTTTTTTTTTTCTTTGTAGTTGACTGCAGAGACACAACCAGGTACTAGTGGAAACAAGCAACTAGAAACTTTGTTTCAACTTGACACATTCCGATCTCTTCTGTGGACTGTGTGAAAGTGGTAGAAATTTCCTGAAGGCCAAGAATAAAAATGAGAAAAAAATGAACCAAGTCATCAAACTAAGTAGAGTTCCCGAGGATTCTATTTATTTTGTGCGTTATCAGCGTAGAGCTGCTTGAGATTCTCTTCCATTTTGCTGGGAGGCGAAGGTGGAATGCTGTATAAATAATCTGACAACATCACTCATTGTGCTTGCCATAGTTGGGACATTTAAATAAAGCTTAATAACAATGCTTGGACACTGATCATACAGAAAAATTGGGGGGTCGCGCTTTGAAAAAAATTAAATGAAATCCTGCAAATTGATCATGGACAGAAAAACAACATTGGGGGGAAACGGATTGAGTTGACGAGAGAATGTTTATCAACCATGGACGACTAAGACCAACACTGTTAAGTGTACATGTCTTTTTAATTTGTTCTCTTCTATTATTTTTTTAATTCTCACGATTTCTTGTGGTGTCTCAATGTCATTCTCGACAACAAATGCTGTGCAGATCTAAGAGACAATGTTGTCTACAAAACTTTTGATTTGCAAGAAAAGATGCGTGAATCATAGGCACTAGAAAGACTTAAGACAAATAACATGACACAGCTGTTGTCACAATCCAAAAAGAAGTAAGGTCGAGGTGTCATGTAATGCGCCCTTCTGTGCACATACGTAAAGAGGGCAGCGTAATTAAACAAGGGTAAAACCATATAGCATTGGCTGGCCTTAGTGTAAGTCTTTTTGGGAAGGACTGTCTCGTTATTGTTGTTTATCGTGATCAGTCACATCCCTGATATTGAGTGATTAAAAACTAGTTGTCCAGTACAAGCACTTTATGCTTGAGTTTACATCAAGCAACACACAAAAAACAAAATATGAAAAAAAATGATTGAAAACGAAAAAATCAGTTTTTACTGATGCAGAGAAATGTTAAAATGTAATGATATAAGACGGAGGCATCCATAAACGTATTTCAGCTTTTTTGGCACTTTCTACCTGCACATTATGATGTCCTTATAAGAATATGGGTCGGGGCTCCAAGATATTTAATACAGTATTATAAAATTTCTAAAGTTAGAGTAAGATTCCCCAACAGATTTTAGAACTCCAACAGCATTGACAGATTGTTAATAGCAGCTGTATTGCAGCCTTAAAAATCAATCCTCCATGTTCTGATGCCACATTTGGTAACGAATAATTGATTTTAGTTGACGCATGTACAAACCACCCTTTTCAATTTATTGCTCTTATTAGGTGATCATGTCAGGGAGCTCTTTCCTAACCATATCAAATGTCAATAAATGAGCCAATTTTGGGGTATTTTATTGGTGAAATTATAGGGGGTGCTTGACAAATCCCAACTTAAGTATCTATGTACATATCAGGTAGAAGATATTTTGAGTAAGTCCTGTAAATGGAAAAGGACTGTAATAGGCCTGTCATAGTTTGTATCAGAATCTCTGCCTGTCTTATAATATATATATATATATATATATATATTATATATTATATATATAATATTGTATTTGCCCTTTATTTACACATTATTACTCCTGATTGAATGTGGCCTTTAGCTTTATTCCAAATGTAAAAAAACTATTCACAGAGCCGTTTACCTCGCAGCAACTGCATGAAGCTAAGGCTTTTAAACAGATTAACTGGTAAGTTGCTTTTTATACCACTAGATTCTATTAGTTGAATTTTGGCTAAACAAAAATAGTGGTTTGCACTGTGTGGAAAACAGAAAAATTTACCACCCCCTAACAAAGTCAAGCCAAACAATAGTGTTCTGCAGCAGATTCGGGACGGTGCCGACCCCTGTTTACAAACGTCTTTTTTTCTGTGTTTTGATGGGGGGGAGAAAGTGGGCCAGTAGCACGTTTGATTGATGTTTAATTTAAAAAGGGGATCAAACACTACATGGTTTTCACAAATGCACCTTCCATTTTCACGGTTTCCTTTTGTTTTATTTTGATGTAGAAGTCCTTTGCTTCGGTTTTTACGTGTAACACTTCGTTGCCCTTTCCCTTTTTTATTAGCGCACTGGTGTCACTGTTAGCTGTGAGAAAGAGAAAATAATGTTCATAGGCTAATTTTCCCCTTTAAATATTATTGCCATTAAATTTTTGCCCAGCAGCACTCCTTCAAAACAAACCTTTGGCCTAAATAAAATCTATATATCAGCAAAATGTATGTAAACTCATTATACAGAAACTTGCCTATTTTCACTGATCAAGGTGTGGTGTTTTTCTAAATAGACCTGTTATTTTTTTTTATTATTATAATTATTTAATAAAACATTGTTTATGTATGTTAAACTTTATGTTATATTTATTAGGTTTCTTGTATAAAAGTGCAATATTCATAATTGTACATTGTTTTCCAGATTAAAACTATTTTTGAACTTTAATGTAGGGTTTTTTGAATACACCGTGAATATTTACTCTGCGGCTGTCTTTTTTCTTTAATTGGAGACACTTGTAAAAAAAATGACAACAATACTTGTGTTAGATTCATAGGGCCTAATGATGAATGAGGATTTCCTACATGAGGAAGGAGCATGAGAATAAAGTACAGATTCGTCTCTGCAAATACTGTGGTTATTTTTTGGCTCATCTTTATAATAAGAAACAGCAGAACTTATGGGATAAAATAAATCAATGGTACATATTAATTGATTACTAATTTATTTAACTGGTTTAGAATGGGTTTGCTATGCCTGACTGTTGTCCCACTGAATATGCACATTTCGAAAATAGGGGTTATTGGTTGTGTGAGGCAAAATAATGCTCTCAAGGAACAACAAGGGAGGTTAATGAGAGACCAAAGTTAAAGTACTACTCACATTTCCCCAAACTGGTGTCCTCATTCATTGCTTTCCTATCTGCCTAGAAACAAAAGGACCATCCCTTATGTTTGTCAAATCGGTGTGCTATGGAGTGGTATAGAGCTTTATTAAATATTTACAAGCGTATTAAATATTAAATATTTCTAAAGCTCGAAAAGAAAGATAAAACAACCATTACAGTAAACATGTAACATTGTTGTTAAACATATGGAAAGAAGTAGGCACTATTAATACATTAGTAATTGTGTTATAAAAAACATGACATTCATAAACCCAACTTTATTCTCGCTCCCTTTAATCTTAACCTAACTGGTAGAAGGCAAAAAAAAAAGGGCGGGGGGGGGAGTTCTTCCTGACTCCAATCGTCTAATATTTCCTGGAATTACAAAACGACACTTTACTTTTTTAGTTTAGAAACATATCTAGTCCACTTTTTAAGCTATTCAATAAACTTTCCATACCACATCTGACTGGAAGTTACACATTTCACCGTTCTCACTGATGGAAACCTTCCTAACCTAATGAATAAATCTTTTTCTTCCATCTAAAGATGTCCATGTTCCTCTTGATATGAACCTATTATTGACAATGCACCAGAGAGTTGAACGGATATCCCATAATATCTTGTGAAGGTTCTCATTCCATCCAGGTCATGGTATATTTGTGTGTATCTAATTAGCATCAACTTGGACTTGATTTTATGTTCTTGAAGGTTTCCTAGTCATCCGATTGGCGTTCCTCATTCAAAAATGATCATATACGCAGTGAAGTGCTCAGTGAGAATGCTCTGATTGGATGTGGGGGAGGGAGACCCCAACCACTGCCGCCATCAACAAATGGCCCAGCACAGAGAGTCCAATTCCCGGGTCCAGGACGAGACCTTGACCGGCATCTTACAGGGATAAAGAACATACCTTTGAGATTTGTGAATGTTAACATTATTGGCAAAGGAACGGTACTGGTTCAATGAGAGGTGTTAAGAGGCCATTTATGTGAAATAACAGAACCCAAGCTAAATGAGGTGGGGGGGTTCGACACCAACTGTCTGCCATGTCAATGCTGCTTTTGACACCTTTCTCGGGCGTTCCCTATAACACCACTTAGCCACTATCCAAATCACGCCCTAACACTAGCTTTGATATGCCTAATTGGGATTTTCCAGGGTATAATTTGCCACAGAAGTTCGTGTACAAGTCACTTCTGAATTGGGAAAGCCAGGTCGGAAATGCTAGCGAAACATCTTAAGAACTAAACTTCAAGTCCAGTTGATCTAATTGAATACAACAGATATCCCATGAATAATTTTATAAAAGTGATCCCAGCGCAAAACTTTGCTACTCCAATGTAAGCAGCCCTTCTCCCAAACAATAATGTAACGTTTCAATGTAAACAGACCTTAATTTGTCTAGATTCCTGCACAATCCATCTTAGGCATTCCCACTCAAAAATTTTCTTTGTTTTTGCGTTATTAAAGTTTTAATAGGTACAACTTGTGACGGCAGTCTCCCACAAGTGGCGTAACTAGCAATTACGCGGGCCACCAGTAAAATTGTAAGGGGCACCTCTCTGCTTTAGCTGCAGTGTTTGTCTGGGGGGGAACTTTATCTGTCACAGGAAAAGTAAGAGATGGGGCTCCCCCAATCTTCACAGGCCCCGCACAGGGGTAATATGTAGCCCCAGTTCTCCACTGAAGCCCATATTGCACATGAGAGAACAAGCATAAAGAGAATGTCAGACAAACCACATTAAAAAATTGGGGTTTTGCCTCATAGGAAAGTGGGCATTTACAGTAAAAAAAAGTGTTTTCAAGCTAAGATAAGATTAACAAGCACATTCCTCTCCCCTCATGTAACTATCACAGGTGTGGCTGTGTAGGACCTTTCCTTACTGGTATCAGATAGGACTGGCCTCTAGGGTCTAGCCGATGGCCACAGCGGCCATATGGGTACTTAAGCTGTCCGGGGGAAAGCAAGTATCCTTTTCAACTTGGAGTGGATCTTTGTGAAAACTCAGACTGCTGTAACTCCCAGTTCGCTTGTCAGCCACCCGGAAGCATCAGCAATGCCTAGAGCATGGACGATCGGCTGAACTGAATGCGCAATGGCAGGGTGCCTCGTGGCTACTAAGAGGATCGACCCGGGCACCAATGTTCTGAGTCAGAAGAGGCGACCAAGCTTTGTGCTTCCGTCGCGGACTACAAGCATCAAGAGAAAAGACAGACCCAAGATAGGCACTCGCCCAGAACACATGCAACAGTGTCAGAAAAAAACTTTATGGACATCACCCTGCTGTAAGCGGACCGGTACACACTAAGATATTATGAGAATTTAATCACATAATTTTTTTGTTTTTCTTAAATCTTTATATAATTAGCATTCATGGCTTATTTTTTCATACCTTAAAATATTTATCTGTACCCACAGAAACGGAACACATGCCGCCTGCAGACACGACACAGGCTCTGCACCCGTGCCTCATGCAACCGCTTCTGCAGCAGTAATAGGCTAGTACGCCATTTCAGGTCTACAGGATGTATTGATAACCTATTTAAGTCTTTAACCCCTGTGTGGCTGTAAGGGACCTGAGAGCATAGGGGTACATGACGTATGTTTTTTAAGAGTGGTTACATGTGAGGTAACCCCACTCTAACACCTGCTGGCCTTTAATGGAAGGGAAGATTGTGAGAAATGTGTGAAACCCCAGTGAAGTTGCTCAAATTTGCCTGCCATGTTAAAGGAGCACCCAAAACAATGTGAATGGCGTCCTTGAGCTGGATTCTATGGGTTCCTGGATTCCGTCGATGTCTTTTTCATACAGCAATGTATTCCTGAATTTAAAGTCAGTAGGACATGTATATAGTTGAACAAAGAGTAATACAAGGACATTAGGAAAGTAGAATAATAGGACCATTCAAATACCCGCCATTGAAAGCTTCAGATATCACCCTTTGGGTACTAGTCCCTAAAAAGGATAAGGATGATCGATTAGATCCACCACCTCCTCTTACCCGTTTGTATCAATAACTGACTCCATTGCACGACATTTGTAAAGTTAATATGCATCATTCAATTAGCGGCACGAAGTGTTAAACTCAGTGTCAAGGATCGCTAATGGCTAATGCTAACGTGAAATTGGCATTTAGGCTCCTCTCACATTCACCAATTGTCATAAACTGCAGGGTTTTTATCCTTTAAAGGAGAATTCTACTTGATCTTGCTTACCCATGGGTTGCAGCATCTCTGGTTTCTACTTTGAGCTGATTTTCTTCGTTTTCGTTTAGAATGGGTGAGGTTTCAACAAGCTACGGGTCCAACCTTAATCCCTATATTACTTGGATGATTTTTCATGAATTTTCCGCTACATAGTGGAAAAATTGGAATACCCATACTAAAGAAAAATCTGTCACACACCAACTCCCAGTTAACAGTTTATTTAGAAATAAACCTTAATCAGATTAAATAGAATTTAGCCTTCCATAAGAAAAGGTTAGTAGATATTGAAACAATTAGTTAGATATGTTTCTCTCCTGCAAAATATTCACTCTGAAACAATTTACCGTATAATACTGCGACAATAAGTGACCCGAGTAGTAAAGTCGATGGCTTACCCATTTTACTCAAAAAGGAGTAAAATACCATTGACTCGATATAGTCGAGGTAGAGTAGTAGAAGGGGAGTAGTTAGTTGTTACAAACATACATGAGTGGAACCGCATCCACTACCCCAAACACACTACCCCTGTCCACTGACTCCTTCTTTCCCCCCCAGGCCCAGGTAAAACCACACCCTGTCCCACTCCTTACTCTCCCCCAGAACCACCGGACATAAAACCACTCCTCTGTCCCTGACTCATTATCTCCCCCCCCCCAGGAATAAACCACTACCCTGTCTCTTACTTACTCTCCCCCAGCCCAGGACATAAAACCCTATTCCCTCCCTGCACACATTCTTCTCTTACTAAAGTAGAAAGATTCAGACTTACCTTTTTTCATAGTTCAGGAGATTCCGGCCCCGCCAATTCATTCACTTGATGGAGGAATCTGGCGGCCGGCATCCACTGACGTCGCATCCACTGATCATTGACTCTGGCGCCGGTCTCATTCCACAGCGCGAGTAGAGACGTCAGTGGATGCGACCATCAGTGGACGTGGCCAGCCGGTATCCTCCTTCGTAAGTGACTGACCCGTAGTATAGTCGAGGTTCAGTTTTTAGCTGTTTTTCACCCTGAAAACCTCGACTTACACTCGGTATATACCAGTAAATTTTTAGTCCATTTGACATTCGCAACAAAAGTTATTCACAAAAATATCTCCCATTGGGGAGAGCATACAACAGTGGCTTAATTAATAACATCGGCAGAACCAATCGAATGGTATACCGCAGTATACCAACAGGCCTAGGGATGATTTATTATAAACAGCTAGGGTGATTTAATGATTGGAGCCAATTTCCTTATTCATTTAATGGTAAATTACAACATGGCAAGAAGATTTTTTGTAGATAATTAGGTTTGCAATTCTTTAATTACAGAATGCCGCTATATCAGTTGGTTGTGGCGGGTTTTTTCCAGGGTCTGCACTTTTTCAAGTGAAGGCCCCAGGATTGAGTAGTCAGAAATGCCGTGGCTCTCAAACTTAGTATATCTAGAGATAACTCCCGAATTTTTGCGCTAAGCATATGGGCCCCCAAACAGCAAATAAAGGATTATGGTCAAAATTTTGGCGATTTAACTTTAGGCATAGTGCAAGAGGTATACCACTCTCTCTTAGTTACTCATACTATTGTGTTAATTACATTACGTTTTAAACATTGGATTAAAGCAGAAACATAGCCAGGCTATAGGAATTCAATAGCTGTCTATTTGTCCGTCACAACTTACACGAGTTCAAGGAAGTGGCAGGGGGAGATCCGAAGAACTCGGGACAGGTTACAGGAATTATGGACTTGTTCAACCACGATTTTGGTCAGCTGGTAAAAGATCGGTCAATATAGGCTTCTGGTACAAATGCGAAATTTTACACATTAGTTCCACATTCAGGGGGATTGATAGGCTAATGGTCAATTTGATCTTGAAATGTTTGATGCAGGCAACTCATAGCTAGTCTAGTAAGGAGAACTTAGGCAGGCATTTCTTTTTCTCCAAAGTAGTTTACAATACGGATCATAGCCAAAAGCATTGGTGCCATAAAAACAGCTCCTGAATGGTGTTTGTAGGTGTTTACCAACCCCGACTCCGAAAAACTAAACCAATTACAATCATTTTTAAAAAAGAACATAACAGCTGTGGAAGTGGTTTGTAACTCACCCGTATGTGAAGCACTGTCAAAATGCTCCATATTATTTCATTCTGTCTAGCATTTCGGGGTAAGTGAGGTTGGTTTCAAGATACTAGGTCTAACACCAGGTGGTTTGGATTGTTTCCTGGTCTGTTCACCTAAGAGGGGAACAAATTAAGGGCCCTTCATCCAAAAATGTAAAACAGACATACAGGCAGGGAAGTCTTATGTGTTAGGGTCGTTCCCTTCTGTAGCCCCATCCCCATAACGGACAATTCAAACATTTATCCACCGCTAATTAGAGCCACGGTCCCCATTCTTGTACATTGTCAGAACGATATCATTTGTTTCATATCAGTTACAAGAGTTCTCAATGCTGTGTCTAACATGCAGCAGGTTTAATTACAAAAGCTTAAGTCTTCGCTCTTCCATATTGGGGTCTACAACCAGCCCTTCTTGTACGGTTTCCCCATATCAAAAAAATAAAAACTGTGTCAGATGGAATCTCTCAAGTTTCAAAACATCATACGCCCCGATTTGTGGATTTGATTGTAATATTCTATTACGGTGGCTTAGACACTCAGGAATTTGGATATAGGTCACTCTCACGTTTTGGTGGGCAACACGCAGCGCGGAGAAAAACAGGTCATAGACGATTACTTATTATTCCCCCCGCAGCTCCTGGAATTTACTGGTTTGGGGCTTGCGGTGCCGATGGCACGACCTATTCAACCCAATTATCTCAAAATTGAAAGATAAAATGGGGAAAACCCAGACATTGTTATAATCATTCAGGTAGGTATGTGTAGGCCAGCTATCTGACATCCATTGAGTTGATTGTGGGTAATAGAAGAGACCTAGCACACACACTTTATGTTGCAGAAGCGAGCGTGGCTTCCTCCGAATACGTACCAAGGCTCCTCTTGTCAGCGTGGAAACAACAGGAAACGCACTAGAAAAATGTTGCACGAAAAAAAAAAATAATCACAGTTTGCTAAATTTGTTAAATCTGTGTAACCATGATTGTTACTCCCCATGCAGTCTCGAAAATGGAGGAGAGGGCCTGACCGAGGTGCAAAGTTCACTTATCAGATTAATCGGGGTTAATAATCTGTCTGTCTTGGCTTGCAAAGCCTGATACTCGTTAAGTTTGTGGTCAAAATGAGCTGGCCGGGAATTGCTTAGGGCAATCCCTTTGGCATGGTGGAATTTCATGTTAAAAAATACATCCTTTAAGGGTATGGCAGAAAATATGTTCCCCAAAGTGAAAGGGAAAGCTAAGTGATTGTTTCGCAAATTTTAACGATATCATGATGTTTAATAAATATGGTTTAATTCAATAAAGAGAATAAAAGCCTGAGCGCCTCTTCTGCCACCAAAACTATCTGTGGTGGCGTGTTCTATTTTGTTGTGTGAATGACTTATATAACATATAATACATACTATTACCATGTAAAATAGATACTCTGTGATTGCTCATGCAAAGTCTATGTCTGATTACCGAAAAACCTTAAGAAGAGTGGGGGTAGTGAATGCCCTTGTGACACAGAGGTCGTATTTGATAAATATCGCTATAAAATTATCATATGATCCGAATCGAATCAGATAACATACTAGTAGCCCCCAGCCTCATCCAGGTATAGGCACCATCTGCTAGACCCCTCAACCCTGGGTAAAACAGTCTTTATATTTTCCTTAATTTCCCTAACCTGGTCAGGTCCCAGTTCACATTTGTGGATCATTTCAGCAATCCAGCAATGAACCTTGGTTAATTGAAGGGGGAGGGGGTTGTACACGTTGTAATTTATAATTTATAGAAGCTCTGAGAAAACATGCTTTTTGCAAATTATTTTAACACTTCACATCCCATTATATTGCCTAAGTTTACAGCATTTCCCTTATTTGTATTTACTAAAAAATGATGCCCTCGTGTGTGCGAGTAGTTTTGCATTTGATGTTGAACTAGGAAATAATATACTAAATAATAAATGCTTATTAAGAAGCAACATTTAGTACTATACCTGTATAGAAATGGAAGAATAACACCTCATAAACAGGAGAATTTAACAGTGATCCCTCTGCCTCTTCTCTACCCCCTTACCTTGGCCTGTGCTCAGGGGTAGGGACTTTACCTAGAGAGTTAGTGCTAACGGATATTGAAAGAGGGAAAAAACATGGAGAATTTTTATTAAACTGAAAAAACTCTAGTATCTTTTATACTAAACATAAAAGCAGCTAATGAGAAAAGTCTCAAGGAAAGATAATTTTGGTCAGTGTGTATGATATCCCTCGGTGTTCATCATGAACTCTATCCGGCTGGGATATTCATGGTCAGTTTTGACGTTTAGGACAATGTTTAGAATCAATCTGATACATTTCTTTAGAAATGATAAATGGCAAAGGGGCACAATCATTGCCAGACGTACCTAAGGCACACACATGGAGGCAATTTTCAAAGCGTTTTTTTATTTGTTGGTGCACAGCCACTTGGACAGAAAGGAAGCTTGGCATGGACGCTCTAGAACTAAATGGTTTATCTTGTGTATTATTTTAAAACTTTATGTCTTTTGTCATGATCAGTTGGAAACACTATCCTTCTAATGTTGAACTCTAAATTTCCATTAGTTATAAAGAACCAAGTTATTAGCGTGAGTTTATTGTAAAAAGATGGCTCTGGTACATACTGCTTTTCAGCAGGTAAACGAATCATCTTCCGCTTTACCCTCACTTATGTTTAAAAGACATGTGATGTAGATTACCTTTGTTGCTGTGCTTTCCTCCCTGTAAATATCCGCAAACGCAATTTGTAACTAGAAAGGGAAAGTTTAAGTATAAAATTTGAATTTGGCTTGATGAAGACATTGTTGTGTTTTGGCTTACACTTTTAAATATGGCTGTCACAGGAATAAATGGGTAAGTCAGTTAGTTTTGTTGGAATAATATCCGTCACTAGCCCGCGACCCTGATGCCCTGTCTTTAGACCCACATAGAGACCCCTCAGCGCTGGAGAAGGATTACACATACGTTGCGGTGTCGTGCGGTAGAACACAGTTTCTCGGTTTTTTCACATGTACATTGGTTTTCACACAGAGAAAAAAGGGGGCGTGGCCAGACACAGTGTCTCAGAATGCAACTAAAACCTTGGAATATAAGATCGAGTCAGGCTGACCACACATGTAGGAGGGAAAGGACCTTGAGCTCAAGACATTGGAAGAAAAACATCTGCAAATAACTGGACACGACAATAATATAAAACCAAAATGGTGTCACAGAGAACAAAATGCCGCTGATGTTTAATGTGGCAGTTGGGTGCGATAAAAAACAACAACTTTTTTGATGATTGGTCAAATGTATTGTTTTTTTACTATATTTACCTTTAATATGGGTTGCCACATTAAAATGTAATGGGAGCTCATTTGGTGGGTGAAACCTTTTGTCAGGTTGAAGTTAAAAAACAACGGTTGGAATTACATGATCAAAATTTTTTTTTGATTATAATACCCTTTAACTATGGATGCCACATAGAATGGAGAGGGTGGCCCAAAAGTGGTTTGTACCCGTGGTCGGTTGGGGTGTTTTAAAAAAACGAAACTTTTTTGATGATTTGTTTAAAATTCGTAATTTTGATTACTTTAGTTACCATTTAGTATTGGCACAGTTTAATGAGAGTTTTAGTGGCAAAATACTCAGTGTTTCTGCGTATTTTAAAGTAATAACACAGTACATTCCCTTCCTATACAACTTGCTAACAAAACCAACCCTACAACCGATTGTCTAATTTTCATTGTTAGCTACCATCCAGCTAGAAAGAAAAAAAAAACATTACAAAGATTTTAAAAGACTTTTGGTTGACCATGGTCCTATTGCAATAAAAACGAAACACAAACAGGGGCGGCTCCCAGTTACAATTTTCATAACATAGGCTTTTTCTCTGCAGCTGTTGACAGCCTAATAGTTATTGAAACTGCACCCATTAACAATATATCATTCGTAATTATGAGACCTGGCCATGTTAGGTAAAATACTCCAAATTGAATTAAAGGGGATCTCCACGTAATTCATTTTATAAGACGTGAGGTAAAAGGAGCTGTGTCTACCTCCCGTTTCTACTTTACAGTGAGAACGGTGAATGATTGTGGAAACTGTCCTTACCGGCAGATGTGTAATGGCAAGTTCATTGAACTAGCTTGAAAAAAGGCCTGGATAAGTTTCTACAACTAAAAAATATGTAAAATTCTGGTATTAATGCATATAGATCTGGGTGATCCGGAGCTCAATTCTGATTGGCCGTTTGGAGTCAGGGAGGGACATTGTTCCCCCCATTTTAGTGGGTTTTTTTGCTTTCCTTGGATCAACGTTGTATGGTTAAAAAAAATAATAATATAAAGAGGGGGGAAATAGGTTGGGACCTGTTAGGAAGTATGTCTTTATTCAACCTTATTCCTATGTTTATAATGTTACAACTAAAACGTTGCAGGACCGGAAAGAAGATAGAAACTCCCTCTGCTGCATACTCTAAATGTATATAGTTAGAATAGTGGTTATACGGTTTTTTATGTTTCTATTTTTAAGGTGTTTGGCACTTTACTTTTATTTCATAGTATTGAAAATTTTGACTAAAAATTTAACTAAATGACTTTCCTGGATGTCTTACCAAACATACTTTGCTTCGATTTAATTTTTTTTTTCTCATATTCTCTTTATTGAGCTAGATGGCGTTAAAAAGGCATGTTCATGTGGTTATGTATCTTTAGCCAGCATTGTTTTAGGTTAGGCTAGTTAGACTGTCGTAGTTAGGGTCCCTGCTGAAAGAGTCCTAACCTTGACGATCGGTAGCAGGGCTCTACAAATCTTGGCCAAAAGTTTATTCTTCATTAATTATTTGAGGCTGCCAGATACATTTTTCACATGGCCAAAAACACCCTAGAGACACCCCTGTAACTCCCCCCCCCTAATGCAGGGCCGCCTTGGGCAGTACCCCCCATATGCAGGGCCCTTGGGCAATAGCCCCCCCATGCAGGGCCCGTGACAGTTACCCCCCAATATGCAGGTCCTTGAGCAGTAAGTCCCCCCCAACGAATGGACCATGGGCAGACAAGGTGGGCAGCAAGCCTCCCTCTACATAGGGACCCGTTGGGGCCGTAAGTCCCCCCCCATACGCATGGACTGGGGGAGTAAATGTGGGCCATGCCTTCCCTCTACATAGGCCCGGTGGTTAGTAAGTCCCCCCCATTAGCATGGACCCTGGGCAGTAAGTGTGGGCACATGCCCCCCTCTACATAGGGCCTGTGGGCAGTAATGTCCCCCCCAATACACATGGACCATGGGCTGACAAGTGTGGGCAGCATGCCCCCCTCTACAAAAGCCGTGGGCAGTATAAGTCCCCCCCAACGCATAATGTGATATAGTTTAGAAGATAGTGTTATACTGTTATTATAACTTTATAGGTTTTATTATTTAGCACTTTACTTTATTTCATAGTATTTGAAAGCTTTTGCTAAAACTTTAACTGAATGACTTTCCTGATTTCTTAACTCAAATTACTTTAGCTTCAGATTTTTTTTTTTCATATTTCTCTTTATTAGCTTAGATGTTTGTAAAATGTCGATTTCCTATGTAGGTTAGCTTTAGTAGCATTTGTTAGGTTAGGCTAGGCTTACACTAAGTTAGTTAGTAGGTCCCTGCTGAAGAGTTAACCTTGAGCTGGTAACAGGGATTACAAATCTTGGCCAAATATTTGATTCTTTATGTATTATTTTGAGGCTGGCAGATACGTTTTGGCTCAGATGGCAAAACCCTAGAGACAACCCCTGTAACCCCCCCCATATGCAGTCCCTTGGCAGATGCCCCCCCATATCGGCCGCCCTTGGAAGTAAGCCCGCCCATATGCAGGGCCCCTGGGCAGTAAGTCCTTCCCATACACATGGACCGTTTTGCAGTAGTGTGGGCAGACATGTCCCCCATCTACATAGGGCCGTGGCGTAGTCCCCCCCATAGGCTGGGACCGTGGGCAGTAAGTATGGGCAACATGCTCCCCTTACATGGGCTCATGGGGCAGTAAGTCCCCCACACTTAGCATGGACGTGGTGCAGTACAGTGTGGCAGCATGCCCCCACTTACATAGGGCCTGTGGCAGTAAATCCCCCCCATACGACTGGACGTGGGCTAGAAATGTGTGGGTAGCATGCCCCCCCGTACAAGGGCCCGTGGGCAGTAAGTCCCGCCCCAGACACATAATGTATATAGTTAGAATAGTGGTATACTTGTTATTATAGTTTATAGGTTTTAATTTTTTTGCCTTTTTTAGTCATAGTATTGAAAGCTTTTGACTAAAAGATTTAACCTAAATGACTTTCCGATTTCTGAACCAAAGCATACTTTGCTTCAGATTTAATGTTTTTCTATTCATATTTTTTCTTTATTGAGATAAGTGAAAAGGCATTTCCTGTGGTTAAGGTTAGCTTTAGTTAGCATTTGTTAGGTTGAGGCTAGGTTAGACTAGTTAGGTTAGTTAGTCCCTGCTGAAAGGGTCTACCTTGACGTGGTGAAGGGCTTACAAATCTTTGGCCAAAATATTTATTCTTCATTATGTTGAGAGCTGCAGATACAGTTCGCTTTCAAATGGCAAAAACCCTATGACACCCCGTGTACGTCCCACCCTCCTATTATCAGGGCCCTTGGGGCAGTGCCCCCCCCCCCTATTGCAGGGCCCTTGACAGAAAGGCCACCCCCATACGCATGGACCAGAGTGGGCAGTAAGTGTGGGCAGCATGCCCCCCCTCTGACATAGGGCCCTGGGGCAGTAAGTCCCCCCCATACGTAAGCGATATAGTTAGAACTCGTGTTATACTGTTTATTATAGTTTTATAGGTTTGAAATATGTTTGCACTTTACTTTTATTAATCATATTGAAAACTTTTGACTAAAAGATTAAACTAAAATGACTTTCCTGGATATCTTAACCCAACATACTTTGCTTCAGATTTTTTTTTGTTTTTATTTCATATTTCTCTTTATTTGAGCTAGATGTGTAAAAGGCATTTCTTTCTACTGGTTTAGTGTTAGAGCTTTATTAGCATTTGTAGGTTTAGGCTAGGTTTAGACTATTTTAGGTTAGTTATGTCCCTGTGAAAGAGTCTACATGCATGGTAGCAGGGGCTTACATAATCTTTTTGCCAACAAGTATAAATTTTATTCTTCCATTAATTATGTTGAGGTTTGCAGATAAGTTTTGCTTCATAATGGTCAAAAACCCTAGAGAGCACCCCTGTCAAACACCCACCCTCCATATCAGGGCCCTGGGGACATTAGTAGCCCCCCCATATGCAGGGCACTTGACCGTAGCCCCCCAATGCCAGGCCAGTGGGCAGCTCTGCCTCCCCCTCTACATGGGCCCGGGGCATTAATCCCCCCATGCACTATAATGTGATATAGTTAGAATGTGTTATACTGTTTTATTATAGTTTATGGGTTGTTAAGGTTTACACTTTACTTTTATTTCAAAGGATGAAAGATTTAACTTAAAAGAGATTAAACTAAATGCTTGCCGTATTCTTACCAACTATTTGATTCTTTAGATTTTTTTTTTTTTTTATTTCCTCTTTATTGAGAATGTCCCATGTTTAGTTGGTGTGGATCTGGAGCAGTACCAGTCGCACTTTCCTTATAGGCAACACTTGTGTGGGAGCATTTGTATTACATGGTGTGTCATGTCATTTATACTATGTGGGAATTTTATTAATGGGGTAGTGGTGTGTCATTTATACTAGGGGGTATATTTTATTTAGTCTGTCATTTAATATATGCGGACTTTTATTACTATGGCGGTGTGTGTCATTTATAATATGGGGGGCATTTATATCTATGGTATTTTCAATAATACTGTGTGTCTTTATACTATGGTGGACCAATTTATATATGCGGAGGTGTGTGTCATTATACTTTGGGGGACATATTATATGTGTGTGTTTTGTCATTTATAATATGGGGGCATTTTATAATAGGGGTATTTTATTTATGACTTTGGGGACATTTTATATATTTGGTTGGGGGGTTGTTTTAATACTAGGGGGACATTTGAATATAGTGGGTGGTCATCATTTATACTATGCGGATATTTTATTATAGGGTGTGTTTGTGTGTGTGTACTCAGTATAACTATGGGATGACCAAGTCATTATATGGTGGATGACCACTCAAACCCAACACAACCTTTTAAATGCCCTGTGGGTGTTGGGGTTGATTCGCTACATCGGATCCAACAAACCCGGACGCAATTACACTGTGGGTGTTTTGCTGTGGACACTCGGCACCTGTAGGGGTTGATTGGCTTTTTGAATCCCCCACGCACTTTGTTTATCGCCAGGTTCGGAATCCCACCCCTGTGTAAATGAAACTTTGGGGGGGTGTTGGTTGTATTCGCTTAGTTCGGATTCGAACCACTTTTTCTGAACTCACTGCGGTTGTTGTTGATTCGCCAGATCGGATCCCAACACCAGGCCAAATGCAAATCTGAAGGTGTTTGTTGGTTGCTAGAACGATCCCAACCCCGGGTCGAACGACACCTGTAGGGTTTTGGTTGATTCGACCAATGGATCCCAAACCCTGGCTGAATGCAACTGTGCAGGTTGTTTGATTCGCTAGTTCGGGTCCCAACCACTGTTCCTAAACACCTGAAAGTGTTGACTTGATTCGCCCGATCGGATCCCAACCCCCTGGCTGAATTTACCTGTGGCGGTGTTGGTTGATTCACCAGAATTGGGATCTAACACCTGCTTACTGTCACCTTCTAGGGGTGTTTGTTGGATTCGCCAGATCGGATTCACATCGCTGTCGTGAGTTTCCCAGAGGGAAAAGGATTGCATTACGTCTAACCATGCATGCCCACTCGGGCAAGAAAACATCGGTGCCCGTGATGTCCTTACCCAGCCTCAGGTTAGTACAGGACTACAGATCAAGCCAACAAGTTGGTTATCTAGAGATTTGGGAATAAATTATCAAACCCCTGGATTCCAATCTGCAAGGATCAACCTTCGAGTACCATTATTGCTTTGAAAACTTTGACTTTCCTCGTGATTATTATTTTCTATATGGATGGACTGCGATATGGAGAGGAAACTGAAAGCTGGCGGCCATACACTACGGCTTTGCCAGGAAACAGTGGAGTTCCAATTATCCATATACATTTTTAATGTTAAAGGTATATTGTGAGTTTGCCTTCAAGGAAATACCATCACGGTCTGTAACCCACTACGGGTTTAACGCGAGCTGATTTGATGGCGTAAAATCCTGAGCCTAACACCAGCGAAAAACTCGAATTGAATCGAGAGCGTTGGGATGCGCGGGATGATTTTTGTTTGAACCCTCGCATACCAACGCTGATATGACATGGAGATAAAGTCGAGCTAACCATTAGTGGATCTTTGTTGCGGACTTAGCACCCGTATATATTCTGCCTAGCAAGTCTGCATAATCGCTACTATCTGTTTACATTAGAGTTGCGAAAATGACCCATTATTTATAGGTAATCTGGAGCACAGGTGTCTGGTGATCCACAATTACACTCATTGGGAATAACTTGTATGGGGACAATTTTATACAATGGTGTGTGTTTGTCCATTTTACTATGTGGGGATAATTTATTATATGGGGGTAGTTGGTGTCATTTATACTATGGTGAGATTTGTATATGGGTCTGTGTTTGTCATTTCTACTATGTGGGATATATGTTATTTTATATCTGTGTCTTTATTACTATTGGGGACATTTTATTATATGCTGTTGGTGTCATTATACTACGGTGGGCATTTTATTATAGAGGTATTTTTCATTTATACTTTGTGTGTCATTTTATTATAGGTGGACAAGTTGTATTATATGGAGGTGTGTGTCATTTATACTATTGGGGGGACAAGTATTATATGGGTGTATGTTTTCGTTTATAATATGGGCGCATTTTATATAGCAGTATTTTTCATTTATACCTTTGGGGACAGTTTATATTGAATGGGTGGGGGGTATTTTGCTATGGGGGACTTTCATATATAATCTGCTGGTAGACAGAGTCCACATGTTTCCTTCTCACTGTAAAAGAAACCTTTCCTTTCCTACCAGCCATACTTTGCTATGGCAACTACTGTAAATGTACCAGTTATCTGGGGTAAAACTTGGTATAGTAACAGTAGTGTACGAGTCCTGGCAGAAGTGGAAAGAGGTGCACTCTGGAAAGGCCTGTAACCACCACCCCAGACACACCAGGTAAAGTAATCACATAGGAATTATAGAGGAGGGGCATACTCTGGAACAATTTAAAAGATTTAATAAATACCTGTGCTAAGCCACATCATTTGGGGGAGGAGGGGGGTCTGTGTCCCTTCCTCAGGTGTACCAAACGAAAAAGTATTTAATTGAACTTGCAGATTATTACCACATCTGCTGCAAGACAGATCCCAGTTTCACAGTTCTCCTCACTGTAAAGACAACCTTTCAGTTCTGATGACTGAGTTTGACTACAGTGTCCTATGTATGGGTTTCTACTAAATCCTGTGACGTGGTTCTTACTAAGGCTACGGGTTCTACCTAATCATTACGGTTTATTTGTTTGTCTGGTTTACCCAGTGGATTCTGGGGTTCTTTACCTAACATTGAATGTACTGGTTTATAGTTTATCTGGGGTTTCTAATAAAAGTACCGTGCTGATATGGGTCTACATGTCTGATCTGGGGTTTCTTACCTAGACAGTGTCCTGATGTACTGGGGTTCTTACCTAACAGTGTTGATGTTGTACTGGGGTTCTTACCTAACGACCCTGTTGATGTAAGGGGTGGGTTCTACCTAAACAGTGTTCTGATGACTGGGGTTTCCTTAGCCTAACAGTGTCTGATGTCACTGGGGTTTCGTACCTAACAGATCGATATCTCCTGATGTCTAACTGGGTTTCCTACCTAACAGTGTCTGAGGTTACTGGGGTTCTTACCTAAACAGTGTCTGATGTACTGGGGTTTCTACCTAAACATGTCTGCTGTACTGGGGTTTCTTTACCTAACAGGTGAATGTACTGGGTTTCTTACATAACAGTGTTCTGAGTACTGGGGTTTCCTTACATAACATGTCTGATGTACTGGGGTTTCTTACCTAACAGTGTGCTGGATGTACTGGGTTTTTAGTAACAGTGTCTGAATGTACGTGGGGTTTTCTTACCTAACAGGTGTCTATGTAACGGGGTTTCTTACCTACAGGCAGTGTTGGTTGTACCGTGATGTAACTGGGGTTTCTTACCTAAACACTGTCTGATGTTACTGGGTTTGCTTACCTAACAGTGTCTGATGTTACGGGGGTTTCTTACTCAGTGTCGTGAGTTACTGGCGTTTCTTGACCTAACAGTGTTTGGTGTACTGGGGTTTCTCTTACTCCTAAAGTGTCTGATGTACTGGGGTTCTTACCCTAACATGTCTGATGTAACTGCGGGTTTCTTACCTACAGTGTCTGATTTAACTGGGTTTCTTACCTAACAGTGTCCTGATGTACTTGGGCGTTTCTTACCTAAAACATGTCTGATTACTGGGTTTCGAACCTAACAGTCTGATGGTAATGGGGTTGGTTCTTACGCAACAGTTGTCTCAGTGTACTGGGTTTCTTACCTAACGTGTCTGATTGTCTGGGGTTTCTTACCTAAAGTGTACGATGTACTGGGGGTTTCTTTACCTAACAGTGTCTATGTACTGGGGTTTCTTACCTAACATGTCTTTGATGGTTTCTTAAACTAACAGTGTCTGATGTACGGTTTCTCACACTGGGTCGGGGTTCTTACCTAACAGTGTCTGAGATACTGGGGTTTTTACCTCATTGCATTACTTCGCCTAACACTGTCCTGAGTACTGGGGTTTCTTACCTAACAGTGGTCTGATGTACTGGGGTTTCTACCTACACTGATGACGGGTTATACCGTGGTTGATTGTACTGGGGTTTCTTACCTAACAGGCTGTGTACTGGGCGTCTACTAGTGAGTGTACTGGGGTTTCTTACAACCAGTGTCTGATGTACTGGGTTCTTCCAACGTTGTGATGTCTGGTCTTACCTAACACCGTATGATGTAACGGGGGTTTCTACCATAACAGTGTCTGATTGTCTGGGTTTTTACCTAACAGTGTCTGATGTACTGGGGTTTCTTACCTAACCGTGTTTGGTGTACTGGGTTTACTTACCTACAGTGTTTGATGATGTACTGGGGTTTTATAGTGCTATGACGGTCATAACATGTCTGATGTACTGGGTTTTCTTACACTGTCAACGTTTAACAGTGTCTGATGTACTGGGTTTCTTACTTACACATGTCTGATGTACTGGGTTTCTTACTAACAGTGTCTGATGTACTGGGGTTTCTACCTAACAGTTCGAATCTACTGGCCTACCAATTGATCTTTACCGTATAGCTCAATCTTGGTGTTCATAAAAAATTGCAATCGGGAGCAGATTTAAAGCGTAAATTACCCAAGAAAAAGTGATGTCCTTAAGTTTCTGTGAGAATCCTGGCGATTTTTTACACTTATATCGGATTAATTTGACCCAGTGAAATACCTTGCTTTCCTATGGCAACTTTTTAGAACGTTTTTACCCCGATATGTTTGGGATTGTGTTTACACATTCTTTCAGGAGCAGATTAATTGAGGGGTCCATTAGGAGCAGAGCGGTTATATCAATCTGTCTGTGCTTGTCGCTAAGACACTGAATCTCATTAATATTTCAGTTCTTTGATGACATTCCACACAACATGTTATCAAATGTTTCTTTTGGACTTACGACTTTCACACGAGGAGTGCAGTCCACTTTTCACTTTCTAAATTAATGTCAAATAAATACTAGACAGATAAATCACATTGAAACAAATGTTTTATTGGTGAAATCATGGGATTAAGGTTTGATTTATTTATTATTGGTCTCAGCCTCGTGGTAGGGTTACATTGTAGACCCAGCTTATGAGCCATGTACAGGTAGAAAGAAAATGTTCATTTTGTTACTAGAAAAATGTGTATTTATGCTTCTATCCCAATGTAGATCAGGGAAAGTCTGTGTATCACTCGGGTTCTTATACTGGGTGACAGACACCCTGATGTGTATTGAGAGGGACAGAGATCGGCAATTATTGGGTAGTCAAATAATTGTGTAACGCCATTTTCACTTTTCCATGTTTTTACAATATACAAATTGTATATTGTGCTTATTTACATAGTAATTACACATAGTCCTGTAGTAAAACACACACTGGGCAGGAAGTTTCATTTCCAAATGTTCGTCAGTTGTTTGAATAAATAAGAATATCTGGTCCTATTCTTATAGTATGTAATGGAATTGGCAGTGGTGACATCATGTGGCTGAGTGATTTCAATGTCCCGTTGGAATGTTTTCCCCTATCACCTGCATGGGGGGGGACACAATATTTTTAGCAGTGAAATGATTTGTTCTGAAAACAATATTTGGTGCAGAATGAGAGATACGATATGTAACCTATTCCTGTTACTTTTAGGAGATTTTAGTGGCTATTGGGAGTTTTAGTTCTGCTACATTTGATAATCCTAACAAGAGACAATGGATGCACACCCCTAATGGCCATTTACTGTATATGTTCCTAGATTCTAACAATGTTGAAGTTATTTCTGCCTCCAGCTGCATCTTAGTCCCAATGCTTTTTTTGTTTTTTGGGGTATTTTTTTGAGCTATGTAGTTCTATTTGAGTGTTTGAATATATTTCTGTATATTTTAATTCTTTTTTAATCTTTCCAGTTATTGGATCAGTCACATTCACAGGGGGAAAACTTGTATGTACCAGTCACACTCACTGTGAGCAAACTTGCATGTACCAGTCACTGTTGGCAAACTTGTATGCATCAGTCATACTCACTATTTGCAAACTTGTATGTGCCAGTCATTGGGGGCAAACGTGAATATACCAGTCACATTCACTGGGGGCAGCACCCACGCAACTGCATCAGACACCTACCACAGTGGAGATGGCTCTTCTGACTAATAATTGTGTGCAGAGGGAAAGGACTCAGTAAGTCTAACACTGCATGCTACAACGCTGGGCAAGAAGAACATCGAGCCCATGACTGTCCTTACCCAGCTCAGGTTGGGTACAGAACTAACAGCCTCAAGCCAACAAGTTGGATTATAGATGTTTGGGATATAAACTATCCAAACCCCTGGATTCCAATCCTGCAGATTGGAATCTTCCAGATTACCATTATATGACTTTAAAAACTTTGACTTTCCTCATGATGATTATTTTCTATATGGACTGATTATAGAGATGGAGAGGAAACTGAATCTGGCCAGACACTCTGCTTTGACTCAGGAAACCGTGAGTTCTCAAGATCATTTTTAATGTTAAAGGTAATGTGAGTTTGCCTTCAAAGAAACGCCATCAGGCTCATTTACCCAGAGCTGCTATCACTGGGTAAAAGTCCTATTCGCAGTTCAATATCATGTGTCATTTATAATATAGGGGGCATTTTATTATAGAGGTATTTTCATTTATACTTTGTGTGTCATTTATACTATGATTGACAATTTATTATATGGAGGTGTGTGTCATTTATACTATTGGGGGACATATTATTATATGGGTGTGTGTGTCATTTATAATATGGGGGCATTTTATTATAGGGGTATTTTCATTTATACTTTGGGGACATTTTATTATATGGGTGTGGGGGTTATTTATACTATGGGGGACATTTAATTATATGGGTAGATATGTCCTATATACTATGTGGGACATTTTATTATATGGGGATGAACCCAACCCCCTTTTGAATGCACCTGGGGGTGTTGGTTGATTCGCTAGATTGGATCCCAACCCCTGGCCGAATACACCTGTGGGGTGTTGGTTGATTCGCTAGTTCGCATCCCAACCCCTGACTGAAAGCACTTGAAGGTTGTTGGTTGAATCACCAGATCGGATCCCAACCCCAGGCCAAACACAACTGAAGGTTGTTGGTTGATTCGCTAGATCGGATCCCAACCCCAGGCCGAACACACCTGTAGGGTTTTGGTTGATTGGCCAGATCGGATCCCAACCCCTGTCTGAATTCATCTGTGGAGTGTTGGTTGATTCGCTAGTTCGGGTCCCAACCCCTTTGCTGAACTCACTTGAAGGTTGTTGGTTGATTTGCCAGATTGGATCCCAACCCCTAGATTACAATCTGCAGGATTTCAAACTTCCGGATTACCGTTATATGACTTTGAAAACTTTGACTTTCCTCGTGATGATTATTTTCTATATGGACTGATTAGAGATGGAGAGGAAACTGAAGCTGGCCAGACACTCTGCTTTGACTCAGGAAACTGTGAGTTCTCGAATGATCATATTTAAGGGGGGGGGGGGGGACACAATTTTTAGCAGTGAAATGATTTATTCTGAAAACAATATTTGGTGCAGAATGAGAGATACGGTATGTAACCTATTCCTGTTACTTTAGGAGATTTTAGTGGCTATTGGGAGTTTTAGTTCTGCTACATTGATAATCCTAACAAGAGACAATGGATGCACACCCCTAATGGCATTTACTGTACATGTTCCTAGATTCTACACAATGTTGAAGTTATTTCTGCTCCAGCTGCATCTTAGTCCCAATGCTTTTTTTGTTTTTTTGGGTATTTTTTTTGAGCTATGTAGTTCTATTTGAGTGTTTGAATATATTTCTGTATATTTTAATTCTTTTTTAATCTTCCAGTGATTGGATCAGTCAGGAGGCAAAACATCTCTGTACCAGTCACATTCACAGGGGGAAAACTTGTATGTACCGAGTCACACCACTGTGGGCAAACTTGCATGACCAGTCACTGTTGGCAAAACTTGTATGTATCAGTCATACTCACTATTTGCAAACTTGTATGTGCCAGTCATTGGGGGCAAACTTGAATATACCAGTCACATTCACTGGGGGCAAAGTTGTATGTGCCAATGATCTGGACTAGAGACATGTCTGCTTCATTAAGGTGACCTACCAACAGCACCGTGAGTGCCAGCAGGACCAGCAGCACCCATGCAACTGCAGCAACTACCACAGTGGAGAGGACTCTTCTGACTAATAAATTGTGTGCAGAGGGAAAGGACCTCAGTAAGTCTAACACTGCATGCTACAACGCTGGGAGAGAAGAACATCGAGCCCCGTGACTGTCCTTACCCAGCTCAGGTTGGGTACAGAACTAACAGCCTCAAGCCAACAAGTTGGATTATAGATGTTTGGGATATAAACTATCCAAACCCCTGGATTCCAATCTGCAGGATTTCAACCTTCCGGATTACCATTATATGACTTTGAAAACTTTGACATTCCTCATGATGATTATTTTCTATATGGACTGATTATAGAGATGGAGGGGAAACTGAATCTGGCCAGACTCTGCTTGACTCAGGAAACCGTGAGTTCTCAAGATCATTTTAATGTTAAAGGTAATGTGAGTTTGTCTTCAAAGAAACGCCATCAGGCTCATTTACCCAGAGCTGCTATCGCTCTGGGTAAAAGTCCTATTCGCAGTTCAATATCACGTGTCATGTATAATATGGGGGGGGGGCATTTTATTATAGAGGTATTTTCATTCATACTTTGTGTGTGTCATTATACTATGATGGACAATTTATATATGGAGGTGTGTGTCATTTATACTATTGGGGACATATTATTATATGGGTGGTGTGTGTCATTTATAATATGGGGGGCATTTTATTATAGGGGTATTTTTATTTATACTATGGGGGACATTTTATTATATAGGGTAGATGTGTCATATATACTATGTGGGACATTTTATTATATGGGGATGAACCCAACCCCCTTTTGAATGCACCTGGGGGTGTTGGTTGATTCGCTAGATTGGATCCCAACCCCTGGCCGAATACACCTGTGGGGTGTTGGTGATTCGCTAGTTCGGATCCCAACCCCTGACGAAAGTACTTGAAGGTTGTTGGTTGAATCGCCAGATCGGATCCCCACCCCGGGCCAAAAACAACTGAGGTGTTGGTTGATTGCTAGATCGGATACCAACCCAGGCCGAACACACCTGTAGGTTTTGGTTGATTCGCCAGATCGGATCCCAACCCCGTCTGAATGCATCTGTGGAGTGTTGGTTGATTCGCTAGTTCGGATCCCAACCCTTTGCTGAACTCACTTGAAGGTAGTTGGTTGATTTGCCAGATTGGATCCCCACCTAGATTCCAATCTTGAGGATTTCAACCTGGATAACCATTATAGACTTTGAAAACTTTGACTTTCCTCGTGATGATTATTTTATATGGATGTTAGAGATGGAGAGGAAACTGAAGCTGGCCAGACACTCTGCTTTGACTCAGGAAACTGTGAGTTCTCGAATGATCATATTTAATTTTTAATGTAAAGGTAATGTTTGCCTTCAAGTAAATACCATCAGGCTCATTTACCCAGAGGCGCTATCTCTCTGCCGTGGGCAGTAAGTCCCCCCATAAGCATGGACGTGGGCAGTAAGTGTGGGCAGCACGCCCCCCCTCTATATAGGGCCCGTGGCAGTAAGTCCCCCCAATGCATAATGTGATATAGTTAGAATAGTTTTATACTGTTTTATTTGAGTTTAGGGTTTAATTGTTTGCATTACTTTATTTCATAATATTGAAAGCTTGACTAAAAGGTTTAACTAAATGACTTATTGAATTTGCCTGGATTTCTTAACCAAACATACTTTGCTTCAGATTTAATTAATTTTCATATTTCTCTTTATTGAGCCAGATGTTGTAAAAAGGCATTTCCTATGGTTAGGTTAGCTTTAGCTAGCATTTGTTAGGTTAGGCTATGTTAGACTAGTTAGGTTAGTAGGTCCCTGCTGAAAGGTCTACCTTGACGTGGTAGCAGGGCTTAAAAATCTTTTGGCCAAAATATTTTATTGTTCATTAATTATTTGAGGCTGCAGATACAGTTTTGCTCAGATGGCAATAACGCTAGAGACACCCCTGTAACCCCCCCTATATGCAGGCTTGGACAGTAAGCCCTCCCCCATATGCAGGGCCCTGGACAGTAAGCCCCTCCCCCATATGCAGGGCCCATGGCAGTAAGTCCCCCATACAAATGGACTGTGGGCAGTAATTGTGGGCAGCATGCCTCCCCTCTACATAGGGCCCGTGGGCCCATGGCAGTAGTCCCCCCCATACGCATGGACCGTGGGCAGTAAGTGTGGGCAGCATGCTCCCTTCTACATAGGGGCTTGTGGGCAGTAAGCCCAAACCATATGCATGGACCGTGGGCAGTAAGTGTGGGCAGCATGCCTCCCCTCTACATAGGGCCTGTGGGCAGTAAGTCCCCCCATACGCATGGACCGTGGGCAGCATGCCTCCCCTCTACATAGGGCCCTGTGGCAGTAAGTCCCCCCCATACGCATGGACCGTGGGCAGTAAGTGTTGGCAGCATGCCTCCCCTCTACATAGGGCCCGTGGGCAGTAAGTCCCAACCATACGCATGGACCGTGGGCAGTAAGTGTGGGCAGCATGCCTCCCCTCTACATAGGGCCAATGGGCAGTAAGTCCCCCCATACGCATAATGTGATATAGTTAGAATAGTGTTTACTGTTTTACTATATGTTTATAGGTTTTTTATGTTTGCACTTTACTTTTATTTCATAGTATTGAAAGCTTTTGACTAAAAGATTTAAACTAAATGACTTTCCGGATCTCTAACCAAACATACTTGCTTCAGATTTAATTTTTTTTTCATATTTCTCTTTATTGAGCTAAATGTGTAAAAAGGTATTTCCTATGGTTAGCTAGCATTTGTTAGGTTAGGCTAGGTTAGAACTAGTTAGGTTAGTTAGGTCCCTGCTGAAAGAGTCTACCTTGACGTGGTAGCAGGGCTTACTAATCTTTGGGCCAAAATATTTATTCTTCATTATATATGCTGAAGCTGCAGATACAGTTTTGCTCAGATGGCGAAAACCCTAGAGACACCCTTGTAACCCCCCCCATATGCAGGGCCTTGGACAGTGAGCCCCCCATATACAGGCCCGTGGGCAGTAAGTCCCCCCCATACGCATGGACCGTGGGCAGTAAGTGTGGGCAGCATGCCTCCCCTCTACATAGGACCCATGGGCAGTAAGTCCCCTCCATACACATGGACCGTGGGCAGTAAGTGTCGGCAGCATGCCTCCCCTCTACATAGGGCCCGTGGGCAGTAAGTCCCAACCATATGTATGGACCGTGGGCAGTAAGTGTGGGCAGCATGCCTCCCCCCTACATAGGGCCGTGGGCAGTAAGTCCCCCCATACGCAGGACCGTGGGCAGTAAGTGTGGGCCGCATCCTCCCCTCTACAAGGGCCCATGGGCAGTAAGTTCCCCCCATATGCATGGACCGTGGGCAGTAAGTGTTGGCAGCATGCCTCCCTTCTACATAGGGCCCGTGGGCAGTAAGTCCCAACCATATGTATGGACCATGGGCAGTAAGTGTGGGCAGCATGCCTCCCCCTACATAGGGCCCGTGGGCAGTAAGTCCCCCCCATTAGCATGGACTGTGGGAGTAAGTGTGGGCAGCATGCCGCCCTCTACATAGGGCCTGTGGGCGTAAGTCCCCCTCATACGCATGGACCGTGGGCAGTAAGTGTAGGCAGCATGCCCCCCCCCTCTACTAGGGCCGTGGGCAGTTAATCCCCTCATAAGCATAATGTGATATAGTTAGAATATACTGTTATACTGTTTTATTATAGTTTATTAGGTTTTAATTGTTTGCACTTTACTTTTATTTCATAGTATTGAAAGATTTAGACTAAAAGATTTAACTAAATGACTTGCCTCGATTTCTTAACTAACATACTTGCTTCAGATTTTTTTTTTTTTCATATTTCTCTTTATTGAGAATGTCCCATTGTTTAGTGGTGGATTCTGGAGCGTACCAGTCGCACTTACATAGGAAACTTGTATGGGGAGCATTTTATTGCATGGTGTGTGCATGTCATTTATACTATGTGGGAAATTTATTATATTGGGGAGTGTGTGTCATTTATACTATGGGGGAGATTTAGTTATATGGGTGTGTGTGTTTGTCATTTCTACTATGTGGATTTTTATTTAGTCTGTGTATTTATTTATTGCGGACATTTTATTATATGGCTGTGTGTGTCATTTATAATAGGGGGCATTTTATTATATAGGTATTTTCATTATACTTTGTGGTCATTTATACTATGGTGGAAATTTATTATATGGAGGTTTGTGTCATTATACTATTGGGGGACATATTTTATATGGGTGTGTGTCATTTTTAATATGGGGGGCATTTATTATAGGCATATTTTCATTGTACTTTGTGGACATTTTATTATTATGGGTGGGGGGTTATTTATACTATGGGGAACATTTTATTATATGGGTAGATGTGTCATATACTATGGGGGACATTTTATTATATGGGTGTGTGCATCATTTATGCTATGGGGATATTTTATTGTATGGGTGGTGTGTCATGTATACTATGGGAGGACATTTTATTATATGGGGATGAACCAACCCCTTTGAATGCACCTGGGGGTATAGTTTGATTCGCTAGATCGGATCCCAACCCCTGCCGAATACACCTGTAGGGTGGTTGATTCGCTAGTTCGGATCCTAACCCCTGACTGAACGCACTTGAAGGTTGTTGGTTGATTCGCCAGATTGGATCCCAACCCCGGGCCAAACGCAGCTGAAGGTTGTTGGTTGATTCGCTAGATCGGATCCTAACCCCAGGCCGAACACACCTGTAGGGTTTTGGTTGATTCGCCAGATCGGATTCCAACCCCCATCTGAATGCAACTGTGGAGTGTTGGTTGATTCGCTAGTTCGCATACCAACCCCTTTGCTGAACTCACTTGAAGATTGTTGGTTTACTCGCCAGATCGGATCCCAAACCTGGGCCGAACACACCTGTAGGGTTTTGGTTGTTTCGCCAGATCGGATCCCAACCCCGGCTAAATAACTGTGGAATGTTGGTTGATTTGCTAGTTTCGGATCCCAACCCCTCTATCTAAAAAATGAGATGAGTGTTGCTTGATTAGCCAATCGGATCACAACCCTTGGCTGAAAGCTCCTGAAGGTGTTTGTTGATTCGCTAGTTCGGATCCCAACCCCTGTGGGGTGTTGGTTGATTCACCAGATTGGATCCTAACACCCGTCTTAATTCACCTTAGGGGTGTTGGTTGGTTCGCCAGATTGGATTTCATCCTCTGTGTGAATGCACCTTTCCCAGAGGGAAAGGATGCAGTAAGTCTAACACTGCATGCTACAATGCTGGGCAAGAAGAACATCGGGCCCGTTACTGTCCTACCAGCTAGGTTAAGTACAGACTAACAGCCTCAAACCAACAAGTTGGATTATAGATGTTTGTGATATAAACTATCCAAACCCCTGGATTCCAAACCTTCCGGATTACCATATATGACTTTGAAACTTTGACTTTCTTGTGATGATTATTCTCGTGATGATTATTCCTCGTGAACTGATTAGAGATGAGAGAGGAAACTGAAGCTGGCCAGACACTCTGCTTTGACTCAGGAAACCGTGAGTTCTCAAATGATCATATTTAATTTTTAATGTTAAAGGAATGTGAGTTTTGCCTTCAAGGAAATAACATCAGGCTCATTTACCCAGAGGCGTATCTTTCTGGGTGAAAGGTCCTGTTCGCGGTTCAATATCGCGTTCACGAATGTGAGATTACGCCACTAGGGATTTTAACGCCCGAGCTATTTATACTATAGGGGAGATTTAGTTATGGGTGTGGTGTGTTTGTCATTTCTACTATGTGGGATTTTATTTTATGTCTGTGTAATTTTTACTATTGGGGACATTTTATTAAATGGCTGTGTGTGTCATTTATAATATAGGGGGCATTTAATTATAGAGGTATTTTCATTTATACTTTGTGTGTCATATATACTATGGGGGACATTTTATTATATGGGTGTGTGCATCATTTATTCTATGGGGATATTTTATTATATGGGTGTGTTTGTGTGTGTGTGTGTATCATGTATACTATGGGAGGACATTTCATTATATGTGGATGAACCCAAACCCCTTTTGAATGCACCTGGGGGTTGTCTTGTCTTTTGACTGTATTACTGGAGCTTGTGGGTAATTGGTGAACCAGGTTACAAGAAAACACAGGAACTGTATTCTGAAGAACAGGCTTTACTGAAGTATTAACATAGAAACTTCAACAGCAAGAGAGCACAATAAACAAAATGGAGTCAACACTACACAAACTAAGCACAACATGTATCAACTCATAACCTGTGACTAGAGGCTGGCTCAGTCTACTTAAAGTCACAGCACATATATTACAATCCTCCATCTTTAATTAAGTTTACCCATCATGCTGTCTATACTTTTTTGTATCAAACAATCTACTCATTATACTTAGTTCAGTATGTAATCATGTAACTTGACAGGTACTTTCACAGATCTTCCAAAGCGGGTACACTGTTGACTTTTGTTTGGTGGGCTGCTTGCATCGACTCATCAACTGAATTGTCTTGAGGTACAGCCAATGCGTGTGGAAGATACTCTGGGGATTATTTCAGGGTACTGTTAATTTCCTCTGGTAGATTAACTTCATCTTCAACAGCGGGAACAGTGTGTCATATCTCAAATGACGTCTATTTCTGCGGTAGTTTATCTCCTTAGCAGTGACTACTGTATATGACCGTGGTTCAGCAGTAGGTCTTGAATAACAGCAGGCTGCCATCTCACTCTGTCTCCTGATGAAAGATAGGCAAGTCTTTAGCACCACGATTGTAGTACTTCTTTGAGATTTTGCAGTTCAACAATTGTTTGTGAGCATTCACATAAATTTTAGGTTGAAGAAATCTCTAGTTGTTTCAGGCAAAGTACTTCTCAACACTCTGCCCATCAGCAGTTGAGCTGGTGCAACGTGAGTGCCAGAGATGGGTGTATTCCTGAGATGCAAAAGGGCCAAATGTGGATCAACACCAGTGGTATAGGACTTCTTGAAGAGAAGTTTCAAAGTTTGAATCATTCTCTCCGCTTGACCTTAGATTGTGGATATCCTGGACTAGAATGAACCAGTCTAATGCCCCATTGGGATGCAATGTACATATATCTCTGCTGGAAAAGGGCATATTATCAGAAACATCTCACAAGGAATGCCGTGTCTCGCAAACACTGCTTTAAGTTTGGCAATGACAGTTTGTGATGTTTACCTGTAAGTCTCAGGATTTCTGGATATTTCGAAAAATAGTCCACAATCAGCAAAAATGCATGGCCTTTAAAATCAAAAATATCTACAGCAGTTTAAGCCAAGGAAGTTCTGGTATCTCATGTGACAATAATGTCTCTTTTTGGTTGGCTGGTAGATTCTCTTGGCAACTGGGCAATGTTTCTACCATATTGCTCAATGTCTTTGGACATGCCAGGCCAGCACATAATCATTCTAGCTCTTGCTTTTGAGCGTTGTATTCCTTGGTGAGCAGCATGAAGTCTTTAGACATTTCAGACCTCAAACCTGTGGGGATAACAATTCTATCTCCACACATAAGGAGTTCATCAGCTATGGAAAGGGAATGTCGCACTGACCAAAATGGATCAATGTAGATAGTATTTTTTCCTATGCTTTGGCCAACCATTCCCATGCAATCCTGACAGCTTTAAGAGTATACATCTTTCTGAGTGAGTCAGTCGAAAGCGTAGCAGTCTGAAGATCTGGCATGGCATGAGTAAACCACACCTCCTCAAAATATCTTCACAACATTAGATGGTGGCATCAACTGCTCTGGAAAGTGCATCAGCAATTACAAATAATTTTCCTGGAGTATATGAAACAGCAAGTCATATTTTTGCAGCTGTAATAGCATTCTCTGTATCTAGCTGGGGCTTGACCAATGGGTCTTGATAGAATAGCTTGCAGAGGTTATGATCTGACTGTACTTTTACATGAGCTTCATAGATGTACTGATGGAATTTCTTAGTGGCAATACGTTGCCAGCAGTTCCTTTTCGATTTGTGCATAGTTTTGTTCAGCACATGATAGTGCTTTGAAGCATATACTATTGGTTTCCTTTCTTGCAGAAGACATGCTCCTAGCCCGTCTTTTGAGGCATCAGCTTGTATTTCAAGTTTGTTTGGAGGATAAAGAAAGTGAGAGCTGGAGCTTTTGTCAGACAGAGTTTTAATGAATTTAGGGCTGTATCTTGTTCTGGCCCCCACTGCCACACAGTATCTTTCTTTAATAGCAGTCTCAAAGGTGCAGTTAAGGTTGCCTCATTGGGAATATATTGAGCTAGTACCTTATTATTCCAAGAAAATGCATCAGGCCTTTCTTATCCTGAGGTGTAGGCATGCTTAGGACTGCTGAGACTTAGCATCATCTGGCTTGACACCCTCTGGGGTTATGATGTGGCCCATGTACTTAACTTGTTTCACCAAGTATTGAATTTTTCTTTGTGAACTGAAGGTGTAAGTTTTTGGCTCGCTCCATCACTTGTCTCAGAGTGTTATCATGTTCCTCTTTAGTAGAAGCAGCAATGATCATGTCATCAGCTATAATGTGGATGCCTTCAATGTCTCCAAAAGCCTCTGCATTTTTTTTGTTAAAACACTTCACTAGCGACTTAATTTCCAAATGGTAGCCGATTGAATTTGTAGCGGCCCATGGTGTGTTAAATGGTGCACAGTCGCGAAGATTGCTCATCCAGAACTACCTGCCAGTAGCCATCCTTTTCATACTAAAATGGTAAGAATTGCTTTCCATTCAGTTTAGCTAGGACATCCTCAGGTGTAGGAATGGAATAATGTTTGCCGCTTTATAGCTTTATTAAGATCTCTGGGATCCAGGCAGCTCTGAGGTTTCCATCTTCTTTTCAGTAATTACAAGACTGTTTACCCAAGCTGTAGGTACAGTCACTGGACCACAACTCCTGTCAGTTGCAGTTCAGAAAGGGTTTGTTTAAATTTGTCTAAAATGGTATAGGGAATTTTCCTGCACCCATGTATGATTGGTGGGACAGTGGAATCAATGTGAATGTGATGTGTCCCAGGAAAATTACCAAGTCCTTCAAATACTTCAGGGTGTTGTGATATCAGGTCTTGTTTTGGTAGCAAGTGGTTTGGTATCCAGCATATCTATTCTCTTTATGAGCTGTAGATCTGCACACGCTTTCCTTCCTGGATAGGGGCAGTAGTTTCATTGGTTAATGAAAACTGTAGGTTAAATGTCTGACCTTTTGCTATAACTTGTAAAGTTGTACATCCTTTTGGAATCAGTTTCAAGCCACCATATGAGACTAAGACAGTGGTGGTGGGTTTTTATTAGACAGGAGTAGACAGTGTTTTAACCGTTGCAATTGGTATTACATTAGCTTCTGCTCAGTATCTAGATTGAATTTGACAATTGTTTCTCGCAATGGTGATATCTGCATACCAGGCATCATCCTGCATCTGTGAAATAGGTTTGTTTTCTGAAACACCTATAAATAGAGAGTCTATTTTCTTTTGACTTCTCATTTGCTTTAAACAGATTTTTTTGTTCTGGCAGCATTTGGCAAAGTGATTTTCCCTCCACATTTATGACATGTTGCTCCATAAGGCGAACACTGTTTTGGTTGTGTGCTGTCCACATTGCTTGCACTTGTAAGTTTGTGGATTCAGGTGCCTTGATTTGCTTTGCTTTATGTTTCCTGTAGTTTTATTTGTGGAAATTCTTTATTTGGCTTCCATTTAGCAAGGACTTGCATGTGCCTCTCAGTGGTGTTTACACCCATGGCTTCAATTTGTCTTTTGTTGTTTCTTTAATTCTACAGATTGACACTGCTTTTTCTAGGGTTAGATCTGGGTCACTAACAGTCTTTCTTTAAAGTAGAGTTGCTGATGCTGAATACAATTTTGTCTCTGAGCATAAGATCTTCTGTGTCTTTAAACTCACAATCTTAGCCTTTAGCTTCAGCTCTGTGGACAAATCTGTCCTATCCCTCCACGTCTGGCATGGGGTGAGCCCAGAACTGATATCTCTCAACACACTGTTTTTCTGGGGTTGATGCAGGATATTCTTAAGCTTTCCAATAGCTCATTCATGGTAGGGGCATCAGGATCCTTATACCTAATGTTCATAGTAGTTATACAGCTCTAACCTTCTTCCCCTATAGTGTGCAGCAGATGGCAATTTTCTGTTCCTCTGGAACTTGCTAGCACCAGTTGCTGTCAGGTATAAACTGTAATTTTGCTCCCATCTCCTCCAGTTTCATGAGATTTCAGAGAATAGTAAAGACATTAGGAGGTTTAAACTGCTCCATGTATTATTAAGCACACACCACCAATCTGTGTTCCAGTCCCTTCTGATAAACAGCACAGTTTGCTTCAGTTACTCACAGTTCTGTGGTCTGATTCTAGCAGTGATGTGTTGACTCCAACTTCTGACACCATGTCTTGTCTTTTGACTGTATTACTGGAGCTTGTGGGTAATTGGTGAACCAGGTTACAAGAAAACACAGGAACTGTATTCTGAAGACAGGCTTTACTGAGTATTAACATAGAACTTCTCAACAGCAAGAGAGCACAATAAACAAAGTGGAGTCAACACTTACAGCACTAAGCACAACAATGTATCAACTCATACCTGTGACTAGAGGCTGGCTCAGTCTTAAGTCACAGCACTATATATTACAGGGTGTTGGTGATTCGCTACATCGGATCCCAACCCCTGGACGAAACACCTGTGGGGTGTTGGTTGATTTGCTAGTTTGGATCCCAACTCCAGGCCGAACACACCTGTAGGGTTTTGGTTGATTCGCCAGGTCGGATCCCAACCCCCGTCTAAATGCAACTTTGGGGTGTTGGTTGATTCACTAGTAGGATTCCAACCACTTTTCTGACACACCTATAGGGTTTTGGTTAATTGCTAGATTGGATCCCAACCCCGGCCGAACACAGCTGTGGGTTTTGGTTGATTCGCCCCAGAACGGATCCCAACCCCCGGCTGAATGCAACTGTGGAGTGTTGGTTGATTCTCTAGTCGGATCCCACCCTTTTTCTAAACACCTGAAGAGTGTTGCTGATTTGCCAAATCGGATCCCAACCCCTGGCTGAATTTATCTGTGGGGTGTTGGTTATTCACCAGATTGGATCCTACACCCGGCTTAATTCACCTTAGGGGTGTTGGTTGATTCGCCAGATCGGATCACTCCTCTGTCTGAATTTCCCAGAGGGAAAGGATGCAGTAAGTCTAACACTGCATGCCACAATGCTGGGCAAGAAGAACATCTGGCCCATGGCTGTCCTTACCCAGCTCAGGTAGGTACAGAAGTAACAGCTTCAAGCCAACAAGTTGGATTATAGATGTTTGGGATATAAATTATCCAAACCCCTGGATTCCAATCTGCATGATCTAACCTTCCGCATTACCATTTATGACTTTGAAAACTTTGACTTTCCTCATGATTATTATTTCTATATGGACTGATTAGAGATGGAGAGAAACTGAAGCTGGCCAGACACTCTGCTTTGACTCAGAAAACCGTGAGTTCTCAAATGATCATATTTAATTTTTAATGTTCAGGAATGTGAGTTTGCCTTCAAGGAAATACCATCATGCTCATTTATCCAGAAGTGCTATCTCTCTGGGTAAAAGTCCTGTTCGCGGTTCAATTTCATGTTTGCAAATGGGCATTTACCACTACGGGATTTTAACGCCAGCTATTTGTGTGGCGTTAAAATCCTGCGCTACCAGCGAAAAACTCGATATTGAATCGAGGCGTTGGATGGCGGATGATTTTTGTGTAACCCTTGCATCCGACGCTGATATGGAGATAAAGTCGAGCTAAACCGTTAGCGATCTGTTAGGCGACTTTAGCACCATATATTTGCCTAGCAAGTCTGGATAATCGGCTACCATGGTTACATTAGAGGTTGCAAATGTCTATTGTTTAGTTGGTGGTTCTGGAGCACAGTGTCTGTGATCCACGTTTACACTCACTGGGGATAACTTGTATGTACCAGTCACACTTCCTATGTCAACCTTGTATGGAGAGCATTTTATTACAATGGTGTGTGTTTCTCATTTATACTATGTGGGATATTTTATTATATGGGGGAGTGTGTGTCATTTATAGTATGGGGGAGATTTAGTTATATGGGTGTGTGTGTTTGTCATTTCTACTATATGGGATATTTTATTTATGTCTGTGTCATTTATACTATTGGGGACATTTTATTATATGGCTGTGTGTGTCATTATTAATACGGGGGGCATTTTATTATAGAGGTATTTTCATTTATACTTTGTGTGTCATTTATACTATGATGGACAATTTATTATATGGAGGTGTGTGTCATTTATACTATTGGGGGACATATTATTATGGGTGTATGTTTTCGTTATAATATGGTGGGCATTTTATTATAGGAGTATTTCTCTTTATACTTTGGGGACATTATTATATGGAGGGGGTAGTTTTTTGTTGATGTGGTTGGGGGTTGAGTCTCACATAGGTCCACAGTTTACCTTTCTCACTGTAAAGAAACCTTCCTACCAGTCATACTTGCTATGGGCAACCTTGTATGTACCAGTTACTGGGGTAAATTGTATGTGTAACAAGTAGGTAGAGTCCTGCAGAAGTGATAAGAGGTGCACTCTGGAAGCCTGTACCACCACGGCACACCAGGTAAGTATCACATGAATTATAGAGAGGGACATACTCTGGAACAATTTAAAAGATTTAATAAATATTGTATGAAGCTACATAACATTTTGGAGGGTCTGTGTCCCCTTCCTCAGGTGTAACCAAAACGAAAAAGCTATTTAATGAACTTGCAATTACCACTCTGCTGCAAGACTGATCCCAGTTTCACAGTTCTCACTGAAAAGACACCTTTTTAATAGTGTCTGATGTACTGGAGGTTCGACCTAACAATGCTGATGTACTGGGGTTTCTTACCTAACAGTGTCTGATGTATGGGTTTATTACCTACAAAGTGTCTGATGTACTGGGGTTTCTTACCTAACATGTCTGATGTACTGGGGTTCTTACCTAACAGTGTCTGATGTACTGGGGTTTCTTACCTAACAGTGTTGATGTACTGGGGTTTCTTACCTAACACTGTCTGATAACTGGGGTTTCTTACCCTAACAGTGTTTGTGTTTTACTGGGGTTTCTTACCTAACAGTGTTTGATGTACTGAAGGTTCTGACCTAACAGGTCTGCTGGACTGAAGGTTCTGACCTAACAGTATCTGCAAATCTTTAGCATTGTTTCATAAAAAGATGCAATCAAAAGTGGGTGTGAGGAGCACTCCTTGGGGATATTATAATTACATATAAATTGACCCCCAAGAAAAACACTTGCTAATGCTCCCTTTAATATGAAACTTTTCTTTAGAAAGTGTTTTACCTCTTATATATCTGGAAATTATTGTTGGTTTACCTGCTAGTCAACGCAGGACTTAACTTTATTGATGGTTGGGTGTTTATCACATTTAAGGACATTTGCTAGAGAGCAGGTTTATATCAAGCTTGTCTGTGATTGGCTGAAAACAATGATCTCATTAATATTAAGTTGCTTTGAATGACATACACACAAACATTATCAAATATTCATTTTGACTTTAGACTTTCAAGGTGAGTGCAGCTCCCACTTTCACTCTTCTAAATAATGTAAAATAATAATATAGACAGATGAATCACATTGAGAAAATGTTTATTGGTAGAAATCATGGGATTAGGTTTGATTTATTATTTTATTATGTCTAATCCTGTGGTAGGTACATTGATGGACCCATCTTATAGCCATGTACAGAAGAAAATGTCAGTTTGTTAACTAGAAATGTGTATTTAGTTGCTTTATCCCTAATGTAGATCAGGAAAGCTCTGTGTATCAATCGGGTTCTTATACTGGGTGACAGGACACCCTGAGTGTATGAGAGGGACAGAGATGTGGAAATATTGGTAGTCAATGAATTGTAACAGCCATTTTCACTTTTCCATGTTTTACAATACAAATTGTTTAGCACGCCCCCCCCTACATAGGGCCCGTGGGCAGTAAGTCCCCCCCCATATGCATAATGTGATATAGTTAGAAAGTTTTATACTGTTTATTTGAGTTTATGGGTTTTAATTGTTTGCAATTACTTTATTTCATAATATTGAAAGTTTTGACTAAAAGATTTAACTAAATTACTTTTTGAATTTGCCTGGATTTCTTAAATCAAACATACTTTGCTTCAGATTTAATTTATTTTCATATTTCTCTTTATTGAGCCAGATTTTGTAAAAAGGCATTTCTAGGTTAGGTTAGCTTTAGCTAGCATTTGTTAGGTTAGGCTGTTAGACTAGTTAGGTTAGTTAGGTCCCTGCTGAGAAAGAGTCTACCTGACGTGGTAGCAGGGCTTTACAAATCTTTTGGCCAAAATATTTTATTCTTCATTAATTATGTTGAGGCTGCAGATACAGTTTTGCTCAGATGGAAAAAACCCTAGAGACACCCCTGTAACCCCCCCCTATAGCAGGGCCCTTGGGCAGTAGCCCCCCCATATGCAGGGCCTTGGACAGTAAGCCCCTCCCCCATATGCAGGGCCCATGGGCAGTAAGTCCCACCATACACATGGACCGTGGGCAGTAAGTGTGGGCAGCATGCCCCCCTCTACATAGGGCCTGTGGCAGTAAGCCCCAACCATATGCATGGACACGTGGCAGTATTGTGGGCAGCATGCCTCCACTCTACATAGAGCCCGTGGGCAGTATGTCCCCACCATACGCATGGACGTGGGCAGTAAGTGTTGGGCAGCATGCCTCCCCTCTACATAGGTCCATGGGCAGTAATTCCCCCCATTAGCATGGACCGTGGGCGAGTAAGTGTGGGCAGCATGTCCCCCCTCTACATAGGCCCGTGGGCAGTAAGTCCCCCCATACGCATAATGTGATATAGTTAGAATAGTGTTTTTATACTGTTTTACTATATAGTTTATAGTTTTTTATTGTTTTGCACTTTACTTTTATTTCTTAGTATTGAAAGCTTTTGACTAAAAGATTTAACTAAATGACTTATTGAATTTTGCCTGGATTTCTTAATCAAACATAATTTGCTTCAGATTTAATTATTTTCAATTCTCTTTATTGAGCCGATTTGTAAAAGGCATTTCCTATGGTTAGGTTAGCTTAGCTAGCATTTGTTAGGTTAGGCTAGGTTAGACTAGTTAGGTGTTAGGTCCCTGCTGAAAGAGTCCATACTCTTGACGTGGGTAGCAGGGCTTACAAATCTTTTGGCCAAATATTTTATTCTTCATTAATTATGTTGAGGCTGCAGATACAGTTTTGCTCAGATGGCAAAAACCCTAGAGACACCCCTGTAACCCTTGGGCAGTAGCCCCCCCCATATGCAGGGCCCTTGGACAGTAAGCCCTCCTCCAAAAGCAGGGCCCGTGGGCAGTTAAGTCCCCCCATACACATGGACCGTGGGCAGTAGTGTGGGCAGCATGCCTCCCCTCACATAACGGGCCTGTGGGCAGTAAGTTCCCCCCCATACGCCATGGACCGTGGAGCAGTAAGTGTTGGCAGCATGCCTCCCTCTACATAGGGCCCGTGTGCAGTAAGTCCCAACCATACGCATGGACCGTGGGCAGTAAGTGTTGGCAGCATGCCCCCCCTCTACATAGGGCCCGTGGGCAGTAAGTCCCCCCATACGCATATGTGATATAGTTGAATAGTGTTATACTGTTTTATTATAGTTTATAGGTTTTTTATTGTTTGCACCTTACTTTTATTTCGTAGTATTGAAGCTTTTGTCTAAAAGATTTAACTAAATGACTTTCCTGGATTTCTTAACCAACATACTTGCTTCCAGATGTAATTTTTTTTTTCATATTCCTTTATTGAGCTAGAGGTGTTGTAAAAATGCATTCTATGGTTAGGTTAGCTTTAGCTAGCATTTGTTAGGTTAGCTAGGTTAGACTTGTAGGTTTAGTTAGGTCCCTTCTGAAGAGCCTACCTTGACGTGGTAGCAGGGCTTACAAACCTTTGGGTCAACATTATATATGTGAGGCTGCAGATCCTGTTTACTCAGATTGCAAAAACCCTAGAGAACCCTGCTTATAAACCCCCCCATGCAGGGGGACTGGGCTACCCCCCCATATGCAGGCCTTGAGACAGTGAGGCCCCCCCATATGCAGGGCCCGTGGGCAGTAAGTCCCCCCATATGCATGGACCGTGGGCAGTAAGTGTTGGCAGCATGCCTCCCCTCTAATAGGGCCCGGGGCAGTAAGTTCCAACCAATGTATGGACATGGGCAGTAAGTGTGGGCAGCATGCCTCCCCCTACAAGGGGCCCCTGGGCAGTAAGTCCCCCCCATTAGCATGGCCATGTGTGTCAGTCAGTAAGTGTGGGCAGCATGCCCGCCCTTACTAATGGGCCTGTGGGCCTAGTAAGTCCCCCCCATACGCATTGACTGGGCAGTAAGTGTGGGCAGCATGCCCCCCCCTCTTCGTAGTAGGGCAGTTGGCAGAGTAAATCCCCTCATACGCATAACTGTGATAAGTTAGAATAGTGTCATACTGTTTTATTATAGTTTATAGGTTTTAATTGTTTGCACTTTACTTTTATTCATAGTTTGAAAGATTTAACTAAAGATTAAAACTAAATGACTTGCCTGGATTTCTTAACTAAACATACTTTGCTTCAGATTTTTTTTTTTTCATATTTCTCTTTATTGAGAATGTCCCATTGTTTAGTGTTGGATTCTGGAGCAGTACCAGTCGACTTCCTTATAGGCAAACTTGTATGGGGAACATTTATTACATGGGTGTGTGCATGTCATTTATACATGTGGGAAATTTATTATATTGGGGAGTGTTGTGTCATTTATACTATGGGGGAGATTTAGTATATGGGTGTGTGGTTTGTCATTTCTACTATGTGGAATATTTTATTTTAGTTCCTGTGTCATTATATTATTGCGGAAATTTTATTAGATGGCTGTGTGTGTCATTTATAATATGGGGGCATTTTATTATATAGGTATTTTCTTTATACTTTGTGGGCATTATATTTATGGTGGACAATTTATTATATGGAGGTTTGTGTCATTTATACTATTGGGGGACATATTATTATAGGGTGGTGTGTCATTTTATATGGGGGCATTTTATTATAGGCATATTTTCATTTATTACTTCGGGGACATTTTATTATATGGTGTTATTTATACATGGGGGGAAATTTTTTATATGGGTATGATGTGTCATATTCGTATGGGGGACATTTTATTATATGGGTGTGTGCACATTTATGCTATGGGGATATTTAATTGTATGGGTGTGTGTTCATGTATACTATGGAGGACATTTCTATTATATGGGGAGAACCCAACCCTTTTGAATATACCTGGGGGTATAGTTGATGTCGCTAGATCGGATCCACCCCTTGCCGAATACACCTGTTGAGGGTGTTGGTTGATTTCGCTGTTCGGATCCTATAACCCCTCTCTGAACGCACTGAAAGGTTGTTTGTTGATAGCTAGATCGTGATTTCCCACCCCAGGGCCGAACAACACCTGTAGGGTTTTGGTTGATTCGCCAGATCGGATCCCAACCCCCGTCTGGAATGCAACTGTGGAGTGTTGGTTGATCGTACTCTTCCCGGATACCAACCCTTTGCGATACTCACTTGAAGATTTGTTGGTTTACTCGCCAGATCGGATCCCAACCAGGTACCGTCCCGGCGATTCTACACCTGTCCAGTTCCCGGTTCTGGCTTGTCCGCTCGCCAGCTACGGACTCCATCAACACAACCCCAAACCCCCTCCCCGCTTGTCGAAAACTACAACCCTGTGGAAAGTTGCGTTTGATCGCTAGTTCCGGCATCCCCCATTCCACGACCCCCCCACTTTATCACTACATTACACATACCTTCCCTATGAAGAGTTGTTTGGCCTTGTCTTAGCACAATCGGTAACTTTTCCCTACACAACCTCCACCTGGGCTGAAAAGTTACCTCGAAGGGCCTTCTTCGCATTAGTGTCCGCCCACTTGACTTAGTCTGCCCGATAAACAACGCCCTTTGGCCCAGGCCAATCCTACCCTGGGCGGCCTCTGGTACGTTACCCTGATTTAACCAGATGGATCCTACACACACCGTCCTTAGTCTACCCTAGGGTGTCCCTGTGTCCGCGCTCTCGCTCAACGATCCGTAAAACACACAACTGGGCAGGAATTTTCATTTCCAAATGTGCGTCAGTTTGAATCAATAGAAATATCATGGGTCTATTCTTATAGTAAGGTATGGAAATGGCAGTTGGTGACATCATGTGGCTGAGTGATTTCAATGTCCATTGGAATGTTCCACTATCACCTGCATGGGGGGGGACACAATATTTTTAGCAGTGAAATGATTTATTCTGAAAACAATATTTGGTGCAGAATGAGAGATACAGTATGTAACCTATTCCTGTTACTTTTAGTAACAGGAGATTTTAGTGGCTATTGGGAGTTTTAGTTCTGCTACATTTGATAATCCTAACAAGAGACAATGGATGCACACCCCTAATGGCCATTTACTGTATATGTTCCAAGATTCTCACAATGTTGAAGTTATTTCTGCCTCCAGCTGCATCTTAGTCCCAATGCTTTTTTTTGTTTTTTGGGGTATTTTTTTGAGCTATGTAGTTCTATTTGAGTGTTTGAATATATTTCTGTATATTTGAATTCTTTTTTAATCTTTCCAGTGATTGGATCAGTCACGGAGGCAAAACATCTCTGTACCAGTCACATTCACAGGGGGAAAACTTGTATGTACCAGTCACACTCACTGTGGGCAAACTTGCATGTACCAGTGACTGTTGGCAAACTTGTATGTATCAGTCACACTCACTATTTGCAAACTTGTATATGCCAGTCATTGGGGGCAAACTTAAATATACCAGTCACATTCACTGGCTGGTAAGTAACCAACAACCTTAAGTGAGTTCAGCAAAGGGGTGCGGATCCGGAAATAGCCGAATCACAACACTCCACAGATGTATTCAGACGCGGTTTGGGAATCCGATTCTGGCGAATCAACAAAACCCTACAGGTTGTGTTCGGCCCGGGGTTGGATCCGATTTCAGCGAATCAAACAACAATCTCTTAAGTTGTCTGGCCCAGGGTGGGATCCGATCTGCTGTGGGGTGTTGGTTGATTCGCTAGTTCGGATCCCAACCCCTGACTGAAAGCACTTGAAGGTTGTTGGTTGAATAACCAGATCGGATCCCAACCCCGGGCCAAACACAACTGAAGGTGGTTGGTTGATTCGCTAGATCAGATCCCAACCCCAGGCCGAACACACCTGTAGGGTTTGGTTGATTCGCCAGATCGGATCCCAACCCCCGTCTGAATGCATCCGTGGAGTGTTGGTTGATTCGCTAGTTCGGATCCCAACCCCTTTGCTGAACTCACTTGAAGGTTGTTGGTTAATTTGCCAGATTGGATCCCAAACCCTAAATTACAATCTGCAGGATTTCAACCTTCCGGATTACCGTTATATGACTTTGAAAACTTTGACTTTCCTCGTGATGATTATTTTCTATATGGACTGATTAGAGATGGAGAGGAAACTGAAGCTGGCCAGACACTCTGCTTTGACTCAGGAAACTGTGAGTTCTCGAATGATCATATTTAATTTTTAATGTTAAAGGTAATGTTTGCCTTCAAGGAAATACCATCAGGCTCATTTACCCAGAGGCGCTATCTCTCTGCCCGTGGGCAGTAAGCCCCCCCATACGCATGGACCGTGGGCAGTAAGTGTGGGGAGCATGCATCCCCTCTACATAGGGCATGTGGGCAGTAAGCCCCAACCATATGCATGGACCGTGGGCAGTAAGTGTGGGTAGCATGCATCCCCTCTACATAGGGCCCAAGGGCAGTAAGTCCCCCACATACGCATAGACCGTGGGCAGTAAGTGTGGGCAGCATGCCTCCCCTCAACATAGGGCCCGTGGGCAGTAACTGTGGGCAGCATGCCTCCCCTCTACATAGGGCCCGTGGGCAATAAGTCCCCCCATACGCATGGACCGTGGGCAGTAAGTGTGGGCAGCATGCCTCCCCTCTACATAGGGCCCGTGGGCAGTATAGGGCCTTGGCAGTAAATCCCCCCCATACACCATGGACCGTGTTAGAAGTGTGGGTAGCATGCCCCCCCTGTACAGAGGGCCCGTGGGCAGTAAGTTCCCGCCCCCATACACATAATGTTATAGTTAGAAATAGTGGTATACTTTTTATTATAGTTTATAGGTTTTAATTTTTTTGCCTTTATTTAAGTCATAGTATTGAAAGCTTTTGACTAAAAGCTTTAAACACTAAATGACTTTCCGATTTCTGACCCAAAGCATACTTTGCTCAGATTTAATGTTTTTTATTCATATTTTTTTCTTTATTGAGATAGTGAAAAGGCATTTCCTGTGGTTAGGTTAGCTTTAGCTTCATTTGTTAGGTTTCGAGGCTAGGTTAAACTAGTTAGGTTTAGTTAGGTCCCTGCTGAAGGTCCTACCTTGACGTGGTGAAGGGCTTACAAATCTTTTTGGCCCAAAATTTTATTTCTTCATTATGTTGCAGAGCTGCGATACAGTTCGCTCAAATGGCAAAACCCTATAGACACCTCCCGTTACGTCCCCCCTCCTATTATTCAGGGCCCTTGGGGCAGTTGCCCCCCCCCCCCTATATGCAGGGCCCTTGACAGAAAGCCACCCCATACGCATGGACCAAGAGTGGGCGTAAGGTGGGCAAAGCATGCCCCCCCTCGACATGAGGGCCCGTGGGGCAGTAAGTCCCCCCCATACGCTAAGGCGATATAGTTAGAACTCGTGTTATAAACTGTTTTATTATAGTTTTATAGGGTTTAAAATGTTTGCACTTTACTTTTATTTAATCATATTGAAAACTTTTGACTAAAAGATTTAACTAAAAATGACTTTCCTGGATATCTTAACCAAACAACTTTGCTTCAGATTTTTTTTTTTTTTATTTCATATTTCTCTTTATTTGAGCTAGATGTGTAAAAGGCATTTCCTTTCCTACTGGTGTTATGTTAGAGCTTTATTTAAGCATTTGTAGGTTTAGGCTGGTTTAGAATATTTTTAGGTTAGTTATGTCCCTGCTGAAAGCGTCTACCTTGACATGGTAGCAGGGCTGTACATAATCTTTTGTCCAACAAGTTAAAAAAAAAATTTTATTCTTCCATTAATTATGTTGAGGTTGCAGATAACGTGTTTGCTCAATGGTCAAAAACCCTAGGACACCCCTGTCAAAACCCACCCTCCATATCAGGGCCCTTGGGCAAGTAGCCCCCCCATATGCAAGGGCCCTTGTACCGTAGCCCCCATATGCCAGCCCGTGGGCAGCCTGCCTCCCCCTCTACAATGGGCCCCGTGGGCATTAATCCCCCCATGCGCATAATGTGATATGAGTTAGAATCGTGTTATACTGTTGTATTATAGTTTATGGGTTGTTAATGTTTACACTTTCTTTTATTTCAAAGGTATTGAAAGATTTAACTAAAAGGATTTAACTAAATGCTTGCCGTATTCTTACCAACTATTTGCTTTAGATTTTTTTTTTTTTTTATTTCCTCTTTATTGAGAATGTCCCATTGTTTTAGTTGGGTGGATCTGAGCAGTACCATCGCACAATTTCACTTCCTATAGGCAAACTTGTGTGGAGCATTTGTATTACCTGGTGTGTCATGTCATTATACTATGGTGGGAATTTTATTAATGGGGTAGTGTGTGTCATTTATACTAGGGGGTAATATTTTAATTAGGGGTCTGTTCATTTAATTATTGCGGACATTTTATTATATGGCGTGTGTGTCATTTATAATACTGGGGGGCATTTTATCATATGGTATTTTCAATAATACTCTGTGTGTCTTTAGACTATGGTGGACAATTTATTATGGGAGGGTGTGTGTCATTTATACTTTGGGTGGAATTTATATGTGGTGTTTTTCGTCATTTATAATATGGGGGCATTTATAAAGGGGTATTTTCATTTATGACTTTGGGGACATTTTATTATTTGGTTTGGGGGGTTGTTTTATACTAGGGGGCATTTGAATATATGGGGTGTGTGCATCATTTATCACTATGCCGATATTTTATTATATGGGTGTTTTGTGTGTGTGTCTCATGTATAACTATGGGATGACAATATCATTGATATGGTGGATGACTCACTCAAAACTCACAAAACAACAACCCCCTTTTAAATGCCCCTGTGGGTGTGTTGGGTTATTCGCTACATCGGATCCCAAACCCGGACGAATACACCGTGGGTGTTGGTTGATTTGCCTATTTTGGAACCCACCCCCAGCCGAACAACCTTTAGGGTTTTGGTGATTCGCCAGTTCGGATCCCACCCCTGTGTAACTGCAACTTTGGGGGGGGGGGGGGGTGTTGGTTGTATTCGCTTAGTTCGGATTCGAACACTTTTCTGAACTCACTTGCGGTTGTATGGTTGATTCGCCAGATCGGATCCCAACCCAGCCAATGCAAAACTGAAGGTTTTGTTGGTTTGCTAAATCGATCCCAACCCCGGTCGAACACACCTGTAGGTTTTTTGGTTGATTTGCGCCAATCGGATCCCAAACCCTGGCTGAATGCAACTGTGCAGTGTTTTGTTTTGATTCTCTAGTTCGGGTCCCAACACTTTTTCCTAAACACCTGAAAGTGTTGACTGATTCGCCCGATCGGATCCCAACCCCCTGGCTGAATTTACCTGTGGGGTGGTTGTTGATTCACCAGAATTGGGATCCTAACACCTTGCTTACTGTTCACCTTAGGGGTGTTTTGTTGGATTTCGCCAGATCGGATCACATCGCTGTCTGAGTTTCCCAGAGGGAAAAGGATGCATTACGTCTAACACTGCATGCCAAACACTCTGGGCAAGAATAACAATCGTGCCCGTGACTGTCCTTACCCCCTCAGGTTAGTACAGGACTACAAGATCAAGCCAACAAGTTGGTTCTAGGATGTTGGGGATATAAATTTATCCAAACCCCTGGATCCATCTGCAAGGATCTCAACCTTCGATACCATTATATGACCTTTGAAACTTTGACTTTCCTCGTGATTATTATTTTCTATATGGAGGACCTGATTCGATAGGAGAGGAAACTGACGAAGCTGGCGTGGGCCATACACTACGGCTTTGACGCAGGAAACAGTGGAGTTCCAATTATCATATACATTTTTAATGTTAAAGGTAATGTGAGTTTGCCTTCAAGAAATACCATCACGGTCTTTAACCCCCTACGGGATTTAACGCGAGCTGTTTGCTGGCGTAAAATCCGGCCTACACCAGCGAAAACTCGGATTGAATCGAGAGCGTGGGATGCGCGGATGTTTTTGTTTAACCCTCGCAACCCACGCTGAACATGGAGATAAAGTCAGCTAACCATTAGGATCTGTGTTTGCGCACTTTAGCACCGTAATATTTGCCTAGAGTCTCATAATCGCTACTATCTGTTACATTAGAGTTGCGAATGACCCATTATTTATAGTAATCTGGCGCACAGGTGTCCCTGGTGATCCACCATTTACACTCATTGGGATAACTTGTATGGGGAAATTTTATACAATGGTGTGTGTTTGTCATTTATACTATGTGGGATAATTTTTATTATATGGGGTAGTTGGTGTCATTTATACTATGGTGAATTTGTATATGGGTCTGGTTTGTCATTCTCTACTATGTGGTATGTTATTTTATATCTGTGTCATTTATTACTATGGGGACATTTTTAATTATATGCTTTGTGTGTTCATGTATCCTACGGTGGGCATTTTATTATAGAGGTATTTTTCATTTATACTTTGTGTGTCATTTTAATTACTATGGTGACAATTTATTATATGGAGGTGTGTGTCATTTATACTATGGGGGGGGACAATTATTATATGGGTGTATGTTTTTCGTTTATAATATGGGCGCATTTTATTATATGAAGTATTTTCATTTATACCTTTGGGGACAGTTTTATTGAAATCCGGGTTTGAGGGGGTATTTCTGCTAGGGGGACTTTCATTATACATCTGCTGGTAGACAGGTCCACATGTTTCCTCTCACTGTAAAGAAACCTTTCCTTTCCTACCAGCCATACCTTGACTATGGTCAACTAACTTGTAAATGTCCATTACTAACTGGGGTAAACTTGGTAAGTGAACATAGTGTTCGAGTCCCTGGCAGCAAGTGGATAAGAGGTGCACTCTGGAAAGGCCTGTACACACCATCCCCCAACCACACCAGGTAAAGTAATCACATAGAATTATAGAGGAGGGGGCTACTCTGGAACAATTTAAAAGATTTAATAAATCCTGTTGCTAGCCACATCCATTTGGGGGGGGGAGGAGGGGAAGGGCTGGTGTCCCTTCCTCAGGTGTCCAAAACGAAAAAGCTATTTAATGAACTTGCAATTATTACCACATCTGCTGCAAGACAGATCCCAGTTTCACGTTCTCCTCACTGTAAAGACAACCTTTTCTAAAGTTCTGGATGTACTGGAGGTTCTGACCTAACAAGTGTCCCTATGTACTGGGTTTCTTACCTACCAATTCCTGTGTACTGTGGTTTCTTACATAACAGTGTCTGTGTACTGGGGTTTCTTACCTACAGTGTCTGATTACTGGGTTTTCTTACCTACATTGTTTTGATGTCTGGGGTTTCTTACCGAACAGTGTTGATGTCTGGGGCTTCTTTTTACCTAACAGTGTTTTGAATGTACTGGGGGTTTCCTTACCTAACAGTGTCTATGTACTGGGGGTTTCAAAAAAAGTACCACAGTGGCTGATTAACTGGGGGTTCTTACCTAACATGTCTGATTACTGGGGTTTTCTTACCTAGACAGTGTCCTGAATGGTACTGGGGTTTCTTACCTAAAGTGTCTGATGTACTGGGGTTTTCTGACCGACCCTGTCTGATGTACTGGGGTTTCTACCTAACAGTTTCTGATGTACTGGGGTTTTCCTTTAGCCTAACAGTGTCTGATGTCACTGGGGTTTCTACCTAACAGTGTCTGATGTACTGGGGTTTCCTACCTAACATGTGTGTGATGGTTACTGGGGTTTTTTTACTTAAACAGTGTCTGATGTACTGGAGGTTTCTTACCTAACATGTCTCTGTACTGGGGTTTCTTACCTAACAGGTCAATGTACTGGGTTTCTTACATAACATGTTCTGAGTACTGGGGTTTTCTTACCTAACTGTCTGATGTACTGGGGTTTCTTAACCTAACAGTGTCTGGATGTACTGGTTTTCTACATAACAGTGGTCTGAATGTACTGGGGTTTCTTACCTAACAGTGTTTGGGTACTGGGTTTCTTACCTAACAGTGGTCCGATGTAACTGGGGTTTTCTTACCTAACACTGTCCTGATGTACTGGGTTTTCTTTACCTACAGTGTCTGATGTACTGGGGGTTTTCTTACCTCACGTGTCTGATTGTACTGGGTTTCTTGACCTAACACTGCTGATGGTACTGGGGTTTTCTTACCTAACAGTGTCTGATGTACTGGGTTTCTTACCCTAACAGTGGTCTGATGTTAACTGGGGTTTCTTACCTACAGTGTCTGATTAACTGGGTTTCTTACCTAACATGTCCTGATGTACTTGGGTTCTTTCTTAGCCTAACATGCTGATTACTGGTTCTTAACCTAACATGTTTGTGTCTGGGGTGTTCTTCACCTAACAGTGTCCAGATGTACTCGGTTTCTTACTAACCTGTCTGATTGTACGGGGTTTCTTACCTAAGTGTCGATGTACTGGGTTTTTTACCTAACAGGTCTATGTACTGGGTTTCTTACCTAACACTGTCTTATTACTGGTGTTCTTAAAACTAACAGTGTCTGATGTCTGGGGGGGTTCTTACCTAACAGTGTCTGAATTACTGGGGTTTCTTCTTTCGCCTAACAGTGTCTGAGTACTGGGTTTCTTACCTAACAGTGGTCTGATTACTGGGGTTCTTACCTAACAGTGGTTTGGATGTACTGGGTTTCTTACCTAACAGGGCCCCTGAATGTACTGGGGTTTCTTACCTCAGTGTCTGATGTACCTGTTGGGTTTCTTACCTAACCCTGTCTGATGTACGGGGGTTTCTACCTAACAGTGTCTGATTGTCTGGGGTTTCTTACCTAACAGTGTCTGATGTACTGGGGTTTCTTACCTAACAGTGTTTGGTGTACTGGGTTTTACTTACTACCAGTGTTTTGATGTACTGGGGTTGGCTTACCTAACATGTCTGATGTACTGGGTTTTCTACCTAACAGTGTCTGAGTGTACTGGGTTTCTTATTTCTTACTACAGTGTCTGATGTACTGGGTTTCTTACCTAACAGTGGTCTGAAGTACTGGGGTTTCTACCTAACAGTGTCTGAATTACTACTGGGGTTTTCCTTACCTAACTTGGTTTGATTACTGGGTTCTTACCAACGTAGTAGCTGCAAATCTTTAGCGTGTTTTCATAAAAAGATTGCAATCAAAAGTGGGTTGTGTGAGCACTCCTTGGGTATATTTATTATCATATAGCGGTATAATTTGACCCCCAAGGAAAAAAAACGCTGCTAATGTTCCCTTTTAATATGAAACTTTTCTGTAGAAGCGTTTTTTAACCTCTTATATTCTGGATTAATTGCTAGGTGTTTTACCATTGCTATTCAGGGGGCGAGACTTTAACTTTTTGATTGTTTGGGTGTGTTATCACATTTTCGACATTGCCAGAGAGCAGGTTATATCAATCTGTTGTCTGGCTTGGCTAAGACCGTGAAATCTCATTAATATTAAGTCTGCTTTGAATGCCTCCCACACATTTATCAAATGTTTTCTTTTGACTTAGACTTCCACAAGGTGAGTGCATCCCCACTTTTCACTCTTCTAAATAATGTCAAATAAATATCTAGACAGATATCACATTGAGCAAATTTTTATTGGTGAAATCATGGGATTAAAGGTTGATTTATTTATTATATTTAGTCCTCGTGGTAGGGTTACATTGTAGACCCAGCTTATGAGCCATGTACAGTAAGGAAAATGTTCATTTTTGTTACAGAAATGTGTATTTATTGCTTCTATCCCTAATGTAGGATCGTAAAGCTCTGTGTATCACTCGGGTTCTTATACTGGGTGACAGACACCCTGATGTGTATTGAGAGGGACAGATGATCTGGAAATTATTTGGGAGTCAAATAATTGGTATACAGCCAATTTTCACTTTTCCATGTTTTACAATACAAATTGTATATTGTGCTTATTTACATAGTAATTACACATAGTCTGTAGTAAAACACACACTGGGGCAAAGTTTCATTTCCAAATGTTCGTCAGTTTGAATAAAATATAAATATCATGGTCCTATTCTTATAGTATGTAAATGGAATTGGCAGTTGGTGACATCATGTGGTCTGAGTGATTTCAATGTCCCGTTGGAATGTTTTCCCCTATCACCTGCATGGGGGGACACAATTTTTTAGCAGTGACTGAATTTGTTCTAACAACATATTTGGTGCGAATGAAGATACGATATTACCCTATTCCTGTTACTTTTTGAGGACATTAGTGGCTATGGGAGTTTTAGTTCTCTGCTTAACATTTGATAATCCCTAACAAGAGACAATGGATGCCACCCCTAATGGCCCGTGGTTACTGTCTCATGTTTCCTAGATTCTAACCATTTTGAATTTATTTCTGCCTCCAGCTGCATCTTTCCCAATGGCTTTTTTTTGTTTTTGGTATTTTTTTGATCTATGTAGTTCTATTTGAGTTGTTTGAATATATTTCGTATCTTTTAATTCTTTGTTATCTTCCCTTATTTGGATCAGTCACTTCACAGGGGAAAACTTATGTACCAGTTCACACTCACTGTGAGCAAACTTGCATGTCCCAGTCCCTGTTGGCAAACTTTAATGCATCCGTCATACTCCCTATTTGCAAACTTGTATGTGGCCAGTCATTTGGGGCAAAACGTGAATAATACGCATTCTACATAGGGCCTGTGGGCAGTAAGTCACCCCATACGCATGGACCGTGGGCAGTAAGTGTGGGCAGCATGCCCCCCTCTACGTAGGGCCCGTGAGCAGTAAATCCCCCCCACACGCATAATGTGATGTAGTTAGAATAGTGTTATACTGTTTTAATAGAGTTTATGGGTTTAAATTGTTTGCACTTTACTTTTATTTCATAATATTTAAAGCTTTTGACTAAAAGATTTAACTAAATGACTTATTGAATTTGACTGGATTTCTAAACCAAACATACTTTGCTTCAGATTTAATTTTTTTTCATATTTCTCTTTATTGAGCCAGATGTTGTAAAAAGGCATTTCCTATGGTTAGGTTAGCTTTAGCTAGTATTTGTTAGGTTAGGCAATGTTAGACTAGTTAGGTTAGTTAGGTCCCTGCTGAAAGAGTCTACCTTGACGTGGTAGCAGGGCTTACAAATCTTTTGGCCAAAATATTTTATTCTTCATTAATTATGTTGAGGCTGCAGATACAGTTTTGCTCAGATGGCAAAAACCCTAAGGACACCACTGTAAACCCCCTCCCCTATATGCAAGGTCCTTGGGCAGTAGCCCCCCCATATGCAAGGCCCTTGGACAGTACGCCCCCCATATGCAGGGCCCGTGGGCAGTAAGTCCCCCCATACGCATGGACCGTGGGCAGTAAGTGTGGGCAGCATGCCTCCCCTCTACATAGGGGCCGTGGGCAGTAAGTCCCCCCCATACGCATAGACCGTGGGCAGTAAGTGTGGGCAGCATGCCTCCCCTCTACATAGGGCCCGTGGACAGTAAGTCCCAAACATAGGTATGGACCGTGGGCAGTAAGTGTGGGCAGCATGCCTCCCCTCTACAGAGCCAATGTTTTCTGCTATGTGTTTTATTTGAGATTGGCCACAGGTATCAGCATTACATTATTTTAAAGCACAACCACCCTCATAATAACATCTTTTTTAAGACATGTTTATTAATGAGAATCACAGACACAACATTCCAGCTGTTAGGCCTTTAGATCAAGTGCTACGTGTTATCCCCATGTTTTTACCAGCCCCTATTGGTCAGATCAACCAACCTTTAAAATGCTTTTACAAACATTCAAACAAGTCGTTTGTGGGGTTTTACCAATTTCCTCCACTATATACCAACTGTGCATTGCCATTAACTTCTTTTTTGCAGTAAACAAAATGTTGCTTTGTATTGTGAAAGTGAATGGATTTCACACCGAAAAACCAGCTTGCCAACAGTACAACCAGCACCCGCAATGGGTAGGAACATTAACAATAAAATTTCCCCAGTGGAAAGGGCCATGTCCGCCTCCCTAATGATTCAGGGACGCTTTCATTAACATACTGCATCCCGTAGGTAGGAGGCCATGCCAGAAAACAAACACACAACTATCGGGGGTTCCCCCTGAAATCTCTTTTCTCCTAGTACTCTGTGCGAAGCAAACTGCTGCCCCGCCTCCTCTGCGGTGAATTTGTCCTCCCGCTGCTGGCAACACCCGGAAGTAATAGCCGCATAGCCCCTGTTGGCGATTACCTTAACCCCCTGAACAGGACAATGCACTCATTATTACAGTGGAGTCGTAATGCTGCCAACGTGGCCTGCACTAATATAATGAGTGGATGCCCGGCACATGGGTTGGGTATAGTCCTACCCCATATATGACGTTGCCCAGTTTGCCTGCAATTAGTGATAATTTCCCATGGCTTACCCTAAGTGATTAAATTCCGCATGTGCTGACCAGTATGTAATGAATTCCCATGGGCCATGGAAATGTCATTACCTACTGGTACCATGAAAATTTCATTACATACTGGTAGCCCATGAGAATTTAATCTTTATACTGGTACGCCATGGGGGGGCTCTGAAATTCCCATGGCTACCAGTTTGTATGAAAACCCATGGTCTCCAGTATGTAAAAAAAATTCCCATGATGGCTTTCATATGTAAATAAATGGCTACCAAATGTAATGAAATTCCCATGGTCCCATTTGGCAAATTTTGCAAAAAACTACCATGGCTACTATTATTGATTGAAAGTCCATGGCTAAGCAGTATATGAATGAAATTGCCAGTTTGCTCCGTTGTAATGAAAATCCAGGCTAACTACTACCTATATGAAAAAAAAAACATGGGGTACCAGTATGTAAAGAAAAACCATGGCTTAACCATTAAATGTATGGAAATTCCATGGGCTACCAGTATGTAATGGAATTTCCAATTGCTTAAATTATGGTAAATTGCCAGTTTGCTGCCATAATTTAATAAATTCCCATGGCTACCAGTATTTAATGATTCCCATGGCTACCAGTATGTGATTAAATACCATGACCCCACATATATGATGAAATTGCCAGTTTGCTGCCAGTAATGTAATGACATTGCTACAGGAAGTATTGAAATTCCCCATGGCTACCAGTATGTATAGAAACTAACGCATTGCTACAGTATGTGATTAAATAATCCATGACCAACAGTATAATGATTTGAAATTGCCAGTTTTGCTGCCATTATGTAAGGACATTCCCATGGCTACCAGTATGTAATGAAACTAACCATTGCGTACCTATATGTGATTAAATCATGGCTAGACAGTAATATGATGAATTGCCACGTTTCTGCCAGATGTAACTGGGAATTCCCCATGGCTATCAGTATGGTGAAATTGCCATTTTCGTGCCAATATGTAATGAATTCCCATCGCTACCGCATAGTGTAATGAAATCCCCATGGCTAACCATTATGTATAAAATCCCCATGGCTACCAGTATGGTATTGTAAATTCCCAAGGCTACCAGTACGTAATAAATTTCCCCATGGCTACCAGTAGATAGACTTTGTTGGTTAAACTAGGTTAGATAAGTTAGGTTAGATAGGTCGGCCATTAAAATTTGGCCAAACCTTTCATTCCACAGGGAGTCATGGTGTCTGGGGTGGGGGAAACTAGTCTAGAGGCCTGGGTCCTTTAATTATTGTAATTTAAATGGGGAGGCTTGATATGTAAATACAAGGGGATAATGACACTAATTAAATCAAGGGTACTAAAGCCACTCCCAAGCCGGGACATCCACCCCCCACATCTGGTAAAAGCACTCACCACCACCCACTTTCATTATCAAACCATACCCCTTCCAGCAGTGCATCAGGGGTGGGTGGGGCAGCATTTGGGAGTTTTTTCTTATAGGTGACAAAAAGTCTAGAGACGGCCCTGATTGAGGGCTACAGATCAAGGAAAAATCCCTATCGCAAAAAAAACTTCCATTTTGTACCTTGTTTTAAGAAGCCTATAGTTTTTTTTCCCCCTATAACTTACTAAAATTGTAAATGTTGTTTCTTATTTTTAATGATGACGTATTTTTTATTGGTTTTCACAAGAGCTTTGTGCAATTACCCTACTTTGGAAGAAAAGAGAATGATTGTTCTAATCCAGACTAAAACATATATACTGTAAATATATAAAAAAAAACTTTCTAAAAAGCAAACAGCATTGAAAAACAAAAAAATAAGAGAATCCATTCTGTTATGATGTCACATTTTACGTCAAAACTTTCCTGTGGACGTGGAATGTGTATTAACTGTTGCTTTAACTGTCGTAGTATGATGTTTTATGTCTTATGTGTTCTTGAGCACAACAGATTTACAGAGGCAAATCAAGTCACTGTTTAGGTAAGCACGGATCAATGGTTGCTGTAGCATATGTATGCAGAATGTTTTTCTCAGATACAATCATTTGGTAGTCCTCCTCATCACTGTGTGTGTGTGTGTGTGTTTTGTAGTACATTTTGGGGTTGACATTATGTGATGGGTCTCCTACATGACAATACCATAGAACTAAATGAGTATGCTAGGTAAATGCTAGGTTTTTCCATTAATTTGGAAATCTCTCCCATTTTTGCTTTTTAACTAATTGGAAACCATAGGAATGAGGCCAGTGGAGTGGGGCTATCTGGCTGACCTTACATATGTTCATTCTTGATTGCCTTTTTACAAATCAAATCAATCCATTCCAAAACTATGAACTACTCCCTTAAAATTTGTCTTCCAATGTCTTTACAAACTGATGCTCACCTTTAGGATTATGGACTGGAGGGGGGGTTTACAGTAACAGAGAAATAGAGCAATGGTAAATATTCACTTCAACAAAAATTTTTTCCATGACAGTATCTTACACTGCAAAGGTTATTAGTAATCATGGTAAGGAACAGGGCAATAGGTTATATGAAATAGAGTTGTTAAGTTGGAAATGGCGATAATCCTCTTTTGCCAACATCTTTTCACCTACTACTAACTTTAAAAGAATAGACATATATATGGTAATTACGCATGTTTGCCTTTTATAAATGGGAACCAGTGGCATTTGTAAAAAATACCTATGGGTACTAAAGATCAGAGATAATCATGGGTAATATCCCAACCAACAACGCTAAACTGACAAAAATATCCTTGTAAAGTCCTTTAGAAAGGCTTTCTAATGATTATTAGAATTGGTTGACATGGTGGCTATATCTATGTGCTAATAATGGACATTTTTGGGGTGAGGGGAGGATATCTCTTGAATAAATAATATGACAACTGAAACTTAGTTGAAATTGATAGATGATATGTCCTGTGAGACACAGCCAAATTATCAGTCATATTTGAATTGAGACCATTCCGGGTAAAGGAAGAAGATAGAACTCCAGAATCCTTAGATTTGTGTCTTGCTGAACCAGCAAAGTGAGCAAACTGACAGCTATGTAACAACTTAGCAAGGTTGAATAGGAGACACACGACTGTATGAGAATTTCTTTATTTTAGTGCAAAAACGCATCCGCATACAACGTTTCGGACTCTAGCCCCTTCCTCCTTCCTCAGTAGGGTCCCGAAACTTGTATGCTGTATGCTGTTTTTTGCACTACTAAAGAAATTCTCACTACAGTCGTGTGCTCCTCCCCTATTCATACCTTGCTTGGTTTATGGAGCCCTGAAGGGGCGCACCTACGAATTCTTGTCCTGGCTTAATTAGGCCACAGCGTGTGCCACAGTACACTTGAACTTATGTAACAACTAACAAGAATGTTTTACCCTCTAAGATAATTATTTCATCAGGCGCTTTGACTTTATAACACCGCAGAAAACCTATGTCAGTGCTGTGGTTATGTGTCGTTATACATTACCCAATTTTCTTTTCCACAAAACTTCTGGTCCCCTGGTCATACAAAAAGATACACTTGGCCTGCCAAACTGTAGGGAGGAATAAGGGTGAAATTTAGAAAATCATTTGTTTTTATGGGCATACAGTTGTACATTTATAACTGAACCATAAATCCCGACACCAAGTTATTGTACTCCGTCTTGATTTATAAAGTACGAACCTAAGCTAATTACACATAGACAGATCTAAAAGATACAACCGCATCGTCAAGATTCTTTCTTTATCATTTTTTAAAGATTGCTCGCAACGCACAGTCCTACAATGCTCCCTGTTTAAAGCCTAGGGATAACAACCTCGGACTGGCACATTTTTCCCTCAGTCCCGGACCAGAATCCCCTATATTTTTTTATTTTGACATGTTTTATTTTAAACCTTTTACTTTACAATTAACTACCCCCCAATATAATAAAAAAAGAAAAAGGTAGAGACCAGGTCTCAGTATTTGTTTTTTTCCAAGTACATTTATAGCCGTTTGAATCATAATATCAATAATAATTCTTAAATTCCTACTGCTTGTCACGCATCAAACTTTCCCCCCCCCCCAACCAATCCTTTGCCTTAGGTTTGGTTCCACTATGCTTATGGGTAAATCTCAGGGGTGCTGTTTCACATTCTAAGGTTGGGGGGGATGGAGCCACCATTACACGCTAGGTTGAGAAGGTTCTGGGGACTAAAACTTTATCAAATTAATATCTGTTTTCCATTGATGCGGTCATATACTCCTGTCGTCTCACGTCCCTATTCAATTGGTTGTTAAGGACAGGGGATGACCACTGGCAAGGAAATTTTCAGGCAAGCTTGAGCTGCAGTGGACATCATCGAAAGCTGGTATTGTCTCACGGTAATTCCACTCATCTATTGGCCAGCTTGCGAAGGAGAAGAGATGATAACATCATGCAGTAAAATAATAATAGCCCTCTATTGAGAAATAAACAAGAAATCATAACACACAGATAACAAGTAATACTTGGATATACATAACTATGCTTTGTGATTGTTGGTGCTCCAACCAATATATATTATATATAGTGTACATATTTTGGCACCATCATTAAATTTTTTGTGAGAAAGGAATTTAGATGTTGCAGAACACTATTGCCATCTATTGACCACTGGTAGGAATTCACTTAGATCGCACCATATGAAAAGATATGTTTTTTGTTTCTTTATTTTTATTCTTTGAATATACAGATAATAAAAGCAACAAGAAATTGCCTTGTATAGCAAACATACAGGCGACAAACCCTATAAAATGTATGTTTCGGTCATTTTTCCTTAGTGTTCTCCTTTTTAGTTGCCATGGCCCATTATTGACCCAGAATGGGGCCCTGTCAACACAGACAGGTTTTAACTTGCCGGACCAGAGATGGAAGTGTTTACTCTAACATGCCAGTCGTTACCACGGGTACTTTAAAAATGGTTAGAAACTTGTGTACTTGCTTTTTCTAGAGAGGACAGGACAACTTCGTATAATATTGCAAGTTTTGTTTGAAGGAGGACTTTCTGGTGAACACTCTTCTCATTGAAAATATAGTTATTTTATTAAAAAAATGACATAAAATGTAAAAACACCCGTGGTGGAAAATAACTCTGGCAGTGTACGAATATTGGGCAGCTGGAAAATAACTTCAACTTTCCCATATATGCAGCTTGATAATATATGCAACCGTTTGTTATCTATTGTTAGGCACTTCTAAGTGAACGGGATACTTTTAATACCCTTATTTATTAACTTTACTCAGGAAGTTATGGGCACATGGCAATGTTTATTGCTGCTTGAAACTGTCTAAATGCCTCACTTCCTTGTCGCAATTTTCTTTCATAAGGCCTCTGCTACAAAAAAAAATCAAAACAGAAACTGCTGGGCAGATATCTGTATGTACACTGGCGGGATCAGCCTGACCCTTTGCACAGCCCATGTGCAACTACGGATTCCAGTCTAGGCGTGTGGAGTGTCTTCATCCCGTACGACCAAGCCATTACCGGAACATACATTTCTCTATAGATCTCGACCTATAAACTGGCAAAATGCAATATTACTACTCCATGTGAAAATGGGTATGATCTGTAACTAATCACTAATCTTTTCCTTTATTTCAGTTTTTAAAAAATTTGTACTTCCATAGTTTACAGATATAGCTTAGATCAGGAAAGCGATCTACAGTCCACAGTATTTTAGGGAAAAAAGCCTAGGGACTCAGCTTAGGCCTTGCCCATAAACATTGGCTTTAAATATTTTTTTATGGAATGAGTTATTAGTTAACTCCCTTTGGCCAGAAGATGTAAAAATATATGCAACATCACACTCTGCTCATTCTAGTCTTTAGTAGAATTTTCAGTTACATGTAAGTCCCCCAAACCACAATGGTAACTAAATAAAGGTCGTTTGAGCCCACTTAATGGTATTTTACAAAATCTACTACTGCACTCTTTTCATCACAATTAAATAGTGGCGCTTCAATATGTCTCAGAAAGTTTTTATAGTTCTTTGATAAAGCCAAAGAGCTTTAAACGTTTTACATTTCCAGTGCAACAGTTTTTTCCTCTTCAGGGTCAAACTGACTTCCAGGATATAAGGAAACCCCCTGAGGACCACATCCTATTCAGCCATGACAAACAGAGGAAAAGTTAAATACAAGCAGCAAGAAAGACTAAGAAATAAGTTAATAGCTTAATGAGGAGCGACAACATGAAAATAAACAAAGAAACTCCTTCTCCTCCAGGGAGGTTATCGTTGGTGTAGCTTAGGATGTTGCACACAGTCCCTAGTTCCATTGTGTTTTTTGTACAAAAGTTTACAATTGTTAAGAACGACTAGAACTACACATTTCCATCCACTCAGATACCCATAATAAGGAGAGATAAATATACTTTCAATATTCAAATCAATTCAATTTCCTGATACATGATTTATACCATATATATAAAATGGAATAATTGCACTTACCTGAACCAGCATGGTCTTCAGTCCAGCATAGATCCTTTATTTAGTGCAAAATATCCATAAGCAGATTTTGTCTATCAAGCGCATCTATTTAAATGCCCTATATTCAAATTTAGGTATTGCTTCCAAAGTCATTTTTTTATTTGGGGGGGGTATGAAATATTCCAGTTTTCATATTCAGTGCTCACCCTGGGCCTTCCCAACGCACATTGCCACACTGTAGTGGACCCTAACATCGTGTCACACTAGGGCTCATGCAATAAGAGGTGAAAAGTTTGCCCCTACTATTTTATTTGCAAAGACCACAGATTTTATCAATTTTATTTAATCATAGGGATCGACCCATTAAGATCTCATCAGCCACTAAGATCTTGAAGGGGTTTATGATTAGCTTCAGGAAAGGTTTAAACCTACAGTAACTGCATTTATGACTCCTACATTTTTTTTTTTCTTTGTAGTTGACTGCAGAGACACAACCAGGTACTGTTGAAACGTAAGCAACTAGAAACTTTGTCAACTTGCAGCATTCCGATCTCTTTTCTGTGGACTTTGTGAAAGTGGTAGAAATTTTCCTGAAGGCCAAGAATAAAAATGAGAAAAATGAACCCAGTCATCCAGACTAATAGATTCCCGAAGTGATTCTTATTTATTGTGCTTATCAGCGGTAGAGGGCTTGCAGATTCTCTCCATTTTGCTGCGAAGGCTGAATGCTGTTAAATAAATCTGACAACATCACTCATTGTGCTTGCCATAGTTGGGATTAAATAAAGCTTAATAACAATGCTTGGCACTGATCATACAGAAAATTGGGGGGAGGGTCGCGCTTATGAAAAAAAAAAAAATTAAATGAAACCCTGCAACATTGATCATGGCAGAAAAACAACATTGGGGGGAAAAGGATTGAGTTGACGAAGAATGTTTGTATCAACCATGGACGACTAAGGACCAACACGTTAAGATGTACATTCTTTTTAATTTGTTCTCTTCTATTATTTTTTTAATTCCTCACGATTTTCGATTGTGGTGTCTTCAATGTCCATTCTCGACAACAAATGCCTTTGGTGCAGATTCAAGAGACAATGTTGTACTGACAAAACTTTTGATTTGCAAGAAAAGAATGCGTGAATCATAGGCACTAGAAAGACTTAAGACAAATAACTTGACACAGCGTTGTCACAGATCCAAAAAGAAGTAATGGTGATGTCATGTAATGCCGCCCTTCTGTGCACATACGTAAAGGTGCAGCTTAATTACAACAAGGGTAAACATATAGCATTGGCTGGCCTTGTGTAAGTCTTTCTTGGGAAGCTGTCTCGTAGGTTGTTTATCTGATCCCAGTCCACATCCCTGATCATTTAGTGATTAAACTAGTTGTCCAGTACAAGCACTTTATGCTTGAGATTTACATCAAGCAAACACAAAAAACAAAATATGAAAAAACAAATGATCTGAAAAAACAGACAAAAAATAGTTTTTACGATGCAGAGAAATGTAAAGTAAGGATATAAGACGGAGGCATCCATAAACGTATTTCAAGCTTTATTTGCACGTTTCTACTGCACATTATGATGCCTTATAAGAATATGGGTCTGGGGGCCCAAGATATTTAATCACATATTTAAAATTTCTAAAGTTAGAGTAAGATTCCCCACCAGAGTTTTAGAACTCCAACAGCATTGAACAGATTGTTAATGAGCAGCTATTAGCAGCCTTAAAAATCAATCCTCCATTTCTGATGCCACTTTGGTAACATGAATAAGATTTTAGTTGACGCATTAAAACCACCCTTTTCAATTTATTGCTCTTATTAGGTGATCATAGTCAGGAGCTCTTTCCTAACTCAATCAAATGTCAATAAATGAGCAATTTTGGGGATTTTATTGGGAAATTATAGGGGGTGCTTGACAATCCCAATTAATTTCTATGGTACATATCAGTAGAATATTTTGAGTAAGTCCTGTAAATGGAAAAGGACTTGTAATAGGCCTGTATAGTTTGTATCGAATCCTCTGCCCTGGCTTTAATATATATATATATATATATATATATTATATATATATATATATATATATTGGTTATTTGCCCTCTTATTTTTACAATTATTACTTCCTGCTTGAATGTGGGCCTTTAGCTTTATTCCAAATGTAAAAAAAACTTCACAGACACGTTACCTCGTCAGCACACTGCATGAGCTAAGGCTTTTAAACCAGATTAACTTGTGTAATTGCTTTTTATACCACTAGATTCTATTAGTTGAATTTTGGCTAAACAAAAATAGTGGTTTGCACATGTGTGGAAAACAGAAAAATTTTACCCCACCCCTAACAATCACGCAAACCATATGTTTTCTGCAGAGATCGGGAACGGTGCCGACCCACTGTTCAAACCCCGTCTTTTTTTGTGTTTTTGATGGGGGGGGAAAGTTGGGTCATAGCACAGTTTGTGATGTTAATTTAAAAATGGGATCAACACTCATGGTTTTTCCACAAATGCACCTTCCATTTTCACGGTTTCCTTTTGTTTTATTTTGATTTTAGAAGTCCTTTGCTTGGTTTTTTTTAACGGTAACACTTCTGTTGCCCTTTCCCTTTTTTTTAGCGCACTGGGTGTCACTGTTAGCTGTGAGAAAAGACAAATAATGTTCATGGCTAATTTTCCCCTTAAATTATTCTGCCATAATTTTGCCCAGCAGCACTCCTTCAAAACAAACCTTTGGCCTAAATAAAATCTATATGGATCAGCAAAATGTATGTAAACTCATTATACAGAAACTTCCTATTTTCACTGATCAAGGTGTGTTTCTAAATAGACCTGTTATTTTTTTTTATTATTATTATTATTCTTAAATAAAACATTGTTTATGTATGTCTAAACTTTATGTATATTTTATTAGGTTTTCTTGTATAAAAGTGCAATATTCATAACTTGTACATTGTTTTTCCAGATTAAACTATTTTTGAACTTTTAATGTAGGGTTTTTTTGAATACAACCGTAAACTTTACTCTGCGCTGTCTTTTTTTTTTAATTGGAGAACTTGTAAAAAAAATGACAACAATACTTGTTTATATTCCATAGGGCCTAATGATGAATGAAGGATTTTCCTAATGCAGGAAGGAGCATGAGAATAAGTACAGATTCGTCTCTGCAAATACTGTGGTTATTTTTTTTTGGCTCATCTTTATAATAAGAAACAGCAAACTTATTAGGTGAATTAAAATAAATCAAGGTCAATATTAATTGATTACTAATTTATTTAACTGGTTTAGAATTGGGTTTGCTATGCCTGACTGTTCCCACTGAATATGCACATTTCGAAAATAGGGGTTATGGTTTGTTGAGGCAAAATAATGCCTCTCAAGGAAAACCCAAAAGGGAGTTAATGAGAGCAAAGTTAAAGTACTACTCACATTTTCCCCAAACTGTGTCCTCATTTCATGCTTTCCTATCTGCCAATAGAACAAAAGGACCATCCCCTTATTTTTTGTTCCCAATCGGTGTCTATTGGAGTGGTAATAGAGCTTGTATTAAATATTTACACTGTATTTAAATATTAAATATTTCTAAGCTCGAAAAGAAAGATAAAACATACCATTGACAGTAACATGTCCATTGTTGTTAAACATATGGAAATGAAGGTAGGCACTAGTTACATACATTAGGTATATTGTTTTAAATAAACAATGAGCATTCATAACCCAACTTTATTCTCCTCCCCTTTATCTTAACCTACTGGTAGAGGCAAAAAAAACGGGGGGGGGGATTCCTTCCTGACTCCAACTCTAATATTTCCTGGATTACCCAAAACGACATTTTTTTTAGTTTTAGAACATATCTAGTCCACTTTTTAAAGCTATTCAATAAACTTTCCATACCACATCTGCTGAAGTTCCACATTTCACCGTTCTCACTGAGGGAAACCTTCCTAACCTAAGATAAACTTCTATTTTCTCCATCTAAAGAGTCCATGTTCCTCTGATATGACCTATTTATTGTACAATGCACCAGAGAGTTTGAATACTGGATAATCCCCGTAATATCTTGTGAAGGTTCTCATTCCATCCGGTCATGGTATATTTGTTGTATTTAATTAGATCAACTGACTTGATTTTATGTTCTTGAAGACGTTTCGCTAGTCATCCGTTGGCTTTTCCTCATTCAAAAATGATCAGTTATACGCATGAAGGTCAGTGGAGAATGCTCTGATTTGTAGGTTGGGGAGACCAAACGCACGCTCAATCAACAAATGGCCCAGCACAGAGATCCAATTCCTCGGGTCAGGACGCAGACCTGTACCTCATCTTAAGGGATAAAGAACATACCCTTTGAGATTGTAATGTTAACATATTGGCAAAGGAACGTACCTGGTTCAGAGAGAGGTGTAAGAGGCCATTTATGTGAAAATACAGAACCAAGCCTAAATAGAGGTTGGGGGGTTCGACACCAACGTCTGCCATGTACAAATGCTGTTTTTGACACCTTCTCGGGTCGTTCCTATAACACCACTTCGCCACTATCCAAATCAGCCCTTCACACTTGCTTTGCTCTCCTAGTTGGGAATTTGTCCAGGTCTAATTGCCACAGATTCTTGTACAAGTCCTTCTGATGGGAAAGCCAGGTCGGAAATGCTAGCGAAACATCTTACAGACTAAACTTCAGTCCATTGATCTAATTGAATACACAGATATCCCATTAATAAATTTTATAAAAGTGATCCCAGCGCAACTTTGCTACTTCCAATGTTAAGCAGCCCTCTCCCAAACCTAATGTAACTTTTCCATTAAAACAACCTTAATTTGTCCTAATTACCTGCACAATCCACTTAGGCATTCCCACCTCAAAATTTTCTTTGTTTTTGCGTTATTAAAGTTTTAATAGTTACAACTTGTGACGGTCAGTTCTCCACAAGTTGGCGTAACTAGCAATTACACGTCCGGGCCACCAGTAAAATTGTAATGGGGCACCCTCTCTGCTTTAGCTGCCGTGTTTGTCTGGGGGGGAACCTTTATCTGTCACAGGAAAAGTAAGAAGATGGGGCTCCCCCAATCTTCACAGGCCCCCTACAGGGGTAATATGCCCCAGTTCTCCACTGAAGCCCATATTGCACAATGATGAGAACAAGCATAAAGAGATGTAGACAAACCCCACATTTAAAAAAATTGGGGCGTTTTGCCTCATAGGAAAGTGGGCATTTACAGTAAAAAAAAGTGTTCAAGCTAAGTAGATTAACACAGCACATGTCCTTCTCCCCTCATGTAACCTATCACATGTGTGGCTGTGTAGGACCTTTCCTTACTGGTATCAATAGGACTGGCCTCTAGGGGTCTAGCCGATGGCAAGCGCCATATGGGTACTTAAGCTGTCGGGGAAGCAATATCGCTTTTCAACTTGGAGTGGATCTTTGGTGAACACATCAGACTGCTTAACTCCCCCGTTCGCTTGTCAGCCATCCCAAGCATCAGCAATGTAGAGTCATGGCGTGGCTGAACTGAATGCGCAATGGAGGCCGTGGCCTCGTGCTACAAGAGTCTACCCGGGCACCAATGTTTCTGAGTCAAAGAGGCGAACCAAGCTTTGCTGCCTTCCGTCGCGGACTACCAAGCATCAAGAGAAAGAAGACCCAAGATAGCTACTCTGCTGCCCAGAACACATGCAACACGTGTCAGAAAAAAACTTTATGGACATCGTACCTCATCACCCTTTTTGATGGGCGATCAGGCTTATGTTTTCATCACCTTAAGAAGGAGATTTACCCACAGAAACGGAACCATGCCGCCTGCATCACGACACAGGCTCCTGCACCTGCCTCATGCAACCGCTTCTGCAGCATGTAAAGGCTAGTACGCCATTTCAGGTCTACAAGGATGTATATGATAACCTAGTATTAAGCTTTAACCCTGTGTGTGCTGTAAGACCTAGAGGCATAGGGGTACATGACTTATGTTTTTTTAAGATGTTGTTACATGTGAGGTAACCCCCTCTAACACCTGCTGGCCCGTTTATGAAGAAAATTGTGAGAAATGTTGAAACCCCAGTGAAAGTTGCTCAAATTTGCCTGCCATGTTTAAAGGAGCAACCCAAACAAGTGATGGCGTCCTTGAGCTGGATTCTTATGGGTTCCTGGATTCCGTCGATTCTTTTTTCATACAGCAATGTATTCTGAATTTAAAGTCAGTAACCGGACTGTATCATAGGTTGAA